>JBBGZY010001913.1:527500-1727500 GCA_037952925.1 Lithobates clamitans | reverse complement strand
CTCTGAGTATAGGAGACTGTTATATTCTAAACAAAGCATACAGGCAGAGCAAAATCTCAATCTGAACAAGCATAAATATGTAAGTGTACTCACAGAACATTTGTCTCTTCAACAAGGACATTGCACACATGTGTCACGAGAGATGGGCTCCCACCTCCTTAAGTCCCAAGGATTGGATTTGTTAGTCAAGAAATCCAGGCATTGAGTGTAATTGGGTGGATGAAACAGAGAAAGGAGAGTCTAAGGTGCTTCACAGATTTTGGCCATGGTGCTGATCCCCACAGAGGCGGCAAGCCAGGGCTCACAAGAGCCACTACTGCTGGGCGGACTGGACACACATCTACAGAATCAATAGAAAGAAATTAGGAGTATGCATCTATGGTTGGAGACATTAAGCTTGTATAATTTTATACAAGAAGTTTTACTTTCAAGGCCTGTGCCATAGAAAGAGGAGATGTGTGAAAGAAGTAATCCATAGGTGTTTGTAAATAAGGTTAAGATTGCATACCTGGTCTCTGGTGTTACACAATATCAGTGTGGACTGCATGGAAAGCACGATCCTCTCAGCTGTGTGACAGAGGAGGGTGTGCAGAGAATCAGTGTTAAGTACCCTGTATGGTGTGGGGTGTGGGGTTTGTAAGCCAATCGTTGACTCTAAGGGCGGGATAAGCTCAGGTGGTAATAATGTGGTTGATTGAGAAGCAGGCCAGAGCGTGTTGTGCAGGAGAGGTAACAGCTGTGTGTACAAACAAAATAGCGTCCGCCCATTGTGATTCCTCAGCCTGAGCGGCGCTCGACATCAGCGCGTCCACAGGCACGGTGACGTCACTTGTCGACGAAGGCTGCCAACATGGAAGAGAAGCAGCCTGGTATGGTAAGAGTGGAAGGATACCAAATGCGCACGCGCGAGGCAGAGCATCGAGCGTGTGCACGTCAGTGCTGCTGAAGGAATGCCTCTGTCCCCGGGGGAGGGATACAGAGGCCTTTCCGTGTCGGGGAGCACCGATGAGCCATCCCAGTGAGGACCTTTGCCAAAGCCACAGGAGTCAATTCAGTTATTATGTTGGTTTATAAGGTTGGTTTCAAAAAGACTAAATCAATCCATTTGAGACTCTCTGGACATGGGAGTTCCCTCTTTAAAATACAGTACATAATCATCCCTGGGAATAAAACACAAACATATGTAGGTTGAAGATAAAACAAATGGGTTAGATAACAATTATAGTGAGCACATTATATTTGCTACTTCTCCCCTTGGTCATGGGGGTATTGGGCTGTATCCAAGGAAAACAACAATATAGACCCAAAATTCTAAATGGTATGGAACATGATAAAAATAACAATAAAGAATGAGAATAAATTAAAATCCTAAGACCAAAAGTTCTTGCAGAGGCCTGACATAAGAGACATTCACCAAGCATCAAAGAGCAGAGAAGCGGAAATTGGTGAATAAGCACACGAGATGAAAAATAATAAATAACCGGATAGGAACAGGAAGTGAAGCGGAATAGCTTGGTATGACAGGCAATTATCCTCCAGTTCCTTGTCATAGCTTCCTGTGGAGAAACCAGGAAGAAAGGGTTTTAGGTTAAAGGCCTCATTGTCGCATTAAGATTGGATATCCAGCGAAGTTCCCGCTGTAGGAGAATCTTATTCAGATCTCCCCCGCGGGAACTTGGATGTAGGCGATCCAGAATTAGTACCAAAATTTTGGGACATGTGCCACCATGTACCTGGGCCACATGTCTGCCTAGGGGGAGATCGGGGTCGGCAGACTGCATCGCCCTAAGGTGGCGGTAAATGCGTTCCCACAATTTTTGTAAGGTTTTCCCTACGTAGAAGCAATTGCAGTGACATGTTAATAGGTATACCACTCCTGTTGTTTGACAATTGTCAAAATGTTTTGGCACAAAACGCTTACCGTTTGGTAGATATATATTTTTACATGTATCCATGTGCTTACAGTAGGAACATGAGCCACACTGGAATGTGCCAGCTGCAGTACAGGGATCACCTCTTTCCTGTCCTTTATACTCACTTTTAACCAATAAGTCTCCCACGGAGGTAGCACGTCTGTATGTGATTAGAGGTTTTGGGGGTACGAAGGGGCCTATATAGTCTGAAGTCAATAAATGCCAGTATTTGTGGCAAATCTGCCTAATTTTGTTGTGATCATTTGTATAAGTTGTAATTATTCTGGTTGGGACATCAGTGGTGGATTTTTGTTTGGGAATTAGTAATTGGTGTCTGTCTTTTTGATTAGCACGTCTAAATGTCTTTTCAGGCATTTGTGGCTATATCCGCGCTGTAGTAATCGGCATTTTAGTTTGTTGGCCTCCTGTTTGAAGTCTGACTGGTTTGAGCAGTTTTGTTTTATTCTCAGATATTCCCCATAGGGGATTGAATTAATTAAGGGTTTGGGATGAAAACTGGAAGAATGGAGTACTGTATTTCCAGCAGTGGGTTTCCTGAATAATTTGGAGCATAGTGCATTGGATTCATTGATTGAAATTTCAGTATCAAGGAACGTGATGGTATTCTTATCAGAGGTCATAGTAAATTTGAGATTGAACTGGTTTTTGTTTAGTGCTTGCAGGCACTCATTTAGAAGGGATTGCGTGCCATCCCATACGATGAAGATGTCATCTATGTACCTGTGCCACATGAGAATGTGGCACAGGTACATAGAGAGATCCTTATCGTTGAATATGGTTTTTTCCCACTCCCCCAGGTACAGATTGGCGTAGCCAGGGGCACAACAGGTGCCCATGGCTACGCCCTGCACCTGGAGGAATAGTCCACCATCAAAGGAAAAAATGTTGTGGTTGAGTATAAATTCCAAGAAATCCAATATAAATTCATTGAATGCAGTCTTGTGGTGACTGGTTTGTGATAACACCCTCCGAATGCAGGCCATCCCTCCACAGTGAGGAATAGAACTGTAGAGGGCCTCTACATCGATGGTTACGAGAGTGAAATGGCTTGGGATGTGAACGTCCTGCAGAATTTGGAGAAGATGAATTGTGTCCCGAATGTATGAAGGGATGGTCAGGACAAACGGTCTAATGTGTTCGTCTATGAGTCTGGATAAGTTTTCCGTGATTGAACCATTCCCAGAGAGAATTGGTCTCCCTGGGGGGTCATTCAGGTTTTTGTGTAATTTGGGTAATGCGTAAAAGGTTGGTACGCGGGGATGAGGGGTTCGTATGAACTCCCAGGTTTGTTTGGAAATAGTGTTATTTTGAAAGGCCTCATCTACAAATATGTAGAATTTCTTCTTGAAAGCTTCTACAATATCGGTGCCTACTGGATGGTACCAGTCCCGGTTTCTAAGGATTTTGAGACACATTTTTTTGTAGAGATCATTGTCCATCAGGACAATGTTTCCCCTTTATCACTTGGTTTGATAGTGATGTTATGGTTGGTAGAAAGAATATGTAGCGCTGTCCTTTTTTTTTTGTCAAATTGGAGGTGTGGAAGGATGTGGATTTAAGTGATTTTATCTCCTGGGATATCATTTTCAAAAAGGTTGCTACCCCATGATTTGAACTGGGAGCTGGGTATATGGAGGAAGCTTTCTTCAAAGACGATTTTTTAGTTGTAGTGGGTGTATCCCCATTTCCTTCTAGGAGGGTTTCCAAGTCTAAGGTGTCTATTAGATCCAGGGTCTCACTTTCTTGTAGTAAGGATTTGAGATTATCGAGGGCTTGTCGCACACTGAAGGTGCGGCAGCCTTCATAGTCGTGTTGGTGTTTGTCAAACATGCTCTTTAGTAATAGTTTGCGCGTATACAGATGTAAATCCTTTATGACTGTGAATTTATCTAACTTGTTATTGGGGCAGAAGGTGAGACCCTTCGAAAGCACTGAAATTTCTTCCGGAGTAAGAGTGTGTGAAGATAAGTTCACTACATCCAGAGATAATGGTGCAGATACATTGGTCATGGGTTCGGGGGTGCTTGAGGGTTTGCCTGGTTTTTTGGAAAGAATATTAATGGTATCCTACCAGAGGGTGTTGATAATGGAGTTTCCACTGAGGAAGGTAAATTGGAGTCATTGGCGGATAATGGTGGGTTTGTCATGGAATTTGGATCACCTGGACGAGGGGTCCGAGGCTGTGATTTAGCAAATGGCTTTTTCAGGAATGGGAGTTTGTTTAATAAATGTTTATTGAAGACTTTTTTTTTTTTTTTTTTAAAGAGAAAAAAAAGGGGGGGGAAATACAAAAAGACAGATTGAACATAAGACATATGAGAAACAATCTTATAAGTACAAAACAGGTAAGTTTCGAAAGGCATAAACACTCAATGAGAAATGAAGGTCAAAAAAGTGCCATTGAAAGATCTGAGGGGAATAAACAAGCATACATAGACTAGAATCGAACAGCTGTTTAAAATGTATATGAGCTTGATATTCAAAGTACACATTAAGATTGAGACTGAATAAGATTTGTAATTGAAAGAAAAAAATATATAATGGACTGAAGAAGAAACAGAGAGAGAAAGGAAAAGAAAGAAAAGAAATTTAGAAAAGGGAGGAGGGTAGAAATGGGGAAAAAAGGGGGTGATGGGGGAAGAGGGCGGGGGGGGGGGTTGGCATGTCTATCGTCATATCACAAAATGTTAATATCCTTTAGCCTGATAGTATGTGAAGAGAAGGTAATTTAATTTAATTTGGTTTGCTGTCAGTAAAGGGAAAGAACTCTGAGAATAGGTCCAATGAGACCCAGGACAAGGTTAGGGAGGTAGGCTCACATATGTTGAGTTATAATGTCTTTATAATGAGTTGAAGATGTGAACACTATCCAGGGTGTCCATGTTAGAGTGTGTCTCTGAGAGGTACCCCTGATGCTGTGAGTTATATCTTCTAGGTGGTGAACCTCCGAGACCTTACGCAACCAAGTTTGTATAGACGGGATTGTAGGTTGTCCCCACAATGTGGGGATTAGAGCCTTGGCAGTGTTTAGCAAATGTGGTATAAGGGAGCGTTTGTAAGTACCTATGGATTCTTTAGTGGCGTGGAAAAGGACAACCCAGGGATCATGGGGGAGACTAACGTCTGTGATAAGTTTTATGAGGTTAATAACACTGGTCCAGAAAGGACGAATGAGCGGGCAGTGCCACCAAATGTGTGCATGAGAAGCTTCGTTCCCGCAGCTCCTCCAACACAACGGGGCGCTATCAGGGAACATTCGATGCATTTTAAATGGGGTGTAATGCCATCTGGAAAGAAGTTTATAATTGACTTCTGCCATCCTGGAGGCGGGTGAGGAGACATGAGCGAGTGTTAGGATTTTATCTTTTAGAGTGTTTGTTATGGGGGAGTCTAAGTCTGATTCCCACTTTGCCAAGAAATGCGGATACCCAGGGTTAGAGAGGCCAATAAGAGCCTTATACAACTGAGAGATTCCATGTAAAGGGGGGTCTTTTGGGTAAAGTATTTCTTCTATGCCATTTAAATCTTGTAAACCTCGTAACGGATGAGGGAGGGAATGTAAGAAGCATTGTAATTGATGATATCTCCACTTGTCCAGAAATGTAAGTTGAGTGGTTCTGAGAATCTCCGAAAGAGGTTTGATTGTGTTGGCGTGTATAACATGATGTAGCAGAAGAGGTTCTTCTGGGGACCAGGATTTAAATCCCGGATCCAGTAAACCTGGTAGGAAATAATGGTGATTGAGGAGGGGCATCAGGGGGGAGTCATAAGTCCAGGAAAATTTCCTGTATATGGCATCCCATATATCTAGTGAAGACGTGGTGAGTGTGGACACAGTGTGGGAAGTATGCCTATGGGTTCTGGGTATCCAGGGGATAGCCGAAAGATCGGCTCCACTCAGAGAGTATTCTAGTTGCACCCATAATTTTGAATTAATTGCGTATTTCCAGTCTGCGATTCTGGATAATATGACAGCATGATAATAGGTCTTAAAGTTTGGGAGTGCCAGTCCCCCAGAGCATTTGGAGCGGAAGAGAACGTCTCTGGATATTCTAGGGCGACTGTTCCCCCAAACAAATCGGGAAATCATTGCTTGTAGTATAGTGAAGAACCCCACCGGGACACCAAGTGGAATCATTTGAAAAATAAATAATACGCGGGGAAGAATGTTCATTTTAATTATGTTGATTTTCCCTAACCAAGAGTGGGATAGATTGGACCACTTTCTTAGATCTGCTCTAATGCTATTTAATAATGGAATGTAATTATATTTAAAAAGAGAGCGTAGTCTAGGTGTGAGGTATATGCCCAAATACTTCATATGGGTCTGTTCCCATCTGAATGGGAAGAGGGGCTTCAGGGAGGTCGCTTCTGTCCTAGGGAGGTTAATATTGAGGATTTCCGATTTGGAGAGGTTTATTTTAAAATTTGATATCATTTGGAAGGTAGAAAAAGCCGACATCAAGTTGGGCAGGGAGATACGCGGTTGTTGGATAAAGAAGAGTATATCGTCCGCATAAGCAGCATATTTGTGAGTTCTACTTCCTACCTGGATACCATGTATATTAATATTGCGTCTAATTGTTGCTAAGAACGGTTCCAAAGTGATAGCAAAGAGGAGGGGGGAGAGAGGGCATCCTTGCCTAGTGCCGTTGTGCAGGGTGAAGGGATCACTCAGTGAGCCGTTTATGCGAATTTGCGCAGATGGGGCGGAGTACAGTGAAGAAATGCGATGGAGCATCTTCGGGCCCAAACCAAAATGTCGTAAAGTCAACTTGAGATAGTCCCAGTCCACCCTATCAAATGCTTTTTCAGCATCGGTAGAAAGGAGTAGGGTGGGCTGGGCACATCTTTGAACATATTGGATTAGGGAGATTGTCCGTAAAGAATTATCTTTAGCCTCTCTGTGCGGTATGAAACCGGTCTGGTCTGCCGAAATCCAACTAGGTATGAAAGGGAGAATGCGGTTGGCCATCACTTTGGCAAATAATTTAATGTCCGTATTTATCAAAGAAATTGGCCTAAAGCTGCTGCAAAGGGTGGGATCCTTACCGGGTTTAGGTATAACAGTGATATGTGCTGAAAGGGATTCTGGACGTAAGCCTGAGGTTTGGGAAATGGAGTTAGCATATGCCGTGAGACGAGGAAGTAGGATATCTTGAAATGTCTTATAATAAAGGATAGTGAAACCATCGGGGCCGGGGGCTTTACCCGACGGAGAGGATTTTAAGGCGGATTGGAATTCTTCAATGGAGAAGTCCTCTTCCAATTCCTTAAGAGCTGACCTAGATAGTTTAGGGAGGTTCACCGCCCTCAAATAGGGGAGGATTCGGGAGCGCCTCTCAGATGGGGGTAGAGGGGCTAGCCCGTTCGTGACATTATAAAGATCCGCATAGAATTCTCTAAAGGCTTTAGCTATGTGTGGGGTTGCATGTACTAATTCACCCGATGGAAGTTTAATTTTAGGGATAAATGACTGTGTTTGTTTTGCTTTAAGGGACCTAGCTAGTAATCTGCTTGGCTTATTACCCCATTCATAAAATTTTTGTGATATGCGGTGAAATCTCTTTTTAGTATCTAAATTTAAAAGGGTTTGTAGTTCTTCGCGTTTAAGTGTGAGGGCTTTAAGGTGTGCGCTATGAAGTGATAGTTTATGTTGTTTATCAAGGTCAGCTATTTGTTGCAGGACCTGTGCTATTTGATGACCATGCTCCCTCTTCTTCCTAGCACCGCCTTATGCGCTTCCCAAACAACAGATGGGGAGGTCATAGAGGTTGCATTCTCTTTGAAATAATGCTTCAGATGAGAGGCTAACATGGAGACTTCAGTTTGGTTAGACAGGAGAGCTTCATTAAGTTTCCAGTTATTTGTGGTACGAGATAAGGTGGGCATGGTCATACACATCGTCACAGGTGCGTGATCGGATAGGGTTGCTGTACCTATATGGGCAGATTTGAGGAGAGGAAGATGGAAGTGATCAAGGAATATATTATCTATTCTTGAGTAAGATAAATGTGTTGCAGAGAAATGGGAAAAGTCTTTATCCTTAGGGTGTAACAGGCGCCAAACATCTATTAGTTGATGGTCTGAAAGCCTTTTTTTAACAAAAGCTAAACGTTTAAAAGAAATGCTAGAGCGGCCCTGGGAGGTACAGGAATGGGAGTTAGATGATGTGGAGGAAGAATCAAATGTGTCTATGTTTTTAGAATGGGATCTTATATTTCGTCTGGTGTTTCTATTCCCTGGTTGTTGAGCCCATCTATAGGCCCTCCCTTCCTCAAATGCTTGTTTGTCTCTAAGAAATTTGCTCTCTTTTTTCAAGAGAATATTTTTGTTGAAAAGTTCAATATGGATTTTTAACTTTTCATTGAGTTTGGAGAAGGAGGGGTGGGCCTCTAGGGGTTTGATTTTAGAGTATATCTGATCTATATTTACATCTATCTCCATCATCTGTCTTTGGTATTCCTCCATTAATAGTTTCATCATTCCCACAGAGCATGCTTTAAGGTTTTGTTCCCAGGCAGTTTTGAACGTGGTACTTATATTATCGAATGAGGGGAAAATTTGGACTCGTAGTCCTAGAGGATTTAAGTCATCCTTGATGTAATCCTTGAAGCTTTGGATATGCCAGTGGGTCAGCGATTTCCTCTCCAGCCATTTAGTTAGGCTGGAGAACAAAAAGCTTAGCTCTGATTCACGAGATTCGTTCTGGCCATAGTCTTGCTGGAGTTTAGTTACAAAGTTGTCCCATGATTGACTATATAATTCTGCCATTTTGCTTAAATAAGCGAAAAACAAAGCAGAAGAGAAAAAAAAATTGGATATAGAAAGAGGAAACAGTCTCCTATTGTCCACTAGACGCAGTTAAAGTATTTGGAGAGAATAGTAGGCTCAGAAAACATTGGTTCCCAACACAGTAGGGGGGCCACATGGGTATTTGCTACCCAAATTTACATGAAAACAATAGTTTTGGAAAGGAACCAGTATTGAAGCTTTTCCGGTGATCACTGCCACATCCCATATACAGAAAGAAACCAGAGGAAGAGATGTGCCCCAAAGGGGATGATATGGGCAGTGTATCGCCGGAAAATGGAAGGGTGGTGCAAAGGTCAAGTACACAAGTATAGTTAAAATTTAATACAAAGGTTTTTATTAATTACAGAGTATACAAAAATATCTATGATATAAAATCAAGAAAGTGGAAGATACAATGAACAATATAATCAAACTGCTAAGGTGCTGTAATACGTCATCTCAGCAAATTCCGCTAATGGCCTACTGGGGTAAGGGTACAGCAACACGTGATACTCTAAGAAATGAGGAGTATGCATCTATGGTTGGATCTATGGTACTTAACACTGATTCTCTGCACACGCTCCTCTGTCACACAGCTGAGAGGATCATGCTTTCCATGCAGTCCACACTGATATTGTGTAACACCAGAGACCAGGTATGCAATGTTAACCTTATTTACAAACACCTATGGATTACTTCTTTCACACATCTCCTCTTTCTATGGCACAGGCCTTGAAAGTAAAACTTCTTGTATAAAATTTTACAAACTTAATGTCTCCAACCATAGATGCATACTCCTCATTTCTTTCTATTGATTCTGTAGATGTGTGTCCAGTCCGCCCAGTAGTGGCTCTTGTGAGCCCTGGCTTGCTGCCTCTGTGGGGATCAGCACCATGGCCAAAATCTGTGAAGCACCTTAGACTCTCCTTTCTCTGTTTCATCCACCCAATTACACTCAATGCCTGGATTTCTTGACTAACAAATCCAATCCTTGGGACTTAAGGAGGTGGGAGCCCATCTCTCGTGACACATGTGTGCAATGTCCTTGTTGAAGAGACAAATGTTCTGTAAGTACACTTACATATTTATGCTTGTTCAGATTGAGATTTTGCTCTGCCTGTATGCTTTGTTTGGAATATAACAGTCTCCTATACTCAGAGATATAATTGCTTTACATTCTATGTTGGTGCTAAATACAATTACTGCTACATATCCATATATATATATCCTCTTTCTTTTCCTTAGAAATGTATCAAAACTGCTCCCCTGAAACTCCTGAAGAAGGAAATACACATAACAGAGGGAATTGAGTCTCTCTGTATTCCGAAACATGTAGAGTATCACGTGTTGCCGTACCCTCACCCCAGTAGGCCATTAGCGGAATTTGCTGAGATGACGTATTACAGCACCTTAGCAGTTTGATTATATTGTTCATTGTATCTTCCACTTTCTTGATTTTATATCATAGATATTTTTGTATACTATATTTTGTAATTAATAAAAACCTTTGTATTAAATTTTAACTATACTTGTGTACTTGACCTTTGCACCACCCTTCCATTTTCCAGCGATACACTGCCCATAACATCCCCTTTGGGGCACATCTCTTCCTCTGGTTTCAAGTCCACCTCCAGAGCCACAGCCTCCAAGGAAGGCTGCAGGGACGCATGGAGGAAAGGCTGCAAAGAAGACATGAAAGTGATTGCCTGGATTCAGTCTAGACAGAAGACGCAGGCTGTTGTAGTACTACAGCCTGGGGACATATATGTCATCTGCTGCTGTTCCTGATCTCTGGGAATCCTGGACTAGATTGTGCTCCCTATTATCCCTCATGACTAAGCTTATTTTTGAAATTTGGTGTTTACAAGTTAAAATCCGTATTTTTTGCTAGAAAATTACTTAGTTCCCAAACATTATATATATTTTTTTAGCAGAGAATCTAGAGAATAAAATGGCGATTGTTGCAATATTTTATATCACACGGTATTTGTGCAGCAGTGTTTTAAACGCAATTTTTTGGAAAAGGGACACTTTCATGTATTTTAAAAAATCCAAACAGTAAAGGTACCCCAATTTTTTTCTATAATGTGAAAGATGATGTTACACCAAGTAAATAGATACCAAACATGTCACCCTTTATAATTGCACACACTCGTGGAATGGCGACAAACTACGGTACCTATGAATTTCCATAGGCAACGCTTTAAATTTTTGTTACGGTTACCAGGTTTGAGTTACAGAGGAGGTCTAGGGCTAGAATTATTGCTCTCACTCTGACGATCGCGGCAATACCTCACATGTGTGATTTGAACACCGTTTACATATGCGGGCGCGACTTCCATATGCGTTTTCTTCGCTGCGCGAGCTCGCGGGGACGGGGGCGCTTTAAAAAAATGTTTTTTTTTTAATTTATTTTTTTTTTTTAATACTTATAAATTGTGTTTAAAAAAAAACATTTTTTTTTTAAATTTTATTGCTGTCACAAGGAATGTAAACATCCCTTGTGACAGTAATAGGTGGTGACAGGTACTCTTTATGGAGGGATCGGGGGTCTAAAAGACCCCGATCCCTCCTCTGCACTTCACAGTATTCAGATTGCTGAAAACGTCGATTCTAAACACTGTATATTTTTTTAAAACCGGCGCCATTGGCAGCCGAGTAAACGGGAAGTGACGTCATGACTTCGCTTCCGTGTTTACATAGAGAAGGCTGGAACGAAGCCACCCACAGCTTCGTTCCAGCCCGCCCCCAGCCGCCGAAGGTGGCCGATTGGACACCGGGCTTCCCGATCGCACGGGAGGCCGGGAAAAGTGGCGGGAGGCGGCGGGAGGGGGGACGTCCCCTCCCGCTCCTCCGGTATAACAGCTGAGCGGCTTTTAGCCACATCGATTGTTATATATGGGTAGCCGATCGCCGGCTCGAAACAACGGTACCGGGATGATGCCTGCAGCTGTGGGCATCATCCCGGTAAACCCCGGAAAGCCGAGTATGCAGATGTGCGTACGGTCGGCGGGAAGGGGTTAATGGACTTCTCAGGCTACCAATTTTTAGTTACAAAGATTATCTGTGCCCTGGGGTACAAAGGCTTCACAAACTCAAACAGTTTCTCCTGCGTTGCCTTCTTCTTTATTTTGTTATGAGCCAGATTAAATGGAGATTTTTTTATATGGAAATACTTGCCTATGTGTTTTTCTTTAAAAAGGACAGTTTGTTTGTGAGTAGGCAGGTAAATTTCAAAAATACAATGTCAAATTGACAACAACCAACCTCCTTGAGCTTTAAAAATACAAGATAAAAATGTTGTTGTGGAAACTTGACACACAAAAAAAAAAAAATATATGGAGATCACTAGAAAATAATTTTTTTTTTTTTCCACATCAGCGATCACCACTATCGGGCCTAATCAGCGTAATATTCATTAATTATCGCCAACTTAGATTCACATCATTGTGGATTTCTTTCCTTTTTTCTTAATTTTCTCTTGCCATATCTTTTCCTTTTCAGGGATTGGGTCTCTAATAAAATTATTTTCAGCCTCCAATGCTTCCCTTAGTGAGTTCTCTTTCTCCCGCCTATCTTCTTTATTAAATTTGGCCATCTGCTGTATTAAAACCCCCCTAAGAAAGGCTTTACAAGCATCCCATAGTACATCGGATGTCACTGTTCCCTGATTAAAACCTACAAACTCCCTCAACGCGGGGAGAATTCCATTCTCCTTCCTGATTACCTCAAACCAGTGCGGGCTTATCCTCCATTCCTTCCGGGGTCTGTGTCCCCCTATCTTCAGTGTAACTACTATGGGAGAGTGGTCCGAAACACCTCTTGGCCCGTACATAATCTTGCCTGTTAACTGAAGTGTTATATCGTTCCCCAGGGCCATGTCTATCCTCGAGAGGGCTGAGTGTGACGCTGATCTGCAGGAATATTGTAGCACCCCCGGGTTCCGCACCCTCCACAGGTCCACCAACCCCACTTCGTCCAAAAACTGACTCAGATGGCTCTTAGCGGCATACTCTGAGAAGGTTCTCACCGGGAATCCAACTTTCTGTCTAGAATCTCATTAAACTCCCCCATTGCTATAATAGGAAATTCCTTTTTATCTATCAGGAATTCATTCAGTTTAAGCATGACATCTAAATTAAAAGGGGGGGGATATATATGTTTGCCAGTACATACATAGTGCTATTAATAGAGCAAAATAAAAAAATGTATCGACCCATTTCATCAATCCTGGCTTGCCTGCAGGAAAATTTAACCCCAGTTCTCACCAAGACACTCACCCCTCTACTATATGAAGAGTGAACCGCATGGTATTGATATTGAAATTTATGCGACTGTAAGAATTGTATTGTATCCCTGGTGAGGTGGGTTTCCTGCAGACAAACCAGGTCTACCCCGTAGTTCTCCAACACGGAGAGCACTGCCAGCTTTTTGAGCGGAGTCCCCAGTCCTCTAACATTCCAGGATCCGACTTTCACTGTTTCAGCCTGCATCCTAATTATTTTAAAGAGATATAGTGGAAAAGCAAGAAAAAGCCCATACAAATCCTACTACCAGAGCCTAGCTTAATTACTATTTAGTGTATTTTGCACCTTGTGTGCCTCAAGTGTAGTCTAGTGGAGAACATATCCCCTTTAACCATACAAAGTCTCTATGTCTCTATAATTAAGAAACCTTATAAGTAGAGGTCTGGGAAATCCCCCTGCTGGGGGAGCTCTGAAGGGCACCCTATGGGCCCTTACAACTGAAAAAGAAGCTGAAAATGATTCTCTCCCAAATAAATCCACCAACCACTTTCCTATAAATTCAGGCGGGTCAGTGCCCTCACTTTTCTCCGGAAGTCCCACCAGTCTTACATTATCCCTTCGGCTCCTATTCTCCATTTCATCTAATTTAGAAGCTTGTTTGGATAGCTGCTCCTTCAGCAATTTCATTTCTTTGATCAGTGGGGATAAGTCATCCTCTAACAGGCCTACTCTTTCTTCCAGGGCTGTTGTTCTCTCAGCGGTTTTCTGAAGGTCTTGCCTGACCAATAACAGGTCCGCTTTTACTCCCCTCATCTGCTCGCAAAGTTCTTTAAGCGAAGAGTTGCACACCCCTACTGCCATAAATACATCCGTAAGTGTTGGTTCTTTCTCTGAGGGCAGGATTGAGTCAGTACTAGCTTCCATGATTGCATTTGTATTTTGATCACTTGACCCCGATCCTTTTGGGTTGTGCATTTTGGATGATTGGGCCGCCTGCGATCCACCTGTTGGCATTGCTTGCTGCTGACCCTGGCTTTTCCTATCAGGGGCCCCCCCTGATGTGTTTTCGATTGTGCCCCCTTCTTTGGAGGGGTCACAGCTGAGGCGTGAGCATATTGCTCTAACTTTGCAGCTGCTGACACTGCTACTGAAAGTTGCGGGTTTTTATCTTTAGCAGAGCGAAGATTCTGCATTGTGCATTCTTAACCTTGCGCCTAAGCGCCCGCACTGTACTTATGTGGAGGAAGAATGTAGAGGAAGAGAGGAACCAGGATGAAGGTACTATGTGTTATATCCTCAGTATGCTCCGCTATTACACCAAGTGGGGACGCACGCAATATGCCCCCTACTCTATAACACAATGACTCGAAGAAAGGTATCACCAAGCGACTTGCCCCTCAGTTAACATGAACACAGGATATTGCAATGGGAGTATCTATCCCCTAATAGGCAGAGCACACTGTTGATACTGTTGATACTGAACAACGCACCGTACCCACCCACAGTCCCACAGTCCACCGAGCTCTCATTAAGCAGTATAGCTGGGGTATGAATGAGTCTCTTTCCCCCTCCTTTCCCCCTCCTATCAGATTGATTCACTCAGCTGAATATATAGAGCAGTGGGGGGAGTGTATGAAATGTGAGGCTTCCTGATTAGCATGAACACAAGGTGTTACGTGGGGGATATTTTCACCCTGATGGCCAGAGCATACTAATACTACTAAACACCCCTCCAAACACCCCTCCAAACACATCCACAAACCAACAGTCCGCCGAACCCCTACTGGGCAGGGTACCTAAGTACTAAATCCTTTTCCCCTCCTGGCACCGTAGCAAAAACAATCCTCTCAGCTTTGTATAGAGAGCAATGTGAAGGATGCAGAGCAGCCCGAACACTGCCGGTATGTACTTCCAGCTTCCCTTATTGGACTGAGTGTTACCTGCTTTGAAGCATAGGTTTATGTGCTCCGGTCCACTTACTGTACCCCTCCGCCAGTGAGTCTCTGGGTGGTGATCCGCTGAGTAGTCCTGCGTGGTCCCGAGTGTGGCCGTGCACCTCTCGCACACCCACTCTGCAGTCCCGAGCGGTCCCGAGCTTCCACCTGTGCATAGGGATAAACGTCTTACTGGGGATCCCTGGGCTTGCACCGCCTGCCAGCAATGAGGGGAGCTAAGAAGGGGACAGGAAGGTAGCCGGGTGCCCAAGGCTATCTCTGTATCTTCCGTTGGCTTCCATCCAAGCCTGGGTATGCCGACAGGGAAAGCACTCGGCTATACGGAGGAGTGGAACGTGGGGTGGGGAGAGCAGCACAGCATCCCTGCGTTCACTCACTCACTCCATCTCACAGCGCCACACACACCCATTCATCCGGTCACGCCCCCCCCTAAAATAATTTAAAAATAATCAAGAAAACAGGAGATCTTGATAAAAAAAAAAAAAAAAAGAAACAGCCTCCAAGGAAGGCTGCAGGGAAGGCTGCAGGGAAGGCTGCAGGGAAGCGTGGAGGGAAGGCTGCAAAGAAGACATGAAAGTGATTGCCTGGGTTCAGTTTAGACAGAAGACACAGGCTGTTGTAGTACCACAGCCTGGGGACATATATGTCATCTGCTGCTGTTCCTGATCTCTGGGAGTCCTGGACCAGATTGTGCTCCCTATTATATGGACTTCTCAGGCTACCAATTTTTAGTTACAAAGAGTATCTGTGCCCTGGGGTACAAAGGCTTCACAAACTCAAACAGTTTCTCCTGCGTTGCCTTCTTCTTTATTTTGAGCCAGATTAAATGGAGATCTTTTTATATGGAAATACTTGCCTATGTGTTTTTCTTTAAAAAGGACAATTTGTTTGTGAGTAGGCAGGTAAATTTCAAAAATACAATGTCAAATTAACAAGGGACAACAACCAACCTCCTTGAGCTTTAAAAATACAAGATAATAATGTTGTTGTGGAAACTTGACACACAAAAAAAAAAAAAATATATGGAGATCACTAGAAAATAATTTAAAAATAATCAAAAAAACAGGAGATCTTGATAAAAAAAAGATGACTATTAAAAATAATTCTAAACATTATTATGGAGATCTGGCTTTTCAAAACAAAAAAGATTATTCAGGAGATCACGAGAAATAATAAATAAATAAGTTTGTCAAAACTCTGTGTGAATATCAGCAGCAAAACAAATTCATTCTTCTAGCATTATAAAGAACAAAAGAATGCTCTGCATTAAAAGATCCAAAATTTTACAGAGTGACAAATGTGCTATCTCCATTACAAATGCTAGTTTTACCAGTCCGAGCGATTCCACCAGAAAAAGTCTGATGGAGCATACACATGGTCGCATTTTCCGACCAAAAGCTCTCATCAGAGTTTTGCCAGCGGCATTTTTGATCTTCTGTACGGGGCATAAGAGTTTGACACTTTGTTGCCTTCTATATAGGATATATAGCCCTTTGCCCCTGGTTGTACAACTGTAACCTCAGAAAAATGGGTAAAACAATGCAAAAAGAGAGCTCAAAAAGGGAGAAACAGATACTCAAGTGTGTGTGTACAATACAAAGGACATAAAAGGGCCTGATATACATGATTCCTCTCAAAGCTCTAGTTTTTATTTATTTTTTTGCAGAAATATCTGAATTGTTGTGATAACATAAATTATTGTTTTCCTCTATATCAAAGCTCTTAAAATAGAAGCTGTAGGGCATCCCTGCTCAAATAGATACAAAAGATTGGGTTACTATGCTTAGAAATAGAGATAAACAAAACCAAGCAGGGATTAACCTGGGGAAAAAATCCTCAAAATCCAAATACAGCACCAAATCCTATTAAAGTATATGGGAAAAAAATTGGACACCGCGATAAGGGAAATGTACCAATGCAAAAAAACAAAATACCGTTTAGAAGGTGTGATCTTTTGATATAACTTAAAGGACAACATTAAAAATACATAAATCCTTTAAATATTTAAATGCTTTGTGGTTGTGGAGCAGTACAATATACAAATTTAATAGTGATTTAAAAAAAAAAAAAACAACGGGCAGTGATTTGCTATTTCACAGAGGTAGCACTATTAATATGACAGATGCCCTCTGGCTTGTGTTTGTCAAATTGTCAGCAATCCAGGTGATCTGTTATTTAGGCAGTGACACTACCACCACTAAATGTCTGATCCTTATCAGCAAGATTGATGAAAGAAAAAGTATCAATGAAAAATCCATGGCCCACCTTATTTTTCTCTAAACTTGAATTCACAAGATTTGGAAAACCTTAATATTTGTTTTTTACCCCAAGTGGAGTACTGATACCAAGGCACTGGAAACAATAACAGATTCCAATAATAAATATTGGGTTGGATTGATAGTGCTACATATCCCTGGCACTGGGGGGGGGTTGCTGATTGGGACAGGGCTTTTTTCCATTTTGTCCCTTTTTTGTTGCTTTGGAAAATTAGGGGTCATTTGTTTATTTATGTATGTATTTATTTATGTCTAGTTGTAAAATAGAAATATATACATGACAAAATCAGACATTACATTCACTTACATTTCTTCCCAATTTCTTTATACTTTAAGAAACATTATTACAATTTTAGAAATGTTTTTACATAGTACAGTATGTTTCTATCAATTAATGCAATCCCTTACCCAATTTGGTAATCACTTTAATGTTTCACCAAATCATAGTTTTTTATGCCATAGTTATTCATTGTATTTTACAGTATACAGTATATTATCTCTAAATAAAAATATGTTCATATTGAATGTTGAATGTTTCTAATTTATTGAATATTTCTATTAAACTACTTACTCACAGTTTCTCTAAATGCCAAGATAACTGACAAAATAATTATGTCTTTATTATTTTAATTGATAGGGAAATTAAATAGTTGAATCTTGCTTCCAAATGACCAGTTTATTTTGGAATCTGTTTACTCTCACAGAATAAGAGCATATGATATAAATTTATTTATTCTGACCTATTGTAGAATCTGGCAAAATGGTTGACTGAAATGCATGCTACATTTAATATTTTAGGTGAATCTCCATTGAGACAGAAAATTAGCTTTCCGTTTTAGCTATAAATTTTGACTTTTTGGTGGAAATATTCTCTGAATGGCTCAGTCTTTCATAGCAAGTTTACATAAGCTGCTTTCATTCCCAATGAGTTCCTTTGGGATCAATTTTATTTCATATTTAATACTTGCATAATAATGCCTATTTTTTCCAGTCCCATATGTGTAAATAAGAAAACTAGAATTTGTGATGGGATGTAATTCAGCTTGTTGAAATATTTAACATATCTGATTAAATAGATAAGAGACATTACATGGATAAATCTAAAGCATACTTCTCTTGAAAGTTAGATATACCACTCTAGGATGAAATCTAGGATTACCATTAGTTTAAATATTGTAACATGGGGGACAGGTAGCAGGTACAAAGCTCCCTGGGATGAGCAGTCATTCAGGCACAGATACCAAATCCAGTGAGTGTTTATTTGTGATACATACAAGTCTATATACAGGTGCTGTACAGTGTTCCAGAAAACAAATAGGAACAAAAATAGCCAAACAAAACCTAGCCGTGTCTTGGCACTAACTATACAATATTTACAGGTCCTAACCACCAGGCCTGAGTAAGCCTACAGCTTGTCAGCTTCCACATACACAGCTTAATAGCTTTTACCAACCTTTTGCTCTCCTAGACAGAAGTTGTCTGAGATTCCCAGGCCAAGAGCACTGGCTGTCTGTCTTAGGTGAGTTTAAAATGGCCTGGGGAGTGGACCAAGATCCCAACTGGACCATGGATCAGAGATCCCTAAATGTGTATGAGAGGAGCCTGGGAGACCTATAAACCCCGAACATGACTTTTGCCAGCTTTCTCTGGGAAGCTCTGCTACAAGATGTATACAATAGCTACATCTACATTATTGATAACATGACCTATCCAGTATTATTGGCCTTCTTTCTGTTATGTTATGGAATAAGTTGAGTGATCTGTTTCACCAGCAGATGGCAGAAAGATTTCACTGGGAACTACCCTAGCAGTTTTGGTCTTCTACAGCACCATTGATAGCGTGGATATTGTGCTGCAGACATTGTTAGAGTGTGACTCTTGGGTTTGCCTAAATGGTGACAGATAGATAGCCCAGACAGAATTAGAGCACAGAACCAAATTGTAAAGCAGAGATGATGTCAAGACAAGATTGTGCTTTCTTCTCTGGGATTTCGTCAGAGAAAAATAATCACCCTGGGAACGTGAAAGGTATATATATTACTAAACATTTACCTTTACCAAAGCAAAATTGTATAATAGAGATTTCATCAAGGCATCAAAATGATGTACAAAAACACCTACAATAAATTATACAAAATTCTCTTATATATTGTTTAAACACCAATTTTAAAAGACGGAAGGGTAGAAATATACAGAATCCTCCATCTCAATTAGCAACAGATATAAGTATGACAACCTTAATACCATACCCTAAATAATATTGATTACCCCTGCCCAGTCATTGCTAAAAATAGCTCACAACACCTAAGAGTAAATTAAGTTCTACGCAGATGGTTGGTGGTAGACTCTTGATTTGTTTCTCTGATATAGTAAAATTGCTTCAACAGAAGACAAACTAGAAAGGCATGTATAATATCAGGTTGTCAATCAGAATATGTATCCTGTAAGAGACTGTGCAAGATATAAATATTTGCAATGCAAAGTTTTGGCACAAAGCTTAATAAGCTTTGATACATAATGGTTATTACTTATATGACACCTATTAATAATCTATACTCTGGATTCCCAATGTTAGAGATTGTTCCAGATCCACAAAACATACAACATTTTTTTTCTCACATTACAATGTTTAAAAACTCATATCAAATGTCATATTAATACCAACAAACATTGTCCACTGCAAATATGCATTTCTATAGGTCAAAATATAGACCTCCTGTCTCTCACATAAGTGCACATGACCAAAGAAATATATTCTAAAGACAAAGGAAACATATGTATAAGTTATGTGGGGAAGTGGTGTTTTCCACGAAATGCATCAACCTAAGCTCTCTATTTCAACCAATAGCCATGCATTTTTGCAGTGGACAATGTTTGTTGGTATTAATATGACATTTGATATGAGTTTTTAGACATTGTATTGTTAGAAATAAATGTTGTATTTCTATATATGAATGTATCTGCGTGTTCACTGGAGGGGTATTTGAAGTCCTACCATTTACTTTTTTGTGCTATATACTTTTAACAAGGATGATACCCTCCAATGACACATATTTAGTTGAACCCCCCCCCCCCCCATACACATCCACCAAACAAACTTCTGTTAATTAGTAAAAAATAAAAAACCCAGTGGCGATTTAATACCACCAAAAGAAAGACCCATCTGTCTCAAAAAAATGATAATGATTTTGTTTGGGTACAGCATTGCATGACCACGCAATTGTCATTCATAGTGTGACAGTGCTGAAAGCTGAAAATTGGCCTGGGTAGGAAGAGGGTAAAAACGCCCTGTATTGAAGTGGTTAAAGTGGTTGTAAACCTCTGCAAATATTAACAATGTAAATTCCTTCTATAGTGTGTACTTGTCTCAATCCAGAGTACTAAGTGTCATTTCTGTCTGCTGCTTCATTCCTCTGATATCTGTTTGGGTTAGTTTTTACACATTTTCCTGACACCAAGAGGTAAAAAAGTGACAGGGGAGGGAACTCCAGCACACAGCCTGCAGTTGACAGCCTCAGCCCTGTTCCTGTGTGCTGTGTGAAGGAGGTGTTCCCTTTCCCTCTAATCAGTCCTCACTGAGCTCTGAAGAGTGTAACATGAGCTCCCTGCTCCCTGCTCCCTGCCCCCTGCTTTCTGAAAGCTCAGACAAGCTGTATACATTCTGTACTTTGAATGACTATAGAGAAGAGAAGACTGCAAATTAATAGGTACAGCTTTTGTAGGAGGATGTGTTTCATCTCTGTGTATCAGCTGAGGTCAGTCAATTCACTGGGTATATGAAAGGGTTTACAACCACTTTAATTATCTCACATAGAGTTCCTTCATCTCACCTCCCAAAAAATGTCAGTTACATATATAGAAACAACAATCTGGTTCAGTGCCAGAGTTAGAATCCAAGTAAGTGACAATGGTTCTAGCAAAGAAGACCTTAGCTAGATGATTGCATACAAATGGGGAGCAGGAGTGGCCCACTTCCTGAAGAAGCCAGAGTTGGTGAAACATACATCAAAGTGTCAGAACCGCTGCTTCCGGGGTTTTGTATGAGGTCATATCTGTATCAGGATTGAGGCTTGGAACAGACGGCGACTCACTGAAGATGAAGCAGTGGAATAAAGCAGGCTGTATACACTGCTGCCAGTAATGTAGACACTGTAACATGTGAGTTTGCATGTGTATATTTTTGTAAATTTTATGGTCTCCAATTAATTACTACGCTATGAATATTTCCTTTGGCACTTTTTACTATAGCATTATTGGAGCTTGAGGACATTCATAGGATCTTGTGACCAAGATTAAGTCTATAAGAGAGCTCTCCCTGGAGAACCTGTGCTGTTTGACCTTCTGTGAGGGGGGTCATGGACCTTTGGTGAGTGGGCATCCCAGACATTCTCTGAGCACAAGTGATGATGAGATTGCATAGTTACATAGTAGGTAAGGTTGAATAAAGACACTACTTCATACAGTTCAACCTGTGTAGGTGTAGGTGTATGTGTGTCAGTGTTGATAATCATCCATATCCCTGTATGTTGTGTTCACTAAGATGCACGTCCAAAAGTATTTTAAAAACATCCATACTACCCGCTGACACCACCAATTGTGCAAAAAAATTCCACATCCTTATTGCCTTGGCAGTGAAATAAACCCTATGCAGCTTAAGGTTAAACTGCTTCTCCTCTAATCTCATTGTGTGGCCCTGTGTCCTCTTACACTCCCTGAGACTGAAAAGTTTTTTTTACTTACAATAGTTTTTATTGAATTTTCAGTGAAAATATGTTAACACAGGTACAAGTGGATCTTTTTTTTACATCATGTACACAAAAACATATTGTAACATAATGATTTAGAATGCGACGAGATCCTATGCACCCTCAATGGGGTTTCTATTACATCTTCATACTTTGAAGGAAGAGATGACCCCTCACTCCCAACACCCCTCAAGGGGTCTAGCTGTGCTGGGAAGTGAGGGGCAGCTGCCCCTAAAAACAAAATGCCAGAAAGTTGTTAAAGATAGGTTTGTTGGGCAACAGAAACAGGATAGACCAGTATAGATTATATCTTATATGGAAAGTGTGTGCGTGGATGATCATCCTTAACTCAGCTCGTAAGTTCCAACTAAACGTAGATAGAGAACTCGTATAAACCTTATTATAAATTATAGATGTGAGAGCAAGGATAAACAGAGAAGAAAAGAAAAAGTTGAAATACTCTGCGTGACTGCAATACCGAGACACCTGTAGCATCTGTTGTGAGCCAAAGGGATTCAGATATGTGGATTTCTACTAAATAGGAGGTGTCAAGCTAAAGGTCAAGGTGTCCACCTGTCTGCAATCACAGTGGGCTATATACCTGTAATGCCTCTCCATCACAGTATGGGAGAGAGGTATAGTCGTGTCCCAATGGGAGAGTCCCATGACTGAACCTATAGGGTAACAGGGAAAAGCATAAAGATAGAAAAGAGAAGGTTAGAAAATAGATACAAGAAGAGAATAATCAGAAAAAAAGGAACACTTAGTGACAGTGTGATATTCACTTCTCTACACGGATCCAGGGTGAGGGGAGGTGGTAGGTGTCAGAGATATGTATCTAGTCCAGGGTTCCCAGATGGTTTGTTGAAAGTATCCAAGAGGATGCTAACTTTCTTCTCCTGGGCCATGATACATGAGAGTTTCCTTTTGACCAACAGAAGGTTGCTTCCAGGCTCGAGCAATTGTCAGCTTGGTCCCAAGGAGAGTAAACATAATAAGGTTTTGGGCCAATTTCGGGGGCTAGTAAAGTTAAGGAGAGCTATTTGAGGAGTCTTAAGAATGTGTATGTCCATAATTTTTCTAATGGTGTGAAAGACTATATTCCAGAGTCCTCTGATCTTGGGACAATCTCACCATATGTGCAGCATTGACCCAATGAGCCCACAATTACGACAGCACAAAGGGGAGGCGCTCGGGTAGAATTTTGCCAATTTTTAATGGAATTAAATACCACCTCATTAGGACTTTTAAGTTAGCCTCGATTAGTACTATGTTCAATATGCTTTTGCAGGCTGAAGCCGAGGCTCTATGCCATTCCGTTAGGCTCCAGTGTTGTCCCAGGTCTTTCTCCCATTCCCTCATGAAGAGAGATTTGGACTCTACCATAGCAAGTGATCGGTATATCAATGTTATTCCTCCCTTCTGCTCCATGACTTGACACCATATTTCATATGCCGCGATCAAGAGTGGGTTGGATTTAGAGGTCCATCAATAGTGAATAAAGTGAGAGATTTGGTGGAGTCTGAACCTTTCCGACCTTGGAATGTCAAGCTTGCTGACACAGTGAGCCAGGTGAGAGGTCCCATAATGTTGACCAAGTGTCCTATTCTATAGAGCCCCTTGTCCAACCACCACTGGAAAGCCTTGATGTCCATGCCAGGGGTAAATAGGGGGTTTCGAAAAATATGAGCGAGTGGGCACCAGTTAGATATCAGGTGTGGGTTATTTTTGAGGGAATCCCATAGGACCAAGGAGTGGGATACTGTAGGAGCCATGATAGCAGGTC
Organism: Lithobates clamitans; assembly: GCA_037952925.1. Taxonomy (NCBI): domain Eukaryota; kingdom Metazoa; phylum Chordata; class Amphibia; order Anura; family Ranidae; genus Lithobates; species Lithobates clamitans. The sequence continues at coordinate 1,703,762 of JBBGZY010001913.1, read as the reverse complement.
TAGATTTGGCTGGGCACCAGAGAAGATAGTCCAATGTGTAGTGGGGTATTGCTTGCCTTTCCATATGCATCCAGTCTGGGTGTGCTATTTTGGTATATATAATGGAGAGTTGGGATAACTGGGCTGCTTGATGATACCAGATAAGGTTTGGTAGGCTCTCTACTCCTTGATCTCTAGTTCGAAAAAGAGTCCCCTTGGCAACTCTATGCCCTTTAGCTCTCTATATGAAGTTGATAATTTTGGACTGGAACTTCCTAAGTTGATCCCTAGGAATTGAGATAGGTAATGACCTAAATAAATAGAGGATGCGTGGTAATAGGGTCATCTTTACGGAATTGATCCTGCCTAGCCAGGAGAGTCCCAGTTTTTCCCATTGTGAGAGATCGTTTTCCAATTTACGAAACATTAGGGGAAAATTGGCGGCATATAGGTGGTCTACCGAGGCTGTCAGGTTGATCCCTAGATAGGGAATCGCTTTCTCGTTCCATCCAAACCGGAAGTTATCTTTGAGTTTTGTGACCAGATGGACTGGTAAGTTGACGTTTAATGCCAGAGATTTCAAGTACTTGACCTTGAGTCCAGAGAGTTGGCCTTATGTGCTGCCCATAGAGTGATTGGGGAAATGTTATTTACATCATTCAATGAAAATATTCCTGTATGTCTTTTTCAATGTCAAAGATATGGGTAGGGTTGCTAAGGATTAAGGCGTTAAGTCTCCAGTTGTACCCCTTCTGTTGATCTGCTTATTTGTAGGAGGAGAAAGGAGTGGTTCGACCAGACAGAGTCTTTTATGAGGGATTTAGTCACTAGCAGAATATGATTTGACAGAGGAAAGAAGTGATCTATTCTAGCGAAGGTATTGTGGGGGCTAGAAAAGTGCATATAGTCCCGTGCATTTGGGTTCATTTCCCTCCAAACATCAACCAACCCCTGATGGTAAATGTGTCTAGCCACATTAAGACTCTGCCTGGTGGGACAGATTTGGTCCTGTCAGAAACCATGAAATCAGGCAGAGACAGAAGTGCAGTTAAATCCCACTTGTTTAATAATAAAAGTAAAAAGAACAATTGACATTTAATGCCAGGGATTTCATTGACCTTGAGTCCAGAGACTTTGCCAAAGTCATCAAGCACCTTGCAGATATTTGGTAATGAAGTTACTGGCAAAGTGATAAAGAGCAAGATATCATCGGTGAAAAGTGCGCATTTGTGGGTTTGTGGCCCACATCTTACCCCATGTATATCAGGGTTAGGGATGAGCCAAACACCCTGCTGTTCGGTTCGCAGCAGAACATGCGAACAGGCAAAAAATTTGACAGAACACACGAACACTGTTAAAGTTTATGGAACATGAACCTGAATAATCAAAAGTGCTAATTTTAAAGGCTTTTTATGCAAGTTATTGTCATAAAAACTGTTTGGGGACCTGGGTCCTGCCCCAGGGGACATGTATCAATGCAATTTTTTTTTTTAAAACGGCCCTTTTTTTCGGGAGCAGTGATTTTTTTAATGCTTAAAGTGAAACAATAAAAATGAAATATTCCTTTAACCCCTTCCCTCCCGGCCTATAGCAGATTGACGGCCGGGCGGTGGTTTCGTTATCCTGATTTGGCGTCATATGACCTCCAGCAGGATAACAGGCACACATCGTCGCATCTGACACACCGCTCCACCGATCTTGGTAAAGAGCCTCCGGCGGAGGCTCTTTACCACTTGATCAGCTGTGTTCAATCACGATGTCAATAGGAAGAGCCAATGATCGGCTTTTGCTCACTCGCATCTGACTGACGTGAGTAGAGGAGAGCTGATCGGCGGCTCTCCTGGCAGGGGGGGTGTGCGCTGATTATTTATGAGTGCAGCTCCCCTCAGATGACCACACTGGACCACCAGGGATCGCCACTAGGACCACCAGGGAAGGGGGCAACATGTGGATGGCCAGGTATGTACCCCATGGCCATCCACATGTGCCCAATGTGCCCAGCCAGTGCCCAATCTGTGCCAATCAGTGCCGACAAATGGGCACTGATTGGCACCATTATATTGCAGGGATGCCCAGCAATGCCACCCTTAGCGGCATCAGTGCCACCAATCAGTGTCATCAGTGCCACCCATCAGTGTCCATCGGTGCCACCTGTCAGTGCCCATCTGTGCCCATCAGTGCCCATCAATGCCCACCTATCAGTGCCCATCAGTGCCCATCCGTGCCACCTATCAGTGCCACCCATAAGTACCCATCAGTGCCACCCATAAGTACCCATTAAAGCCACCTACGAGTGCCCATCAGTGCCGCCTATGAGTGCCCATCAGTGCCACCTATCAGTGCCCATCAGTGCCCATCATCAGTGTCCGTCAGTGCCACCTCATCAGTGCCACCTCATCGGTGCTCATCAGTGCCGCTGTATCAGTGCCCGTCAGTTCAGCCATATCAGTGCCCGTGTCAGGAAAGGATCCGTCCGCTGGCAAGATATATCGTTTGGCATGCAGTACTGGGGTCCACCAGCAGGTGTCTCCTGGCAGTGTTGAACTGTCAGGAGAATATTTCCTTGCTGGTGTCATTTCATCTTTTGGCCGCAGTACTGACGTCCACCAGCGGATGGATCCTGGCAGTATGGAGCAGACAACACTCCCTGCGCTCAGGTGTGACTTGAAGTCAATCACAGTCAGTCCTATAAATACCTGGCAAGCCCTCATATGCTTGCCTTGGTATCTCTCTCCTTGAGCCCTGACCTTGTTTGCCTGTTACCCGATCCTGAGCCTGCATCTGACCTTGTGCCCAAGCTTATTCTGACCCGATCCCTTCTGTGTTCCTGTACCCTTCAGCCCGATCCATCCCCTCTCTGTCCTGTTGGTTCCCTGTCCCTCATTTACTGATCTTCCTGTGTATGACCTTGGCTTGGCTAAACGTTTATGTCTCTGGTATATCCCTTGCTCTTGCTGACCTGCTGTGTATGACCCTGGCCTGGCTGACATCTGTGATTCTGGTATTGCCCCTTGCTGTAGATATTGTTGTTTGTAGTGGGTTTGTTGGGTTGGTTGTTCACTGTTTGTATTTTCTAATTATCACCTATTTTAATAAATATCACTATTCACTTACATGTGTTTTGGGTTATCTCTGTGCAGTTCACATAGTCTGGTCTACTTGGATCCTGACAGTATACCAAGGCCATCCCTGACCAGAAGTGGCTGCACTGAGGAGCCTTTTTGAAAATGCAGGCAGAAATAGTGATTTATCTTTCCTCATTGGTAACTGAGAATCATAGTTATTGCCGTCTGGTATTGAAGGAGTGGACCAGGGATCAACTATTAGAGTGTATCCGTCTGGCCCATTCTCTGGTGGATCAGGGCGGTATGCTATTTGCAAATGTTCAGCCTCTGATTCAGCTGTGTGCAGAGCTAGCCTTGTCCAGTACTCCAGAGGGCAAGGATGATTTTTCTCCCCCCTTCAGTTTAGATCAGGTTGAGTCTCTGGTGTGGTTATTAGAGGATGATCCAGCCTTTTTTATGGAACGTTATGGCTCTTGTTCACAGCAGGTGTTGTCTGATTGCATCCATTCAGTGCAATCGCTGGTTAGTCAGGCTGTGTGCGAATCAATGTTTGTTCAACCTGTGCTACAGACATGGTCAGATCTCCTGCATTTAGCCAAACCACAACATTCCAGCCCTGCCATTAATCACCTGCCTTCCCAAGAATCTATTCCCCCATCACTCATGGCAACCTCAGCGACAGTCCAGTATACACAGCTTCCCACCAAGTATTATTACCCAGTCTCTACTCACTGCACCTCTCCTGCTTTCAATCCACCTGCCTCTTCTCCCCCACCTGTCACAATTCCACAAAACCCTCCTCCAGCCACTGTTCCTTGGTCTTCCTTCGATCCAGCTACTTTCTTTTCTTACAGCCCTGCACCTACATACAAAACTGCACGAGCTAAACCAAAAAAGAAACAAAAATTCTTTCCTACCCACACGATCCTGCCAGTAACCCAACTTGCTTCCACACCAACTAACCCACCTGATTCTGCCAAATCTCTGCCTGCCACCCAGCCTGACGGTCCAGTGCCTGCCACCCAGCCTGACGGTCCAGTGCCTGCCACCCAGCCTGACGGTCCAGTGCCTGCCACCCAGCCTGACGGTCCAGTGCCTGCCACCCAGCCTGACGGTCCAGTGCCTGCCACCCAGCCTGATGGTCCAGTGCCTGCCACCCAGCCTGACGGTCCAGTGCCTGCTGATCGGTCTGATGACCTTGTGTCCATGTTCCAGCCTAAAGTTTTGCTACCAGTGTTCCAGTCTGATGTGCCCGCTTCCCAGTTTGATGTCCTTCTGTTTGCTGTCCAGCCTGATGCGCCAGTGTCTTCTACTCGGCTTGTTGTGCCAATGCCTGTGCCCGCTGTCCAGTTTGAGGTCCCAGCGCCTGCTGCTCAGCCTGACATCTCAGTGCCCATGTTCCAGTCTGATGCTTCAGTGACTACTGTCCAGTCCGATGTACCTATTGTTCAGCCTGGTATGCCAGCACCTGCTGTTCTGCCCGATGTGCCAGCGCCTGTGTCTGCTGCCCAGTCTAAAGTTCCAGTACCTGCTGCCCGGTCTGATGTCTTGGTACCCACTTTCCAGCCTGATGAGCCTGCTTCCCAGTCCGATGTGCCCATCCTCCAGCCTGATTTCCTGGTACCTGTCTTCCAGCCTGATGTCGTGATGTTGGTATCTCAGCCTGAAGTTTCGGTGCCCGTGTTTCAGCCTGGAGTTTCGGTGCCCGTGTCTCAGCCTGCTGAATCAGTGCCCGTTACCCAGTCTGTTGAATCGGTGCCCGTTACCCGGTCTGCTGAACTGGTGCCCGTTACCCAGTCTGCTAAACCGAAGTCCGTCACTTTGCCTTTCAAGCCAGTATCCGTTATCTGGCTTGCCGAACCAGTGCCCGGTGTCCAGCTCGCTGAGTCGGGACCTGTTACCCAGCCCACTGGGCCGGGGTCAGTTACCCAGCTTGCTGAGCCGGTGCCTGTAATCCGGCCTGCCCTTACGGTGCTCGCTGTCCGGCCTAATGTCCCGGAGCCTTCTGCCCAGCTCGATGACCCGGAGCCTTCTGCCCAGCTCGATGACCCGGAGCCTTCTGCCCAGCTCGATGACCCGGAGCCTTCTGCCCAGCTCGATGACCCGGAGCCTTCTGCCCAGCTCGATGACCCGGAGCCTCCTGCCCAGCTCGATGACCCGGAGCCTCCTGCCCAGCTCGATGACCCGGAGCCTCCTGCCCAGCTCGATGACCCGGAGCCTCCTGCCCAGCTCGATGACCCGGAGCCTCCTGCCCAGCTCGATGACCCGGAGCCTCCTGCCCAGCTCGATGACCCGGAGCCTCCTGCCCAGCTCGATGACCCGGAGCCTCCTGCCCAGCTCGATGACCCGGAGCCTTCTGCCCAGCTCGATGACCCGGGGCCTTCTGCCCAGCTCGATGACCCGGGGCCTTCTGCCCAGCTCGATGACCCGGTGTCTGCTGCCCAGCTCGGCTTGTTCCTGTCTGCTGCCCAGCTCGGCTTGTTCCTGTCTGCTGCCCAGCTCAAGTTGTTCCTGTCTGCTGCCCAGCTCAAGTTGTTCCTGTCTGCTGCCCAGCTCAAGTTGTTCCTGTCTGCTGCCCAGCTCAAGTTGTTCCTGTCTGCTGCCCAGCTCAAGTTGTTCCTGTCTGCTGCCCAGCTCAAGTTGTTCCTGTCTGCTGCCCAGCTCAAGTTGTTCCTGTCTGCTGCCCAGCTCAAGTTGTTCCTGTCTGCTGCCCAGCTCAAGTTGTTCCTGTCTGCTGCCCAGCTCAAGTTGTTCCTGTCTGCTGCCCAGCTCAAGTTGTTCCTGTCTGCTGCCCAGCTCAAGTTGTTCCTGTCTGCTGCCCAGCTCAAGTTGTTCCTGTCTGCTGCCCAGCTCAAGTTGTTCCTGTCTGCTGCCCAGCTCAAGTTGTTCCTGTCTGCTGCCCAGCTCAAGTTGTTCCTGTCTGCTGCCCAGCTCAAGTTGTTCCTGTCCGCTGCCCAGCTCAATGACTCTGACATGCCAGCCATCTGCCCGGATGTGCCCGATGACCAGCCTTCTTCCACCATTCTGCCTGATGCCATAGACTTTGGACAATTAAGACTAGTTGGAGCGTCCGGAGGCCGCTCCTTTAAGGGGGGGTACTGTCAGGAAAGGATCCGTCCGCTGGCAAGATATATCGTTTGGCATGCAGTACTGGGGTCCACCAGCAGGTGTCTCCTGGCAGTGTTGAACTGTCAGGAGAATATTTCCTTGCTGGTGTCATTTCATCTTTTGGCCGCAGTACTGACGTCCACCAGCGGATGGATCCTGGCAGTATGGAGCAGACAACACTCCCTGCGCTCAGGTGTGACTTGAAGTCAATCACAGTCAGTCCTATAAATACCCGGCAAGCCCTCATATGCTTGCCTTGGTATCTCTCTCCTTGAGCCCTGACCTTGTTTGCCTGTTACCCGATCCTGAGCCTGCATCTGACCTTGTGCCCAAGCTTATTCTGACCCGATCCCTTCTGTGTTCCTGTACCCTTCAGCCCGATCCATCCCCTCTCTGTCCTGTTGGTTCCCTGTCCCTCATTTACTGATCTTCCTGTGTATGACCTTGGCTTGGCTAAACGTTTATGTCTCTGGTATATCCCTTGCTCTTGCTGACCTGCTGTGTATGACCCTGGCCTGGCTGACATCTGTGATTCTGGTATTGCCCCTTGCTGTAGATATTGTTGTTTGTAGTGGGTTTGTTGGGTTGGTTGTTCACTGTTTGTATTTTCTAATTATCACCTATTTTAATAAATATCACTATTCACTTACATGTGTTTTGGGTTATCTCTGTGCAGTTCACATAGTCTGGTCTACTTGGATCCTGACAGCCCGTCATTGAAGAAGAAAACTTACTTATTTACAAAAAAATTTAACAGAAACAAAGAAAAACTTGTTTTTTTTTTCTAAATTCTCGGTCTTTTTTTATTTGATGTGCAAAAAGTAAAAACCGCAGATGATCAAATGCCACAAAAAGAAAGCTCAATTTGTGGGAACAAAATGATAAAAAAATTGTTTGAGTACAGTGTAGCATGACCGTGCAATTGTCATTCAAATTGCGACAGCTGAAAATTGGCCTGGGCGGGAAGGTGTCTAAGTGCCTGGTATGATGTGGTTAAATATCATGCCTGGAGGGTGTCTATAGCATGCCTGTAAAGTGGCGCATTTTTCCTGTGTTTAGAACAGTACCGCAAAATGACATTTCTTAAGGAAAAATTGTCATTTAAAACTGATCGCGGCTGTAATGAATTGTCGGGTCTTTGCAATATAGATACATATAATTGAAAAAAAGAGCATGGGATCCCCCCGGTCCATTACCAGGCCCTTTGGGTTTGGTATGAATATTAAGGGGAATCCCAAATCAAAGTTAACAAAAGATTGCGTGGGGGTCTCCCTAAAATCCATACCAGGCTCTTCAGATCTGATATGGAAATTAAGGGGAACCCTGCACCAAATTAAAAAAAAAAATGACGTATGGGCCCCCCCAAAATCCATACCAGACCTGATTTTAATGGGAACCCTGTGCCAAAATTAACAAAAAATGGCATTGGAGTCCCCCCAAAATCCATACCAGACCCTTATCTGAGCACACAACCTGGCAGGCCACAGGAAAAGCTGGGGGGGGGGCAAGAGAGCGCACCCCCAAACCATACCAGGCCACATGCACTCAACATGGGGAGGGTGCTTTGGGGTAGCCTCATCCCCACAACCCTTGCCCAGTGGTTGTGGGGGTCTGCAGGGGAGCTTATCGAAATCTGAAAGCCCCCTTTAACAAGGGGACCCCCAGATCCCAGCCTCCCCCTGTGTGAATTGGTAACGGTACCCCTACCATTTCACAAAAAAAAGTGTCAAAATGGTAAAAAAGACAAGACAGCTTGGTCGCGACTTTTTTTTTCTTTTTGGGTCCATCGGGTGGCGTGAACTTACTTTGTGGGACTTTTTTTTATTTTTTAATAAAGGACTTGTCCCAAGCTGTGTCTTCTGTTTTTTACCATGTTGACACTTTTTTTGTGAAATGGTAGGAGTACATTTGTACCCCGTTACCAATTCACACAGGGGGGAGGCTGGGATCTGGGAGTCCCCTTGGTAAAGAGGGCTTCCAGATTCCGATAAGCCCACCACCCACAGACCCCCACAACCACCGGGCAAAAGTTGTGGGGATGAGGCCCTTGTCCCCATCAACATGGAGACAAGGTGCTTTGGGGGGGCTACCCCAAAGCACCCTCCCCATGTTGAAGGCATGTGGCCTGGTACAGTTCAGGAGGGGGGGCCGCTCTCTCATTCCCCCTCTTTTCCTGCGGCCTGCCAGATTGCTGCTCGGATAAGGGTCTGGTATGGATTTTGGGGGGACTCCAATGCCATTTTTTTTAAATTTTGGCACGGGGTTCCCCTTAAAATCCATACCAGACCCTCTGGGTCTGGTATGGATTTTGGGGGGACCCCTATGCCATTATTTTAAAATTTGGTGCAGGGTTCCCCTTAATTTCCATATCAGACCTGAAGAGCCTGGTATGGATTTTAGGGGAACCCCCATGCAATTTTTTTTTTAATTTTGATTCGGGGTTCCCCTTAATATTCATACCAGACCCAAAGGGCCTGGTAATGGAGGGGGGATCCCATGCTCTATTTTCAATTATCTGTATCTATATTGCCGAGACCCGACAATTATTTACAGCCGCGATCAGTTTTAAATGACAAATTTTCCTTTAGAAATGTTATTTTGCTGTGGTACTGTTCTAAACACGGGAAAAATGCGCCACTTTACAGGCATACTATAGACACCCCCCAGGCATGATATTTAAAGAAATATTTAATTTTTATTGTATCAATTTAAGAATTCAAAAAATCACCGCTCCCGAAAAAAATGGCCATTTTTAAAAAACAATTTTTGCATTGATACCTGTCTACTGGGTCCCCAAACACTTTTTATGACAATAACTTGCATATAAACCTTTAAAATTAGACCTTAAAATGTTTCAGCATGCTTTCGAATTTGCTGCAAACACCGCATATTGTTCGTTGTTCGGCGAACAGGCAAACATCCGATGTTCGAGTCGAACTTACGAACTTACTCACTTTAATGATCTTTAAGTGAAATTTCTTCTGCCGAGATCGGTGACTCTAAATTGTCCCTATGATGGTCCCTGATCTTAGGGATATTCAGAGAGCCAAGAAAGGAGTCAATGGAGCTAGGTGAGGAATCATTGCCTTACCTGTTATACAGGGTTCGTAAAAAGTCATGAAAGGCTTCCATGATTTTCTTGAGGTTTTGTGAAAGGGAGCCATTGCATAGTTTAATTTCAGGTAAGGTATGAGACCGCAATTGTAGGAAAAGAGGGAACAACAAAAAATACTAACCCAGAAATATTAGAAGAGTTCAGGGAATACTGTAGCCTCCCTGGCAGGTTTTCCCGAGTGTGGCTCGGGGTTAAAATTCAGCACCATTAGCGGTAACCCCGAGCCACACTCGGGATTACATTGCAGGATCCTGGTGCCTCCTTACTTACCTTGTCCCCAGGATCCTGCGATGTCCCCCGCTCTGTCTACGGCTCTGTCCACCTCCGAAGCCTCTCCTTGCCAGGCTCCGTTCCCTGCGAGCGTCGCGACGCACGGGGGCAGAGCCTGGCGGCAAATTAAAAAAAAAGTAAAAATCATAACACATACAGTACTGTAATCTTACAGATTACAGTGCTGTATGAAATTATTTCACATCACTTTTGTCCCCAGTGCTCTGGCCCATGCCCTGCAAGCAGTTTTATGTGATATATACAGTTCTTTTTGCCTGGAAACTGGAGATTGTCCATAGCAACCAAAAAGTGTCCCTTTACGTCAAAATTGGCTTTAGACCAGCTAGAAAACAGTGATAGTAAATTAGAAAACTTGCAGAATTGAGCGATTGTGAATCGTGGGGAAATTTATTTTATTACTATTTATTTTTATTTTTTTTAATTATTTATTTTTATTTAATATATTATAATTTATGTTTTTGTGTTTCAAACTTTATCATACCCGGGATATCTACTAGACTCTTGTTTGGACAGATTTAAGTGTGTTATTGTTAAGAATTACAGACCTACAATATAAAACGCCAAATTTCCATGCAAAATAATTGTACCGCTTTCAGCACCTAAAATCCGAAATAATCATACCCCCAGGGAGGTTAAAAACCTATATAGTTCGGCACAGGAAGACGTGGCGGCGGAAATGAGGAATTTTTTTGGACAGCTAAATTTAACCTCTCTTGCGAAAGAGGATCGGGAAATGTTGGAGGCCCCACTAACACTCGAGGAGTTACAAAGGTTGTGGCAGATATGGCAAATCAGAAAGCCCCTGGCCCTGACAGCTTACCCATAGAAATATTCAAAAAGTATTGGGAGTTCTTGCTCCCCATGCTTTTGGAAGTGTTAAATGGCACTAGGAAGGATGACAATCTACCTGCGTCTATGACAGAAGCCATCATAATATTGTTGCTGAAGGAAGGGAAACACCCGTTAGAAGGGGCATCATATAGACCAATATCATTATTATGTTCGGACGTGAAGATTCTGGCAAAAGCTTTGGCAACAAGGCTTAAAAAAATAATTCCAAAGCTAATCCATATAGATCAAACCGGGTTTATCCCGGACAGAGCTACAAGTACGAACATAAGATGAGTATATTTAAATATGCAGATCCCCACAGTAAATAGCGGTAAGAGAGCTCTCCTCTCGTTAGATGCAACCAAGGCATTTGATTGCCTGGAATGGCATTACATCTGGAAGGTGCTAGCGGAACTCCAATTCGGTCCCAGCTTTGTCCGTTGGCTGAGTCTTTTATATGATAAGCCAAAAGCAAAGATCAGAGTCAATGGCGAATGTTCAGAATGGTTCCAATTAAGAAGGGGCACCAGGCAGGGGTGCCCTCTGTCACCCCTCCTGTTTGCCCTGGCAATGGAGCCGCTGGCTGCGGCCATAAGGGCATCTCAGGGGGTTCAGGGGTTTAAAAGAAGGAGGGGTGAGGACGATATTTCGTCGGGGACACACAGGACTCATTAGGAACAGCTATGGGGATAATTGAGGATTTTGGTCATTTCTCCGGGGTAAAAAATTAATTGGGAAAAGTCAGTAATATTACCCATAGACCCTCTGACGGAGCCCCTTCCGCACCAAATTCCACAGATTAAGGTAGTAAGCCGGTTGAAATATCTGGTAATTAATATCTCAAGGGTTCCGGAGCATTATATTGCAGAAAACCTAGTTCCTTTAATGAAAAAGCTTAAACAGAAATGTCGGGCGTGGGGACGGCTGCCTCTTTCGGTCGCCGGGCGCTGTAATATGATAAAAATGGTTTGGATGCCGCAAATATTATATATTTTACACAATTCACCTGTTTGGATTACCAAACGGTGGTTTAATAAAATGGATAGCCTATTTAGAGAGCTGATTTGGAAGGGTGGGACAGCAAGGATCGGCCTCCAGACGCTTCGGCGACCGGGAGAGAAGGGTGGGTTAGGAGTGCCGGATCCGGGATGCTACTTTTTGGCATCTCAGATCCAGCATATGGGAGGGAGCAACAGGCCCGGGAATTGGGTAGCAGGGAATAACATCTTATTAAACGACACCACTCACGATTCCATAGTAGAAGCACTGGAGGCGGACTCTTTTGAAACTAGATGCCCCACCACCCGGTTGATGGTCAAGAGCTGGACTAAGTTAAAAAAATAATGGGATATGTGGATTTCTCTGAGTTTTCCCCATTATGGGAGAACAGTAAGCTCAATGAGTTAAAAATAATAGGGAAGATCGAGGAATGGGATCGGCAGGGTATCCATTATTTACCGCAGCTTTATAAGGCTGGGAGACTAAAAACATTCCAGGAGCTAGTGATTGAATTTGCGATCCCCAATCGATCATTCTACAGATACTTGCAATTAAGGCATGCCCTAGATGCACAATTTAATGGTAAGGAGCCATTATGGTGTGATATGACCTCTTTGAGAAAGTTGATCGATGCAGAATCCACGAAAGGCTTAATCTCCGATATGTACAGTAGTTTGAGAGCCTCGGTCCAGGGAGACAGGGCGGAAGACAAAAATAAGAAGAAATGGGAGGAGGAGGTTGGGCCAATGTCAGACAGTCAATGGGAGTATGTTTTGTCTTCTGGACCTAGGGTCTCCCTCTCCCCATCACAGGCAGTATCCCACATATATTTGATATATAGGGCGTATTTCACACCACTAAAGATGTTTAGGATGGGGAAGAGGGTAGATGCGGGGTTGGACCTGTTGCATATGTTCTGGCATTGCCCCAAATTGTTCATATATTGGAAATGTATAGTGGACAGGATAAACTTCATTTTTAAGACTTTATTGAGCATGGGTGCCAAGACCTGTCTATTGGGCCTGATGGAGGAACAACAGCCCACAAGGGACACACAGACCGCAATAGTTAGGTGCCTGTTTCAAGGGAAGAAGCTTATAGCTAAGAATTGGCAGAGAAAAGAACCCCCGACATTCGAGGAATGGGTGAAAGAAGTAAAGGAGGAAGTTAGTAGAGAGAAATATATATATAAGAAAAGAAGAAACCACAAAAAATTGTGAAAATATGGAAGCATTGGGTGATGTGGGAGGAGCATAGAATGAAGGGTGGAGGGGGAGAATAAGGTATAGTAGGATTGGGGTGGAAGGGAGGTGGAGGGGGATTTAATGGCGGGGGTAGGGGGATGGATAGGGAAAAGGGGGAAAAAATCTTGAACATCCCCTCGATAAAGGAGGGTATTTTATTGATTTTCGTTTTCCTTGCTTTTAATGGGGACTACTGTACAAAAGTGGTAAAAACAAAGACTGCGTAAATGATGGTTACGTCAGTCCCTGTTTGTGAGTTTTACTTGTTTTTTAATGTGATTTTTTTCAATAAAAAAGGATTTAAGCAAAAAAAAAAAGGTATGAGACCTTATTTTAGAGGTCAACCTATTTGCCAGTAGGGAGCCAGCGCAAACTTTTTTCGGCTATGGCTGTGAGGGCTAGGTTTAATGTTGTGCGCACCTATTCTAGTCTTTCCGCAGAACCTGGAATTCCTTCTCTAATCAGTCAATATCTTCTTTGTGAGCTTTACGTAACCTTGAGGCCATTTAGATAAGTTTTTCCCTAATGAAGGCTTTATGTGCTGCCCATAGAGTGATTGGGGAAATGTTATTTACATCATTCAATTGAAAATATTCCTGTATGTCTTTTTTCAATTTCAGACATGGGTAGGGTTGCTAAGGATTGAGGCCTTAAGTTTCCAGTTGTACTCCTTCTGTTGTTCTAATCATATATATGTGTCCAGTAAACCACACTTTTTAAGTTGTTTTTATGTATTAATAAAATTTCTATCTTGCACATTATGCTGACTATGCGGTAATGATCGCATGTGATGGTATGATGATGCATAATGCTCCTTTGTTACCATGGCAATAGGTATGCCCAACCAGGATAGCCCAACTAGGATATGCCCAACCAGGATATGCTCAACCAGGATAGCAAGTATTTCACAGGGTTAACCTTGAAAAAGTCACATGCCAGTGATGTAACGCGTAGGAGGAGCCAGTAACCCCAGTGCTGTGTGAGCAGGAACAGAAAGTGAGGAGATTGTCTCTGAATATATGCAACTGACCTTCTTAAATGTGATCTTATTGCGGGGCATGTGTGAGTGCAATTGTGTTTTATTACCCACATGTCGTTTTTAGTTTATTTATTTGCGCAATGAGGTATGTCCTTTCTTTTATTTGAGCAATATCGATCTATGAAGGATTGAAAGCAATGAAGGTTTGAAAGCAATCCACCACATGTGAACAACATCAGAGACTACACACCTGTTCATTTGGGTATCGTTGTCCTTTTGTGTTTTATCTTACAAATGAGTGGTATTTGACTTTTTTCCCAGCATCTCCAGAAATCTACAAGCATTTTGGAAGAACAGTAATTTATTTATATCTAGTGTGGTTTACTGGACACATTAATGTGATTAGTTAATTTATTCTTTTTCGGATCACATCCTTTATTGGATCACATTATTTATTGGATCACTGTGCTATATTAAGGTTGATGGTAGCGCTTTATTAACTTTTTATATATTTACTTTTTTGTGATATCAGCACATAACACAATAATAGCAGTTACTATCATTTGTTCATCTTAATATAAATTTTGGTTCACAATTTGCTACAATTATTTACATCAGCGCTTTAGTAATTTTTATACAATTCTTCTGTTGTTCTGTTGATCTGCTTATTTGTAGGAGGAGAAAGGAGTCGTCTGACCAGGCAGAGTCTTTTATGATGGATTTAGTCACTAGCGGGATATGATTTGACAGTAGAAAGAAGTGATCTATTCTAGCAAAGGTATTGTGGGGGCTAGAAAAGTGCGTATAGTCCATGCATTTGGGTTAATTTCCCTCATAGCATTAACCAACCCCTGATGGTAGCCACATTAAGGCTCTGCCTGGTGGGATGGATACGGTCCCTGGCCCGGAGTGGGGGATGGGTTTTTTCTAACCCTGCGTCAAAATCAATATTAGAGTCTCCTCCGTAGAGGACCAGACCTTCAGTAAGTGGGTTTAAGGTATGAAAAAGGGCCTTGAATAATTTAGACTGACCCTTATTTGGTGCGTAGTATGATACGAGGGAGGAGAGCTGGTTGTCAAGGAGACCTTTAACGAGTAGGAATCTACCTTCTGGATCTTTTAATTCAGAAATGAATGAGAACTGAGAATTGTGGGAGAAAAATAAGTCTACTCCTTTGGTTTTGTTTTCAGAATTTGCCAGGTAAAACCTGGGAAATTTAGGGTGAATGAAGGAAGAGGAATAAGATTTTGGTAAGTGTGTTTCTTAAAGAAAAAGTATGAGTATTTTTTGGTCATGGTAATACTGGAAGATTATCTGGTGTTTAATGGGCGAGTTAATCCCTTGAACATTGTGTGATGCAATGCGCAGGGAGGTTCTAGGTGTGGTACGGTCAGCCATGGAGTAATCTAGGAGGTAATGCCAATGATCCCCAATCACTTACCTTCTGCCTGGTGGATAATCTAGAGTCCGGGAGTGTGATTAAGTCCATTGTAGTGCCTTCCAGGATCCTGCTGAGACGCAAGATCACACACGTCACTAAGAGAAAAGTAAAGTTAGTACAAAACAATAGAAACAGATAGAAGATAAGTGAGAAAAAAAATAAGAGAGAGCCCCAAGGGTAGGGGTGGAGTATGTCCACCATACCCTGAGAGACAAAATTGGTACCCCCCATCCAGTGGGGGATATCCTGATTAGGAGAGAGAAAATCCTGCAGCTCTGAGTACAGGAGGAGGTGCATTAGTACCGCTCTGTCCACAGCATTCCCCAATGTAAAAAAAAAACTGTAACACATGAACATTCAATGAAGGTCAAGCTAATGTAGGCATGACAACTGCTGGGGAATTCAGGAAAGAAAGGATAGGATTACTGTTGGGAAGGGGTTGATCCCTCTAAAGGGGCATAGGGAACTCAGGCTTACCAAGGAAGGATGTGGGGCAGAAACAGAGAGAGCTCCAGAGTACTAAGGTTATGGGGTCCTAATAGCTAAACTACTGCCTGGTTACTGTTAGGGGGATAAGGACTGTGAGGGCACCCTGGGAAATTGTGTTGAAAGCTTACAAGACTAGGGGAAAACTGGGTCTAAAAAAGGTAAATAGTCCACAGTTTCCTGGAAAGCCAAAATTATATAATGGGGAAATAGCTCCTTAGTGATAGGTATTCCGTGTCCAATATAGAAGAATACAGGTAGAGGGGCTAATTGTAACCAGTTAGTGTATAATCAGTGTGATAAGTTGTGGGAGACAGGCTTGTTCAAGCGGTGAAACTGGAGCTCTGTGAGGTCAATGGGTTTTTAAGTCCAGGTGGGCAGTAATGCCAAAAGGGCCAAATGGACCCAGTCGCAAAAAATGGGAATGAAAAGAGGTAGGTGAGCACGTCCTCCAGATCAGGGGGTATTCCTTCTTTGGCTTTTTTGGTTTTAGGCTTCTGCCACAGAGAGTTGAGTGGGCTAGACGGGGGTGGTCGTTTGGTCAGGTTTGAGGTAGAGGACTGCATTGGAGAAGGTGGATCTCTGGAAATTATGCCCAGTTTCTGTAGAAGGTTCTCTCCTTGCGGAAATGTAGAAAAGCGGAAGGGCTTGCTGTTAAACTTGAACTTCAGGTTGAAGGGAAAAGCCACCAATATTTGATGTTCTTCTGCATCAGCACTGTCAGAAGGGGTTTGGGTGCTCTCCTTCTCTGAATCATGTATGGGGAGATATCAGCAAAGATTTGGATTGGATGACCCATAATTTGGACTTGCGGAATGGAGCCTGCCCACTTCATAACTTCCTCTTTAACGTTATAGTAGTGTGGCTTGACCACAATGTCACAAGGCAGTCCATCAGGTCAGGGGGGTCCCAGGGCCCTGTATGCACGATCAAGGTCCATTTTGTGGACTCGGATGTCTGAAATAAGGCTCTTAATGAGGGAGTGAACTGCTTCCAGTATATCTGTAATAGTCTCTGGCAGTCCTCTGATTTTAAAATTGAGCCTTCTTGACCTGTTTTCAAGGTCGTCAATTTTGACCATGGCCCCTTCTAGTTAAATCTTGGATATGATCAGTGTTCTGATTCACTCGGTCTTTTGTGGTGTCCACTGTGTTTTCAATGGTCTTAATGTGAGAGCCCAAAAGCTGGAGATCTGGATACCTCCTCTTGCAGTGAGTCCTGCCAAGGAGATGAGACAGGGATCCCTGTGTGAGCTGCCTTGTGAAGCGGCCATTCCGCCACCATTTTGGTTTCCACAGCCGCCCCTGGAAGAGCTTCAAATTGTGCCTGTATGCCACGTTTAACCGACCCCACTGGCATATAGCATTCCCTGCGGGCTTCCTGGATGTCTTGGTCCCATGCTGGCTTCTCTGGGGTGATGCCACTCGCTGCTGGGAGAGCCCGACGAATGGAGCAGGACGGAGCTCTGTGATTAAGCATCCATCTCACAGAGTGCCACGCATGCGACTCCTGAAAAGTTTTTTTTTTCCTACGCTGGGATCACCATTAAGGTATTTGTATATTGCTATCATATCTCCTCTCATGCATCTTTTTTCAGGGAGAATACATTTAGTGCTTGTAGTTGTTCCTTGTAATTGAGGTCCTTCAGTCCCCTTATTAAAATTTTGCCCTTAGTAAATCCTTCCAGAGAACTGGTGACCAGAACTGGATGGAATACTCCAGAAGTGGCCGAACCAGATTTTTATAATGTGGCAGGATTATAGTTTTATCTGTAAAGAAAATTCCATTTTTAATTCAAGCTAATAGTCTGCTGACTTTGCTAGCTGCAACTTGACATTGCATGCTGTTACGAAAATACGTCACTGTCTAAGACCATCTCACAGAGTGCCACGCATGCGCCTCCTGAAAAGTTTTTTTTTCCTACGCTGGGATCACCATTAAGGTATTTGTATATTGCTATCATATCTCCTCTCATGCATCTTTTTTCAGGGAGAATACATTTAGTGCTTGTAGTTGTTCCCCGTAATTGAGGTCCTTCAGTCCCCTTATTAAAATTTTACCCTTAGTAAATCCTTCCAGAGAACTGGTGACCAGAACTGGATGGAATACTCCAGATGTGGTTGAACCAGATTTTTATAATGTGGCAGGATTATAGTTTTATCTGTAAAGAAAATTCCCTTTTTAATTCAAGCTAATAGTCTGCTGACTTTGCTAGCTGCAACTTGACATTGCATGCTGTTACGGAAATATGTCACTGTCTAAGACCGTCCTCGGGAATCAAGATAACATTTATTGCATATGCAAGAATAAATAATGAATTACATTTGCATTATAAGCTCATGTGGTGTCATTTTATTTCTGAGGCAAATATTGTGGTACATGTCTTTTTATAGGTCCTCGGAAACCCCCCTTTCCTGTTAGAAATGCCCAGTCATATGTATTTTCAACTTTATTCTGAACACAACAGGAAAGGTGGAAGTATCCATTACAGACTTTTTTTATCTACATTCACAATGGTTATACAGGATACTGACTTGAAAACTCCCCAAGCCCACACAAAAATACAGGATGTACTCAAATAATGCAAGTCTAAACATATTATCACTAAGCTATATATAAGTTATATCTAGGTTATATCTAGGCCATATTAATACAAAATGGCTTTTTTTCATAACTGACATTTAAAGTATAATTTCTCTAACATCTCCCTCCTTTTATACTCATAATGTCAATAATTCAAATATCCAGGTTCTTTTATTTTACCAGATATTATCATTTAGACAGATGAGTCCTTAGCGAAAGTTATAAATTCATCATCAGGTTCTGAGTTTAGTTCCGTGTTGCTCTGGAGGAGCATAGTTTTTGTTAAAGATGTATCAATCAGTCTTTGAAGAATTCCCCTAATACAGGGAATGCAGCAACATCCACACAATGTAAGAACTGTGGCTGCCATGACAATAGAAATGAGCAAACTTTTTGCAAGATTACCCCATTTACCAAACCATTTTTTGAAGAGTCCTGTCAGGGGGTTCTCTACACCAGAGTTCTCAGCTATTTCTTCGGATAGCATTTGTAGGCCTTGTAAGGCCTTGGTGATACTTCCTTCAGGTGCCGTATTGTTTGGAATAAAAACGCAGCAGAAGGTGCCGAACATTTTGCATACCCCGCCCCTTTCTGCCAGCAACATATCCAACGCTATACAGTTCTGCCACGCTGTCAAAGAGGTAGCGTCCAATTGTGCTGCTATACCTTTGATAGCATCTCTGGTGTAATTCACAAACCGCTGCTGGTTGTAGTAGATGTAGTTTATCCAGTCGATGTTCTTATTGGGCTGGACCCATATGAAGAGTGAGGTGAGTCCTGCTGTTATTTGATTCTGCGCTTTAAATTCATCTGGAACTCCTCGTGGAACACCTATTTCGTCTATATACACTCGGTTGTCAAATGATCCTTGTGGTGTTTCTCTCTTAATTCGCTTAAAATAGTATTTACCTGGCAGTTTCATTGATTTATTACTCATAGGAACTATATAAAGCGGAAGAAGCAATCGAGTAAGGGAACAACTACCTTCCCATCTAGGTGGTAGTCTGGGCCTTAGTCTCCTATCTCCACACAGCCACCAAACATCAGCCAATTGCCATTTCTGTTCCTGAAACCATTTTAGTTGGTACTTAATGTCTGTAGTAAGGGTTGTAGTTGCACAGTATTCAGGAAATAGGGTGCCAACTTTTATTCTGTTCCTGTCATTGTTAGAGAAACAAGTAAAATTTCCTGGTAATGCTTGTACTGATGGGGGTATACTTTGCATTTTAGTCTTAGGGTAGCTCTTTTTCTCATTTGCACATTCCGACCCAGTAATATTTTCTGAAAACACTCTTATTATACAAGTAAAGTCTGTTTCCTCTTCAGGGAGAGGAACGGTGGTTAGTTGTGGTCTTGGGTTTGCACAAGAAATACAATCACCTAACCCCTTAGATTGGGTTGCATATCTGATCCACTCTATCCACTCATTTTTGTCTCCAAATTCTGTTTCTATACTTAATTGTTCTTTGTAGGTAAAATCTGTTTTAACCAAGGAGGGATTAAGTTGAAACTGTGTTGGTTCTGGGGCTGGGGTGGACTGACCAGGGATTACCACTTTAATAGTAATTCTCCCTAGTAGGTCACCCTGACTTGCCCTATATACTCCTAGACCATAAACTACAGCATCTGATACCTGTGGGTTTTTAATTGTTAGTGAGTAGGGATGAGCTTCGTGTTCGAGTCGAACCCATGTTCGACTCGAACATCGTCTGTTCGGTCGTTCGCCGAATTGCGAACGATATGGGCCGTTCGCGCCTAATTCGTGTGGCGCGTCACGGCCCATAATTCACTGCGGCATCGCAGTGCATTGTTTGCTGATGATTGGCCAAGCATGCACTATGACCCGCATGCTTGGCCAATCACAGCGCCGCCTTAACAGAGAGCCGTAATTGGCCAAAGCCAAGGAGGCTTTGGCCAATTATGGCTCAGGGGATTTAGTACACGCCCCACACTATATAAGGCCGCCTGCACAGGGGCCCTGTGCAGTGTGTTCCGGTGTGCTGAGAAATAGAGAGAGAGAGACAGTGTCATTTCATTTGAGTTAGCTAGATTAGGCAGGACAGTCAGTCAGTTAGCTGCACTTAAAGTGTATTGTGTATATATATGCATTCCAGGTGTTGCATATATATATATATATATATATATATATATATATATATATACACTGTATTCAGTTTAGCTAGATCCGTTCCTGTTATCTTCTAGACTATTTACATTTAGTGCAGTGCGTCCTGCTCACAGTGTTCAGCTAGATCCGTTCCTGTTATTTTCCTACTGACAGGCAGGCTTGTCTTGTTACAGTATATAAAGCTACCTGAAGAAAATTGCTGGTGTTCTTTTGATCCTATTAGTACCACAGTCAGGCAGCTAGACTATTTACAGTTAGTGCAGTGCGTCCTGCTCACAGTGTTCTGCTAAACCTACAAGTTAGTGGGGCGCGTCCTGCTCACAGTGTTCAGCTAGATCCGTTGCTGTTATCTTCTTACTGACAGGCAGGCTTGTCTTGTTACAGTATTTACAGCTACCTGAAGAAAATTACTGGTGTTCTTTTTGATCCTATTAGTACCACAGTCAGGCAGCTAGACTATTTACATTTAGTGCAGTGCATCCTGCTCACAGTGTTCAGCTAGATCCGTTCCTGTTATCTTCCTACTGACAGGCAGGCTTGTCTTGTTACAGTATATAAAGCTACCTGAAGAAAATTACTGGTGTTCTTTTGATCCTATTAGTACCACAGTCAGGCAGCTAGACTATTTACAGTTAGTGCAGTGCGTCCTGCTCACAGTGTTCTGCTAAACCTACAAGTTAGTGGGGTGCGTCCTGCTCACAGTGTTCAGCTAAACCTACAAGTTAGTGGGGTGCGTCCACCTCACAGTGTTCAGCTAAACCTACAAGCTAGTGGAGTGCGTCCTGCTCACAGTGTTCAGCTAGATCCGTTTCTGTTATCTTCTTACTGACAGGCAGGCTTGTCTTGTTACAGTAAATACAGCTACCTGAAGAAAATTGCTGGTGTTCTTTTGATCCTATTAGTACCACAGTCAGGCAGCTAGACCATTTACAGTTAGTGCAGTGCGTCCTGCTCACAGTGTTCTGCTAAACCTACAAGTTAGTGGGGTGCGTCCTGCTCACTGTGTTCAGCTAAACCTACAAGTTAGTGGGGTGCGTCCACCTCACATTGTTCAGCTAAAGCTACCTGTAGAAGGTTGGTGGTGTTCTCATACTACAGGCAGGCAGTTGATTTTGCTAGCTGCAGTATCAGTACATATATATATATATATATATATATATATCCCAGCTTAGTGCAGCTACAGGCCATTAGTATGTCTGGAAGGCCAAGAAGGAGAGGCAGACAGTCACAAGCCAATAAGAGAGGGCAAGCAGGCTCTGTGTCTAGTGCTGGTCGTGGAGACGGTGCATCCTCATCAGCACGTGGCCATGGGACACGCTTGGCCTTTTTTTCGGCAGCTGGCCATGTTGAGCCGCAACATGCGGAAGACTTGGTCGAGTGGATGACCAAGCCGTCTTCATCCTCCTCATCCTCTCTCACCCATGCCCAGGGTACTTTGTCTGGCAAAGCAGTGGCCTCTTCCCTCGGCTCAATGTCATCAGTGACTCCTTCCCTAGCCCCACCATGTCCTCCTGAGGAGTCCCTCGAACTGTTTGATCACAGTGTTGGGTACATGCTCCAGGAGGATGCCCAGCGTTTGGAAGGCTCTGATGATGATACTGAGCTCGATGAAGGCAGTAACATGAGCACGGACAGAGGGGGTGCCCAAGAAGGACAGCAATCTGGCAGTCATGCTCCCCCTGCTGCAGCATACTGCCAGGTTTGCTCCAGTGATGAGGAGGGAGGGGATGATGAGGTCACTGACTCAACGTGGGTGCCTGATAGGAGAGAGGAGGAGGAGGAGGAGGAGGCGGCACATCACCAACGAGGCAGAATGCCCTCCAGGGGCCAGCCTAAGGGCAGCACATTGACTGCATCACACCCAAAAGCTCCACATGTGCAGGGCGCTGCAGTCTCTGCGCGTTATTCAAAAAGTTCTTTGGTGTGGGCCCTCACGTGGCCAAAACATCTCCCGCTTGGGTACCACATGCTTGACCAGACATATGTTGACCTGCCATGCAGTTCGTTGGCAAGCGTATCTAAAAGACCCACACCAAAGAACAAAGAGGACCTCTCCTTGCTCCTCATCAGCTGAGATTTCCAACCCCACTATACCTTCAGTCCTCTCTGAGACCTGCACTGAGAGGAATGAAGGTGTAGAATTAGGTGTGTCACAGCCAAGTACTTGTGGGCAATCTGCTTTTGATACACCGACGTCAGATTGTACCAGGCAAATTTCCCTGCCCCAGCTGCTGCACCGCCGAAAGAAGTTTGCTCCCAGCCATCCACATGCCCAGCGGTTGAATGCTAACTTGGCAAAATTGCTAGCACTTCAACTGCTGCCTTTTCAGTTGGTAGACTCTGCCCCCTTCCGTGAGTTTGTGGAATGTACGGTTCCTCAGTGGCAGGTACCCAAACGCCACTTTTTCTCACGGAAGGCGATTCCGGCTCTCTACCGGCATGTGGAAGGCAATGTCCATGCCTCGCTGGACAGGGCGGTCAGTGGTACGGTGCATATTACCGCTGACTCATGGTCCAGCAGGCATGGACAGGGACGTTACCTAAATTTCACAGCGCATTGGGTGACTCTGCTGGCAGCTGGGAAGAATGCAGGACAAGGTGCAGTAGTGTTGGAGGTTGTTCCGCCACCAAGCCTCCAAAATGCTAATGATTGTGACACACCTCTCTCCTCCACCCCCTCCTCTTCTTCTTCCTCCATGGCCTCTTCCTCGGAACCAGCGGTGCTCCGTAGTCATTCAAGGGGCTACGCAAGTACGCAGGCCAAAAGATGCCATGCGGTGCTTGAGCTGGTGTGCTTGGGGGACAGGAGCCACACTGGGGCAGAGGTGCTGTCAGCTCTACAGGGGCAGGTTCAGAGGTGGTTGACGCCACGCCAACTTAAGGCAGGAATGGTGGTTTGCGACAATGGTACCAACCTCCTCTCTGCCCTCCGACAGGGACAAATGACCCATGTGCCCTGTTTGGCTCATGTCCTTAACTTGGTGGTGCAGTGGTTCTTGGGCAGGTACCCGGGCTTACAGGATGTCCTGAGGCAGGCCAGGAAAGTCTGTGTGCATTTCCGCCGGTCATATAATGCCAGTGCTCGGCTGACGGACCTCCAAAAGGAGTTTAACCTGCCCAAGAACCGCCTAATCTGTGACATGCCCACCAGTTGGAACTCAACGTTGGCCATGCTGCAGCGGCTGCACACGCAGCAGAGGGCCATCAATGAGTACCTGTGCGACTATGGCACCAGGACAGGGTCAGGGGAGCATGTTTTTTTTTCCCCACGCCAGTGGGCCATGATCAGGGATGCATGCACTGTCCTGTCACCATTTGAGGAGGCCACGAGGATGGTGAGCAGTGACAGTGCATGCATCAGTGACACTGTCCCCCTTGTCCACCTGTTGGAGCACACGCTGCGTGGAATAATGGACAGGGCACTTGAGGCAGAACAGAGGCAGGAAGAGGAGGACTTCCTTAGCTCTCAAGGCCCTCTTTATCCAGACAGTCTTCCTGCGTGCCCACCGATCACACAGGAAGAGGACGAGGAGGAGGAGGAGGAGGAAGATTGTGTCAGTATGGAGGTGGAGCCTGGCACTCAGCATCAGCAGCAGTCTTTAAGGGATCAGTCCCAAGAAACACATGGACTTGTACGTGGCTGGGAGGAGGTGGCTGCAGACCATGTCATCCTTAGTGACCAGAGGACTCCGGACCGAATGCCTCAGCAAACCTACGCTGCATGGCCTCCCTGATCCTGCAAAGCCTGCGTAAGGATCCTAGTATTCGTGGTATCAAGGAGAAGGACCAATACTGGCTGGCAACCCTCCTTGATCCATGTTACAAGGGTAAGGTTGCGGACCTTATCTTGCCATCGCAGAGGGAGCAGAGGATGAAACATCTTCGGGAGGCCTTGCAGAAAGGTCTGTGCAATGCGTTCCCAGAGACTGGGAGGTTACAAACTCCTGTTTCTGGACAATGTGTTGCTGAGGCTTCAGTCAGTCAAAGAAGGAGCGGTGGAGAAGGTGGCCGTCTGACCGATGCGTTCAGAAAATTTTTTGGTCCGCAGCCCCAAGGTATGATCGGTTCCAGCAACCATCGCTAGCGTCTGTTTTACATGGTGCAGGAATACCTAGGGGCAAGATCAGACTTGGACACCTTTCCCACTGAAAATCCTCTGGGTTACTGGGTCTTGAGGATGGATCACTGGCCAGAGCTTGCACAGTATGCAATTGAGCCACTGGCCTGTCCTGCATCCAGCGTTCTTTTGGAATGCACATTCAGTGCTGCTGGAGGCGTGGTAACCGATCACAGGGTGCGTCTGTCCACTGACTGGGTCGATCGACTGACCTTCATAAAAATGAATCAGTCTTGGATCACCACCAGCTACCAAGCACCTGATGCTGATGTAACCGAATATTTTTTTTTGAAATCTCAGATCTCTTCAAAGACTGCCTATGCTGATGCTGAGTGACTATCCCTGAGTAATTATCCTCTTCCTCCTCAATCATCACGCTGATAGCTTGTAAGAACATTTTTGGTTCTGGGCGCCACCACCAGTGCCTAAGGCCCAATTTTTCAGCCCCTGTTTAACAGGGGCGTGTAATTACAATTTTTGATGTAATACTTTGCAGCAGGGCTCGTTCCTGCATTCCAACTAGAGTGTCTGTGAGGGGTTGCAGTGTTGTGGCACCAGCACCAGTGCCTAAGGCCCATTTTTTCTGCCCCTGTTTAACAGGGGCGTGTAATTACAATTTTTGATGCAATACTTTGCAGCAGGGCTCGTTCCTGCATTCCAACTAGAGTGTCTGTGAGGGGTTGCAGTGTTCTGGCACCAGCACCAGTGCTTAAGGCCTAATTTTTCAGCTCCTGTTCAACAGGGGCATGTAATTACAATTCTTGATCTAATATTTCACAGCAGGGCCCTGTGAGGGCTTACAGTGTTGTGGCCACAACAACACCTAAGGCCCAAATTTCTGCTGAGTATATAGGGCAGGACCCTACTTTCAAACATCTAACTTACAAACGACTCCTACTTGCAAACGGAAGGAGACAACAGGAAGTGAGATGAAATCTACCCCTAGGAAGGGAAATTGTCTCCTGTAAGAGTTAATATGGGAAAAACATTTCTCCTTTCCACTGATGCTTTCCAATCCTTGTTCCACAAAAAAACCCAAATTTTCAAAAAACATTTTTCATTGGGACAAAAAGTGAGGTGAAATCTTCTGAAGAGGAGGAAAGACAACAAAACAAATGTCACAGGGGTGATAACCCTTTCCTATGTTTTCCAAAAAGCTTAAAAAAGATTTTTTGGCTGGAGCTAAACACGTTAAAAATGTACCCGTTCAAAATTACAAAGAGATTCTACTTAACAACAAACCTACAGTCCCTGTCTTGTTTGCACCGCCTGTATACTGCTGTTCAGAGTATATAGGGCCTGGTGGCCCCACACCTTTCCTTATTTTAATTTGGGTGCGGGGTTCTCCTTAATATCCATACAAGACCCAAAGGGCCTGGTAATGGACTGGGGGGTACCCATGCCGTTTGTCTCACTGATTTTCATCCATATTGCCAGGACCCGACATTACATTAAACCTGCAAGCAGTTTTAAATGAGATTTTTTCCTTTAAAAATGACATTTTGTGCAGGGACTGTTCTAAACACGGGAAACACGCGTCACTTTACAGGCATACTATAGACACCCCCCAGGTACGATATTTAAAGGAATATTTCACTTTTTTTTTTTTTACTTTAAGCATCATTAAAATCACTGCTCCCGAAAAAACTGACGTTTTTAAAAGTTTTTTTGCATTGATACATGTCCCCTGGGTTAGGACCCGGGTCCCCAAACCCTTTTTAGGACAATACCATGCAAATTAGCCTTTAAAATGAGCACTTTTGATTTCGAACGTTCGAGTCCCATAGACGTCAATGGGGTTCTAACGTTCGTGCGAACTTTCGGTCCGTTCGCAGGTTCTGGTGTGAACCGAACCGGGGGGTGTTCGGCTCATCCCTATTAGTGAGAAGGGATTATACTTTCCACGTATATTATAGGACTGGCAGCTCCCGGTCCACCCTCTTCAGCTGTATATTGATATATGTTCTACCTGATCCTTCCTTTGTTCAGGGATCACGGCAGAACTAGCAAGCCATCCGTCATCATCGGATGACCACTATACATCAGCCCATGTACTGCATTCTGGAGTAGAGCATAGGTATTTGCCATCAAAGACATATGTTTGATGCCCAATGTCTATGACCTGACTGAGATCAAATAGTGGCGGTGGTCTTACCCTGTGTAACAGTTATGGTGGCACCATCTGGTCCCTTCGTCATCTCTCTTTCCCCCCTTTACCCATTATGTTCAATATTGGGATGAGGTCAAGAAGCATATAAATTCCCACAACTATGCCTACTATTATCAATATGGCCAAGAGTATTCTCCCCCTCCATGTCTTGGAAAAATACCCTGGCTCGAATATAAGTCTCTCTCTGGGTCTTCCCTCCACCCTTATGAGTCCATATTGCACCATGTTCTTCCTCTGTTGTGTGGTAGTTAATTCTTAATCTGTCTTTTTGCTCAAATAGTGTGCCTTCTTGCAGTGGGTGAGATGTATCCAAGGTATCCGCTCCACAATTTTTACTGCGGTAAGTGTAGACAACAGTACTTGATAGGGTCCTTCCCACCTCAGGTCAGACCAAGTCTTTCTCTTTATTATTTTTATCCAGACCCAATCTCCAGGTTGTACAAGATTCCCTGTCTGATTTAGTCTCTTGACCTTTAAGAAAATTTGGGCATAGGAGTTCTTTAGTTGTTAGCAACTTCCTCATATAATATACCAGTTCATAGTCCATTTCCTCATCATCCCGAGCAAATGCTCTGAGTTGTGGAATATAAAAAGGTTTACCATACAGCATTTCATACGGTGTTAGTCCTTTAGCAGTAGGGGTAATTCTTTTACTCAACAATGCCATTGGCAGACACTGAACCCAGTTCTTTCCTGCTTCCTCTATCAATTTTCTTAGTTTACTCTTTAAGGTAACATTGTGTCTCTCCACTGTGCCCGCAGATTGTGGGTGGTAGACACAGTGGTTTTTTAGGCCAATATTGTACCATTTACCAATTTGTTGTATTGTTCAGTACAAAATGGGAGCCATTGTCACTGTAAATCACAGAGGGGATTCCTTGACGTGGAATCACCTCTTTGATTAGTACTTTGGCTATTGACTGCCCATCTGGGTGTGTCATAGGAAAAGCTTCCACCCATTTTGTAAACATGTCAACAATAATCAGACAAAACTTTTTATTCTCACATTTGTTCAGTTCAATAAAAACCATGCATATCGTGTGAAAGGGATAAGGGGATTGTGGGAAATGACCCCTTAAGGGTCTTAGGGCACCTTGAGCATGGTATCTGTTACAAAGCGGACATGTGAGGAAAAAATTTCTAGCGTAGTTCATAAACCCATATGTTGTGAACACCTTGTTGATCACCTGTACCATCCCTCCTTTTGAGATATGGGCTTGGCCATGGCTCAATAAAGCAGCATATCTAAATAGTGATGTAGGTAATATGCGTTTACCTTTTGTACTTGTGTATATACCATTGACCAGCTTTGCCCCTGTAGATAACCACTTTTGTTTTTCACCTGCCGGTGATGTTTTCTGCATTTCTGATAACCATGTTTTATCAATAGCTTTCTGAACCTCACCATTTTCTTGGGGACCTGTATAGTATATGTGTGTTATTTGCTGTCCTTTAGCAGCTTCCTTTGTGGTCTTGTCTGCTAGTGCGTTCCCTAGAGTAATTGGATCTGTTCCCTTTCTGTGTGCTGTACATTTACAAATATGAAGTGAATAAAAACACAAAACGCTGTGATACTTATTGAAAAATCAAAAAATAGGTGATGAATCAAAAAATAAATTATGTGAGGCTGCTATCAACCAAAAGTGTTCAGAATCACTCAAATGTATAAGTAAATAAATTAAGAAATTGATGCGCTTCACTATGTTATCAATGATAATTGCATGAATCCATAAGACCCCCATACACAAATCATTCAGCATTTATAAATATTGTGCAGAAAAAGTACTGTGCGAAAAAATATAAGTGCAAAATATGTAACTAAAATAGTTGTGCAGGAAGAAGATTGTAACTAAAATGCTGATCACACACGTAAAAAATATATAACTGGTGTCTCAGTGTGTAAAATAGATCAGTTAACGATAATTATTAGAATGATAATAAAATAAATGGCCACACTACTGATACACTTAATAAATAAATAAATATTAAGACAGCCAAGTCCAGAAGGAATATACAAAAGAGCAGTCACAATAGTGCCAGTATTTAAAAGTTCTAAAATCGCTTTAAAATTGCTTAATTGGAGTGCTTGTTAATCAGTGCTTGTGGAGTGCTTGTTTATTCTCCCAGATAAACCTAGATTTATCTATAGGCGAGCCCCTACACTAAGGGACATTATTGCCAAAAATGTTCTGGACCCTCCGAAAAGAATAACTGATTTATCTTTTTTCCAGGGTAAAGGGTTCTTTCCCTGTAAAAGGTGTTATGCCTGTAAAAATACGAATCAAAATGGGTACAAATGTCAGAAATTTTCATCAACAAGCACCGGAAAAGAATTTGAAATAAGGGACTTTGTATCATGCAGAACGGAAGGTGTGGCATATGTACTACAATGTTCCTGCTCTCTCCAATACATTGGTAGAACCAAACGGCCAATGTGGAAGCGAATAAGAGAACACATCCAGAATATCAAAAAAGGCTACCTTAAGCACAGTGTCTCAAAACATTTTGACATGTGCCATAATAGAGATCCCAGGGGGTTAAAGTTCTGGGCAATTAAAAAATATATACCACACTGGAGGGGCTCCAATAAGATTAGGGAACTGAGTAAGAATGAATCCAAATGGATTTTTCAGATGCGTACGCTTGAACCTTACGGCTTGAATATTGAATTCGATCTTAATTGTTTTATATCTGATTTTTAATTTATTGATTAATTTTAATTGAATTTTTATGAATATTGATATATTTGCTTGCATTAGTCCTATTGTCCACTAACATTTTGTAGGTAATAGTTGGTTTACTCCTTGCTTCCATTTATTAGTAGATTTTATTGTATTTGAATTAATGTTCTGGTTTTAAAACATTTTAACATTTTTGTACATAATTTTTAATCATTTTTTAAACATTTTTTTAATTATTTTTGTCACTCCATATTATATATATATTTATGTATTTAACGCGCCATAATGAGATCTCATCCCTAGAGGGCGACAGATAGTAAGCACAAGTATTTAGCTGTTCCATGCCAGGGACTTGCTGTTAGGTACTTTTATGTGGTGGTGCAATACCAGTGTTACAACACTGGAGGGCGCTTAACAAACGAGTGTAATCCCCTAATGTGTACATTTAAACTGATTTTATGTATATGGAGCTGTTTTGTTATTACCATTGAATATTATTTTGCAAATTGTATGTATAATAAAAGAGGATTTTAAACCATTAATTGATGATATGCAAAAAGCAGGATGATGAATCGATCTAATCACGCTGGAGCCATGGCAACCGCGATGCCATGTTGCTATAAATCTGAGACCACGATGTCTCGAGTTTATCCTTGAAAAAGTCACGTGACCGTGACGCAACGCGTGGGAGGAGCCTAGGACGCATTGTGCAGTCTGTCAGCATCTAGCTGTGTACTGCAGTGACTCTGCTCTCGTCCGTGGCGGCTGACTGCTTATCTTATCTGCATATGCCTTTTTAACATGGGGCGCACGTGAGTGGTTCTCATAGCAAGTTTTTGCTGGTGTACCGTCTGTATGGAGCATTGCGCAATGAAATATAGTTTTTTTCTTCTTTTCTTGCTTTATATATGATTGCAGATGGAGAATATAACATCTGATGAGGTTGGAGCTGAATAACATTGTCATTCAAGATTGATTAACAAGCACTCCAATTAAGCAATTTTAAAGCGATTTTAGAACTTTTAAATACTGGCACTAGTGTGACTGCTCTTTTGTATATTCCTTCTGGACTTGGCTGTCTTAATATTTATTTATTTATTAAGTGTATCAGTAGTGTGGCCATTTATTTTATTATCATTCTAATACGGTAATTATCGTTAACTGATCTATTTTATACACTGAGACACCAGTTATATATTTTTTACATGTGTGATCAGCATTTTAGTTACAATCTTCTTCCTGCACAACTATTTTAGTTACATATTTTGCACTTATATTTTTTCGCACAGTACTTTTTCTGCACAATATTTATAATTGCTGAATGATTTGTGTATGGCGGTCTTATGGATTCATGCAATTATCATTGATAACATAGTGAAGCGCATCAATTTCTTAATTTATTTACTTATACATTTGAGTGATTCTGAACACTTTTGGTTGATAGCAGCCTCACATAATTTATTTTTTGATTCATCACTTATTTTTTGATTTTTCAATAAGTATCACAGCGCTTTGTGTTTTTATTCACTTCATATTTGTATTATTCAGTTTTTTTCACATTTAGCTGCAGTGATGGATATTTTTGATTTTATTGAAAAACGCACGATTGATTTAGAAAATGTTTTTTCAACTGCACCCAGCACAGAAAAGGGAGACTTAGACACTAATTTTAGGAAATTTGGCCACCTAATGGAGAAAAAGGTGAGCCTATGGTGGGACATAGCTACTCACAAGCAATATATTAAAGATAGCATGGTCCCAAGAAGATTGAGATGGGAGGTTCCCATTTGTGATAGCCTGACAGACCAAGATGGAACAAATGAGTGGTACAAATTTTTCAATGACAAGGGCTTGGATTTAGTACATTTTGTTTTAAAAAGAAAGCAGAGAAAATTAAGCATGATTAACCAGCTAATTGCTGAATGTAAAACTACACTAGATCCTTTTAAAGATACAGTACCATTCACAACATTAACCAAACAACTTAATAGAGTTTTAGAACAGAAGGATATAGAATTGAAACAAAGGAAGAAAAGGAAATATCTTAGAGATACCAATGACTACTAGCTGGAACAGGTTTTTAACTGGCAAATAAACGCCAAACAAGGGAAAACAGGATCTATAGCCTCATCACCTGAGGATAGTGAGGATAGTTAGTCCTAGAAGAGAACCTGGTTTTAGAACCCCAGACAGAAGATCCAGGACACCAGAAACTCCAAGACACTACAAACAGCATGATTGGGAACCAAACAAAACACATAGAGATGATGATGGATCAAAAACCCCAAAACCTTGGTGGCGGAACAAAACAAAAAACAAATCACCAAGAAGACCATATTGGAAAAATAATGGTAATAGAAAATCTAACAAACCTTATCAGCCTCCTTACAATCAAACTAAACCTTACCAACCACCTAACAATGGCCCTGAATATTATCAAGGGGAAAATGGAAGGAACCCCAGATATGGGGAACAAGGATATTACCAACAACCGAATAGGACCGAACCCAGAGACTATCAGTACAACTACAGGAATGACCCAAGGGACTCCTATCAATACTCACATAGAGATGACCTAACGGACCATCGCCATGAATGGGATAGGAGAGATACAAGGGAATACCAACATAATACAAGGGAGCCTCGAGATTATCAACCCAATATGAACAGGAATGGGATTAGGGAACATGAACAATACAGGTATGATGAAAGGAGAAGCCCAGTACATACCTCTAATAGATATGAGCCCTTAAGAAATTATAATGAAGAAGAGCAATCAAGATCTTTTTTAGAATCTCGTAGGAACGAAGATCCCCCTCCCAGACAAGAACAACACAACAGAGAAAGAAGCCCAAATATCACAAAAGGGGATGCAGAGCCGGATGGAAAGTCAAAAAGAAAAAGAGAACACTAGGAGAAGGTATTTACAATCTCAGTGGGAAAGACTTCACACAAGCGGAACTGATTACATTGGACAAAGGTCTTAAGTACGCACCAACAAGGAATATGGATAAATTCCAAATGTATATTGATATACAAAAATATACAAGGAAATTAAATATTAAGAAATATATGTTATCCAAGCCTCCCTCAGCAAATGGTAACGAAATGGAATCTACAAGAGGAATTCAGCATAGTAACCTGAGAAACAAGTCATTATTCAATCCACCTCCAACTAAGAATGAACATATTGAGGTGTTTAACAAAATGGTGATAAAAGAGCTGGAACAATTGAAATTAAGTAGAATCTCAGAATCCCAACATATTCAACAAGGTATCAAGCAATTGGAGCAAAATAGAGACATAATAATAAGACCAGCAGACAAAGGGGGCGCTATTGTAATATTGTCAAAGGAATATTACCATCAGGAATTAATGGGGCAATTAAACGATAGCAATACGTATATTAAACTCAGAAGTAACCCCACCAGAGAATACAAACGGGAATTGTCCTATTTGATTCAAAAAGGAACCAATAAAAATATTTTAACCAAAAAAGAATCCAAGTACCTAATACCTGACACTTGCAGAGTCCCTATAATCTACATGATCCCTAAGATTCATAAGAATGCTGAGCAACCACCAGGAAGACCCATCATTAATGGGATTCAATCGATTAATGCAAGGTTGGGGGAGTATGTAGACAAATTTTTGCAACCTTTAGTACCCAGCACTAAAGCATATTTGCGTGATACTATGCATTTGTTACAAATATTGGAAACCCTCATTTTGGATCCTAAAGAGAAATACATTATAGCTACCGCTGATGTAGCTTCATTGTACACAATAATTGAGCACAGCGATGCGATTGAAGCATCAAAGTGGGCTATGCATCAATATAGTCACCTTATCTCTAAGCAAAAAAGATTTATTCTTAGAAGCCTTGCCTTTGGAATACAACATAGCTACTTTTGGTATAGAGAGAACTACTTTAGACAACTAACGGGGATTGGAATGGGAGCTAAATATGCCCCAAGTATAGCCAATCTATTCATGGCGAAATGGGAGGAGGAAGCCATTTTTTTGAATACCCCAGATGAACTGGTACTGTATAAATGATTTATTGACGATTGTATCCTTATTTGGAAAAGAAGTGAATTCAGTTTAGTGTCATTTTTTCAACGGCTAAATTTGAACCAAAAAAATATTAAACTTGAATACCAAATTAGTGAGAAGAAAATCCAGTTCCTAGATCTAGAAATAGAACTGAAGGGAAATACTTTGAGTACCAAAACCGGTGGGGAGGAACAGCTATATAGCAGTAACTAGCTGCCACTATGAGCCATGGCTAATTAATATTCCAAAAGGCCAATTCATTCGCTTACGAAGAAATTGTTTGGATAGTAGTGAGTACCTCAAACAAGCTCAATGGATGGGGAAGAGGTTTGAAGATAAAGGCTACAACAAAGATTTCATCAAAGAAAAAATCACTGAAGTAAACCAAACCTCAAGAGATTTATTGATCCAAGATAAAACCAAGGTAAAAGATATAACAAACGATATACCTCTAATTATGGATTTTAGTGTACAACATAAGAGAATGGAAAAAATTATTAAGAAACATTGGTCTCTTTTAAAAGCTGATGCTACTCTGGGCAATATTCTCCCAGATAAACCTAGATTTATCTATAGGCGAGCCCCTACACTAAGGGACATTAATGTTCTGGATCCTCCAAAAAGAATAACTGATTTATCTTTTTTCCAGGGTAAAGGGTTCTTTCCCTGTAAAAGGTGTTATGCCTGTAAAAATACGAATCAAAATGGGTACAAATGTCAGAAATTTTCATCAACAAGCAGCGGAAAAGAATTTGAAATAAGGGACTTTGTATCATGCAGAACGGAAGGTGTGGTATACGTACTACAATGTTCCTGCTCTCTCCAATACATTGGTAGAACCAAACGGCCAATGTGGAAGCGAATAAGAGAACACATCCAGAATATCAAAAAAGGCTACCCTAAGCACAGTGTCTCAAAACATTTTGACATGTGCCATAATAGAGATCCCAGGGGGTTAAAGTTCTGAGCAATTCAAAAATATACGTTACACTGGAGGGGCTCCAATAAGATTAGGGAACTGAGTAAGAATGAATCCAAATGGATTTTTCAGATGCGTACCCTTGAACCTTATGGCTTGAATATTGAATTCGATCTTAATTGTTTTATATCTGATTTTTAATTTATTGATTAATTTTAATTGAATTTTTATGAATATTGATATATTTGCTTGCATTAGTCCTATTGTCCACTAACATTTTGTAGGTAATAGTTGGTTTACTCCTTGCTTCCATTTATTAGTAGATTTTATTGTATTTGAATTAATGTTCTGGTTTTAAAACATTGTAACATTTTTGTACATAATTTTTAATCCTTTTTTAAACATTTTTTTAATTTTTTTTGTCACTCCATAATATATATATATTCATGTATTTAACGCACCATAATAAGATCTCGTCCCTAGAGGGCGACAGATAGTAATCACATGTATTTAGCTGTTCCATGCCAGGGACTTGCTGTTAGGTACTTTTATGTGGTGGTGCAATACCAGTGTTACAACACTGGAGGGCGCTTAACAAACGAGTGTAATCCCCTAATGTGTACGTTTAAACTGATTTTATGTATATGGAGCGGTTTTGTTATTACCATTGAATATTATTTTGCAAATTGTATGTATAATAAAAGAGGATTTTAAACCATTAATTGATGATATGCAGAAAGCAGGATGATGACTCGATCTAATCACGCTGGAGCCATGGCAACCACAATGCCATGTTGCTATAAATCTGAGACCGTGATGTCTCGAGTTTATCCTTGAAAAAGTCATGTGACCGTGACGCAACGTGTGGGAGGAGCCTAGGACGCACTGTGCAGTCTGTCAGCATCTAGCTGTGTACTGCAGTGACTCTGCTCTCGTCCGTGGTGGCTGACTGCTTATCTTATCTGCACATGCCTTTTTAACATGAGACGCACGTGAGTGGTTCTCATAGCAAGTTTTTGCTGGTGTACCGTCTGTATGCAGCATTGCGCAATGAAATATTTTTTTTCTTCTTTTCTTGCTTTATATATGATTGCGGGTGGAGAATATAACATCTGATGAGGTTGGAGCTGAATAACATTGCCATTCAAGATTGATTAACAAGCACTCCAATTAAGCAATTTTAAAGCAATTTTAAAACTTTTAAATACTGGCACTATTGTGACTGCTCTTTTGTATATTCCTTCTGGACTTGGCTGTCTTAATATTTATTTATTTATTAAGTGTATCAGTAGTGTGGCCATTTATTTTATTATCATTCTAATAATTATCGTTAACTGATCTATTTTACACACTTAGACACCAGTTATATATTTTTTACATGTGTGATCAGCATTTTAGTTACAATCTTCTTCCTGCACAACTATTTTAGTTACATATTTTGCACTTATATTTTTTCGCACAGTACTTTTTCTGCACAATATTTATTTATTTTTATTTTTTTAATCCAACAAAATTTTATTGAATTTGCAGGGAAAACATTACAAACATTGTAAACAGGATTACACAGTACCTCTTATGCAACACATAATCCAATAGCCAAGTAACAATCTCAATATAACAGCTAAAAGCTAGTTCCAGTCACAGTTAACCTCTATCCATGTCTCACCCAGCATTGATTCCTAACAACCTGTCATATACTAGTTCCATAGGTGCTAATCCCGGTACATCTAACCATGGACCCCATATTTTTTCAAATTTTGGCATGCTACCTCTATGTTGGTAAATCAACTTTTCCATTTTTATGGTTGTGTTAATACTTTCAGTCCACTCCTTCACAGTCCTGCACAATATTTATAATTGCTGAATGATTTGTGTATGGGGGTCTTATGGATTCATGCAATTATCATTGATAACATAGTGAAGCGCATCAATGTCTTAATTTATTTACTTATGCATTTACAAATAGCCACTTGTGCTGGTTTTTGTACATTTTCTAGAAGGGCAAGGATAAGGTCTCTATGTGAGATTGGTTTACCTGTGGACGTGATCATATCCCTATTTTTTCATTGCTGGGCAAATATGTGTATAGTAGAGAAAGCGAAATGGCTGTCTGTATAAATATTTATTTTTTTCCCTTCCCCTAGACTACAGGCCCTGGATAGGGCAATAATTTCAGCTTGTTGTGCAGAGTAAGAACAGGGAAGGGTTCTGTATTCAATTAACCTGGTCATGTGTTACTATAGCATATGCCGTTTGATTTACCCCTTCATCATCCTTTTTACAAGACCCATCAACAAAAAGGTAATGTCAGCATCTGGAAAGGGAACATCAGTGAGATCCTTCCTAGGGAGTACCCATTCATCAATTTGAGTTATACAATCATGTGGATCCTTGTCACTAGTAGGGATGAACTCATGTTCGACTCGACCATTGGCTGTTCGGTCGTTCGCCGAATTGCGAACGATATGGGCCGTTCGCGCCAAATTCGTGTGGCGTGTCACGGCCCATAATTCACTGCGGCATCGCAGTGCATTGCTTGCTGATGATTGGCCAAGCATGCACTATGACCCGCATGCTTGGCCAATCACAGCGCCGCCTTAACAGAGAGCCGTAATTGGCCAAAGCCAAGGAGGCTTTGGCCAATTATGGCTCAGGGGATTTAGTACATGCCCCACACTATATAAGGCCGCCTGCACGGCGGCCCCGTGCAGTGTGTCCGGTGTGCTGAGAAATAGAGAGAGAGAGAGACAGTGTTATTTCATTGAGTTAGCTAGATTAAGCACGACAGTCAGTCAGTAAGCTGCACTTAAAGTGTATTGTGTATATATATATATGCATCCCAGGTGTTGCATATATATATATATACACTGTATTCAGTTTAGCTAGATCCGTTCCTGTTATCTTCTAGACTATTTACATTTAGTGCAGTGCGTCCTGCTCACAGTGTTCAGCTAGATCCGTTCCTGTTATCTTCCTACTGACAGGCAGGCTTGTCTTGTTACAGTATTTTGAAGAAAATTACTGGTGTTCTTTTGATCCTATTAGTACCACAGTCAGGCAGCTAGACTATTTACATTTAGTGCAGTGCGTCCTGCTCACAGTGTTCAGCTAGATCCGTTCCTGTTATCTTCCTACTGACAGGCAGGCTTGTCTTGTTACAGTATTTTGAAGAAAATTACTGGTGTTCTTTTGATCCTATTAGTACCACAGTCAGGCAGCTAGACTATTTACATTTAGTGCAGTGCGTCCTGCTCACAGTGTTCAGCTAGATCCGTTCCTGTTATCTTCTTACTGACAGGCAGGCTTGTCTTGTTACAGTATTTTCAAGAAAATTACTGGTGTTCTTTTGATCCTATTAGTACCACAGTCAGGCAGCTAGACTATTTACATTTAGTGCAGTGCGTCCTGCTCACAGTGTTCAGCTAGATCCGTTCCTGTTATTTTCCTACTGACAGGCAGGCTTGTCTTGTTACAGTATATAAAGCTACCTGAAGAAAATTGCTGGTGTTCCTTTGATCCTATTAGTACCACAGTCAGGCAGCTAGACTATTTACAGTTAGTGCAGTGCATCCTGCTCACAGTGTTCTGCTAAACCTACAAGTTAGTGGGGTGCGTCCACCTCACAGTGTTCAGCTAGATCCGTTCCTGTTATCTTCTTACTGACAGGCAGGCTTGTCTTGTTACAGTATTTACAGCTACCTGAAGAAAATTACTGGTGTTCTTTTGATCCTATTAGTACCACAGTCAGGCAGCTAGACTATTTACATTTAGTGCAGTGTGTCCTGCTCACAGTGTTCAGCTTGATCCGTTCCTGTTATCTTCCTACTGACAGGCAGGCTTGTCTTGTTACAGTATATAAAGCTACCTGAAGAAAATTACTGGTGTTCTTTTGATCCTATTAGTACCACAGTCAGGCAGCTAGACTATTTACAGTTAGTGCAGTGCGTCCTGCTCACAGTGTTCTGCTAAACCTACAAGTTAGTGGGGTGCGTCCTGCTCACAGTGTTCAGCTAAACCTACAAGTTAGTGGGGTGCATCCACCTCACAGTGTTCAGCTAAACCTACAAGCTAGTGGGGTGCGTCCTGCTCACAGTGTTCAGCTAGATCAGTTTCTGTTATCTTCTTACTGACAGGCAGGCTTGTCTTGTTACAGTAAATACAGCTACCTGAAGAAAATTGCTGGTGTTCTTTTGATCCTATTAGTACCACAGTCAGGCAGCTAGACTATTTACAGTTAGTGCAGTGCGTCCTGCTCACAGTGTTCTGCTAAACCTACAAGTTAGTGGGGTGCGTCCACCTCACAGTGTTCAGCTAAAGCTACCTGTAGAAGGTTGGTGGTGTTCTCATACTACAGGCAGGCAGATGATTTTGCTAGCTGCAGTATCAGTACATATATATATATATATATATATATATATATATATATATATATATATCCCAGCTTAGTGCAGCTACAGGCCATTAGTATGTCTGGAAGGCCGAGAAGGAGAGGCAGACAGTCACAAGCCAATAAGAGAGGGCAAGCAGACTCTGTGACTAGTGCTGGTCGTGGAGACGGTGCATCCTCATCAGCACGTGGCCATGGGACACGCTTGGCCTTTTTTTTCGGCAGCTGGCCATGTTGAGCCGCAACATGCGGAAGACTTGGTCGAGTGGATGACCAAGCCGTCTTCATCCTCCTCATCCTCTCTCACCCATGCCCAGGGTACTTTGTCTGGCAAAGCAGCGGCATCAGTGACTCCTTCCCTAGCCCCACCATGTCCTCCTGAGGAGTCCCTCGAACTGTTTGACCACAGTGTTGGGTACATGCTCCAGGAGGATGCCCAGCGTTTGGAAGGCTCTGATGATGATACTGAGCTCGATGAAGGCAGTAACATGAGCACGGACAGAGGGGGTGCCCAAGAAGGACAGCAATCTGGCAGTCATGCTCCCCCTGCTGCAGCATACTGCCAGGTTTGCTCCAGTGATGAGGAGGGAGGGGATGATGAGGTCACTGACTCAACGTAGGTGCCTGATAGGAGAGAGGAGGAGGAGGAGGAGGAGGAGGCGGCACATCACCAACGAGGCAGGATGCCCTCCAGGGGCCAGCCTAAGGGCAGCACATTGACTGCATCACACCCCAAAGCTCCACATGTGCAGGGCGCTGCAGTCTCTGCGCGTTATTCAAAAAGTTCTTTGGTGTGGGCCCTTTTTGAGACGAGTGCATCAGATTGCACCGCTGTTATTTGCAACATGTGTCTCAAGCGTATCTCACGTGGCCAAAACATCTCCCGCTGGGGTACCACATGCTTGACCAGACATATGTTGACCTGCCATGCAGTTTGTTGGCAAGCGTATCTAAAAGACCCACACCAAAGAACAAAGAGGACCTCCCCTTGCTCCTCATCAGCTGAGATTTCCAACCCCACTAGACCTTCAGTCCTCTCTGAGACCTGCACTGAGAGGAATGAAGGTGTAGAATTAGGTGTGTCACAGCCAAGTACTTGTGGGCAATCTGCTTTTGGTACACCGACGTCAGATTGTACCAGGCAAATTTCCCTGCCCCAGCTGCTGCACCGCCGAAAGAAGTTTGCTCCCAGCCATCCACATGCCCAGCGGTTGAATGCTAGCTTGGCAAAATTGCTAGCACTTCAACTGCTGCCTTTTCAGTTGGTAAACTCTGCCCCCTTCCGTGAGTTTGTGGAATGTGCGGTTCCTCAGTGGCAGGTACCCAAACGCCACTTTTTCTCACGGAAGGCGATTCCGGCTCT
The DNA here is from genome assembly GCA_037952925.1 of Lithobates clamitans. NCBI lineage: Eukaryota > Metazoa > Chordata > Amphibia > Anura > Ranidae > Lithobates > Lithobates clamitans. The sequence goes on along the minus strand of JBBGZY010001913.1, from coordinate 1,663,819 downwards.
CTACCGGCATGTGGAAGGCAATGTCCATGCCTCGCTGGACAGGGCGGTCAGCGGTAAGGTGCATATTACCGCTGACTCATGGTCCAGCAGGCATGGACAGGGATGTTACCTAAGTTTCACGGCGCATTGGGTGACTCTGCTGGCAGCTGGGAAGGATGCAGGACAAGGTGCAGTAGTGTTGGAGGTTGTTCCGCCACCACGCCTCCAAAATGCTAATGGTTGTGACACACCTCTCTCCTCCACCCCCCCCTCTTCTTCTTCCTCCATGGCCTCTTCCTCGGAACCAGCGGTGCTCCGTAGTCATTCAAGGGGCTACGCAAGTACGCAGGCCAAAAGATGCCATGCGGTGCTTGAGCTGGTGTGCTTGGGGGACAGGAGCCACACTGGGGCAGAGGTTCTGTCAGCTCTGCAGGGGCAGGTTCAGAGGTGGTTGACGCCACGCCAACTTAAGGCAGGAATGGTGGTTTGCGACAATGGCACCAACCTCCTCTCTGCCCTCCGACAGGGACAAATGACCCATGTGCCCTGTTTGGCTCACGTCCTTAACTTGGTGGTGCAGCGGTTCTTGGGCAGGTACCCGGGCTTACAGGATGTCCGGAGGCAGGCCAGGAAAGTCTGTGTGCATTTCCGCCGGTCATATAATGCCAGTGCTCGGCTGACGGACGTCCAAAAGGAGTTTAACCTGTCCAAGAACCGCCTAATCTGTGACATGCCCACCAGGTGGAACTCAACGTTGGCCATGCTGCAGCGGCTGCACACACAGCAGAGGGCCATCAATGAGTACCTGTGCGACTATGGCACCAGGACAGGGTCAGGGGAGCTTGTTTTTTTTTCCCCACGCCAGTGGGCCATGATCAGGGATGCATGCACTGTCCTGTCACCATTTGAGGAGGCCACGAGGATGGTGAGCAGTGACAGTGCATGCATCAGTGACACTGTCCCCCTTGTCCACCTGTTGGAGCACACACTGCGTGGAATAATGGACAGGGCACTTGAGGCAGAACAGAGGCAGGAAGAGGAGGACTTCCTTAGCTCTCAATGCCCCCTTTATCCAGACAGTGTTCCTGCGTGCCCGCTGATTACACAGGAAGAGGAGGAGGAGGAGGAGGAGGAAGATTGTGTCAGTATGGAGGTGGAGCCTGGCACTCAGCATCAGCTGCAGTCTTTAAGGGATCAGTCCCAAGAAACACATGGACTTGTACGTGGCTGGGAGGAGGTGGCTGCGGACGATGTCGTCCTTTGTGACCCAGAGGACTTCGGACCGAATGCCTCAGCAAACCTACGCTGCATGGCCTCCCTGATCCTGCAAAGCCTGCGTATTCGGGGTATCAAGGAGAAGGACCAATACTGGCTGGCAACCCTCCTTGATCCACGTTACAAGGGTAAGGTTGCGGACCTTATCTTGCCATCGCAGAGGGAGCAGAGGATGAAACATCTTCGGGAGGCCTTGCAGAAAGGTCTGTGCAACGCGTTCCCAGAGACTGGGAGGTTACAAACTCCTGTTTCTGGACAACATGTTGCTGAGGCTTCGGTTAGTCAAAGAAGGAGCGGTGGAGAAGGTGGCCGTCTGACCGATGCGTTCAGACAATTTTTTGGTTCGCAGCCCCAAGGTATGTTCGGTTCCAGCAACCATCGCCAGCGTCTGTTTTACATGGTGCAGGAATACCTAGGGGCAAGATCTGACTTGGACACCTTTCCCACCAAAAATCATCTGGGTTACTGGGTCTTGAGGATGGATCACTGGCCAGAGCTTGCACAGTATGCAATTGAGCTACTGGCCTGTCCTGCATCCAACGTTCTTTCGGAACGCACATTCAGTGCTGCTGGAGGCTTTATAATCGATCACAGGGTGCGTCTGTTCACCGACTCAGTCGATCGACTGACCTTCATAAAAATGAATCAGTCTTGGATCACCACCAGCTACCAAGCACCTGATGCTGATGTAACCGAATAATTTTTTTTGGAATCTCAGATCCCTTCAAAGACTGCCTATGCTGATGCTGAGTGACTATTCCTGAGTAATTATCCTCTTCCTCCTCAATCATCACGCTGATAGCTTGTAAGAACATTTTTGGTTCTGGGTGCCACCACCAGTGCCTAAGGCACAATTTTTCAGCCCCATGGCATGTAATTACAATTTTTGATGCAATACTTTGCAGCAGGGCTCATTTCAGCATTCCAACTAGAGTATCTGTGAGGGGTTGCAGTGTTGTGGCACCAGCACCAGTGCCTAAGGCCCAATTTTTCTGCCCCTGTTTAACAGGGGCGTGTAATTACAATTTTTGATGCAATACTTTGCAGCAGGGCTCGTTCCTGCTTTCCAACTAGAGTGTCTGTGAGGGGTTGCAGTGTTGTGGCACCAGCACCAGTGCCTAAGGCCTAATTTTTCAGCCCCTGTTCAACAGGGGCATGTAATTACAATTCTTGATCTAATATTTCACAGCAGGGCCCATTTCTGCACCCACCAAGAGCGAGTGAAGACTTACAGTGTTTTGGCACCAGCACCACCACCACCACCAAAGGCCCAATTTTTCTGCCCCTGCTCAACAGGGGCATGTAATTACAATTCTTGATCTAATATTTCACAGCAGGGCCCTGTGAGGGCTTACAGTGTTGTGGCCACAACAACACCTAAGGCCCAAATTTCTGCTGAGTATATAGGGCAGGCCCCTACTTTCAAACATCTAACTTACAAATGACTCTTACTTGCAAACGGAAGGAGACAACAGGAAGTGAGATGAAATCTACCCCTAGGAAGGGAAATTCTCTCCTGTAAGAGTTAATATGGGAAAAACATTTCTCCTTTCCACTGATGCTTTCCAATCCTTGTTCCACAAAATTTTCAAAAAACATTTGTCATTGGGACAAAAAGTGAGGTGAAATCTTCTGAAGAGGACGAAAGACAGCAAAACAAATGTCACAGGGGTGATAATCCTTCCCTATGTTTTCCAAAAAGCTTAAAAAAGATTTTTTGGCTGGAGCTAAACACGTTAAAAATGTACCCGTTCAAAATTACAAACTGATTCTACTCAACAACAAACCTACAGTCCCTGTCTTGTTTGCACCGCCTGTATACTGCTGTCCAGAGTATATAGGGCCTGGTGGCCCCACACCTTTCCTTATTTTAATTTGGGTGCGGGGTTCCCCTTAATATCCATACAAGACCCAAAGGGCCTGGTAATGGACTGGGGGGTACCCATGCCGTTTGTCTCACTGATTTTCATCCATATTGCCAGGACCCAACATTACATTAAACCCGCAAGCAGTTTTAAATGAGATTTTTTCCTTGACATTTTGTGCAGGGACTGTTCTAAACACGGGGAAACACGCGCCACTTTACAGGCATACTATAGACACACCCCAGGTACGATATTTAAAGGAATATTTCACTTTTTTTTTTTTTTACTTTAAGCATCATTAAAACCACTTCTCCCGAAAAAACGTCCGTTTTTAAAAGTTTTTTTTGCATTGATACATGTCCCCTGGGGTAGGGGTATTTAGGACAATACCATGCAAATTAGCCTTTAAAATGAGCACTTTTGATTTTGAACGTTCGAGTCCCATAGACGTCAATGGGGTTCTAACGTTCGTGCGAATTTTCGGTCCGTTCGCAGGTTCTGGTGCGAACCGAACCGGGGGGTGTTCGGCTCATCCCTATTAGTGAGACTCATTAACTGTTTCTTATAGGACATATAGTGCCCATAGGTCTTTCTGTAGTACATGGTAGGTGCAATGAAGGTTTGTCTGGACCTTATACCCTTTCCTCACAGGCTCTTCTTCAATCATTTCTGCCAGGGTTTTGGGTATATTTAATCCCTCAGTTTGCAAAGCCAGGCTGTACCAGTATCAGGGCTCATTATCCACGGATTTGTTTTTCACACAGCCGATGGACTCTGAAACCTCCCTCCACTGCTACGACAGAAATATCAAGAGCATGTAACATGTCTCTACCCAACAAATTAACAGGACATTTAGTCGAAATTACAATTTTACACTGAGCCTTTTTACCTGTCTCTGGGTCTTCCACAGTAAGGCCTTCAGACACGACCATTTGCAGATTTTACATATACTACACCTTTTTTCTTAAACCTGGGGGCATATCCAGTGGGTGTATTAGGGTCCTACAAGCCCCAGTGTCACAGAGAAATGTTACCCATCTACCCTTCACAACCAAGGTTATTTCTGGCTTGACTTCAGCATGCAAACAAAGTGTCAACAGTGCACACATCCAAAATTTCTAATTCTTTCTCATCATTTTTTTCTGTATCTCTCTCTGCAGACATACTGACATCTTCTAGTCATGCTTCTTCCTCTCTGTTTGACCTGCATTCTCTTGCTAAGTGCCCTCTTTTACCACACAGGAAACACTTCCCCCTCTTCTTTTTCCCCTCAAAATGCTGAATGCGGGGCCTTGTTCGGGTGTTTCCCATCCTTCTTTTTTTTTTTTTTTTTTCCAAAATATTTTATTAATTGTTTGCAGGAAAATACATAGTACAATTGAATAAATTGTACGTCGTGCAACGACGTAATGAAAAAAATTTGAAATATAACAAAGAAATTGTACACAGAAATCATACGTGACAATCAAGGAGTAGAATTTACATGCAAATGTAGTAATGCGGGCGCAGCCGCTTTGATTGTACGGATTAGATAACAGAGGTAACTGGTTATGACCATCAGAATATGCAGATAAACGATACTATTTCCTTGAAAGCGTGTCCATGGAGTGTTCAAGGTATAATCTAAAATCCTATAGTAAGCTATTCAATTACAGAGAAAAAAGAAATTTATGTATTTTCTAAATTTTCATAGCACGGTTAGGAGAGTAAGGATGTTGGAATAGGATGTTTCGGACTTATATCTTAAGTTAAGTATATATGATGGTTTGTACCTAAGAGGTGTTATGTTAGGGGAGGGTTGCGGATGGGAAATAAGAGAGATGAACTATGGGGGGAGGGGGGGGGGGGTGTGTAATGAAGGTTGGGAGGGGAGAAACAGGAGGTTGTTAGTGGCCTGCCACAACCCAGTAAAGTCCTTCAGACTATGTAATGTTTGTAATCTGCTGTTGTAGTATAGTGTATCCAACATGACCAAGTTCTGGTGAACTTAGCTTGGGTGTCGTTTGACTGATGTATGAGATCCTCCATAACTTTCGTTTGATTAATGCGTTGGAACCATTCTTTTATGGTAGGCGGTTCTGAGGAGCGCCATTTGGGGGGTATACACATTCTTGCTGCGTTCACCAGATGCATGGTCAAGGAGCGATGGTAAGTTGGAATGCGCGTTGAAGAGTGATGTAATAAAAACATGCAGGGATCAAGCTCCAGCGAGTATGTGGTGATTTGTGTGATTATTGCCTGGACTTCTTTCCAGAAGGGTTGGATTTTGGCGCAGGACCACCAGATGTGGAGAAATGAGCCTGTGTCCGAGTCACATCTCCAGCAGGTCTGGGGGATTTGTGGTTTGAAACGGTGCAGCAGAAGTGGGGTCCTATACCATCTGGAAAATATTTTATAGGCGTTTTCTTGGACCTGCACGTTCATCGAACCCTTATGGATCAGGGAGGCAATGTTCGACCACTCTTGGTCGCTCAAGTTTCTGGATAGGTCATGTTCCCACTGTCTGACGTTCCAATGTTTGTTAGAGGTTCGGTCGTTGAATAAGAGGTTGTATGTTTGCGAAATGAGATGTGAAAGAGGGTTGTCACTTAAGCATAGATTTTCGAATGGGGTCATGGGTCTAGACCAATCTGGAGTAGGTTTGGGTTTGATAAGGAAGTTTCTAATTTGGACGTACGTCCAGAAGGGAAAGGTGTCTGTCCCGGAATGTGAGGCCAGCTCGGTTGGTGAGAGGAGGCGATTTCCAACATAAAAGTGTTTGGCTCTAACAGTTTGACGTGGCCATTGGTCTATTAAAAAGGAGGGGTGCATTCCTGGAGAGAATGCAGGGTTCAATCGTAGAGGTGTCATCGGGCCTTTAATTGAGGAGATGTTATTGGTATTACATGCATTGCGAAATGAGAGTAGTGTAGGATGAATTAGCGGGTGATGAGCATATTCAGGGGGTAGAAAGGGGGGGTCTATCCAGGGGAGGTGTTGGATGGGTATATTCGATAATGACTGTTCAAGGTGAATCCAGTCCTTTTGTCCGGTGTGTACGTTCCAATCAATGATTCTGGCCAGGTGGCATGCTTGTTGGTATTTGCGTATGTCTGGTAGACCTATGCCTCCCAAGAGTTTGGGTGCTGTGAGTCTCGCGAAGCTAAGTCTTGGGCGTAGTTTGCCCCATATAAAGGCTGTGCAAGCAGTTCGGAATGTAGAAAAGAATTTGGGTGGTAGTTTAATTGGGATAGTTTGTAAAAGATATAAGATTCTGGGTAAGATATTCATCTTTACTATAGCGGCTCTGCCGAACCAGGAAAACTGTCCCGAGGGCCATTTATTTAGGTCTGTTTGGATTGTTCGGAGGAGAGTGGCGTAGTTTAGGGTATACAAATCAGCTAATGAGGAAGGTAATTGGATGCCTAAGTATGGGATCGCTTGTTTGTTCCAATTGAAAGGAAAGTTAGATTGGCATTGCTGGCAGAGTTCTGTGGGTAGGGAGATATTCAGGGCATTCGATTTTGAAAAATTGATTTGTAGATTTGAGAGAGTGTTGAAAATTTGGAAGTCTTTAAGCAAGTTTGGGATGGAGGTGAGAGGGTCTGTGAGGAACATGAGAATGTCGTCAGCAAATGCGGCTAATTTATAGGTACGGTGTTTGATTTGGACACCTTTAATGTCCGGGTTGTCTCTAAGACGTCTAAGGAGAGGTTCCAGTGATAGAATAAAAATTAAAGGGGAAAGTGGGCAGCCCTGACGGGTTCCATTCGACACGGAGAAGGCATTCGACAGGTGACCGTTAACTTGGACTTTAGCAGTAGGACTAGAGTATAATGCTGAAATGTAATTTAACATAGTTTGTGGGAGTCCTATGGCTTTGAGGGTTTCTCTCATATAGTCCCAGGCCACTCTGTCAAATGCCTTCTCCGCGTCCAGGGAAAGCATAAATCCCCTAGTCCCAGTGGTCTCGAGCCAATGATGTATGTTAATTGCTTTTAGGGTATTATCCCTCGCTTCCCTACCGGGGACAAAGCCCACCTGGTCAAGACCAACAAGATGGGGGATCAGGGGTAGGAGTCTGTTTGCCAGGGTTTTGGCGTACCATTTAAGATCAACGTTGAGCAATGAGATGGGCCTATAGTTTGTAACTAAGGATTGGTCTTTGCCCGGTTTAGGGATGACTGCTATGTGGGCCGTTAGAAGGTCTCGTGGGGGGTCTACTGGGTGTGCAAAGGAATTGAAGGCTTTTAAAAAAGCAGGGGTAAGAATTTCCGAATATGTACTGTAGTAACCGGTAGTTAGGCCGTCAGGTCCAGGGCTTTTACCCTTTTTCATTTGTTTGAGGGCATTGTCAACTTCCGTATGTGTAAGTGGGGCGTTAAGATCGTGTGCTATGGATTCCGATATGGGGGTAGGGCTATATTGTTTTAAGAAGTCAGATATTAGTTGGGATCGAGTGACGCCATCTGTGTGTGGAGTGGGGGTGGCTAAATTGTATAGTTTACTATAATATTGTACAAATTGATGTGCAATGTCGGGAGTTTTGTTAAGTTTGTGTCCTGATGCGTTGGTGATGTAGTGTATGGTATTATTGGATTTGGAAACTTGTAGTGCTTTGGCCAACATTTTGCTTGCTTTGTTACCAAATTCATAGTATTTCTTTTTGGAGAGTATATATTTGCGTTGTATCTGTTTATCTAATAGGTCTAAGAGAGCTGTCCTAGCCTGAATTAAATCTTTCAGGGCAGTAAGTGCTTGGGATTGTTTGTGTAATCCTTCAAGATGACGAATTTTTTCGATCAGTTCTGAGTGTGTCTTTCTTTTTTCTTTGTTCCGTTTGGCCGCTGCTGCTAGGAAGGTGCCCCTTATTACGCTCTTATGAGCTTCCCAGTTATTAATTGGGGAGGTTTCATCTGGGTCGTTTTCCAGGAAGAATTGTTTTATAGTGGTTTCTACGTCAGCTGCTATAGAGGGATCAGTGAGTAAGGAGGGATCTAACCTCCAGATTCTGGTGCGTGATGTGGAGTCAGGAAGTTGTATTGACATGGAGATAGGGTTGTGGTCCGAGATAGTCATGGGTTCGATAGAGGCTTTATGTAGTAGAGGTAGATCAGTTTGGGTCAGGAATAGATAATCTATTCTAGAATATCTGAGGTGTGGCGCCGAATAAAAGGTATAATCCCTAGTGTCGGGATTTAGGGTGCGCCATGTGTCATGAAGTAATAGATTTTTTAGTAGGGTTTTTATCTTCTTCAAGGCTTTGTATGGTATAGTTGTAGTGCCAGTGGATGTGTCTTGAATGGGGTTTAGGGGTACATTAAAATCTCCACCCAGTATAAGGGTTCCTTTTTGGAATGATATAAGCTTAGTGTTGACCAATCTGAAAAATGGTACCTGATTTTTGTTTGGAGCGTATATGTTCGCCAGTGTCATAGTTTTATTTTGAATTGTGCCTTTTAGGAAGAGGTATCTACCATCTGGGTCGATGAGAGAGTCAGTGATGTTGAAGGGACAGTGTTTTGCGATAAGGATCGATACCCCTTTAGTTTTATGTAGGGGGTTAGTGGCATGTATTGCTGTCGGGAAATGGGCGTTAAAAAGTTTAGGGGTGTTGTCAGAGCGAAAATGCGTTTCCTGTAACATTATGATGCTGGCGTTAAGCTTGTGCATGGTGAGTAGGAGTTTAGACCTCTTCTCTGGGGTGTTTAGTCCCTTCACATTGAGGGATACAATTTTGAGCAAGGGTTTCTGTGTGGTGCTAGCTTTAGGAACCATGGTGAGAATGCAGGTGCGTGTGTAGTGAAGTGATTTGGGTTGTGGCAGGACGTGGGGTAGGGTAGAAAGGGGGTAGCAAGAAGGGTCAGCGGAATGGGGGGAGAACTATCTATAGGAGAACGGGAGGGTTAGAGGGTCCGGCACTATGTGGTAGTTCGATCACCAAATTCGGTGTTCGGTACCACAAAAATTGTATATGCCGGAAAAATTTAGTGGTATTAGGTTTGTGTTGAGGTTGGTGAGTCAGATAGATGAAATGTAACCACTATGTGGGGGTTGGTACAGTACCTGAGAGAAAATTGAGTGTGTGTGGTAGGGATAGGAGATATGAATGACCAATAAGGTCCGTCTCACCAACAGCCTTCGAAAGGAGTGTTGGGGGTATTGATGTGGTAGTATGTTGAAGGAATCAGATGCGAGTGTGGTGCGGTGGGAGGTTGTCAAGATGTGTTAGAGTCCTTGTTGAGGTATTTGGCAACGTTTTGACTTTCCCGTTTGGTAAGGTTCACAGAATTCGTGTGTTTTGGAGAGGTATGGTGCATAAATCGACTAGTGGTTCGATTTTCTGGGAAAGCCATTGAAGAGCGTCTCGAGATGTTTACATCTAAAGATGACTCCGCACTAAGTATGTCTTTAATGAGTATATATGTAGTGACAGTCATGGAAATGGTATAACCTTAACATAGTATCTGCTTTTCTTATGTTCTATGAAGGACTTATGATGCAAACTTTCTACAACAACTTGAGCAATAAAAAAAGAGGGTGTTAACCAGAACAAAATATTAACTGTAGTACCTGAGAGTTGTATACACTGTGGGGTACGTCGGCTGTTGTGCTCCGTGGTCGTGTTAGGGAGTGTAGACGTACTCAACGTGTATGCATCGGGGGATGACTATATTGGCAATTGTCGTTGCCATATCGCGATACGGTACTGTATTCATTGTATGATTGAATGTGGTAAGGCCGTCATGTTTGTCAGTCTTTGTGCTGTGAGCATATGTGATCAAGGTATGGATGCGTTAGAGCCTATTTTTCACTATGCCCGACCCCTCATTGGGGGAGCAGCGTTGCAGGCATTGTGTGGGAGTAAAAGAGCGTGTACTTCATGCTTCTCGATAGCCCGTAAAAGTATTCCTGGTGTGATACGTAGGTGTGTGATTGAAATCCTCCGTGATGTAATCCCCGTGTAGTTGGGGGAGCGTCACGAGGTGAACGATAGGGCTATTTATTAGGGCAATGATGCCTGTTTCTATATGGTGAATAGATGGTCAGGCCACAGCGTAGTCATCGCTGTGTATTTCCTAATTACCTATGTGTGGTGATGTGTTGTGAGTCCTGTAGGAGCACTTTAATGTAATGCAAGTATAGGACCAGAGTGCTGGGGAGGTACACAGGCTTCTAGGATCTTTAAGTAGTTTGTTTCTACATATCAATATAATAGTAAGACTAACATCTGTGAGCACTGAATAACTTGTTTAGCTGTGTTAGGTGTCTTGATTTGGGTGGGTAACAGTGTGCGTAGCAATGTACAATATAGATTAAAGATATAGTTCATAGATTACCTACAGCATCTGTGTGTATCAAGGACGTAAGAGAATGATATCGGCGGTGGTCAGGAGAAGTCATCTTCTGCGGTGTCTCGTTCCGGGGGGTTCAATGATGCGTTGTGAGAGTTTCTGGTCGGAGGCATGGGATAGCCGATCATCCGTGCTGTCGTGAGGTAAAGTGTGCAAGGTAGAGTATGTCCGGTCTGTCCCATGTTGTCGTTCAAAGATCGGTAGATGTGGAAGGAACGTTGAGAAAGTCAGAGCAATCCATGTGTCAGTTGATAGGATCGTGGTTGCTGAGGCAGTTCATCAAAGAAGGAGAGTGTCCGTTGTCTTCTGCGGAGAGTCTCAGAAGGGGATTAGTAGGGAGAGATGGATGTCGTCAGAAATGGAGGGCACATGCGGGTGAGTCTGGAGTAAATAGGTAGCTGCGGTGTCCCCATGGTTGTTAATAGGCGTAGTTGTCAACGGTCACGCCGTGCTCTGCGAGGAAGGGGAGCTGACATGGGGCTGGATGGTGGATGCTGTGTTCCAGGAGGAGGGCCAGATCTGTTGATTGATGGCGAGCGTCTCCTGCGAAAGCTGGTGTTGAGCGCGTCCATCGGTTCTTCCATTGAATGTCCGCCAGTGGGGGATTGAGTGGTGAATTCTGCGTACCAGTTCGGGACTGGAGTATAGGGTATGTCCAGCGTACGGCAGAAGTTGTGTAGGTCTTCTGGAACCCTTAGAAGGGCTGAGCGGCCCTGAGAGGAGGCGGAGAGGGCGAAGGGGAACTTCCAACGGTACCTGATGCCTCTTGTTCTCAAGACATCCAGTAGGGGGCGCAGGTCTTTGCGATTACGTAGCGTAATAGCTGAGAGGTCTTGATAGATGTGAACGGGGCCGCCATTATATTCCAGATTAGATTTTTCGCGGGCTTTGTGAAGGATCTCCTCTTTAATGGAGAAGTCGTTCACGAAGCAAATAATGTCCCGAGGGGGGTCAGAATCCCTGCCTTTGGGGCGAAGTGCTCTGTGGATACGATCCATGGTGATCGGTGTTTGTTCCGCTCGATGTAGTAAATGATTAAAGAGGCCTGTGACTACCTGGGTGACGTCTTCTTGGTCTACAGATTCGGGTATCCCCCTTATCCTCAGGTTGTGTCTGCGACCGCGATTGTCAAGATCTTCAACGTGGCGTTGAAGGTCTCTCATCTGCAGGGTGTGGATGTCAGTTTTGTACTGAACCTTCGTCATTGCTGTCTGATGCTGTGCTGCCTTGTCCTCCATGCGCTGCATGCGGCCTGTGATGGCCTGTAATTCGTGTCGTAGATCAGTAATGGCGGAGAACAGCGCGTCTTTAATGTCTGCCGCCACCGCTTGTAGATCTTGTAGGCTTGGTTGGCGTTGAGATGGCAAGGTAGGTGCCTGTGGGCTGATGCTGGCATCGGTGGGGGTAAGGATGATTTCAGCCTGGGATTGTGAGGAGGCTGAGGCAGGCCGGGACGTCGCCATTGTTGGACGCTGTGTCCGGAAGATCTCCGGTATCGTGTTGCTCACACGGTTAGCGATTTCTCTCGGGGAACGGGATCTGCTGTGTGATGATCCACGAGATGAAGTTCCCATTATAGGGGGGTGTATGGAAGCTGTAAACCCCAGTAGTGGTAGATTTTAAGCTGTGGTGAGAGGGAGCCAAGTGATCAAGCAGCCATCTTCTCTCAAGGCAAGCCACGCCCCCCCCCATCCTTCTATTCTCCTTCTCAATGACATACACATCATTACCTTCACCTACCATAAACACTTTCCCTTTCTTTACTTTCTTTTTTGATTGGAAGTACCGCTCATCATACCTTGCATACTCAATCAGCTCTTGAAGTCTGCAGATCCTATGGTTGATCATGTGTTTGGTAAGAAAACTTGATATAGGGGCAAGCAGCCCCTTCAAGATTGCATTCTTTAGCTGTTGCTCATATGGGCTATCGTTCACTTGATTTACCGGGACTTCTATTCCAGAGTGATTAATGAAAATCTCCCTCATCCTAACAATGAAATTGTCCACTGTTTCCTCTTCTCCCTGCACACACTGATTTATAATGGACCAGTTGGCTCGACGTATCCATCTATTCTCTATCCTTGCTATAAGAGCATTTCTCCTGTTTTCGAGTGCTGCATCATTATGAGGCAACACCACTCCCTGGTTGTTTAATCCACTCCAATCTCCCACTACATGATGCCAATCGGGACCCAAGATCTGTCTGATGACCTGCTCTATTTACCTCCCATTGAGATGATAGCTAGCAATCATTCCCATGATACCATCCCTGAATTGAGCTATGTTGACCTTGGCATGTGGTATCCCTTCAGTAGCTTTTTAACATTCTCGGGGTTCCAGGGGCGATAGACCATCATAGTGTTAGGGACTACTACACCTCCTACATCTTGTCCTGCCCTAGGGTTGGGAACTTAAATTAGCATAAACTCTTCCTCTCCACATTCTGTTTGTTCCCCAACTAAGATGGGTATCAATTTGTTCACCAGGTCCCCGAAAAGTTTTGTAACTGCTGCTGTAAGGGGGGTCCCTCGTGGACTTCTCTGGACAGCAAGAGTCATCTTGAGAGGGGGGTTAGCTGCAGCCATATGAGAATCGTTGCATATGCGGGTGACCCAGGTAAACACGGGGGAACAACAAACAGTGGAGAGGCAGGTTGCATGGTAAATGGTTATTCGTCGATAGTCGGGGGGTCAGTGGGGGTGGCTTATTGCATGCCTCTGTCCCATACGGTGGTGGGGACTGCAGGTCTGCGATAGGATGTAGGGAATTGGGAGTGGGTGCTGAAGTCGGAGGGGAAGCAACGACTGTTGGTGGGGTTGGAGAATCCTCAAAAGTATGTGCAGGGGATGTCGGATGCATTTGGTTAGTTGCGTTTTGTTTAGTCAATACTTGCTGAACTAAACTTCGGAGGACTGTCATATTATTATCCTCCTCTTTATCTAAAAACATAGTATTTTTATGGTTTTCTGAATTTAACCTACGGTTAGCTTCCTCAAGCCATTTCTTTGCCTGGGGAAGACCTAATTTCTTCTGTTTCCTTATATTCGTGCCAGCATCATTTTTAAGCTTTCTACACATTTTTTCACAACAATCCTTATTTAAAGATGCATCAAAATTATACTTTGTTTTCCACATCCTAAGAAATGTAACATTCTCTTTGTATAGACTACACATATACTTAACATCTTCATTCATACCAACATATTTTCCATGGATCACACCCATTTTGTTTATCGTGCACACAGAGCTCTTTTTTTTGTTAATGTCTTCTCACAATGACACAACACACGCACACAGTATCTTATCACTTGCAGTCACTCACAGACTTTCTAACCATGATATATCACTTCTAGATTACTGATCTTGTGTCCTGCTAAAACACTGGTGTCTTGTTACTTAATACTTCACTAACATGTAGAGAGCATTTACAGAAATACAAGGAGACTGGGTTCTCCTGACTGTTCTTTCATCCTATCAAAACATTTAATATTTCAATCCTTGATCCAAGGGTATTTATGTGCCTGCTCAGGGTTTATACAACATATGAGGCTGGTTTTGACGCTGGGGTCCTCCAAAATGTCCTCTGTTACCTGGAAATCTATCAGGCCACACCCTTGTATCAACAGGGGATTCTTTAGGTTTTGATCTAGGAGTATTTATGTGTCCCCACAGGAATGTTTTGCAGCTTACAAGGCTGTCAGGATCTAAGATCCAATCGACAAATTTCCTTTATGGCCCACTGGGGACTTAAACCCCCTTTCCTAAACAGACCAATTTTCAGCTTTCAGTGCTTTCACATTTTGAATGTCATACAACACTGTACCCATATGAAATTTTTGTCCTTTTTTCACACAAATTTAGATTTCTTTTGTTTGTAATTGAAATTTTTTTTGTTTTTATTGAAGTTTTTCACAGTACGGGAAAGACCCTGACATCAATTTTTAACTTTTAACAGTTTGCACACTTTTTCAAACGCATAATACAGGTATGAACAGTATATCTTTTGTTCTTTTCAGACTATTTTTCTAAGGCTCTAGTAACTATTTTGCCTTATACACTACATCAGTTGTGGTTTTAAGAATAGACTCTACTGTGTATTCTCTATCTTGAGCAGTATATTATAATCTGTAGGCTTATGCCAGTTTCTTGATGTAGGTCCCAGAGCACGCCCTCCGAGTCACGAGACACTCACCCCCCAGTAATACTCTGGGTGGGCCCGGCTCCCCAGACCAAGGAGGGATGCCCTCCAAATCCAGCAATTTCAGGGTCTTACGGAGGGTAAAAGGGGGATAGATAATAGAAGGGAGGATAAATGAACTCGGAGGGGATGAGAGACAGGATGGGGGGGAGGGAGGACTCCACACTCCTGGTCATGTTATTCAGGAAGGGTCCTGGTTAGTAATTGTCCGGGGGTCATTTGTCAAGTATCTGACCCATGGGTCCCATATTTTATTAAACAACTTCATTTTATCCTGCATGATTGCTGTTAGTCTTTCATTTAGCATAAGCCAGGACATTTTATGTTTAAGTTGGTTGAATGAAAGGGCTGCTGACTTCCAGTTTCTTGCTATTGTAATTTTTGCTGAGATGAATGTAAATGTGAGGAGCCTTTTTTGATTTTTTTGAGGCTTCTACTACCCTGCTACCCAAGAGTGCGTGCTTTGCGGACTTGGTCAGGTTAATCTGTGTAAGAGTGTATATAAAATTGTAAACCCTGATCCTAAATCTCCGTACCTTGGGACATGTCCACCATATATTGTATGCCGTTCCCACCTGACCGCAGCCCCAAAAGCACTCTGGAGTAGGGATGAGCCAAACACCCCCCTGTTCGGTTTACACCAGAACATGCAAACAGGCAAAAAATTCTTTCGAACATGCAAACACCATTAAAGTCTATGGGACACAAACATGAATAATCAAAAGTGCTCATTTTAAAGGCTTTTAGGCAACTTATTGTCGTAAAAAGTGTTTGGGGACCTGGGTCCTGCCCCAGGGGACATGGATCAATGCAAAAAAAAGTTTTAAAAACGTACTTGGGGGGTGTCTATAGTACCTGGGGGGTGTATATAGTATGCCTGTAAAGGGGTGCATGTTTCCCATGTTTAGAACAGTCTGACAGCAAAATGACATTTCAAAAGAAAAAAAGTCATTTAAAACTACTCGCGGCTATTAATGAATTGCCGGTCCGACAATACACATAAAAGTTCATTGATAAAAATGGCATGGGAATTTCCCACAGGGGAACCCAGAACCAGAATTTAAAAAAAATGACATGGGGGTCCCCCTAAATTCCATACCAGGCCCTTCAGGTCTGGTATGGATATTAAGGGGAACCCCAGCCAAAATGTTTTAAAAAAATGGCGTGGGGTCCCCCTCAAAATCTATTTTAAGGGGAACCCCGCGCCAAAATTTTTTAAAAAATGGCGTGTGGTCCCCCAAAAATCCATACCAGACCCTTATCCGAGCACGCAACCTGGCAGGCCGCAGGAAAAGAGGGGGGGTGAGAGAGTGCCTCCCCTCCTGAACCTTACCAGGCCACATGCCCTCAACATTGGGAGGGTGCTTTGGGGTAGCCCCCGAAAACACCTTATCCCCATGTTGATGGGGCCAAGGGCCTCATCCGCACAACCATTGCCCGGTGGGGTCTGCGGGCGGGGGGCTTATCGGAATATGGAAGCCCCCTTTAACAAGGGGACCTCCAGATCCCAGCCCTCCCCCCTGTGTGAAATGGTAAGGGGGTACACATTTCACAAAAAAAGTGCCAAAAATGTTAAAAATGACAAGAGACAGTTTTTCACAATTCCTTTATTTAAATGCTTCTTCTTTCTTCTATCTTCTTTCTTCTATCTTCTATCTTCCTTCGGTTTCTTCCTCCCACTACTTCTGGTTCTTCTGGTTCTTCTGGTTCTTCCTCTGGTGTTCTCGTCCGGCATCTTCCTCCGCGGCGCCGGCATCTTCTTCCCTTCTTCTTCTCAGGCCGCTCCGCATCCACCATGATGGGAGGCTCCCGCTGTGTGACGCTTCTCCTCTTCTGACGGTTCTTAAATAACGGAGGGCGGGGCCACCCGGTGACCCCACCCCCCCTGATGCACGGTGACTTCCCTGTCCGCCCCCCTCTGAAGTCATGGGGAATGCCACAGGGAAGTCCCTGTCAAGTCCCTGTGCGTCAGAGGGGTGGGGTCACCGGGTGGCCCCGCCCTCTGTTATTTAAGAACCGTCAGAAGAGGAGAAGCGTCACACATCGGGAGCCTCCCATCATGGTGGATGCAGAGCGGCCCGAGAAGAAGAAGGGAAGAAGACGCCGACACCGTGGAGGAAGATGCCGGATGAGAACACCAGAGGAAGAATCAGAAGAACCACAAGAAGGTGGAGGAAGAAACCGAAGGAAGATAGAAGATAGAAGATAGAAGAAAGAAGATAGAAGAAAGAAGAAGCATTTAAATAAAGGAATTGTCAAAAACTGTCTCTTGTCATTTTTAACATTTTTGACACTTTTTTTGTAAAATGGTAGGGGTACTTTTGTACCCCCTTACCATTTTACACAGGGGGAGGGCCGGTATCTGGGGGTCCCCTTGTTAAAGTGGGGTTCCAGATTCCGATAAGCCCCCCGCCCGCAGACCCCCACAACCACCGGGCAAGGGTTGTGGGGATGAGGGCCTTGTCCCCATCAACATGGGGACAAGGTGTTTTGGGGGGCTACCCCAAAGCACCCTCCCAATGTTGAGGACATGTGGCCTGGTACGGTTCAGAAGGGGGGGCGCTCTCTCGTCCCCCCTCTTTTCCTGCGTCCTGCCAGGTTGCGTGCTCGGATAAGGGTCTGAGGGGGACCCCATGCCATTTTTTAAAAGAAATTTGGCCGGGGTTCCCCTTAATATCCATACCAGACCTGAAGGGCCTGGTATGGAATTCAGTTAGGGGGACCCCCACGTCATTTTAAAAAAAAAAATTTGGTTCAGGGTTCCCCTGTGGGGAATTCCCATGCCGTTTTTATCAATGAACTTTTATGTGTATTGTCGGACCGGCAATTCATTAATAGCCGCGAGTAGTTTTAAATTACTTTTTTTCCTTTGAAATGTCATTTTGCTGTCAGACTGTTCTAAACACGAGAAACATGCGCCCCTTTACAGGCATACTATAGACACCCCCCAGGTACGAAATTTAAAGGAATATTACACTTTCGTTGTTTCACTTTAAGCATTATTAAAATCACTGCTCCTGAAAAAACGTCCGTTTTTAAAACTTATTTTTGTATTGATCCATGTCCCCTGGGGCAGAACCCGGGTCCCCAAACACTTTTTATAACAATAACTTGCATATAAGCCTTTAAAATTAGCACTTTTGATTTCTCCCATAGACTTTTAAATGGTATTCCTCGGCTTTCGAATTTGCTGCAAACACCCCAAATTGTTCGCTGTTCAGCGAACTGGCGAACAGCCGATGTTCGAGTCGAACATGAGTTTGACTCAAACTCGAAGCTCATTCCTACTCTGGAGTAGCTCCGGGCACAAATTTTGCCAGTCTAGCCGGTACCATGTACCACCTTAGTAGAACCTTATAATTTGCTTCTATAATTGAGGTATTAACAAGTGATCTAGAGGCTGCTATCTCGTGCCATTCCCCTAGGTCCAGGGTTTCTTGTAAGTCCTGTTCCCATTGAGTCATATAGGTCAGTTTTACTGAGACATATATCAAAATTGTATATATTGCTGATATGTGACCTCTAATTTTATCATGCTGTCGACACGTGTTCCATGGGAGACATTGTTGCTAGGTCTCCCTTGCGTGCTAAGGTTTTTACATAATGGTATATTTGGGTGAATCTGTAGTATTCATAGTTTGGTAGTTGATATTTATCTATTAGTAACCTTTTGGATAGCATACCTTTGTGGTCACAGAGATCTGCTATCCTCATAAAGCCCTTGTTGGACCACCACTCAAATGCAGGGGGGTGAGGCGCCTGGGGTGAGTTCTCTATTACCCAAGAGAGGTGCAAGCGGATTATGGGGTGATTTAAATTCCTTGAAAGTCTGTCCCAAATGTCTAACGTCTAATGTCTAATCTTTTTTTGGAATGACATCAGGTTTGATCTCACTAGTAAATAATGCAAAAAAGATGCGGCGCTAAAACATAATTAAACAAGCTATTAAAATGAATTAATATGAAATAACCATAAAAGTATATATAAAATAATATAATAATATAATAATATAAAATAATAATGACAGTGTGAGATGGGTATAAACAAAATCATACACTAATATCCAAAAAAATTATTGTGAATGAATTGAAAAATAAGAATACATATACGTGAATAAGTAAATTAATAAAGTCCAAAACCAAAAAGGAAAATCCGTGATAAAATAGGAAAAGTGCCAAAAAGTGCCACAAAGAAGATGAGGATGCAGTTGGGGAAATCCTCTATGGTTCCTCACACCCAAGGTGGAATTTCAGATGTGCTTACCAGATCCCGATGACTGCTGTTACAGCAGTCAAAAACGGCACAGGGAAATTTGGGGCTCCCCACAACCTCAGCATAAGGTACCAGTAAGCGACAGATGATATCTCAGGATTCAAAAACAAAGGGACAATCCATAGCATGATACAGTCTGCAGAATCGATTTATTAAAAAGAATTGCACTTACAAAGCATCGGTGAAGTGATCAGCATGAACCGTACAATCAACAACAGTCAGCGTCTCCGTCTGCTGCCTCCGCCTCCTAAGTTCGTATACAGCCCTACACAAGAACGGACGTGGTGACATTGTAGGCTCCTCCCTACGCGTTTCGTCACAAATGGACGTCGTCTGGGGATTGGCCAAGCTCGAGCGTCACCGCGTGTGGGCATTAAATACACTGCGGGCGCCATCTTAACCAATGGCAAGGGGAATTTAACATTGGAAAACGGCCCAGCTGCATTAGATACCGACCATTAGTGAATAGGAGCAAGCGGAGGAAAGTCAAAAATCAAAAGAAAGGAAGCGCCATCTTGTGGCAAAAAAGCATAACAATAAAATTGGTTCTCAAATAGTGACAACAAACTATGAAGGGGTACAGCAGACGGCAGACATAATAAAAAATTGTACATACTTAGTGCAATAAAATATGAAACAATGATAAAAAGTCTGTAGCTACAGCTACAATAGAATGAAAATTAATATTTCCATAATATAAATTAAAATAAATTTAAGTGAAAAGGAAAAAATTAAAAATTAAAAAGGAAAACAATACTCAGGAGTTGTTTATAAAACAATTGATGTCCCAGTCCACATTTAACCCAAAGGGTACAAAAGATCTCATATGAAAAATCCACCTAGTTTCAAGCCTAGATATAGATCTGACTTTATTTGTCCCTCTCCAATGTGGGTTTATTTTATCGAATGCCAAAAAAAGGGTACCATTCAGTTTCTTGTCGTGATATTTGGCATAATGCCTAGACAAATTATGCTTAGGGTAACCCCGTTTAATATTGGCAATATGCTCTGATAACCGTACATGCAATTCACGTTTAGTTCGACCGATGTACTGTTTAGAGCATGGGCACTGAATAAGATAGACGACATATTTAGTAGTACATGTGATAAAGGATTGAATGTCGTATATCTTATTCGTGACGGAGGATTGAAAGGTCTCACATTTTCTACCAGTAAGAATATTTATTTGGCAGATTTTACACTTACGGCAGGGATAAAAACCCTTCATAGTATGAAAAAAGGAGATAGTCTTGGGGGGATCTATCACATTCCTGGCAACACAGTGTCGCAAGGAGGGTGCACCCCTATATATCACAGAAGGTCTATCAGGAATGATAGGTCCTAAGACCTTATCATTCCTGAGTATATTCCAATGCTTTCGAAAAATTTTCTTAACAGAAAAATGTTGGTTGGAATAACCCGTAATCATAGACCAACTGAACCTATTGTTACATGCGGGACTGTGATCAACTTCCCTGTGTAACATAAGTGCCCTGTCCATATTAGCAACCTGAGAGATGGTGGCATCAATCTCACTCCTGGAGTAGCCTTTTTCCAGGAAACGCTGTTTAAGTACCTGGGCTTGTTGGTAGTACTCCATAACCTCTGTGCAGTTACGTCTGACCTGCTGGAATTGTCCCCGAGGGACAGCTCTTAACCAGGCCGGATGACAACTAGAGAGCGGGATATAGGCATTTCTATCGGTCGCTTTAAAGTATGTATTAGTAATAAGGCGACCATTCCTGACTAAGATGTTAAGGTCAAGGAAATGGATTCCTGTGCCACTAATTTCAGACTGGAGTGAAATGCCTCTATCATTCTGATTCAGTGATATAAAAAAATTTTCAAGTGAAGCCTGATCCCCATCCCACACCAGCAGGACATCGTCTATGTACCTTTTCCACAAACGCAACTGCACAGGGGGATTGTTATCAATGACCTCACTCTCCCACCTGGCCATAAATAAATTGGCCAGGCTGGGCGCAAATCTAGCGCCCATGGCTACACCACAAATCTGCAAATAAAAAACGCCCCCAAACCAAAAATAATTATGGCCTGCCGCAAATTTCAAAAGTGACAAAATAAACTGTTTTTGAGACCGGGGTAAGGAGGATTCTTGATTGAGGTAATGACTTACTGCCTCAAACCCATGTTGGTGGGAGATGTTAGTATATAGAGAGGCTACATCCGCCGTAGCCAGGATGTAGCTCTCCTTCCACTCGAGGTTTTCTAAGAGATTAATAACCTGGGTGGTATCTCTCAAATATGCTGGGGTAGCTGTCACTAAGGGTTGTAGAAAATTGTCTACATACATCCCGATCCTGGCCGTGACCGAATCCTGGCCGCCCGATTATCAGTGGCATAGATTCGGTCACGGCCAGGATCGGGATGTATGTAGACGATTTTCTACAACCCTTAGTGACAGCTACCCCAGCATATTTGAGAGATACCACCCAGGTTATTAATCTCTTAGAAAACCTCGAGTGGAAGGAGAGCTACATCCTGGCTACAGCGGATGTAGCCTCTCTATATACTAACATCTCCCACCAACATGGGTTTGAGGCAGTAAGTCATTACCTCGATCAAGAATCCTCCTTACCCCGGTCTCAAAAACAGTTTATTTTGTCACTTTTGAAATTTGCGGCAGGCCATAATTATTTTTGGTTTGGGGGCGTTTTTTATTTGCAAATTTGTGGTGTAGCCATGGGCACTAGATTTGCACCCAGCCTGGCCAATTTATTTATGGCCAGGTGGGAGAGTGAGGTCATTGATAACAATCCCCCTGTGCAGTTGCGTTTGTGGAAAAGGTACATAGACAATGTCCTGCTGGTGTGGGATGGGGACCAGGCTTCACTTGAAAATTTTTTTATATCACTGAATCAGAATGATAGAGGCATTTCACTCCAGTCTGAAATTAGTGGCACAGGAATCCATTTCCTTGACCTTAACATCTTAGTCAGGAATGGTCGCCTTATTAATAATACATACTTTAAAGCGACCGATAGAAATGCCTATATCCCGCTCTCTAGTTGTCATCATCCGGCCTGGTTAAAAGCTGTCCCTCGG
The DNA here is from genome assembly GCA_037952925.1 of Lithobates clamitans. NCBI lineage: Eukaryota > Metazoa > Chordata > Amphibia > Anura > Ranidae > Lithobates > Lithobates clamitans. Next base: position 1,641,830 of record JBBGZY010001913.1, on the reverse strand, counting down.
GGACAATTCCAGCGGATCAGACGTAACTGCACAGAGGTTATGGAGTACTACCAACAAGCCCAGGTACTTAAACAGCGTTTCCTGGAAAAAGGCTACTCCAGGAGTGAGATTGATGCCACCATCTCTCAGGTTGCTAATATGGACAGGGCACTTATGTTACACAGGGAAGTTGATCACAGTCCCGCATGTAACAATAGGTTCAGTTGGTCTATGATTACGGGTTATTCCAACCAACATTTTTCTGTTAAGAAAATTTTTCGAAAGCATTGGAATATACTCAGGAATGATAAGGTCTTAGGACCTTTCATTCCTGATAGACCTTCTGTGATATATAGGGGTGCACCCTCCTTGCGACACTGTGTTGCCAGGAATGTGATAGATCCCCCCAAGACTATCTCCTTTTTTCATACTATGAAGGGTTTTTATCCCTGCCGTAAGTGTAAAATCTGCCAAATAAATATTCTTACTGGTAGAAAATGTGAGACCTTTCAATCCTCCGTCACGAATATTATATACGACATTCAATCCTTTATCACATGTACTACTAAATATGTACGGTTATCAGAGCATATTGCCAATATTAAACGGGGTTACCCTAAGCATAATTTGTCTAGGCATTATGCCAAATATCACGACAAGAAACTGAATGGTACCCTTTTTTTGGCATTCGATAAAATAAACCCACATTGGAGAGGGACAAATAAAGTCAGATCTATATCTAGGCTTGAAACTAGGTGGATTTTTCATATGAGATCTTTTGTACCCTTTGGGTTAAATGTGGACTGGGACATCAATTGTTTTATAAACAACTCCTGAGTATTGTTTTCCTTTTTAATTTTTAATTTTTTCCTTTTCACTTAAATTTATTTTAATTTATATTATGGAAATATTAATTTTCATTCTATTGTAGCTTTAGCTACAGACTTTTTATCATTGTTTCATATTTTATTGCACTAAGTATGTACAATTTTTTATTATGTCTGCCGTCTGCTGTACCCCTTCATAGTTTGTTGTCACTATTTGAGAACCAATTTTATTGTTATGCTTTTTTGCCACAAGATGGCGCTTCCTTTCTTTTGATTTTTGACTTTCCACCGCTCGCTCCTATTCACTAATGGCCGGTATCTAATGCAGCTGGGCCGTTTTCCAATGTTAAATTCCCCTTGCCATTGGTTAAGATGGCGCCCGCAGTGTATTTAATGCCCACACACGGTGACGCTCGAGCTTGGCCAATCCCCAGACGACGTCCATTTGTGACGAAACGCGTAGGGAGGAGCTTACGACGTCACCACGTCCGTTCTTGTGTAGGGCTGTATACGAACTTAGGAGGCGGAGGCAGCAGACGGAGACGCTGACTGTTGTTGATTGTACGGTTCATGCTGATCACTTCACCGATGCTTTGTAAGTGCAATTCTTTTTAATAAATCGATTGTGCAGACTGTATCACGCTATGGATTGTCCTTTTGTTTTTGAATCCTGAGATATCATCTGTCGCTTACTGGTACCTTATGCTGAGGCTGTGGGGAGCCCCAAATTTCCCTGTGCCGTTTTTGACTGCTGTAATAGCAGTTATTGGGATCTGGTAAGCACATCTGAAATTCCACCTTGGGTGTGAGGAACCATAGAGGATTTCCCTAACTGCATCCTCATCTTCTTTGTGGCACTTTTTGGCACTCTTCCTATTTTATCACGGATTTTCCTTTTTGGTTTTGGACTTTATTAATTTACTTATTCACGTATATGTATTCTTATTTTTCAATTCATTCACAATAATTTTTTTGGATATTAGTGTATGATTTTGTTTATACCCATCTCGCACTGTCATTATTATTTTATATTATAATATTATTATATTATTTTATATATACTTTTATGGTTATTTCATATTAATTCATTTTAATAGCTTGTTTAATTATGTTTTAGCGCCGCATCTTTTTTGCATTATTTTCTATGATGGGATTTGGAGACTAGATCTTGGTGCAGGCTGCTTTGATTTCACTACACTTTTCATTTTATTTTTTAACCTTGAGCGCAGCTTTTAATTTTTTGTTTTTGCCAGCACATTGATCTCACTAGTGCCACGGGTATAGTGCGAAACAGATACAAGATTTTTGGAAGTTTGTTAATTTTTATTGAGTGTAGTTTGCCGAACCACGATGGAGGATGAAATTGTCATCTAGCTAGGTCTCCTGTTAAACGCCTAAACAAAGCAGGGTAATTTTGAGAATATAGGGTTTGTATGGAGGGGGTCAGTTGTATTCCTAAGTAAGGAAGGGCTTCTGGCTCCCATTTAAACTGATAGGTTTGCTCAAGCGCTCTCTGAGTGGAACTCTGTAGAGAAATATTTAATGCTCTTGACTTGTCGTGGTTAATTGTAAGACCTGATATTTCTGAAAATGGTCGTAAAATGGCATATAGGTTGGGGATGGAGGTGATGGGTGAAGACAAGGTCAGCAAGAGGTCATCAGCAAAGAGTAAGCATTTGTGCTCTCTGTCTCCGCATTCTATGCCCCTAATGTCTGAACAGGAGCGGATCTTTATTGCCAGTTGTTCTATTGCTAGAATGAATAGCAACGGGGATAGTGGGCACCCCCGCCTAGTTCCCCTTTGAATATCAAGGGGTTGAGAGGAGTATCCCTTAAGCATCAGTGATGCCATCAGGGCATTATACAGCATTTGAAGGAGAGCCAGAAAGCGTTCACTGAACCCAAATTGGTGTAACACATTAAATAGATATTCCCAGGACAGGGACTCAAACGCCTTCTGGATGTCCAACGAGAGCAACATGCCCCATCTGGGTCCTTTATGGTCCCAGTCTGATTGAATTGCTGAGATTAAATTTATGATTCTACGGGTCTAGTCTGACGATTGGTGATTTGGGACAAAGCCCGCCTGATCTAGATGGATATATTGTGAGAGAAAAGAGTTTATTCTTACGGCAAGTACTTTGGTTATTATTTTTAAATCCATGTTAATCAAGGAGATTGGGCGATAGTTGGCGCAATCTCCATGATCTTTACCCGGTTTTGGTATAACATGTAAGTATGCTGCGTTCTCGTGTTTGGGGATGTTGTTTCCCTGTCTCAAATCATTAAAGTAGGAACATAAATGAGGGACTAGGATTTTTTTGGTATTTTCTGTAATAGTGTCCCAAAAAGTCATCTGGACCCGGGGCTTTAGAGGGATGGATAGTTTTTATGGCAATTTTGATCTCTAATTCTGTAAATTCCTTGTCCATAAGTTCTGCGTGAGTTTGTGTAAGTTGGGGCAACAAAATATCTTGGAAGAATGTTTCTGCTTTTGTGAGTGAGAATTTATCTGGTGTGTTGTACAGTTTGGCGTAGAATTTGTGGAATTCCCGAATTATCAGTTCAGGGTTTTGTGTGGGGTGTTACATTTTTAGTCTCAATTTAGCCAGTGTTGGCGTGTATGTTCTGGGTACCAATTTCCTAGCTAGCATTGTAGTTGGTTTATCTCCTATTGTGTAGTACTTATGTTTAGACCAGCGAATATGTTTTTCTGCCTGGGTGGTCAGGTTTAGATTTAGTGCCAATCTTGCTTCATCTATCTTATGCCTAATGTCAATCTTAGGGGACATATGCTGTTCTTTTATGAGTTTATCTAAATCTGTTTCTAAGTGTTTGATCGTTTGGACCCAGATTCTTTTGGCCCTGGCCTCCATTTGATTAAGTTTACCCCATATAGTGACTTTGTGTGCTGCCCAATTGGTTGAAGCGGATGTGTCCGATGACTTATTGACCCTAAAATATTCCTGTAATTCTTTCTCAATTTCTGTATATAGTATGGGATCATTTAATAAGCCCACATTGAACCGCCATGGGTAGGGGTGCGGTTTTGTCCAAAGGCCTGTTAATGATAGTTTGATCGGAGAGTGATCAGACCAGGGAGTGGATAGTATCTTTGCCGACGCTATGTATGAGAGTAAGGAGGTATGTACTAAATAGTGATCTATCCGGGAGTATGTATGATGCACCTGTGAATAATACATTTAGTCTCTGACGGATGGATTTGTCTCTCTCCAGGGGTCAATCAAGTCATATAGGTGGAGAAGGCGGGCTACCTTGCTTCTGCCGCTGGGCGGTCACTTAAGTAACATTTTTGTGGGATCTGATTTATCCATTATCCGATCCAACGGTATTTTGCTGTCACCTCTCATGACTACCTGTCCCTGAACTTTGGGCATCAATATCTTGAACATTTTACTAAAAAACTCTACCTGTCCAGAGTTAGGGGCATAATATGAAATAATTGAAACTAATTGGTCATGGAGTCTTCCAACTGTCATAATATAATAGCCGTTTTTGTCCTTTACTATAGTGATGGGGGTGAAGGGGGTCCATTTTGAAAAGCAAACCGCCACCCCTCTTTTTTTTCAGGACCTGAGGATAAATAATATTGTGGGTATTTGATTTTTAAGTATCTAGGAGCTTAAGTTTTGGAAAAATGAGTGTCCTGTAATAGGAGAATATCGGCTCTTTGTGCGTGGTAGTATTGGAAAGCTTTAGTTTTTTTGATTGGGAAGTTAAAGCCGTGGACGTTGTGAGTGATTATGGAGTAATTAGTGGGGAATGGTTTAGCCATCGTGGTAGGACAGAGCACTCTTACCTCGTGTCACGTAGTTAGGTGGTGGAACCCCTATGGCGGGTGGTATCCTCTTCCATACCATCCAGGATCGGCTCGTGAGTTTAGAGCGTGGAGTCAGGAACCAGGGGGGAGGGGAGAGGCAAGAGGGGGAAGAATGAAGAATAGATAAGTAAAGTAAAATTGAACAATTGGCCCATGTCATCTCTCTTAACATATATTGAGTAATTAACATTTGTGTGGGTAGAAACCTCACCCGGATACAATGTCCGGGAATGGATGTACAAGGGTACCTCCATCTGCAGAGGAAGGTAGTCTCGCTATTGGGGGCATGTATGTCCACCCCGGCCCAAAGATCAAGAAATAAACAAAAACAAATTAGTGAATAAGCAGAAACCAAACTATAACTGGTAAAACCATGCGGAGCTGCTGAGATCCGAACTAGCCTCCATTTCCCAAGGCACCTACCTGCTTTGCGTGCCCCAGAACCGTGGGTGCCGGGTGTGTCATACACCGTCGCCCCAAAAAGATGGGCCCAGAGTGGCACTCCCATGCAACAATACTAATAATAAACATTTGTTCGTTCAGATAAATAACCATATGGAACTATGAACCGCACTGTTAACATGCAACAGGGACAACCGTAGTTGATTTATCATCAATGGTAGGTAACAGCCAGTCTAACTGGGAGGAACTTTATCAATCCCTATTTAGGTAGAAGTTGAGTCTGGCTGGATTCAGGTAATAGGTGAAGACCGTCTTTCCGGTAATGATTTGCGGTCCTGCCACAGTGGGGAAAGAAGACGATTTGCCTGATGGGAGGGGGACGCATTGTGGGAGTCTCCTGTGATGATCCCCAATTCCAGCAACAAATCCTAACCATCTTGGAACGTGGAAAAGGAATGGGATCTGCCTTTGTATGTAAATGACAACTTGAAAGGGAATGCCCATCTGTATTTAATCTGTCTGTTTATAAGTTGTTGCAGTAAAGGCTTCATGTTTTTCCGTTTCTCAACTGTGGAGGGGGCCAAATCTGGGAAGAGCTGGATAGGTGCTCCAAATAGTGATAGATCAGATCTATTGCGGGTGGTCAGCATCAGCTTCTCCTTTATACGGTAAAAGTGTGGCTTTACTATTATATCGCGTGGTAGGCCATCTGACCTAGGGTTAGGGTTGACCCCAGGAAATGACCCCTTTTTGAAAAGTAGACATTCCAAAGTATTTGAAAGTGAGAAAAGTGTGGCGCTAAAGGAATAAGTGATAGTGGTTACTAAGGGTGAAAGTACATAACCCTAAGGTGCATATCTAAATAATGATGATACTATGCAATGTGTGGAAGGACGATCAAGTCACTTCATGTAACGCTATAAAACCACAAAATATGAGAAAATAAATATACCTTGAGTGAACACGTGTATAAACACATATAAATAGTGAAAAAAATGTGTATAAATAAATATATCAGTTTTTGGGGCAGAGTGACCCAACCCAAAACAGCGATTCAAAAATTGAATCACAATAAATAATTCGAAAATACCAACAATACTGAACTAAAAAATGGCCTGCTCCTTTAAACAAGACCTACATGCAAAAAAGAGGTGAAAGGAAATGAGTCCATAAAAAATTAAGTCCAAACAGTGTGAAAATTAGATGACCATCATTGTGAAATGGGGTGATTAAATGTCCATCATTATACTTTAGGGTGGTCCCTGGTGGTTCCCCGACAGCTTGGGTAAACACAATCCACATACACACTCGATGGAGACCATTAGGAGAGTTCTTGCATAAAAACAAATTCCTATCTTGATATGGAAACTTTCACCAGAAAAATGTGAGTATCAAATGCCCTTACCAGACGAGGTGGACTCACAGGCCCTTGGCGGTGAGTCAGACAAGCATGTACCGTCAAGCGGTGAAGTATGGTAGACTGTATGTGGATCCAAGACAGAATCTCCTCGGAAGTCACCGGATGGTGTATCTCTGGAAGCAGATATTTGGAGGGATAGTTTCCTCAGCGACCACCCATATAGATGGGCGAAGGTAAAAAAGAAAGAAAAAACTTCCACATGGTTTTACCTTCGCCTATCTATAATAACTCCAACAACATCTGATTGGATTATGTCATCAGTGACACTTCAGTTAATTATCTGGATGTCACTATTATGAAAACTAACAATGTTTTGAGCACAAAAGTGTATTTCAAGATGACAGACCGAAACAGCTATCTCTCTCTCAGGAGTGGACATCATCCCTCCTGGATTAAAAATATACCAAAGGGTCAGATGCTCAGAGTCCGACGGAATTGTTCGGATTTGAACACTTATAATGTTCAGGCTAATATACTTAAGGAGAGATTTCTCCAAAAAGGATATGATAGTATGACCATTAATAATGTTATCCAGGAAGTGTAAAATATACCTAGGGAACAGTGTTTAAAAGAGAAAGACACTAGGGTACCTACTGACCAACACCAGCTAGGATTTATCTCAGATTTTCATCACCAGTATAAGGATGTGGAAGGTATTTTTAAGAAACACTGGCATATCCTGTGTCGAGATAGAGATTTGGGGGAGGTTTTATCTAACCACCCCAGATTCATCTACAGACGAGCCCCAAATGTTGGTCACAGAATAGTGAAGAAAGTTCTGAATCCACCTCAGCAGCAAATGTTTAAAATCAATCTACGGGGGTTTTATGCATGTAGGAAGTGCATTTGCTGTAGAACAGTACAGGTAAGAAACAGGGGTATGACTCAAATCACTAATGTGGAGGGAGAGACGTTTGAGATTAGAGACTTCATTACGTGTAACTCCTCTTTTGTGGTATACCTCTTGTGGTGCCCGTGTGGTCTTTTCTATGTTGGGCGCACCTTAAGAGACTATTAAAAGTGCGAATTGCTGAACATCTAGCTAACATTAAGAAAGGTTTCCAATACCACAGTGTGTCTCTCCATTTCAAGGAGAAACACAACCAGGACCCAAGTTTGTTACAGTTTGTGGCTTGGATGTGGTATACCAGTCCTGGAGAGGGTCCAATTGGGTCAGGGATTTCTCTCAGAGGGAAACCTGTTGGATCTTCCTGCTCAAATGTCTATTCCCTGGAGGGGATGAACTTGATTTAAACTGTTTTATTAATAATTTGTAGTGATTACACACTACCAGCATTACAGTTGGTTACTAACTTTTAGGACAGATGCATGTAGTTTCAAGTTCATTCACCTAGGTAGCCAGTGTATTTTCTGAATGGAGGGTTCATACACATATGTATATATGGTGTAAGGATAATAAAAATAAATATAAAATATGTTTTTGCACACTATTTAATATATATTATATATTATGTAATATTTTTTAAAAAATTAATTTAAAACTAATTAATTTTTTCTAATTTTTTCATATATGTTGGGTAATTCAATATTTAAAGTCACATGAATATGATAATTGGAGTTTTAATTTATATATATTTTTTTAGCACTGAGTACTTATTGATTTGAAGTATTAAGACATTGGGATATATTTAGTAACACTTAAATAGTTAGAACTATTAAGACACTGGGATATGTTTAAATACTGGTATGTTTCACAATTATTTGCTAATATAATTGAGATCTCATACATATACACAAAAAGAGTTTTTTTAAAGGATTTTTCGGAAAAAAATCTCTTCTAAAATAAATCTTTTCTTAACCTACATTTTTGTGGCACTATAAAGTTCATTTGTTCTGGTGCACACAATGATGGAATGTCACATTTAATTTTTATTTTATTTTTGCATGTAGTTTGAGCAAAATTATGAATGTATATGTATACATCTCTCTTTTTATTTTTATATTTATTTTGCCACAGGGTAGTAATATATAAGCCACAAAGCACCTTAAAAAGATACTGTAATTTATTTTATAGAAGGTGAACATCGAATGATTCTGGTAGTAGCGTTTTAAAAGTGCTACATCTTGTATTAACTGCTTTCTAGGAGGAGAGATTGTGTGTATCGCGGTCATGGGGACACAGGAAGTGTGTAAGCGCAGAGTAGTTTGCGCCTGCCTGTTCGATCTGCATAAATTGGTGATTGCCTTGCCGGATAGCCAACCCCATGAATAAGTCCAGGTGACGAACCATGTTGGGGCGTGGCTATCTGGCAATCTAACACAAGGAGTCACGGAAGGAGGAGCGGGTGACGGAGCGGGGATCGGCCGAGGGACGGGCTGCTGCAGGCGGGTGAGACGCTCTCCAGCTGCTATACTCCCTGGGCCGTGTGTTGTTGTTTCGCTTTATATCACCATCCAGTTTGCCGTGTTGTGTTCCAACTGCTGTGAAGTGATTTTGCCTATTAGCTTTTATTGAAATGTAAGTTCACTGGCGCTGTTTTAGTGCGAATAAATTGATTTGTTTTAACGTTATTACACTATTGGAGCATTTCTTTCATCCCATATGTATTCATGATTGTGAGGAGAATAACCAGTGTATAGCAGTGGAGACCTGGGTCGCATGTTAACCCCCATGAGAGTGGGTTGGAGGCTCTGTATGGCCAAACACGAGAGTGGGAGGCCTTAATAGCTGGTGAGTTTGAACTTCAGAAGGGAGTGGAATCACGTCGCTGAGGTGTGGTGATATTTGCGGATCACAGTTGAAAGACTTTGAGGACACCTGCACTTTGTCTTGGATTTTTTATTGTATCTCATCACACATTCATCATCACTGTGTTTTTGGACTGCTTTTTTATATTTTTTCAACATTTTTTCTTTTTCACTTTATATTTCATGTATAGAGTTTCATTTCTGTTATGGATTATATATTGTAATTATCACTTATTCTTTACTGTCACGTGGTGTATTTCAGCATATGGTCATCTCATCACAGCCTTTTATTGGGGACATTATTAGTTTACACTAGAGTGTCACAGTTCATTACTTATTTTTTGTTTTATAAGAGTGATTGTCATTTTACTGTTCATCATTTTGGAGAGTCAGCACACCTCCAACTCACTCTATAGTGATAGGAACGGTGGGATCCGACCTATTACTACCACTATTAAGGATAGCGCCACTATTCATCTGCACCATTGGAGGGTGGATTCAGTTTTTATATATTTTAATTGTTTTAAGTGGCAGCTCTGTTTGGGTTTTCCATTAGCGCAGAGGTGGTAATACAGGCTTGGGTGGGCATTTCTCCTGGTTACCTTTCAGTTTACAATGCCAAAAAATGTTCAGTATTTTTATTAAGTAAACGTTATTCCTAATGCATTTCCACATTGGCCTTTTAGTTTTGCTGACATAGAATGCCTGACATGCACATTGCATGAAATATACAACGCTAACTATTTGACAGTTCATGTCATAACGTGGGGCCCTTGATTTCCCATTGGGGAAAGTGACACTTCTGCCGGTAAGAATCCAATCACAGAAACTCCCACATCTAAAGGTACCCCTGTGTCTCAAATGGAAGGGTATTCATGGAATTTTGCTTTCAAAATGAGTATGTGTCAATATGTCACGTAGTGACCTGCATCGCCTGTATGTAATCTGAGGTCTCTCACCAATATATTTGTGCTCATGAATACCCTCAGATGATGTTGTTGATGTGGCTTAAGGACGTCTATCAGTAATCTCAGTATGCCACTCGGAGTTCACTACCACCGGAAAGACATCTCATTGCGGTAGGAGACACCGTGAGATTCCTGTTCATGCAAGCTGTTTACCTTGCATGATGCTATGCTTTGATATTTTGTGATTGATGGAAGTGCAAGACCTAAAGGGGGTGTTTGAGGAAATAAATTGTTTTAACAGGATTACACTAACGATTGTGTTTTTTCTTTTTTCTATGGTTTAAAACAAGCATATCACTGTGTGACCCACACCCTTTGATGCAGTTGGTCCTGGGAGACTGGATATAAGGATTTTAACAAGTGTCATTTATCTGCTTATTACCTTATCCTATTCAGTAAGAGTTTAATCTAGAGGGGGATGTGAGGACTCCCCAGTCTCTTCACGTGTGGTGGTGTTGGTGACAGTTAACCATCCTGCAATCAGAATTGTACTTACATTTGGTTTATCTCATGGACTTTTACTGCTATCTATCTAATATATATATATATATATATATATATATATATATATATATATATACACACACACACCTTTTTATATATTTTTTCGTATTTTAAATGTGTTTATACCAACAGTGTTTAGCGCTGCCTATATGTGTATTTGTTTACTGTGTCTTTTTGAACCCTGATTTGGGTTTTTATGGTACCAGCTTTAGCCTAAATTGGCCATAGGTTATTCCTATTTAGTGCTAAATTTTTTTGCCCAATCCATTAAGCGCTTGTATGAGAGGAAATAGTCGCAGTTTTTCTACATATTTTTTTGCAGTGTTCATAAAGGAGTGACTCATGTGACCCTAATGTGACTCTGCAAGGCCCTTTTAAAACTTATTAAGAATTCCACACATTCATAAGTCTTAATATACAACAGATCAAAACAAGAATTGTAAATATACACTACACAATCGAATTGTACAGCATACATATTTACAGTACACCCATCTGTACCTAACGCGCCTGCTCGGCTCATGGCTTGTAAGTAAACAATAATTGACTATTACATTTCTACTTAATAACATTACGTATATGTCATTTGTGAGGATGATACACAGAGCCCTGCATCATTTTCTCTCCAGGTTTTATGGAAACAGGCTTTCTGTCTTTTCACTATGCATTATCTCATTCACTACTCCAACCCAGTGTCCCACCATGGAGAGGAGGACTTCCAATATGCAGGTCCTCGTCACGTTATGGAGGTGTCTTACCAATGATTGGCAATATCTACAAGAGGACTGAGATGTAACAAACATGCTGCTGGGTCCTGATCAATGGAGAGACCAGAGATATCTTTAATCAAAGAGCACACCTCTTGCCAATGGGGCAAATTCTGGGACATGTCCAAAAAATATGGAAGGGTGTTCCCCTTTCTTCTCTGCAGCTCCAACATATAGGGTCAGCATTAGAGAACATTCGGTGCAGCTTCTCTGGAGATCTATACCATCTAGTCAAAAGCTTGTAGCCTGCTTCCTGCAATTTCAAAGAGATAGAAGATTTACTGTATGTATGAAATAATAGACACAATCTCTTTGATCAGCTGAAAATCTTATATTCAAATCTTTTTCTCATGCAATCTAAAAATTATGAACCTTGTGGTAGTGAAATAAGAAGTGCCCTAGTTGTATTGCCTGCCATGTTGGTAAAGATGGTGTAAGCATGGATTGTATATCCCTTATGAATTTCCAACCATCTGAGTCTCAAAATCCCACAATTGGAACTTATCTACCTCTAAGAATCACGTCATGGGAGGGCCTTGAGTGGAATAGAGGATATATGTTGCTCCAGGGATACCCAGCTCCTTATCTGACCATGATTGCAACAGTCCAGTATCTGTAGTAAATGCGCAGCTTGAGAGTACCGTACCGGGTCCGGAAATCCCATGCCCCCTGCACACTTAGACATAGTGAGCATTTCTGCTCTATTCCTTGGTGGATGACCCGCCCACAAAACTTGAGCTTAATTTGTCGCAGGAAATTATTTGGTACTGTCACTGGTAGGGCATGAAAAAGATACAACACTCGAGGGAGTACATTCATTTTTAAAATACAGGTTTTACCAAACCACATGTGAGCGAGTTGTCGCCAATGCCAAAGATCACTTTTTCATGTACACAGGATGTTTGAAAACCTCTTCTGAATGCTGGAACTTGACAGCTAGTAACTGACGGTTAAAAACGTCCGTTTTGCCACTTTTACATGCCACATTTAAAGCCAATAGTGCACTATCGGCTAACTTCACTCTGGCAAATTGCCACCTTTCACCACTTTTTTAATACTTACCTTGGAATCATTGTTACTTAGTATTAGAACCAGTCCAGAACTAATTTTATCAAATTTAAAAGGAGAATTAGACCTGTATGCACGAATGTCAAATTATAAAATTAATTATGCAAAATCAGAAGTAATGAATCTTACAGTCCCTGAAACTAGAGTGCCTATATAGAACATATTACTATTAAGAGATGACACTGTCTAACATTTAGGTTCTAAGCAAAATAACTTTTAATTTCCACTTTTATTACAATGAATGCATTAATACAAATACACTTGTTTAATTAGTTGCATACTATATTGCAGGGTCTTGCAGTCCTGTGAAGGAAAATCTTCACTCTGGATTGATCTAAGTGGTGATATTTCCTATTTCAGTAAATAGCTTACAATTACCTTTAGCTTGTTTCTGGTTGGCACACTGAGCTTACTTAGAGGTGGTGGTGGGGGCAAAAAATGTTCCCGGCCAGGGCCACACATGCACTTTGCACTCTCTTTTGATTACAATAGCTACTGGGCATGAGCTTGTACATGGAAACTTAATAGGAGTGAATGAGAATGCTCCATCTAGTGGCCAAATGTGGTATCTTCCATTTACATCAGCACAAGAGTATATTTGCATTTGTTTTTTTGCCTCATTCATATGAAACTAATGCACTTTCACTGGGTAAAAAGGCTATGCAAATTCAAACCCCTGTGTCTCTGTAGATTAACTTTTTTACTTTCAATAAATTTTTATTGAATATTTCACATAAGGAAAAGAGAGAAGTAGGTGTAATTGGTAATACATGGTAACATACAATCCGAAACAAAGGGTCATACATGGGAACTCTGGTGCAACATTAGATTTAACTAACGAGCATCTGTGTTTATACCACCTCCATAGTTTAACGGGGTAGCTAAACCCCACTCCTCCTCAAGACACCTCTCATTGGTAGAATAACTTTAGATTAAGTAAATGCTAACTCCACCTATTGAATCATGTAACACTCACATTTAGGATATAACAAGGTGCAAATTGGAACCCCTCATCCCCAAAACACCACCATGGCAGCATGCCACTTCTAAAATTCAAGGAGCGGTGTGTGTGGGGGGAGGTCTGTGAATTTTTGAACCACAAGTCCAGTCTACCACAGTGGCAGATTGAATTGTAGTTCTCAATGGGACACACATTTGGTGATTACTACACTCGTACTTCATTAACATTTCCTCCAGCTCTGTACCTGTACCTATGGACACAGAGCTAGAGGAAGAATCTGCAGAAGCCTGGAATTGCACCTGTGATCCACTCAACATGGTTGCAATGATTTGCTGACTGATTTGCAAAAAAATAATACATGCACATTTTTTTACTGCAATTATATGTGCATGTATTTTTCTTATTTTTGCCAAAGGTGGACTTAGCCATTAAGCAATGGCTTCAAACTTAAAGCTCATATCAGTTTCATAAAGTTTAACTGCATGTCTAAAAAGTGCTTTGAACATTCCAAAATAACACTTCTTTTAGTTACAGCTCTTTGGTTTTTATATAGCAAAGTTAAAATGTACTGTGTATTATCCACAGACTAGACAAGCATCATAGTTTGTATATATAGGTGTGTGTGTGTGTGGGGGGGGGGGGGGGTATGAGACATGTTGTGTGAGTTTAACAGTCTATAAAACTCAGGGTGGTGATAAATGGGGAGTACTCGGAATGGTCAGGAGTGGGTAGTAGGGTCCCCCAGGGTTCTGTGCTGGGACCAATCCTATTTAATTTGTTCATAAACGACCTGGAGGATGGGGTAAACAGTTCAATCTCCACTCCAAAGACATGCTGGTAGGTTAATTGGATCCTGTCTAAATTGGCCCTAGTATGTATGAATGTGAGTTAGGGACCTTAGATTGTAAGCTCCTTGAGGGTGTAGGGACTGATGTGAATGTATAATGTATATGTAAAGCGCTGCGTAAATTGACGGCGCTATATAAGTACCTGAAATAAATTAAAAAAATAAAATATTTGTGGACGATACTAAGCTATGCAGGGCAATAACTTCTCTGCAGGATGTGGAAACCTTGCAAAAAGATCTGAACAAATTAATGGGGTGGGCAACTACATGGCAAATGGTTCAATGTAGAAAAATGTAAAATAATGCACTTGGGTGGCAAAAATATGCAAACTATACACTGAGGGGAGAACCTCTGGGGGAATCTAGGATGGAAAAGGACCTGGGGGTCCTAGTAGATGATAGGCTCAGCAATGGCATGCAATGCCAAGCTGCTGCTAACAAAGCAAACAGAATATTGGCATGCATTAAAAAGGGGATCAACTCCAGAGCTGAAATGATAATTCTCCCTCTCTACAGGACTCTGGTCCGGCCGCACCTAGAGTATGCTGTCCAGTTCTGGGCACCAGTCCTCAGGAAGGATGTACTGGAAATGGAGCGAGTACAAAGAAGGGCAACAAGGCTAATAAAGGGTATGGAGCATATTAGTTAGGAGGAAAGGTTGCGAGCACTGAACTTATTCTCTCTGGAGAACAGACACTTGAGAGGGGATATGATTTCAATATACAAATACCATACTGGTGACCCCACAATAGGGATAAAACTTTTCTGCAGAAGGGAGTTTAACAAGACTCGTGGCCACTCATGAAAATTAGAAGAAAAGAGGTTTAACCTTAAACTACATAGAGGGTACTTTACTGTAAGAGCGGCAAGGATGTGAAATTCCCTTCCACAGGCGGTGGTCTCAGCGGGGGGCATTGATAGTTTCAAGAAACTATTAGATAAGCACCTGAATGACTGCAACATACAGGGATATACAATGTAATAGTGACATATAATCACACACATAGGTTGGACTTAATGGACTTGTGTCTTTTTCAACCTCACCTACTATGTAACTATGTAAAAATGTTCCTGTCTCCATCTGTTTAGCCAGCAATCAATAACAATTCTACAAACAAAAACTAGGCTGTATAAACCCTGTCCAATGTCCACTTTAAATATCCAGATTGGATCAGGAAACACTTTAATTTTAAATAACTGGAACATGACTGGGCATCTTTACAGTGATCAATGATCACAGTCCAATAAAAAAAATATCTCTAATTTCAAATATGCTTGTTAATAATTTGTGACATCCACACCTAACCGAGAGTGAATGGCTATTATAGTAGTATAGCTTTATGATGATTCCATCCGTCAGTGTTTTATTGTCCCTCCTCTGTAACAGACATCTGCTGATGAATAGGCACATATATTTTTGTCCATAAAATATTACTTTTAGAAAAATTGTCCCTATATTTAAATCAGGTGCAACCTCACTACAGGAAGTAACAATACCAAAATGAAATGAAAAAATGAAAACATGCGTATAACAGGTTAGATAATCTATTTATAACCTGGGTTGACACATAATACTGTTTAATAGATTGTTTCATTTGAAAGGTTCACGTGGCATCTAATTATAGGATCTGTGGATAAGATGGTGCACAGTGTTAGCTGTTTTTATGTTATAAAGATCAAAAGAAAGAAAAAACGGAAAAACATAAAGCGCTGGAATAAACTACAATGAAATAGGAAAAAGGCATATATTCTGAACTTTATTTTAAATATGTATATTTTACTCAGAGTTCTTTTTTAGACTAGCAGAAAAGCAGCATTGTGTTCAGCATCTGCACATAAATAAAAGACGGGATAATATTTGATTTAAAAAATACAAGTAAACGATAAGTGCCATTATTGAGACCATGTGAAGGCAAAGGAACAAAGCATATTTTCATTGCTAATCATTTTAACATCAAAGTTTTAAAAGTACATTTGCCTATTCAGAGGAAATACCATCACACTTCTGACGATCACATCTGCCACTAATATCATCCGGCATGTGGTCAGCTCTCTGTTCTTACTTTTATCTCTCAACCAAAATTTCATGTCATGATTTTAGCATCTGATGTTGAATTCAGGTCACTACAAAATAAGTACAACCTTTCTTTCTGTTCCACTTTCATGAAACATTCATGGTCTGTGTTGGAACACTAGAGTTTATGGAAGAAATCTGGAAAATATTAATTCTATATAAAAAGGATCAGTGATTGAAAAGTCACTCATGTAAATAATTATATTTTTATATAAGACTAACAGAGCATTTTAAAAAGGGTGCCATAATAAAGTTCAGAGTAGTAAAAAGTCACTAAATTACTTATTTTACCTATATCTTTAAGAAATGTTGACTAGAAAGGGGGTAGCAATATATCATGTTGTCAAATATGTTTACATATTGTACAGTATTTGGGAAACCAATGCAATTTTAAGGGGAATTATGAGTTCTAATGAATACTCAAAATGTAATTGAAGAAAGCCATTATCACATTTTTCTATGTAATCAGTATTACAGATTGAAAAAAATACCTCTTTATAGTGAACCATTGGTTAGACTATGGATACTGAAGTATTTACATGTCTTTAACAAGCAGTTAAAAACAAACCCTCTTTTATGTCTGTAGCTGTAGGCACTGTTCATCCTCAAAGTTCACAGCAGAATCATTGGTGTCTTTTAAAAGAGAAGTTCAGGATTTGAAATAAACAACCTAGTTGCATGCAGCATAGATCCAATGCTACATCTGTCCTCTGGCAGCTCTGTAGTGAGAACTGAGTGATCAAACACAACTGATTGTTCAATTCTCCCCCTCTGCTCTGAGCAGAAAGCCATGACTGTCAGTCAGCGGCTCTCTGCACTTTCCTCCAGTGCTCACTGGAGCGCTGGGCTGTGGAGGGGTCAGGATTGGCTGGCTGAGGCCATCAGCGGCTTGCTGAGAGGCTGAGCCACGTGTCAATCAATGCTCTTGGGAGGATACTGACCTTATGGTCGGGATCTTTACAAAGCCTGGACCGGCGATGCAATGAGGTTCTCTTCACTCATTACTTAACCACTCATCACTCATACATTCATTTATTCACTTTTTCCTGAAAAGTATAAACTTTATACAAAAGATAATCATAAAACCCCAAAGAAAATCTGCTTGTTTTTCTTGAAATGATTTAACCCCAAGTATGAGCAAAATAGAGTCTTGAGTTCAAAGTTTGCCTGTGTATGTGTGGAACATACACATTGGGCGGCACAGTGGTGTAGTGGATAGCACTTTCGCCTAGCACTAAGAAGGGTCGCTGGTTCAAATCCCAACCATGACACTACCTGCCTGGAGTTTGCATGTTCTCCCTGTGCATGTGTGGGTTTCCTCTGGGTACTCCAGTTTCCTCCCACACTCCAAAGACATGCTGGTAGGTTGATTGGATCCTGTCTAAATTGTCTCTTGTATGTATGAATGTGAGTTAGGGACCTTAGATTGTAAGCTCCTTGAGGGTAGGGACTGATGTGAATGTACAATGTATATGTAAAGCGCTGCGTAAATTGACGGTGCCATATAAATAAATAAAATAAATAAATATATCATTAGTCTTCTGGGTTGAATGGCTTTGGGAATCATTCAATCCCTAAAGCTAAGCACATTATATGTCAGAAAGGGATTACAGGACAACACTGGAGATGAGATGAGAATTATAGACATGGCTTAATTTTAAACACTGGCTGGGGCATTTTTGTAAAACACATTTTTTGCCAAGAGTTTTTACCAAGACTTATGCTGGCCATACACTATACAGAAAATCGGCCGAAAAATCGTTCATATAGACACTTCGTTCGTTTTTCGGCAAGTTAATGGGCATAAATCGATAATCGTTTGTGACATTTTTGTGGGAAAAAAACGGCAAGTTTGGAAAATTTCTGCCGAACGTACGATAAATTGCAAGTTTAATGCGTTCTTCGTCCGTGAAAAAACGAATGGTTGCTACTGCGCATGGTTGAAAATCATTTAACCCGGAAGGGAAATATTCGTGTCAAATACGTTCGCGTCAAAACGTCATGACCAATCGTCAACACCAACTATATAAAGGCCCGCACACACGATCGGACTTTTTGACAACAAACATGCAAATTAGCAGTTCTGGAGCAACATCTGACCGTGTGTACGCTCCATCGGACAAATGTTTTATGTTTTTTTTGGACTTTTGTTGGCTACGAACAGACAAACTTTCTGTCAACAAAACTCCGATCGTGTGTGCACAAAATACCAACGGACTTTAGTCCAAAGTACAAACACGCATGCTCGGAAGCAAGGACCATCACGAAATTTTAATGGCTTAAGAATAAATCTGCTTTGCTGGTGATACTGACAGAGTACAGATAAACATATTTTAGTTAGGATTTGTGTTCTAGTGATATAGTGATAAAATGTTTTTTTTTTTAGGCCATTTTGGTTATTGTGCATTCACAACATAAATAAACTTACAAAATTATTAGACATGTTCTCTGTCATCACAATTAAAAATTATAATTTCAAAACAAAAAGAGCAAACGATACACATAAAACGAAAAAATATAGCTTATTAAATCATACTGAAATCAAAAAATTCAACCTGGTAAATTATTAGCCCCTAAACTCCCCACACCAGTGGCCTTGTTGTGGATCCTTGGGGCTGCTTTTTCCACTGACCACCATGCTGCTCAGGTGGGTGGGCTTGCTGGGGTGGGTAGGTTTGTTGTGGAGGAGTGTTGTTCAAATGACACACATGAGATTTAGTGGATTTTTAGGTTAGCTCTTGTTTCCTGGCCTTGCTGAAGAGCTGGATGATTAGAGCCTCACATAGCTCCCTTTGATCTGCGTCAAGCTCAAGGAGCTTACTAGCATTAAAACAGCCAAACCCTTCAGCACTATCGGGTGCTGTGTTTATCAGAGAAGTAGCCCTAGTTAAGAACTCAGCTGTGGCCTCATCCAGATGTTGGCTCTTCCTGGCCCTTTTTTTGGGAGGACGCAGGGGAGGGATCCTGCACTCAGTTGTCGTCTGGCTGCTGGGCCCAGGCTCTTCTTGGCTCTAAAGTTTCTGTGTGTGTAAAACCAACATCATTTTAATTTTTGGACATCATTCATCAACAATTTTCATGTCATGACTTTTTAATTTGGAATGTGTCCAAATAGGAAAGACGATCATTCTGACTCCAGCATTTCTCATTCTTGTCCTAATCCTTTTTGGCCACTGCTGTCTATTGATATGTGACTCACTTTTTTAACACTAAAAAATTACTATGCATTCAGGGTCGTAACTACCACCATATTGACCCATGCGGGCGATATGGGGCCCGCAGCCGAGTGGGGCCCAGTGAGGATAAGAGCACCGCCGGCACAGTCTCCCAGCCAGGGGAAGAGAGAGGAGAGGAAGAGGCGAGCTGTCTGTATCAGCAGAGCTGAATTGCCCGATGTAAGAGCTTTCATTAGGACTTCCAGTGTTCCCGGGGCTCACGTCACATAGCTCCACCTTTTGGGCCGGTGCATTTGATAGAACGCCGATCCAATGCGGGACATGTGACGTCATCAAAGGCATCGGACCAAGAGGTGGGGCTATGTGATGAGCCCCAGGAAGACGGGAAATTCAAATGAAAGCTAGTACAGTGGCCAATCCCGCTCTCTGCTGATCCTAGTAGCTTGCCTCTTCCTCAGCATAGGTGGGGCTGTATGGTGCACAGGCAGACCAGGCTGTATTGGGCACAGGTCATGCTGTATGTGGCACAGGTCACGCTGCATTGACAGTAGGGCAGCTGTGTGGGGGGGGCTGTTTGCAGTGTGCCCCATACAACATTTTCTAATTTGCCAACCTATAAAAGTCTATGGTAGAATTCCAAAGTGATAATTTTAAGAGATAATATGCAAGCTAATTGCCATTAGGGATGAGCCCAACACCCCCCTGTTAGTTTTGCAACAGAACATTTGAACAGGCCAAAAATTGATTTTAACACATGAACACCAGTAAAGTCTAAGGGAGTTGAACATGAATAATTAAAAGTGGTAATTTTAAAGGCTTATATTCATGGTATTGCCATAAAAAGTTTTTGGTGACCTGGGTCCTGCCCCAGGAGACATGTATGAATGGACAGGAAAGTTTACAAAACGCCCATTTTTTCAGGAACAGTGATTTTAATAATGAATAAAGTCAAACAATAAAAGTGTAATATTCCTTTAAATTTCGTACCTAGGGGGGGTGTCTATAGTATGCCTGTAAAGGGGCGCATGTTTCCCCTGTTTAAAACAGTCCGACAGCAAAATGACATTTCAAATGCAAAAAATGTCATTAAAAATTACGAACGGTAGCGACAGAATTTAGAACCAGCTTCTTTTCGCGGGGACTCTCGGATTGCCTTTGTCTCGCACACAAACAGAATGTAATCTTACATCACACGCTCGTTCGATTGATATACACTACCTATGCGTGAAAACGTGGCATGGCGCATTCGTTCGTACCGCGTGTTAACTTGACATAGACGACGCATGCCTGAAACTCCGCCCCTGACGTTCTTTTTCTTTAATATTGCCCGCCTCTTTTCTCTTCGGTGCGTAGTGAGGAGCAACATGGCGGAGACACATGTGTCAGGATCCAGGAGGAGATGCAAGGCCACCAACATGTCATTTGACGAGATGGTGAAGATGGTTGGAATCTTAAAAAAACAAGATTATGATGGGAAACATGGCCCATATGCCCATCCAAATTTTGTCAAGGACAAAATACTCAATGATGTGGTGAAGGCTCTGGAGCGGAAGTTAGGGGTCCATAGAAAGAAGGACCAACTGAGGAAGCGCTGGTCTGACCTGAAAAACAGGGAGCCAGATCAGTACCTCAAAATAAGGAAGTAACTTCGAAAAAGTAAGTACTTGTGTGTCCCATTTATGATTCTTCACTTGCCTGCTTCTCCATGTGCTTTTCTTGACTGTAATACTGAATGTTCGTAGGTGTTAAATAACGTTCGCGGGTAGGAAAAAACGTTCGTAAGGACCAACAGTGATCGTTTGCCAATAAATACGACTTTTTTAAGCTGATATAGGCTTATGACTGTTTTGGTCATGATCATTTATGTGATTGAACGAATTTAAAAGACATTGTTGTCTAGATGTTATTGAAATTTTAATTAATTGATAAATAGATTCAGTGGAATGTAAGGAGAGGACACTCAGCAGCTGGTTAGACATCTGGACTCAGGAGCACTAGCGTGGGACACCATAAAAACTTGGCCCAAAAAGGTAAGTATTGAATTTGGGGTCAAAGGTCTTTTTAATCATGTCTTCAACTTGGTTCTCTTCCTAAACAGACAATTGTACACCACTTGAAAGCAATGTTTCATATTCCTATTTCGGGCCATAAATATCTGTGTGCTAAGTATACCTTTTTTTAATTGTTCATAGGGAATGACGCAGGGGGGAAAGGGGAAAGACGCAGACAACAGGGTCGCCGGGACCCCCAACCTCGCCGGGACCCCCAACCTGAACCCAGCACCAGCGTCACACATGTTGATGAAAGAGAGGTGGGGGAAGTGGGAGCGTGTACCTCACCAAGTGAGTGTCTGACACCCCAGCTTCAGGTAATCTATGTATGGCTGCATATTTCTAAATACATGTTTTTTCTCACTTTTTTAGGTGATGTTCTGGTTGTGGAAGAGCCACCCGACCATTTTACATCAGACAGCGCCCAAAGGCTCATAGCGCAGATCATGCAATGGAATGGCGAAATAGATGCCATGAGAAATCGTCTCAACACAATGCAGCAGGAAATGAAGGACATGATAGATGTTTTGGGTAGAATCTAAACACTTTTGACGTCCATAAACATCTATCATGTTCTTCATTTCCTTCTGCATGATTATGTCCAAATTATTGTTGGTTTATGTTTGTAAAAAAAAAAAAAAATTTTTTTTTAAATTGTCAAAAAAAACGAACAAACATTTTATAAAAAAATACTGACCAAAAAAATTATAAAAAAATAATGAAAAAAACTTAAAAATAAATAATGAAAACAAATTTGAAAAAAAATAATGACCAAAAAAATTATTAAAAAATAATGAAAAAAAAAATAAAAAAAAAAATGAAAACCTAAATTTTATATAAATATTTCTAAAAAATTTTGTAAAAAAAAAATGTTAGAAAAAATTTCAAAAAAAATAATGATAAAACAAATTATCAATAAATAATTACACACAAAATATCAAAAAATAAATAAATAATTAACATAAAGATTTTTACGCAACAATTTTGTAATAAAATTGTTTATAAGAAATAAAGAAAATTAAAATTGACATATTTTGTAAATGTTGAACTTTGTAAGTTCATGTTTGTTATCCAAGTTCTGTTTTACAACATGCCTGTTTGTCAAACTAAAAAAACGCACAGGAATGTGCACAGATAAAAACATTTTAGAAAAAAACAGTGTGATTTTTTATTTCAATGCTCAATACCAGTATATTTGTTAAGTTGCTGTGGTTACATTGACAGTGTACTCCAAAATGTGTGTAGCTGAGACACAGCACAATATAATAGTTAGCTCAAAGTGAGATTGTCACCTCATGTTGCACATCAGGTTGTTTTGCACTAGTGGCAAAAATTAAAAAGATCAAGGCTATTTGCAAAGCTAGTAAACAGACAACAGTAGTTCCTTGAAAATATCATTTTATTAAGAAGTAAAATAATTAATCAGCAAGTAAAAAAGTAGTCCATATATTGTTCACTGACAAGACGGGCATTCTGGGAGCCCAAACCAGCACATGCACTTTCCATAGCTGGCATCACAGCCTATTGAACTGGTCGGGAAAAAGGCTTATCACTTTTCCCTGAGGCAATGTAGCCTCATCTGCCCCAAAGACAAAATTTAGTACCTCAATATTGTCCAGAGCATTTAGAAAAATTAAGGTCCTTTTTTGTATACGATCCTAAAATTCAGTACGTATCATCACATCTTCGTCAGAGTGGCGTCCATTCATCCCAACATCCAAAAAAGACTAAATTGTAATTATATGCTCCCTCACCCCCTCTGGTGGCACATTCCTAAACTTTAAAGGGGGGGGGGGGGAGTTGAATTGGACAAGTAAACCTCTACACTTCCATGAGAGCTAAATGCATGAAAAATTAAGTTGACCATCCATCTTTAGAACATTGTCAGGCCAGTGGCCAGGTAAGAAGTGGGCAAATCCGTAAATAAGAAGGCACATTGTTCAAATCTATACACATTTTGACATACATCGGACAAAATAATAACAATGTTCGTTAATTAGGATTATTCGTTATGATAAAGTTATAAACCCAGGAAGTCAGCACAGCACAGGGATGGTGTCAGCCCCTCATAATGAGCTCAGCACAGGGATGGTGTGAGCCCCTCATAATGCTAAATTCATCATAACAAACTTATCATTTTGACCTTTTGAAGGTAATCTTGCAGGCCCTTGCACTACATGCTTTTGAGAATTTAGGCAGCAATCTTACCTAAAAAAATAAGATATACTATGTATGTGTTTTGCAAAATCAGCAGATAGAGTAGTTATATCGATTGACTGTTTTTTTGGTGTTTTTTTAGGGGGGGGGATAAGTGTTTGCACAACCAAAAAGGGATTCTTGCATGAATTTAAAGGACAGGAATAAGATTGGGACACATTTTAGGGGGTGTTTGTGGTAAACCTAAAAATGAAGCATAAAAAATACAGTTTTAAGTTACTAGGCTAGGTGTGTATGGGCCCAGGGTAGCATGCTGGGGAGGTTAGTGAAGGAAAATATGCATGTAGGCCACCAAAAAGTTACAGCATGCAGGAGGACATTCATTCACAGCATATTACAAAAATGGGAAGGATGGAATACTAAATTTATAAAATACTTTAGAAAAACATGAAGGTGATATTAAATCCCAAAAATTACACGAATATAGTCCTTCTGCAGGACTTGGATAATAGCACTACATGTCTCAGGAATAATCTCTCCCAGAGCCTTGGGAGAGATCCAAGTGGTAAACTTGATATCCTGGGGACCCCTCCCTGTCACCAAATAACGTAAGGTAGCTATGAGCTTTTGCTCTGCTGGAATAGCAGCCCTCATGCAGGTGTTCTGCTTCATGATATAGGGGGACAGTAGGGATGAGCTTCGAGTTCGAGTCGAACTCATGTTCTACTCGAACATTGGCTGTTCGCAAGTTCGCCGAACAGCGAACAATTTGGGGTGTTCGCGGCAAATTCGAATGCCGCGGAACACCCTTTAAAAGTCTATGGGAGAAATCAAAAGTGCTAATTTTAAAGGCTTACATGCAAGTTATTGTCATAAAAAGTGTTTGGGGACCCGGGTCCTGCCCCAGGGGACATGGATCAATGCAAAAAAAAGTTTTAAAAACGGACGTTTTTTCAGGAGCAGTGATTTTATTAATGCTTAAAGTCAAACAATAAAAGTGTAATATCCCTTTAAATTTCGTACCTGGGGGGTGTCTATAGTATGCCTGTAAAGGGGCGCATGTTTCCTGTGTTTAGAACAGCCTGACAGCAAAATGACATTTGGAAGGAAAAAACTCATTTAAAACTAGCCGCGGCTATTGCATTGCCGACAATACACATAGAAGTTCATTGATAAAAACGGCATGGGAATTCCCCACAGGGGAACCCCGAACCAAAATAAAAAAAAAAAAATGATGTGGGGGTCCCCCTAAATTCCATACAAGGCCCTTCAGGTCTGGTATGGATATTAAGGGGAACCCCAGCCAAAATTGAAAAAAAAAATTGACGTGGGGTTCCCCCTAAATTCCATACCAGACCCTTCAGGTCTGGTATGGATTTTAAGGGGAACCCCGCGCCAAAAAAAAAAAAAAAAAACGGCGTGGGGTCCCCCTAAAAATCCATACCAGACCCTTATCCGAGCACGCAACCTGGCAGGCCGCAGGAAAAGAGGGGGGGACGAGAGTGCGGCCCCCCCCCCCCTCCTGAACCGTACCAGGCCACATGCCCTCAACATTGGGAGGGTGCTTTGGGGTAGCCCCCCAAAACACCTTGTCCCCATGTTGATGAGGACAAGGGCCTCATCCTCACAACCCTGGCCGGTGGTTGTGAGGGTCTGCGGGCGGGGGGCTTATCGGAATCTGGAAGCCCCCTTTAACAAGGGGACCCCCAGATCCCGGCCCCCCCCCTGTGTGAAATGGTAAGGGGGTACTTACCCCTACCATTTCACTAAAAAACTGTCAAAAATGTTAAAAATGACAAGAGACAGTTTTTGACAATTCCTTTATTTAAATGCTTCTTCTTTCTTCTTTCTTCCTTCATCTTCTTCTGGTTCTTCTGGCTCTTCTGGTTCTTCCTCCGGCGTTCTCGTCCAGCATCTTCTCCGCGGCGTCTTCTATCTTCTTCTCCTCGGGCCGCTCCGCACCCATGGCATGAGGGGGGAGGCTCCCGCTCTTCTCTTCATCTTCTTCTCTTCTTCATCTTCTTCTTCATCTTCTTCTTCTTCTTCCTTCTTCTCTTCTTCTCTTCTTCTCTTCTTCCTGTCTTCTGCGGGCCGCTCCGCAGCCATGCTGTGGCATGGAGGGAGGCTCCCGCTGTGTGACGGCGTCTCTTCGTCTGACGGTTCTTAAATAACGGGGGGCGGGGCCACCCGGTGGCCCCGCCCCCCTCTGACGCACGGTGACATGACGGGACTTCCCTGTGGCATTCCCCGTGACGTCACAGGGAAGTCCCTCAAGTCACCGTGCGTCGGAGGGGGGCGGGGTCACCGGATGGCCCCGCCCCCCGTTATTTAAGAACCGTCAGACGAAGAGACGCCGTCACACAGCGGGAGCCTCCCACCATGCCAGCATGGCTGCGGAGCGGCCCGGAGAAGACAGGAAGAAGAGAAGAAGGAAGAAGAAGAAGAAGAAGAAGATGAAGAAGAAGATGAAGAAGAGAAGAAGATGAAGAGAAGAGCGGGAGCCTCCCTCCCATGCCATGGGTGCGGAGCGGCCCGAGGAGAAGAAGATAGAAGACGCCGCGGAGAAGATGCTGGACGAGAACGCCGGAGGAAGAACCAGAAGAGCCAGAAGAACCAGAAGAAGATGAAGGAAGAAAGAAGAAAGAAGAAGCATTTAAATAAAGGAATTGTCAAAAACTGTCTCTTGTCATTTTTAACATTTTTGACAGTTTTTTAGTGAAATGGTAGGGGTAAGTACCCCCTTACCATTTCACACAGGGGGGGGGCCGGGATCTGGGGGTCCCCTTGTTAAAGGGGGCTTCCAGATTCCGATAAGCCCCCCGCCCGCAGACCCTCACAACCACCGGCCAGGGTTGTGAGGATGAGGCCCTTGTCCTCATCAACATGGGGACAAGGTGTTTTGGGGGGCTACCCCAAAGCACCCTCCCAATGTTGAGGGCATGTGGCCTGGTACGGTTCAGGAGGGGGGGGGGCCGCACTCTCGTCCCCCCCTCTTTTCCTGCGGCCTGCCAGGTTGCGTGCTCGGATAAGGGTCTGGTATGGATTTTTAGGGGGACCCCACGCCGTTTTTTTTTTTTTTTTTTTGGCGCGGGGTTCCCCTTAAAATCCATACCAGACCTGAAGGGTCTGGTATGGAATTTAGGGGGAACCCCACGTCAATTTTTTTTTTTAATTTTGGCTGGGGTTCCCCTTAATATCCATACCAGACCTGAAGGGCCTTGTATGGAATTTAGGCGGACTCCCACATCATTTTTTTTTTTTAATTTTGGTTCGGGGTTCCCCTGTGGGGAATTCCCATGCCGTTTTTATCAATGAACTTCTATGTGTATTGTCGGCAATGCAATAGCCGCGGTAGTTTTTAAATGTGTTTTTTCCTTCAAAATGTCACTTTGCTGTCAGACTGTTCTAAACACGGGAAACATGCGCCCCTTTACAGGCATACTATAGACACCCCCCAGGTATGAAATTTAAAGGGATATTACACTTTTATTGTTTGACTTTAAGCATTATTAAAATCACTGCTCCTGAAAAAACGGCCGTTTTTAAAACTTTTTTTTGCATTGATTCATGTCCCCTGGGGGAGGACCCGGGTCCCCAAACACTTTTTATGACAATAACTTGCATATTAGCCTTTAAAATTAGCACTTTTGATTATTCATGTTCGTGTCCCATAGACTTTAACGGCGTTCGCGTGTTCGAACGAATTTTTTTCCTGTTCGCATGTTCTGGTGCGAACCGAACAGGGGGGTGTTCGGCTCATCCCTAGGGGACAGCAAGGACAATAGTTGCTGAAAGCAGGAGTCCATCATCCGGAGATAATTCAGAGAATCATTTGGATTATTCTCCTGCAGCTCACGCAGCAAGGGCATATGGCTAAATTGGTCACGATTAAGTAGCCAAGTTTTGGCCCAAATAATCCTCATCCTACTACTCTGACTATTCCTGGACCGGGCTAGAGTCACAGCAAGAACTCCAAGCCCATAAACAACACACTCTCTCCTAGGATTGCGTAACATGGCTGGTTGTCCTACAATTTTACAAACGGTCGTAAACGCAAAGTAACGCACGAATCTGCACTGACCAAACGTATAATAATTAGAAATTAGCAGAGGGAGCCCGAAGCGTGACGCCGAAGAATTTAACGTCTTCTTTGGAAGTGTCATCCGTACGTTGTAACGTCACTACGTTCCTGTTTGTTGCCTAAACGTCAGACCGTCTGCATGCAATACAAGTTCAGAGAGACAAGGCCCTTTTTCCAAAAAAACAATGGGAAAGTTTGTACAAGGTCCGATCGTGTGTATGGTGCTTAACACACACCGAACAGAACGTTGTCTTGCCACTGACCAGACAAAGGATTACACGGGCCAATACACAGAAGATTTTGAAGAACTGAAGGTAAGCAGACCAGTACAATAGTTCTAGGGTATTAATTGTTAGGTGTAGTTTGGCAACTGAACAATGCTGCATTTTTTATTATTACAGGAGCAATGGTGGACAAATTTACATCACCACATTTCCTGCCACAATTCATTGAAATGTACCGAGACCTTACATGTCTATGGAAAGTGCGCTCCAAAGACTACTCAGATCGTCAAAAATGTAAAGAAGCGTATACTAAATTAGTGGAACTATGCACTGTTGTGTATGCAAAAGCAGATATATCCTATGTGACCAAAAAAATAGCCAATCTGCGTACGATCTTCAAAAAAGAATTAAATAAAATTAATGAATCCAAAAGATCTGGTGCAGGTGCAGATGAAGTATATGTGCCACGCCTGTGGTATTTTGAGAGTTTACGTTTTCTGACTGACCAGGAGGAAGCACGACCCTCTGTGTCAAGTTTAGACAGTATCAGTGAGAATATTTCAGGAGATGAAGAAGATGGAACATTTGACGAAATGGCAGACAGTCAGGTAAAGTCATAATATTATGTTTTATTATACACATCTGAAACTAAAAATTGAAGAGAATACATCCAAAAATCAAAGCACATGTAACTTGGTAATTTTGTTTATTTAAAGAAAAATCTTACATGACATCTGTATTTAGTAATTAAATAATATATAAATGCAGCCACTCAAATTTACATAGCATTTAGATATTGTTTTGCCAATCTACTGCTCCAGGACCCAGAAAATAGTGCATATAATCAATGCGACTCTGGCGAGCGACTTGACTGGAGAGACGTGGTGGGGCACGGCCTAGGTTTAATAACCCTTCGGTGTCATTACGCCACTCACCAGGCGTGACATCCCCAGACAAAGTATCTTCCCGGTCCAACTGGGATTGGGGCATGTAGGTGGAGCTAGTACGCCGTAAGAAATTGTGCAACACACAGCAACTATGGACTATCGTGTCAATTTTTGGGGGGGCTACATTTATTGCTGTATGAAAAATCCTAGAGCGGTTGGCCATAATACCGAACGCGTTTTCAACAACTCGTCTAGCACGAGATAACCTATAGCTAAAAAATTTTTGCTCAGGTGTCAGGTTTTTCAGGGCAAAAGTTTTTAAAATATGTTCAGATAACGCAAACGCGTCATTGGCAACAAATGAGAAATTGAGACCTTCAACTGTGTCCTCTTGGGATGGGAGATGTAGAAGTCCATATTTTAAGTGATGGAAAAAAGAGGTTTTCTCAATTATTCCCCCATCCGAATTTCTGCCATTTTTCCCAATGTCAACAAATATAAATTCATACTTGGCATTGACAATTGCCATTAGGACAATGCTAAAGTAGCCTTTATAATTGTAGTAGAATGAGCCAAAGTTTGCTGGGGGTATTATCCGAACATGTTTGCCGTCTATGGCACCATCACAGTTTGGAAAATTCCAATAGTCTTGAAATTGTTTGGCAGTTGATTTCCATTCCTCCACAGATGATGGCAGCTGTGCAAAGATAAAAATATATGTTACAAAAAAATTTAAGGCTTAATTGTCCAAAAATTATAACAATTGGCTTTATTATACAGGATCTATTTGGCAGTGAAACACAAACTGTCACATCACCACCAGTAAGCATTACCAAAAAGTGAAAGACAAAGCAAGATGCAACAGGCAACTTTCTACTACAAGCATCTGCAGCGTTAAATCAGAAGAAGGATGAATGTGATGACCTGGGTGCATTTGCAGCAAAGAAAATGCGCAGGATGTCAGAAGACCAAAAACAATTACTGGAACCATTACTCATTCAACTTCTTAATAAAGGGTTAAGGGGGGAGCTGACCACAAATACACACTTAGCTGAGCACAAAACCACACACCCACAATCATTGCAAGTACCTCAACAAATGCATCAGTGGCACGTACCATTCCCACAGCAGGATCATCAACAAAGCAACTGGGGACATGATTATCAGTACACATCTTTGTGAATAACATACATTTGGGTTAAAATATGTTATGTTTGTCAGTTTGACATGTTTTGAACTAGTTTGAGTTTACTGATATGTTTAGAGCTTCTAAAATCAAAGTTAAACAAAGCAAGCTGTACAGTGTTTGAGAGTTAAAAATAAAAGCAGTGTGTCATTACCTTTAGGTATTCCTCTTGCATGATCATTATAATGGCTTGGCAGGTCTCTGGTATGATGCGGCCAAGTGACTGGCGAAGAGATGCCAGTAGTGAATTTTAAATCTTCATAACTTCGGCCAGTTGCCAGAAAGCGAAGTGTTGCTACCAGTCTCTGCTCTGCTGGGATGCTTGGTCTTAAGACTGTGTCTTTTTTGGTAATAAGGGGTGACACTTTACTCAAAAAGAGATGAAAGGACTCATCAGGCATCCTCAGATAGTTCCGATAGTCATCTGGATTGTTTTCCTTGAGCTCTCTAACCAATCTCATATGAGAGAAGTCATCCCGGTTCTTCAGCCACTCTTTACTCCATAACCTTCGCCTTTGCTTCCTCTGCTTGTTGTATAGCCATCACTCCAAGCATGACTATGCCAATGGTCCTCTCATTCACATCCATATTGTAGGTACAGGGTTCGTTCCGACGTACGCACGAACGTATGTTGCTCCTCGTCAAACACAGGAAGCCACAGTGCAGAGGTCAAACACATTTTGACACTTCCTTTTATAAATGAAAAAACGATACATTGCTGTTCATAAACGATTTAATGATCGAAAATCTTTACTTACCTGATGGCGTGATCGTTTGCGGTCACTACCGAATGTTCTTTTTTCTAAAATGGGTTCGGCCGATTTTCTGTATAGTGTATGGCCAGCATTAGGCTTTGACCTTTTCGCTGCCAGGCCCTGTGCTCCACTTTTAAACTTAGCTGGCTGGACCATTTTTGCAATTTTTCCATTGCTTTTTTTTCACTTACAGCTTTCAGAGTTCGTTAAAGACCCCCAAACCATATGTTTTCTGAAAGCACATGACCTGTAGAATAAAAAGAAGGTGCTACTGATTTTATCGCCTTGCAATATTTGCATAAATGTTTAATCAAAACAATATATTAGCTAATAATTCTTTAAACTCATTACTAGCAGATATAAACACAGCAAATTTTGCAAAATTCCTGCTAAATTCCTAATAAATATAAAATATTATTGTGTATTAAGTTAAAAAATAACAAATATTTGTAAATTTTAAATTGCACCTTTTTGGGAAATGGTGAAAATTGAACTTGCGCAAAAATGTAAATAACCAAACATCTCTAAAAATCTGGAGGTTTTAATTTTTCACTTACAGCTTTCAGAGTTTGTAAAAGACTCCCCAAACTATACATTTTATGAAAGCCTAGGACTGGCAGAAAAAAATAAAGGTGCTACTGATTTTTAAGGCCCCAAAATATTTGCGCAAATGTTTACCAAAACAATATTTTTGCAAAAAAACGCACTAAAATCATTATTATCAGATACAAACACAGCACATTTTACAAAATTCCTGCTAAGTTCCTTCTAAATATAAAAGCTAAACTGGTATTGAGTTAATAAATAACAAATGATTGTAAATATTAAATTGCACCTTTTTGAGAAATAGTGAAAATCAGACATACACAAACATTTCTCAAAAAATCTGGATTTTTTCCTTTTTCAATTACAGCTTTCAGAGTTTGTAAAAGACCCCCAAAACCATATATTTACTGAAAGCACATGGCCAGTAGAATAAGAAGGTGATACTGATTTTCAAGGCACCGCAATATTTGTGCAAATGTTTATCAAAAATATTTTTACTAAAAATACACTAAAATCTTTATTAGTGGATTCATACATTCAAAATTTACAAAATTCCTGCTAAATTCCTACTGAATATAAAAGTTAAAACTGAATTAAGTTAATAAATAACATATATTTGTACATTTTAAATTGCACCCTTTTGTGAAATGGTGAAAACTGAAGGTACACAAAACTGTAAATAAAAACAATTTACTCTAAAAATCCGGAGGTTATCATTTTTCACTTACAGCTTTCAGAATTTGAAAAGACCCCCCAAACCATACATTTTCTGAAAGCACATGACCTGTAGAATAAAAAAAGTGCTAGTGATTTTTTGAGCTCCCCAATAATTGCGCAAATGTTTATCAAAACAATATTTTCACTAAAATACACTGAAATCATTATTAGTGCACATAAACACAAAGTAACTTACAAAATCCCTGCTAAATTGCTACTAAAGCATCATTCACGAGTGGCATACTAAAGTATACACCCATGGAGGACCATGTTTACCCAAACAAGGATGCACAGGTGTTCAGTGCATCACCGTATAAGCAGTCCCACTTATGTCAATTGGGATGCAACCAATGCACAGGCAAAGCCGCTGCTCCCAATCTGACATTTGTGTGGGTGCACGACCCCGAACACAGGCAGTATGAGCTCAAGGACATGCACTCAGACCAACATGGATGTCAAATTGGCAGTAACGGCTCTGTTAGCACAATTGCTACATTCCAAATAACATGAAAGGGACTGCCTGCACAGGGATGTACAGAACACCTGTGCATTCCTGTACAGGTAAACACGGCCTTGCAAAGATGTACGCTGTGTATTCCCTGTGTGAACAAGGCCCCTTTCACATGAGCACACAAACTGGGTCCACCTGTCCGTTTTTCAGGAGAGCTCGACTGGACCACCCATTGTTCTCTATGGAGAGATTGATTTATATGGACATGTGTCTGTTTACACCTGCCTGCATCTGATCCGATCCAGTACATTAAAAACAGATGGATGGGGATCCCATTCCCCATCCATCTAGCAGATTGGATCAGATGGCATAGAATGGAAAAGGACAGGCGGACTATGTCTGTGTCCACTCTGCATCTGTGGAGTGGACACGGACCTATCATCCACCTGCTCAGTGGGGATCAGCTGACAGAGCAGGTGGATCTGCTTGAGTCCGCTCCATGTGAAATGGGCCTTACTATGTTTTTGTTTTATTTTATTTTTTTAACTTTTTCAATTTTTTTATAATTATATTTATTTTTTGGGGGGGTCATTGGTGAGATATCAGAGGTCTAAACAGACCCCAATATCTCTTTTTTTGAGACAGAGAAAGGGACTTCTCTGGCTATCGGAGCTGTGTGCGTTCCGCCAGCAAAGGACGGCAGCTAAAGGCGTCATTCCATGCGGTAGGGTTCACCCGATTATCTCTTTGATCCCCATATATGTGACTGATTTGGGGGTGGTATAGGTAGATCGGATGCCTGACCACCTCCGAATGAGAGATTTATTGCCTCCCCATGTATCTCTCCACCACTTTGTTGTATACTGTATACCATTGCATTTATTCTTTGGCTATGCACCTATGGGGTTACTGTCATTAATGCCTATGGTGTTGCATCCCAGTTATTTGGTGCAGTCGGGGAGGGCCCTACAATGTGGGTGGGCCTGACTTATGTTGGTGGGTGCTGGTGGTGCACAGACACACACATATATAGAGGAGACCGTGCGTGTGAGCAGCCATTGTCCGCTTAGGCTCTGAGGAAGGGGGTTCTCCCCTGAAACGTGTCAGCCATCGCTATCCACTTAACGTCAGGTCCTGACTTGTCGATGTTCAGAACTGCGAACCTGTAACATTGCTTATGCCTGTTATCAATGCTCGTTTGTGAGTATACACTTTGCTGTTTTATACTTTAATAAAGCTTTACCAGTGGTAATGCACTAGGTCAGTGCGCCCTCCTTTTTCTTTTTTCTTTAGCCTGTGAATACCCATTATTCTGAGGAGGGCTGCAAGATGGCAGATATTACTGTATGAAGTTGGTCACACCACTTATTGAGCCAGACACTTGAGCGCAGGAGAGATTTTTATTGTGCAGCCTCTCAGAAAGCCACTGAGAGCTTGAGCTGGCCACTCCAACACTCCCACAGCCCAATGCACCAGTGAGCAAGGGGGGGGAGAAGAAAGAGAGCGGTGACTAACAGTCAGCGGTGAGAACCAAGTGATTGGTGATGTTTTATCGCTCGGTTCTCAGTGTTAGAGTCAGTGGGGAACAGATGCAGCATCAGACCGCTGCATCCACCTAGGCAAGTATAAATCTGCAAAAACCCCAAACTCCATACTTCTCTTTTAAATATAGTAACTTAATTTGTTTCAATAAAGTAATTGAGCATATCCTGTATACAAAAAACAACATTTAAAGTGTCCAAAATCCAGATAATAAAATCTTAAATCAGACGTTGCACAACAATCCATCAAAGTCCAATCCAAACAAAGTCCCCCCACCAAATGAAGAATTCCAACCATCAACTGATGTGAACAATTCTTGGGATAAATGGATCAAAATAATACTGTGTGCCCTCCACTGCAAATACAAGCCTCTTATCAAATTGTATTGATCCCTTGTGAAGGGGTCAATACAGAATGTTACAAACAGGCTATCCCAGGCACTCCGCGATGGTCCACATCAGACCGCCGTCAGACTACTCACCAATGGATCTCAGACGGCTTCAAGAGTTAATGCACCAGGCCAAATATCATCATTAGGGATGAGCTTTATGTTCGGGTCGAACATGAGTTCGACTTAAACATTGGGTGTTCGCCCGTTTGTTGAAAATTGGGGCGTTCGCGACAAATTTGAGTGCCGCATAATGCCCCATAATGCACTGCAAGGTCGCAGTGCTTTGCTGTATGATAATTGGCCAAAGCTTGCACCATGAACTCCATGCTTTGGCCAATCCCAGCACCCTCAGCTAAGAGAGCCATAATTGGACAAAGGCAGGGTGGCTTTGGCCAATTATAGCTCAAGGGGACTAAGCCCATGCCCCACACTATATAAGGCTGCCTGCACATCATCCCGGTGTAGTGTGTTGTTGGCGTGGACAGAGAGAGAGTGTGTTAGCAGGCAGGCAAGCAGGTTATTCAGTTAGCTGCAGTATATATATATATATATATATATATATATATATATATATATATATATATATATATATATATATATATATATATATATATATATATATATATATATATATACTGAATCCAGTGTAGCCAAGCCTATATCTGACTGCAAGCCATTCCTGGTGTACTTTTTATAATATACTTCAGTCGGTGTACACAGTACACAGTACCGTGCACCCATAGTGCAGTTGCTACTACTTTTCTGGTGGTGTACACAGTACACAATACAGTGCACCCATCGTTGTTATTACACTTCTGTTGGTGTACACAGTACTGTGCACCATAGTGCAGTTGCTACTACTTTTCTGGTGGTGTACACAGTACACAATACAGTGCACCCATAGTTGCTATTAGACTTCTGGTGGTGTACACAGTACCGTGCGCCCATAGT
Source organism: Lithobates clamitans (assembly GCA_037952925.1). Classification (NCBI taxonomy): domain Eukaryota; kingdom Metazoa; phylum Chordata; class Amphibia; order Anura; family Ranidae; genus Lithobates; species Lithobates clamitans. Next base: position 1,606,348 of record JBBGZY010001913.1, on the reverse strand, counting down.
GCAGTTGCTACTACTTTTCTGGTGGTGTACACAATACAGTGCACCAATAATTCTTAGTACTCTTCTGTTGGTGTACACAGTACCGTGCACCCATAGTGCAGTTGCTACTACTTTTCTGGTGGTGTACACAGTACACAATACAGTGCACCCATAGTTGTCATTACACTTCTGTTGGTGTACACAGTACTGTGCACCCATAGTGCAGTTGCTGCTACTTTTCTGGTGGTGTAAACAATACAGTGCACCCATAGTTATTACACTTCTGTTGGTGTACACAGTACCGTGCACCCATAGTGCAGTTTCTACTACTTTTCTGGTGGTGTACACAGTACACAAAACAGTGTAGTGTGGTTTTGTTAAACAAAACTTACAGCATGTCCGGAAGGCCACCAAGGAGAGGCAGACGCTCTCAGGCCACTAAAAGAGGGCAAGCAGGCTCTGTGTCTACAGTCAACAGTGCTTGTCATGGACACAATGCATCCTCAGCACATGGCTGTGGGGCAAAGTTGTCCTTTTTTTCTGCAGCTGGCCGTGTTATTGCGTCACAACATGCAGAAGAGTTAGTGGAATGGATAACAAAGCCATCCTCATCCTCCTCATCCTCTGTCACACAGGCTCAGAGTAGTTTGCCTGCCAATGCAGCTGCCAAAGCGGCCTATTGCATCGGCTCCATGTCAACAGTCACTCTTTCCCTAGCCCCACCATCATGCACGGAGGAGTCCTCCAAACCATTCGACCACAGTGTCGGGTACATGCTGCAGGAGGATGCGCAGCGATTTGAAGGGTCCGATGATGGTACCCAGGTTGAGGAAGGGAGCAACATGAGCCTAGAGAGAGGGGGTGCCCAAGAAGGACAAGAAACTGGCAGTCATGTTCCCCCAGCTGCAGCATACTGGCAAGTTTGCTCCAGTGACGAGGAGGGAGGGGATGATGAGGTCACTGACTCTAATTGGGTGCCTGATAGAAGAGAGTGGGAGGAGGAGGAGGAAGCACTTCTCCAACGAGGCAGGATGCCCTCAAGGGGGCAACTTAAGGGCAGCCACCCTGTTGCATCACACCACAGAGCTAAGCAGGTGCAGGGCACTGCTGACTCCCTGCATATTTTGAAAAGTTCTTTGGTGTGGGCCTTTTTTGACATGTGTGCAGCAGATCGCACCATTGCTGTTTCCAACATGTCTGAAGTGTATAGAGTGTGGCCAAAACAGCAGTCGCTTGGGCACCACATGCATGACCAGACATATGATGACCTCCTATGCAGTCCATTGGCAACAGCACTTAAAAGACCCACATCAAAGAACAAGGCGGACCTCTCCTTGCTCCTCATCAGCTGGGATCTTCAACCCCACTATACCTCCAGTCCTCTCAGAAACCTGCACCAAGAGGAATGAAGGTATAAAAATAGGTGTCCCAAGTACTTGCGGCCAATCTGCTAGCGGTACACCAACATTAGATTTTAGCAGGCAAATTTCCCTACCCCAGTTGCTAAACCAAAAGAAATTTGGTCCCAGCCCCCTTTCATGAATTTGTGTAATGTGTAGTACCTCAGTGGCAGGTTCCCAAACACCATTTCTTTTCACGGAAGGCCATTCCGGATCTCTCCCAGCATGTGGAAGGCAATGTCTTGGCCTCGTTGGACAGGGTGGTCAGCAGTAAGGTATATATTACAGCTGACTCGTGGTCCAGCAGGCATGGACAGGGACGTTACCTTTCTTTCACAGTGCACTGGGTAACTCTGCTGGCAGCTTGGAAGGATGCAGGACAGGGTTCAGTATTGTTGAAGCTTATTCCACCACCATGCCTCCAAAATGCTAGTGGTGATTCTGCCACAGCTCTCTCCTCCACCCCATCCTCTTCTTCTTCCTCTATGGCCTCTTCCCTGCAGATTTGTCCTCTGAACCAGCGGTGCTCCATAGGCGTTCAAGGGGCTATGCAAGCACTCAGGCAAAAAGATGCCATGCGGTGCTTGATTTGGTCTGCTTAGGGGTCAGGAGCCACACTGGGGCATAGATTCTGTCAGCTTTGCAGGGGCAGGCTCAGAGGTGGTTAATGCCACGCCAGCTTCAGCCAGGAATGGTTGTATACGACAATGGCACCAACCTCCTCTCCACCCTCCGACAGGGACACTTGACCCATGTTCCCTGTTTGGCTCACATCCTGAATTTGGTGATGCAGCGGTTCTTCAGCAGGTACATAGGCTTACAGGTTCTCCTGAGGCAGGCCAGGAAAGTCTGTGATCATTTCCACCAGTCATATAATGCCAGTGCTCGGCTGGCTGACCTTCAAAGAGAATGCAACCTGCCCAAGAACCGCCTATTTTGTGACATGCCCACCAGGTGGAACTCAATGTTGGCAATGCTGCAGCGGCTGCACATGCAGCAGAGGGCCATCAATGAGTACCTGTGTGAGTATGGCACCAGGACAGGGTCAGGGGAGCTGTGTATGCATCAGTGATACTGTCCCTCTTGTCTTCCTGTTGGAGCACATGCTTCGTGGAATAATGGACAGGGCACTTGAGGCAGAACAGCGGGAGGAAGAGGAGGACTTCCTTACCTCTCAAGGCCCCCTTTATCCAGATAGTATTCCTGTGGGCCTGCTGATCACACAGGAAGAAGAAGAGGAGGGGGGAGGAGGATGATTGTGTCAGCATGGAGGTGGAGGATAACACTCAGCATCAGCAGCAGTCTTCAAGGGATAATTTTCAGTCCCCAGAAACCCATGAAGTTGTACGTGGCTGGTAGGAGGTGGTTGCAGATCATGTGATCCTTAGTGACCCAGAGGACTCAGGATCGAATGCCTCTGCAAACTTATGCTGCATGGCCTCCCTGATCCTGCAAAGACTGCAAAAGGACCCTAGGATTCGTGGCATCAAGGAGAGGGATCATTACTGGCTGGCAACCCTTCTTGATCCACATTACAAGGGTAAGGTTGCAGAAGTTATCCAGCCTTCGCAAAGGGAGCAGATGATGAAACATCTTCGGGAGGCCTTGCAGAAATGTTTGTGCAATGCGTTTCCATTGCCTGAGAGGTTACAAATTCCTGGTCCTCCTGGACAACGTGTTGCTGAGGCTTCGGTCAGTCACAGAAGGAGCGGTTGAGAAGGTGGCCTTCTGACCGATGCGTTCAGACAATTTTTTAATCAGCAGCCCCGAGGTTTGATCGGCTCCAGCAACCATCTCCAGCATCTGAATTACATGGTGCAGAAATATCTAGGGGCAAGATCAGACTTGGAGAACTTTCCAACAGAACATCCACTGGGTTACTGGGTCTTGAGGCTGGACCACTGGCCAGAGCTTGCTGAATATGCAATTGATCTAGTGGCCGGTCCTGCATCCAGCGCTCTTTCTGAACGAACATTCAGTGCTGCTGGAGGCTTTGTAACCGATCACAGAGTGTGCCTGTCCACAGACTCTGTTGATCGGCTCATATTCATAAAAATGAATCAGTCTTGGATCACCAGCTACCAAGCACCTGATGCTGATGTAACCAATTGATTTTTCTATGGATGTGGGATTCATTGAAGATTGCCTATGCTGAGTGACTATCCTATTATGCTGAGTAACTATCCTATTCCTCCTCAATCTTCATAATGATAGCTTCTAATGCCCCGTACACACGGTCGGATTTTCCAATGGAAAATGTCTGATCGGAGCGTGTTGTCGGAAATTCCGACCGTGTGTGGGCTCCATCGGACATTTTCCATCGGATTTTCCGACACACAAAGTTGGACAGCAGGAGATAAAATTTTCCGACAACAAAATCCGATCGCGTCAATTCCGACCGTGTGTGGCCTGTTCCGACGCACAAAGTGCCACGCATGCTTAGAAGAAATTCCGAGACGGGACAGCTCATTCTGGTAAACTTAGCGTTCGTAATGGATATACCACTTTCGTCACGCTGCAATGTTAAAAATGGTTTAATACAGCGCACTCTCTTCTTCTTTATAATGTAAAAAGAATTAAGTAGTTTTGCTGCTCATATTCACACACACTTCTCACAAACTTTTATTTGTGTTTTTTTATTGGAATTCCCTGAATATATTGTTATTAGTTGTCACATCTGACAGTTTTATATTATTATTTTTTTTTTTTTTTTTTTTGGATTTTAAGCTTTTTTTTTTCTTTAATGTTTGGATTTTTTCAAAGGCTGATCTTTGTTCAATGTTATTTTTATTTTTACTCCAGAATATTTTTGTCTGTGTTTTGTGTGTCAAGTTACCCCAACACCATTAATATCTTTTATTATTTAATCTCCAGGAGATTGTTTGGTGTTGGTGTCCCTTGTTCATTTCACATTGTATATTTGAAATGTACCTGAATCCTCACAAACCAACTGTTTTTTTTAAGTAAAACACATAGGAGAGTATAATTCCAAACAAAAATCCTTTATTAAGGGATCAGAACCAAACAAAGAGGAAGGCAACACTGGATGAACAGGAGAAATTAGCGAAGCCTGGGACCCCCACGGCAGACATCAATTCTTCAACATCAAAATTGGTGGCCTGAGGAGTCCATATCTAAGGGAGTGCAGTCTGGTCCACAATTCGCAGAGATCCGGATAGCAGCAGATGACATCTGTGTCCCCAGGCTGTGGTACCACAAGAGGCTGCATTTTTTGGCCGACCAGACTGAACCCAGGCCAATCACTGTCTGGTCTTCCTTCCACGCTTCCTTCCGGGCTGTGGCTGTGCAGTTGGAGATGTGGCAGGAGGAGGAGTAGGACCTGGAGGAGGACTGGGAGGACCTGGAGGAGAGGGAGGACGAGGAGGAGGACCTGCAGGAGGAGGAGGAGGACCATCACAAAGGTGTGTCTGAGGTATCATTTGGCCCCTCATACCTTTCTCAAGAGCCTCCAATATGAGGGCCTCACACATGGCTTGTTGGCCCTCCTCCATCCTCTGCATTTTATATGCAATGACGGCAGCAATGCCCTCCTCCACGGTCTGTCGTGCTCCCAGGACCTCTGTAGCCCTCCAAAAGAGTACCTCCTCTAGGGCACTCCTCCTACTGCAACTTTCTCTTTTCAGGGGGGGTGGAGGGACCTGCAGATCAGCCAGCTGGCTCGGCCCGGCCACCTCCTGGCTGAGACTTCCCTGTGTATGAAAAAGGGACATGGTTTTAGTTTTTGCTTCATCAATCACAATCCTAAATTAGTACTCCCAACTAACATCTAGTTAACATCATTGATTGTACAACCAGAAATATTTAGAGGAATGCTATACCTGGCTCAATCTGGGCTCCTCCACATGTGGCCTGGAAGGCCCAGGTTGGGCGTCAGAAGCCTCAGCCGGGGGGGAAGGAAGCGTGGAAGGAAGACTGGAGAGGGATGGCCTGGGTTCAGTCTGGCCTGCCAGAAAATGCAGCGTGTCATAGTACAACATCCTGGGGACATAGATGTCATCTGCTGCTCCGGATCTCTGTGAATCCAGGACTTTCTTGCGCTCCCTTAGATATGTACTCCTCAGGCAACCAATTAATATCTTTAAATAGGTGATGTCTGCCGTGGGGATCACCTGCTTCACAATTTCACACAATTGCACCAGTGCTGCTTTCCTCTTTGCTTGGTTCTTGAAATGGGGGTGGTTAATCTCCCACAGACAGGGCAGCTCCCTTAGCATCTCTACGAATACTGACAGGAAGTCATTATCTTTGAGTAGCATATCCATGTTCACTGCAAGACACAACACAAGACAAAGCCTAATGTCAGACAAAACTCTCCTAATCTTGTTACAATATAGGCCTCAATCTAGAAGCAGTATAGGCACAAGTTTGTCTCTTACCTTCGTTCTTACCATCGGCGCGTCCAATGCTCCTTCCTCCGCTCACAGATCGTACCTAATACGCACGCGTGTTACGCTTTATACACACTGCGCATGCATGTAACTCCGCCCGCCCCGACGTTCTTTCTATTCTATTCCCCGCCCCTTTTCGTTCGGCGCAGTGGGGGAAGAGCACATGGCGGAGTCACAGCAGGTGCGTGCTAGTTGCAGGAACGAGGAGGAGGAAAGCCCGGATCTGGACACGTCCCGATCCAGAAGGAGACGTTTTAAAGCCACAAATATGTCCTTTGGGGAGATGTTGGAGATGGTCGACATCATGAGGAAGTCCGACTATGACGGGAAATATGGGCCTTACCCCAACCCCAATATACGAAAGGCCAAGATCATGGCGAAAGTGATCAGGAGTCTTCTGAGGAATTTCAGGGTCCGAAGATCGAAAGATCAGCTGAGGAAGCGGTGGTCGGACTTGAAATTGAGAGAGCCAGAGCAGTACCGAAAGATCCGGAGAGTGCTGCAAAATAGTAAGTAGTTGTGCTGTGTTCCTATTCTTTCTGTCTTTATTCCGTTCGTGCTGCTACATATGCTTTTATTAATTGTAACGTTTAAAAGGGCAACTTTAATGTTCATGGGCCCATTATTCGTTCGTATCAAACATTTTTCTTTCGGCCTCTAAAACATCATTGTTTAGGCCATATGCATTTTCCCACATTTTTTTTGGGCCTACTTGGATGCCAAATAGTTGTTTGTGTAGATCGGTTTGTTACTAGAATGAAATGCAAACTAGATTCTGTGTAAGGAGAGGACACTGAGCAGCTGTTTTCACATCTGGACACTGGAGCACTAGTGTGGGACACAAGAACACCATTTTAATTAGGGGGCCACACAGGTGCTCCAGTGCATACTATAGGGGGGTCTCCATCTGTGAAGCTTGTACTAAACAGGTAAAGTATTGCAGCTTGACAAAGGGCAATAAAAAAAAGACATCTTGGAACTCGGCTAAAATAGACAATTGTACCCCACTTCCAAGCAATGTTTCCTATTTCTAGTTCTGCCATCAAATATCTGTGTGCTAATTATACCATTTTTGTTTAACATAGGGGAGAAAAGACTCGGAGGACACCCCTCATCCGAGGAGACCAGAGACCCCCCACCTATGGAAGAAGGTGAAATACCCCCAAACGAAGAAGAGCAGGAGGAAGAAGAAGATGTGGTGGAGATTGGCACCACAACAGGTGAGTGTCTGCGACCACAGACTCAGGTAAACGAGATGGATGGTGGCAGATTTTTGATACCTGTTTTTGTTTTGTTTCTCTCTTTTTAGGTGATCGTGAGGTTGTGGATCCAGGACGCTTTACTTCAAAAAGTGCCCAGATCCTGATCGGGGAGATCATGGGGTGTAATCTCGAATTGCACAACATACAGCAAAAAATCAATGATGTTATTAAAAAAAATAATAACATCATTGATGTTTTGGGGCGAATTTAAAACCCCACAAAATATATTTTTGGGATTGTGGTCCAATTTTTAAAATCTTTTTGCAATGTTTTAAAAAGCCAAATTTGGAGGATGCACACAGTGTGTCAACATGTGCTATCTGCCATCACAGGAGATCAATGGACGTGTTTTGGGGGTGCAAGCCCTTCCTCAATTATAAAGTAGCGTTGAGGAAGGGCTTGCTCCCCCAAAACACGTCCCTTGATCCCCCCTGATGGCAGATAGCACATGTTGACATTCGTAAATTGGTGTCTTCCAAATTTGGCTTTTCCAGGGGTGATTTCCCCCCATCTGAACACTATATCAAACACAGTTCCTAAATACTGATGTCTAATATAGCCTTCAGGTTTTACCTTATGTGAACTTTGTAAGTTCAAGTTTTTTGGCTTTCTTGTTGGTTTTACACAGGCCTGTTTTATCTGAAATGGACATTTCGATTTTTGATAATGCTACTGCAAAAATTGTTATACAACAAACATGTTGGTTTGTTTTAAAATCCTTTGGTAAATGCACATATGATTGTGCAGGTATAAAAAAGTTGCTTACTCAAGAATGTGTGGATTATTGTCTCAACACTACTTGGGGTGATGTAATAGCTGTTTTATGCAAAAATGGGGGTTATTTCCTAAGGGCAAATCCTCTTTGCACTACAAGTGCAGTTTCAGTGCAGTTGCAAGTGCACTTGTAGTGAAATGTGTTTTTGCATTTAGGAAATAACAGCCAACAGTGCTTTGTATAAGGTTACCCAATCACGACATTTTCTGCACTCAAAACATTTATGTCAGGGTCAGCTAAAACAAACACAAGCAGTAAATGTCCACAAAGAATTTCTTTTTTTTTTTTTAATCATAAAAAGGCTTCACATATTGTCTGGCATATTGATAGCCCCCCTACCCGCAAAGAACTCCAGGTAGCGTAACCGGACATCAAGGGCACTCAGGGAGGGCAAGCCAGGACGGCCACTTTTAATCGCCGTCAGTGTGGTTTGATGTAGGATTCCTGCCTCAGGCCCAACTGAGCCAGCATAGTTGGCCGAATGTTTCCTTAAAAAATTATGGAGAACACAGCACGCCAGTATAATATGGTTCAGTTTATACTCCGCCATATGGATGGGTGTCAGAAATAGTCGGAACCGGCTGGTCAGGATTCCAAATGTGTTCTCCACCACTCTTCAAGCTCTGGCCAGCCGGTAATTAAAAACCCTTTGTTCCGGGGTGAGGGTCCTCATCGGGAATGGCCGCATCAGGTGGTCCCCCGGCGCAAACGCTTCATCAGCAACGAACATGAATGGGAGTCCTTCCACATTGTCCTCTGGAGCTGGCAAGTCCAAGCTGCCATTCTGGAGATGCCTGTAGAACTCCGTCTGGGCGATGACTCCACCATCGGACATCCGGCCATTCTTCCCCACGTCCACATACAAGAAGTCGTAATTAGCCGACACCACCGCCAACATCAATATACTATTAAACCCCTTGTAATTATAATAGTACGACCCCGAATTGGGTGGTGGGACGATGTGGACGTGTTTCCCATCAATTGCCCCTCCGCAGTTAGGAAAGTCCCACTGCTGGGCAAAGTGGGAGGCCACAGTCTGCCATTCCTGTGGCGTGGAAGGAAACTGTTGAGGAAAAAACAATAAACATTACTATTTTTTCACAGAAACATGGCAAGCAGATTATACACAAACATTATTGGGGCAACCTCCAGATAGCATTTAGTAAGGGGAATTTAACAAGGCCAAAGTATAAGGTACACCTATCATATTCCCCCTCTCCCCCTCTCATGGGCCATTTCTAAGATTATAGGGGGTGTGTGGAAATCTTGGACAGGTAACCCTCTTCACTTCATTGAGAGATGAATGCCTAAATAATGGGTATTACTTTGAACAGACCCTCCTTAGTTACACTATTGGCAGACCACTGGACAGGTAAGAAGTGTCATAATACAAAGATAAAAATACACACTGTACACATTTGAGGACATTTGGACATTCTGCTATTACCTATCAAGATAATAATAGGATACAAAAACTTTAAACAGTACCATTGTAAAGTATACAGGCAGGCCCTTGCACTACATGCTTTGGGTAATTCATCCATAAATCTGACCAGTAAAGAGGTGGGTATAGTGTGTATGGGTTTGGCAAAGTCAGCAGATAGATGATTGAGGATAGAGAATTGGGATCAGCTGACTTAGCAGTTGGGGGGAGGGAGGGTTACTAAAAATTATTTGGGGACACCACAAAAAAAAGCCTCTGGCACTCTGCCTGAATTTAAATCAAAAATTACATTTCCAAACATTTTAGGGGGTGTTTGGGGTAAAGCACTACTATGGAGCTGATAAAATACATTGTTACGTGACTTTTTTAAAACTCTTTTTTGCTTTGATACATGTCCCGTGGGGCAGGACCCAGGTCCCCAAATACTTTTTATGACAATAACTTGCATTTTAGCCTTGAAAATTAGCACTTTTGATTTTTCAAGTTCGGGTCCCATAGACTTTAATGGTGTTCGCACAAGCTTTTTGTCAGTTCACATGTTCTGCCACGAACCGAACCAGGGGGGTGTTCGGCTCATCCCTAGTCATCATCATCCATAATGGGAAAAGGGACTAAGGCAGCACATAGTGTGAAACTGCTAAACTGCTAAACAGAAGCATAAACAAGCAACATCAAACACAGATATATTATAAAGATCAGCACGCTCACCAAACAAATGAAGAAAAATGTTAAAAAATATTAAAAAAACAACAGTATATATATATACATATATATATATATATATATATATATATATATATATATATTGTATTATGGGGGATGTCTATTTCAGTGGTAGATGTGTTTTTAAGGAGTTCACAGCCAAAAGGAACTTCAGTTTAAGGGCGTGGTAGCCCACTTTTATTAAAAGTAACAAAAACAGAGGATGGATTTCCTGTGAAGGTGGATGGGACTTCAGTCTCCACCTGTATACCCCAGGGATGCTGGGCAGTGGACCCCGATCCCCAACAGCATGACAGAGTGAGCCCAGACACCCTGTCTTCTCTCCAGCGGCAGAAAGGATTCCAGGGAGAAGAGCCAGTCCAGGTCTCTCCCCAGCGGCAGATATGTTCTCCGAGAGAGGCAGAGGTTGGCTGGGTGAGTAATACTCTGTTTGGAACAATTTGTTTGGGGTACTGTGTGGGTACAGGCAGTAGAGGACTGGAACTATGGACTAACTTCGGAGTCAACCCGTCTGGGGTCTCCTCCTGTGTTAGTCTCCTGCCGAAAGGGGAGAGATGTGACGGGAGGGCCCATGGAACTCAGAATACATCTTATGTCATCCTGGCACAGGGTGAGTGAGAAAATATATCTTGGACTACTTAAAATGGGACAGTAATATTTGTCCACAATATGTCCCAGGATGTATGTAGAGACTATTATTGGTTTGGTTGATTCTGAACGCAACCTGTGTTTATGTTAATTGAATGAGCTAATGACATTGTCCTCTATACAATGTAGGAGACGGGACGACTGATTTGTCTTGATATAACTGTGTGAAGCTCAGTGACCACAAGTCTGGGCGAAAGGTCATGTCTCAGTCACCTAGGCTGTATAAAGGATTAGATAATTAGCTCATGTTAATTAGGTTACGTTTGTATTGTTAGAGTAATCTTCTCCTGTGTATATAAGACTGTATTCTGGTTCTGAAAAAAGTCAGTTCTTGGTAGCAACAAGCAAGTGTCGCCTTGTTTGTGCTCAGAGAGGTTGGGATATCTGTATACAGACTGGGAGGAAGTGGTATATGACGGAAGCACTCAAGCGGAGTGTGGGACGTTCCGTGACATTGGTGGCAAGCAGCGGGAAAGCTTCCTGAAGTCTGGGACATCCAAACCTCCAACTGGATCCAACATCAGCATAGCAGACTTCAGTCACCCCAGCGGAGATATGGACCTGGCATCAGAGTTCCCAGGGCTGCTGCGGATCATCCTTTCAACATACACCAGGACTGTGTCTGAGGATGAATATCTGGAGCTTAGGCAGCAAATTCAGGTGGAGCTCTGGATTGCAGCCCTCCGTCTCGCTGGTATAAAACAGGGCAAGTGCTTTCCAACCCAAGAGCAACGGGCCAGTGACCAACGGGCATTGCGGATGGCATTCCTGGGAGAGCAGCCCCAGGAGCAATGGGTGACTGAGTTGGACAGGTTGGTCCAGCAGGAGATAGAGCTGGACAATCGTTATCGGGCTCTGCAATGGCACGCAGAGGAAGGATATTTAGGGGAGACAACTGAATGCTCTCCGGAGGGATATGACTTTGGCGGCCCTGGATTGCTGTGGGAGAGCCTTACAGATCTTTTTATGTTTGGCGATGAAGGGGAACCTGACCTTGAGGACCTGAGAGACTATAGAGAGTCTATGCTCGGTCTTGCAGGGGTCTCAGAGCTCAAACCTGATCTGGATTTGCTAAGGAAGAAACAGCATCTGGAAAGGGCATACAGGAAACTGCTAGAACAAGTTCAGCAGCATGCCAGAGAATCGGCAGTGGAAAATCCGGAGATTGCAGTCCCCAAACCTGAAGTGCTGACAACAGGGCAGAGCTCTGCTAACCTCTGCCCAGAAATGATAGCATCTTCTGGGTTCCATGGACAGGAGATGGTGAACCTCTATCCCCAGACATCAGTTGCAGAGACATGGGATTTGATAGACTTTTCTGCTGAGGAAGAACAACCTGATGAGCCTCCAGCAGAAGAGCTGCTATTGGGGCCAAAGTTCACTGTGTTCTGCCCAGCACCAACAGTGGCTTCGGCCTTCTGGAGAGAAGAGGTAATCGGCCTTTCTCCCACAACACTGACAGGGACATGTGATTTTCTGCCAGCAGCATCTATGGAGTTAAAACAAACTTCTCCAGCTGAAGATCTGGTAACTGAACAGAGGGTCCAAGACCTCTGTCCCACACTTTTACCAAATCCAGAGACTGGGGATTTAATAGACGTTTCTTTAGAGGAGGAACCACCTGGTAAACCCCCAGCAGAAGTGCTGGCAACCGGACAGAGGGTCCAAGACCTCTGCCCCACACCTGCAGCAATTGTGGAGGCTCAGGCTGAGAAGATGGCAATCACTTCCCAGCAGCAGATACAGGGGGAGAAGGGAGAGGAGGTGTGTGTTGTCCCTCCCCAACAGTTAGCCAGAACAGATGGTGTGGGGTTTCCAGCAGAAGGGCTGGCAACAGGGCCGAGGACTGCTGGACTCTGCCCTCAACTAACAGAGGATGGATTTCCTGTGAAGGTGGATGGGACTTCAGTCTCCACCTGTATACCCCAGGGATGCTGGGCAGTGGGCCCCGATCCCCAACAGCATGACAGAGTGAGCCCAGACACCCTGTCTTCTCTCGAGCGGCAGAAAGGATTCCGGGGAGAAGAGCCAGTCCAGGTCTCTCCCCAGCGGCAGATATGTTCTCCGAGAGAGGCAGAGGTTGGCTGGGTGAGTAATACTCTGTTTGGAACAATTTGTTTGGGGTACTGTGTGGCTACAGGCAGTAGAGGACTGGAACTATGGACTAACTTCGGAGTCAACCTGTCTGGGGTCTCCTCCTGTGTTAGTCTCCTGCCGAAAGGGGAGAGATGTGACGGGAGGGCCCATGGAACTCAGAATACATCTTATGTCTAAGTCACCCTGTGCCATCCTGGCACAGGGTGAGTGAGAAAATATATCTTGGACTACTTAAAATGGGACAGTAATATTTGTCCACAATATGTCCCAGGATGTATGTAGAGACTATTATTGGTTTGGTTGATTCTGAATGCAACCTGTGTTTATGTTAATTGAATGAGCTAATGACATTGTCCTCTATACAATGTAGGAGATGGGACGACTCCTATTGTGTTGATATAACTGTGTGAAGCTCGGTGACCACAAGTCTGGGCGAAAGGTCATGTCTCAGTCACCTAGGCTGTATAAAGGATTAGATAATTAGCTCATGTTAATTAGGTTACGGTTGTATTGTTAGAGTAATCTTCTCCTGTGTATATAAGACTGTATTCTGGTTCTGAAAAAAGTCAGTTCTTGGTAGCTACAAGCAAGTGTCACCTTGTTTGTGCTCAGAGAGGTTGGGATATCTGTATACAGACTGGGAGGAAGTGGTATATGACGGAAGCACTCAAGCGGAGTGTGGGACGTTCCGTGACACATGGGTTGCCCACACAGGGGTTCTTCTCTACAAAAAATACAACAAAACGAAAATGTCAAGCCACCTGGCTCTTAAGGCTCAGCCTTGGTCGCTGTACAAAGCTACGCAGGCCCACTCCTGGCCTCTAGGAAGGGGCTCTCCTGACACGCCAGACTTTCACACTCCTCCAAGACTCACAGTCCCTTCTGGTCCCTAGAACTCTCTTCCAGTTGTCTCAGCTATGGTTTCCCTGACTCTCTCAGCTGGCCCAACTCTCTCAGTCCACTGACCTGGAACCTATCCCACATGGAGTGCCGTCTCAAGGTTATTGCCTGGGTTCCTAAATAGTAGCACACCTCCCTCCTGGCTACAGTAACTGCTCCAACACCAACTCCCATAAGCTATGCTCAGATCTGCCTTATAATGAGTGTGTGCATCTGGACATACACACAACCTGCAGAACTTCTGGAAAGCCTGGAAACAAGACTGAAGACTCCATCCCTCCCAATGCTCTTTGAAGTCTTCAAGTTTCCAGCCCCAATCCAGACTTACAAAATCCAGAGAAAACTTAAAGCACAGTTTTCCCTGCTCACAAATCTTCTGCTGGAACTTCTAATGCTGCGTACACACGATCGGACTTCTCTTCGAAAAAAGCTATGATGGTTTTTCCAACGGAATTCCGCTTAAGCTTGTCTTGCATACACACGGTCACACCAAATTCCTACCGCCAAAAACGTGGTGACGTACAACACGTACGACGGAACTAGAAAAGGGCAGTTCAATATGAAGTGCGCCACCCTTTGGGCTCCTTCTGCTAATCTAGTGTTTATCTCGTGTTAGTAGAAGTTTGGTGGGAGACGATTCATGCTTTTCAGACTCCTGCTTTTTCAGATCGTTTTACTGCTGTTCAGTTTGTGCTTGTAGGTTTGTATCTGCTTTTCAGTGCATTTAGACAGTTCGCATCTGATTTCCAGTGTGTTCTTGTGCGCTCATTACTGATTTTCAGCTCACTCTTCACAGGCCTTGCTGTTCTTCAGTGCGTTCTGTTAGTTCATTCTGACCAGCCAACCATTTTGAAGCCATGTTGTGGGTACGTGCTCATCGTAGAGTTTGTGCTGTGTGGGGGCTTGGTGTTGGGCTTCTAGCTTTGACCCAAGCCCAGTCCATGAACAGGGTAAGGAGGAGTTCATGGACCAAGAATTGGTTGCTCCAGCATGACCAATTCTCTCACATGCCTTTGTTGCGGGAGATCCTGGAGAATAACCCTGATGATTTCAGGAATCTTCTCCGGATGATGGACCCCATTTTTCACCATTTGTTGGCTTTGCTGTCCCCTTATATCAGCAGGCAGGATACCTGCATGCGGAAAGCCATCACTCCTGAACAGAGGCTAGTCACCACGTTGCGATACTTGGCGACTGGGGGAAGCCTGCAGGACCTCAAGTTCTCGACAGGCATCTCCCCCCAGGCTCTGGGGATCATTATTCCAGAGACCTGTTCTGCCATCATTCAGGTCCTGCAGAAGGACTATATTAGGGTAAGTTTTCTCCTTTAACATCACATTATATGTATTTAATGTTTGCTATTGTATTGTATTTCTTTCATCATTCCCTAATTACCATGATTGTAATATGCTGTTAATGTCCCCTTTGTCCTCATGCATTTTGGAATTTGTAAAAGTTAATTTTTTGTCCTTCATGCATATTTGCCTTCACAAACCTCCCCAGCATGCTATCCTGGGCCCATACCCACCTAGCCTAGTCACTTAACAATGTATTTTGTCAGCTCCATAGTAGTGCTTTACCCTAAACACCCCCTAAAATGTGTCCAAATTTTATTTCTGTCCTTAAATTCATGCAGAGGGCCAGAGGCTTTTTTTGGGGCCCAAAATTATTTGTAATCCTCCCTCCTCCCAACAGCTAAATCAACCGATACCAATCCTCTATCTGCTGACTGTGCCCAACCCATACACACTATACCTACCTCTTTTGTGTTCAGATTTATGCATGGATTCACCAAAGCATGTAGTGAAAGGGCCTGCCTGAATACTTCCAAATGATACTGTTTAAAGTTTTGTTCTCCTATTCTCTTGATAGGCAATTGCAGAATGTAAAAATGTGCTTGAATTTATACAGTGTGTATTTATATTTTTGTATTATGACACTTCTTACCTGTCCAGTGGGCTGCCAATAGTGTAAGTAAGGAGCGTCTGGCCAAAGTAACACACATTATTTATGCATTCAGCTCTCAATGAAGTGGAGAGGGTTACCTGTCCAAAACATACCCCCCCTAAAATGTTTACAATGGGCCAACAGAGGGGGGGAGGAATCTAATAAGTGGACCTTAGATTTTTGCCTTTAAATACTCCTTAAGATCACCTGATGTTGGCCAAGAATGTTTGTGTCTAATCTGCTTGCAATGTTTATGTGCAAAATGAATATTTTTTTTTCTTGTTTGACTCCACAGTTTCCTTCAATGCCACAGGAATGGCAGACTGTGGCATCCCACTTTGCCGACCATTGGGACTTTCCCAACTGTGGAGGGGCAATCGATGGGAAGCATGTCCACATCATCCCACCACCCCATTCTGAGTCATACTATTATAATTACAAGGGGTTTAATAGTATTGTGTTGATGGCGGTGGTGTCGGCGACATATGAGTTTTTATATGTGGATGTGGGGAGGAATGGCCGGATGTAAGATGGTGGTGTTTTTGCCCGGACTGAGTTCTACCGACGTCTCGAGAGTGGTGGCTTGGGATTGCCACCTCCAGAGGACGTGGAAGGACTGCTATTTGTCTTCGTCGCAGATGAGGCATTTGGTCTGGGTGACCACGTGATGAGGCCATTCCCCCAGAGGACCCTCACCCCAGAGAAGAAGGTTTTTAATTACCGGCTGGCCAGAGCCAGAAGAGTTGTGGAGAATGCCTTTGGGATACTGGCCAGCCGGTTCAACCTATTTCAAACAGCCATAAATACGGCAGAGTACAAACTAAACCATATCATTTTATGTTGCTGCATCCTGCACAATTTAAAAAAAAACAAAATGCCTGAGGCCAGACTTTCAGAAACTCCAATGACGGCCCTGGAATCTGGCCATCCTGGCTTGCCCCCCCAAAGCGCCCATGAAGTGCGACAAAAATATGTTGAATATTTTACAGGTAGGGGGACCATTGCTATGCCAGCAAATTTTGAATAAACTTTATATTTTATCAGATCAAATCTTGAATTTCATTTGCTGCTTGGGTTTTACCTTGAAATTTCTTTAAATAAAATTAAACAGGCATGTTTCCAAAAATAACATACCCCAAACTGGAACTTACAAAGTTCAACATTGCAAAAAAGAAGGCAATAACAGACATTTTATAGTGTGAAAAAGGTCTTGATCTTGCCTTCATCAGATGGGGTGATGTCACCCCTCTAAAAGCCAAATTTAGAAGATGCACACAAATTGTGAGTCAAAATGGGGATTTACTTTCTGATCCCATGCCTAATGTCAACATGTGTTATCTCCCATCATGGGGGATCAATGGACGTGTTTTGGGGGTGCAACCCCTTCCTTTCACCTACTAGAGTTACGAGGAAGGGGTTGTGCTATCTGATGGCAGATAGCACATGTTGACACACTGTGTGCATCTTCCAATTTGGCTTTTAAACCGTATAAAAACTTTAGATAAAATTTGTTATAAAAAAAAATAAAACATTCCAGAAATATTTTTAGGATTTAGATTCTCCCTAATACATCAATCATGTTCTTCAGTCTTTGTTCAATCTCCTTGGTTTTTTCTTTGATAAGGTCCAAATCCTGACTACAAAACAGTATTTCCTGTATAATCCGCTGTGCACTGTCACTGGTGAAATGACTTGGTTTTGGTAGCACAACCTGAACATCACCTAAAATAATGATACACACTATGTATTAAAAATATGCAGGCATACATCTATTACCCGAATCTGTGGTGTCAGACACTCACCTGTTGTGGTGTTAATTTCAACCACCTCTCCTTTCTCCACATCCTTTGGTTGTGACCTCTGTTCCCCTTCTTCATTAGATGGGGGAGTCCCTGGTGTCCTGATATTTTCCGAGTCTTTGCTCCCCTATGAGAATGAAACAAAAGGTATACTTAGCACACCGATATTTGAGGCCAGAAATAGGAATATGGAACATTGCTTGGAAGTGGGGTACAATTGTCTGTTTTGGCAGAGTTCAAAGCTGAAGACATAATATTTTCCCTTAACAAAAGCTTGAATACTATCCTTTTTGGACAAGTTTCACACATATAAATACCCCAAGTATTCACTGGAGCAACTGTGTGGGACACCCTAAAAAGTTGTTCTTGTGTCCCACACTAGTGCTCCTGAATTAAGATGTGGAAACAGCTGCTGAGTGTCCTCTCCTTACATTACACTGAATCAAGTTTGCAATTCATTCTAGTTACAAACACATCTAGACAACAATGTACTAAACTTCTTGGAAGACAAATTTTCATGACCAAATGTAGTTAACCCTGTATCTGGCAAAAACATTGTATTTATTTACAAACGAACAATGTTTACTACGACCGACTACTGTGCCCACGAACATGAAAGTACAGTAAAGAAAAGCACATGAAGCGGCATGCAAGTAATAATAACAATAATAATAATAGGAACACATGACAACTACTTACTTTTTAGAAGCACTTTCTTGATCCTTCTATACTGATCCTGCTCCCTTAATTTGAGATCTGACCAGTGTTTCCTCAGTTGCTCCTTGGATCGTCGCATCCCAAAATTCCTGTAAAGACTTTCACAACTTTAGTCATGATCTTGTCCTTTCTCTCATTAGGGTTGGTGTACGGTCCATACTTCCCGTCATAGTCGGCCCTCTTCAATATGTCGATCATCTCCACCATCTCTACAAAGGACATATTTGAGGCCTTATATCTCCTCCTGGATTGTGACGTTTCTGGCTCTGGGCTTTCCTACTCATGGTACTGCTATTATGCACCTGCTGTGTCTCCATCATGTTCCTCTCCCCCACTGGGACGAAAGAGAGGGGGCGGGGAAGATTCTAGAAAGAACGTCAGGGGCAGGCGACACGGGCAGAGTTTCTATGAAGCTAACACGCGTGTATTGTACCTACATTCTGTGTGCAGAGGAAGGAGGAACAGAAACGATGAACGTAATAACGAAGGTAACATTTTAACTTGGGACATGAGTGGCCTATACTGATTCGAGATTGAGGCCTATATTGGGATAAGATTAGGAGAGTTTAGTCTGATATTAGTGTTTTTGTCTTTTGTTTGGTCTTGCAGCAAAAATGAAACAATTTAAAGACCCAGACTTCCTCTGCGAATTCATAGACAGATACAGGGATATGCGCAATTTGTGGGAGGTGAAAAACCCATTATGTCACAACAAACCAGCAAGGAAGGCATCGATGGGGAAACTGCTGGAATTTGTGAAGACTTGGGTCCCCAACGCAGATATTGACTTTGTGGAGATGAAAATTGGTAGCTTGAGAAGCACGCATAGGAAGGAGCTTCAGAAGGTCCAGAAGTCCATTAGGTCAGGAGCAGCAGCAGACGACGTGTATGTACCTAGTCTGTGGTACTACAACAAGAAGCATTTTCTAGAAGACCAGATTGAAGCCAGGGAATCACTTTCGACTCTTCCAGCCCCCCTTCCATCCACCCTTCCCTTAACTCCAGCTGAGACTTCCGAGGACCAACCTGGGCCTTCCATCCTGGAAGAAATTGAGGAGCCCAGATGGAGCCAGGTATAGTATTTTTATAAATATTTTTTGTGCGAAAATGATTGTTGGTAACTAGATGTTATTATTGCTAACAAATGAATGATTTACCTAAAAGTGTTTTACACATCAATAGACAGTAGGGGTCAAAAATTATTGGGACAAGAATGAAAAATGCTGGGGTCATAATGATAGTCTTTTCTATTTATTAACATTCAATTTGCAACAGTCAAGAGCTGAAAATTGTGTGTGATTGATGAACCAAAAACTAAAACTATATCCCTATTTCATACACAGGAAGACCTCAGCCAGGACGAGGCTCTGGAATGTGGCACACAGGAGGAGGCGGGGGTAAGTGTCAGCCAGGAGGTGGAGGGGCCCAGCCCCATCCAATCCCAGGTGCCTCCCCTCCGCCTTACAACCAAAAGGCCCAGGAAGAGGAGGAATGTGGAGGAAGCATCACTGGGCCTCAGTAAGGAGGCTAATGACGCCCTGAAAGCCCCCCTCGATGCTCTAGAGGCCTATGGCGTGTATATAGCCTCAAATTTGCAGCAAATGGAGGAGGGCCCATGCCGCAAATGTAAAAAAATAATTTTTGAAGCCATCCATAAGGGGTTGAGTGGCCAAATGATGGATGACGTCCACTTATGTACGCTCGCCCATACTCCTCCTGCCACAAGTCTACCTCCAGAGCCACAGCCTGCAGGAAAGGCTGCAGGGAAGGCTGCATGGAAGCATGGCGGGAAGGTTACACGGAAGACAAGAAAGTGATTGCCTGGGTTCAGTCTGGTCTGACAGAAGATGCAGGCTGGTGTAGTACCACAGCCTGGGGACATACATGTCATCTGCTGCTGTTCGTGGTCTCTGGGAGTCCTGGACCAAATTGTGCTCCCTTCTATATGGACTTCTCAAGCTACCAATTTTTTTTATCCACAGAGTTGATGTCTGCCCTGGGGGCCAAAGGCTTCGCGAATTCCAGCTGATTCTCCAGCGTTGCCTTCCCTCTTTATTTTGTTATTATGAGCCAGAATAAATTGAGATTTTTTTTGTATGAAAATACTTGCCTATGTGTTTTTCTTCAAATAGGACAGTTTTTTTGTGAGTAGGCAGGTACTTTTCAAAAATACAATGTCAAATTAACAAGGGAACCAACCTCCTTGAGATTTACAAATACAAGATAATAATGGTTAGCGCTAATAAATGTGATTACTAATTCATGATCATACAATGAAGTCCGTACATAGATATAATAAAATACCAAATAGTGTCATTAATTGCTTAAACGAAAGCTACAAGTCCATTTGAGATCAAAAAATATATATGCAGAACACTTCACAGAGAGAGTTGCTGACACCAGAAGAAAGTCCACATCACACGTGCTCGAAAATAGAGAGGGCAGTGTGCAAGGAAGCCCCCTTTTTAATAAACTCTTACCAGATAAGAGCTTGTTCTATAGCGTGTGTATCTTTCAACCCAGTGGAACATTTTACCGGTGTCCTCCTTCTTTTGTTCAGAGCGAAACAGCACTCAGCTCATCCAGTTTATTTGTGAAGGAAAAAAAGGGGATCGGACATAGTGTAATCTCGTTTGACACAATTTTATTTATCATTTAAAAGCAATGGGAAAACCCCCTTCAAGATGTACACTTACAAGAATAAGTAAAAATTGTAGCGGTGTTCACAGAGTAACAACAGATCACATCAGGTTTTGCTACGTCTCCGGCTGTTCCCGACATATAACTCATGCGTGGAATCTGAGCTGGATATCCCTGAGCTCACTGCTGTGTTCATGTACGTCGTTTGACTCCACCCTGCGTAAATATGTCATTGCGATTGGGACACCTGTGTGCCGGCTGTCAGCCACGTAGGCCTATCTCTTTTTCCAGGTGTGCTTCCAGGTAAGTCCTACCCTGACTCTCCATGGGATCCCACTAGTTTCTATTCTATGCTTTCTCCCTCTTCTGGGGTTCCTGGGCTTATTTGCCTTTCTTGGGGGAACTCTGCCTTCCCTGATAGCCTCACTTTCTTGATATAGGGAACCTAATACTTTGCCTGACAGGGAACCACCTTTTCCCTCACCCATACCAGTGTTACCCATCAAAACCGTTTTTTTTTTTGTTTAAAAACTTTTGAGGTTACCCACGGCAATTAAACCCTTGTTAGCGGTCCCAACCAGCAACAGATCACAAATTCTGACGTCACCACTTCCAAAACCATTAGTGCTTCCTCCCACAGTGTCTCTGGGTACCTTAACGTGTACCTCTTTGCAAATGACAGAAAATCTCTGTTACTGCTGGGTCTATTTCGGGCCCTTCCTTCACATGAGGTCTAGTGGGTGAGGCAGTGTCCATGTCCTCTACTGACCACTACTCAGCCGTGCCTTGGACCGCACCAGCAGGAGTGTTCTTAGTCACTGCATCAGGTGGAGAGACCTCTGATGTTTTCAACCACCCACACCTTCCATCCAAACCAGTAACTGAAAGCACCCTCTTAATGAACCTTGAGACCATTTGCCACACTGCTAATAAATATGGTACCGACCAGTTCCTCTTGTGATTACTATAACCAAGCATAGCTTGTACTACTTAGCTCCACCTACTGGTACTACGCAGTACCACCTTGTCCGACCATGGTGGAGATACCCAAGTTTACAGAAAGTGTGACTTACAAGACCTTTCTAGGGACTTTTCCATTATCAAGAATGTGGAGAGGCTCATCTGCTGATGCTGGAAAGGTAGAGACATTTATAGTGACCTCCACCTCACTGGAGGTACCTGTCTTTACAGCCTGGTGCTCAACTGGAGCGCTGTCAGATGTATGTTTCACATTTATCCCTTCTGCCACAGCATCAGTGAGCTGCTGCAGGTCATAACAAGTCACAGTGCCCTTTTGCACTCACTATTTTCCAGCGGTTGGGCTGTGGATAACACAACTGCCATGCATGCGCCCTTAACCGGTCCTTCTGACTGGAGGGGACCAATCTCTGCAATCCCACCATTGGGCATAGCAGGTGTTATGTCCACACCTTTGTTACACATCATAGCTTTGTAACCCATGGTCACTTTGTTTAGTGTTGCGACTGCTTCCTTGCACCACGCTTCCCAGTCCGTGGTGCTTTCCTGACAGGCATTCTGCAGCGCTGCATCACCTGTTCCAAGAGGCACCAAAGGAACCTGGGACTCAATACTGTAAATTTGTCATCTCTATACACATCACATTGTACAAGCACAGTTTTACTTATGTCACATTGGGACGATGCTTCATCACACAAGGCTGGGTGCAATACACTATTTTGACCATTTTGTTCTGGTGGCACTACCATCACACCCAGCTTTATACTATCAGCTTTAACAGGATGACTAAATCGCTCACCAATCTGGTCACATATCAGACAGGTGGTCTGCACACACTCTCACTGTGTGGTGCAGTCCCCCCTTGTTCCTCCAGAGTAGCATCAGAGCGGCTCTGGACAACCTCCACTTCCAACACAGGGAAATCCCTGGATATTTCCTTGAACAATGCTGCGGCTCTGCCTCTGGTTGTTACCGGTGACATCCTACTCCCATCATTTTTAGTAAACATGGTACCAACATAATTTTCAAACGTGACATTTCCAGAAATACATTTCTCAACCCTTACTGGATCATCATGATCGTAGATGTATCTAGGGGGTGACCTCTTACCTACTTGAGCAGATCCACAGCTGACCTGGGAAACCCTCCACTCCAACATTGCGGGCTCCAGGGAGGTTTCCTTGGGAAACCCTGCAGCACCTGTCTCTGTCACTAGGGAACACTAGGGGTATATGGATTTCTTTGGTCACCCCTATTACAGGTCTCCCAGAACTCTCCTGGATTCCAGGCACAGAGTCCCTATGTCCTTTTTAGTCTTTAGTCCTGTTGCCAGTTGGGCTTTACCCTGTGCCTCCCCACTACTCCGGGTAGAACATTGTAGCAAGTCCACCTGTACTGTGGATCTCCCCGCTGGATCTCCCCCATTTCATTGGGTTCTGTCTCATAAACTGCAACATTCTTACCAATTTCTGTAGTCGGTGTCATAACCTTCATTTGCGTGCATTGTCTCCACAGGCTGACTCCCCCATGTGGTCATGGAGCAACACTGACACCCCCTGCAGGTAACACAGGATCCCTGTTGCTAGGGGTAACAGAAGACATGCACTCCAAAGATGGTTGGCTACTAGGGATGAGCTTCAAGTTCGAGTCAAACCCATGTTTGACTCAAACATCACATGTTTGACCGTTCATCAAATTGCGAACGATATGGGCCGTGACGCGCCACTCGAATTTGGCGCGAACGGCCCATATCGTTCGCAATTCACCGCGGCATCACAGAGCACTGCTGGCTGATTATTGGCCAAGCATGCACTATGACCCGCATGCTTGGCCAATCACAGCGCTGTGCATACAGAGAGCCCTAATTGGCCAAAGCCAGGGTGGCTTTGTCCAATTATGGCTAAGGGGGCTTAGTGCACACCCCACACTATATAAGGCTACCTGCATGGTGGCCTTGTGTAGTGTGTTGCGGCGGCGGAGAGAGATAGATAGACAGAGAGACAGTGTAATTTGATTTAAGTTAGATAGAGTAGGCAGGTCGAATCAGTTATCTGCACTTACAGTGTATTGTGTACATATATATGCATCCCAGGTGTTTGTTTATATATATATATATATATATATATATATATATATATATATATATATATATATATATATACACTGTATTCCGTTTAGCTAGATCCGTTTCTGTTATTCTCTTCCTAATAAACTGACAGGCAGGCAGGTGTTTTTACAGTATTTACAGTTAGTGTACTGTGTACAGTACCCTGCACAGTTGCACCTATAGCTACCTGAAGTCAAGTGCTTGTATGCTTCTTCTGATCTCATTAATAGCACAGGCAGGCTCTTGAAGTTTTTGCAGTTAGTGTACTGTGTACCCTGCACAGTTGCACCTACAGTATAGCTACCTGAAGACAAGTGCTTGTGTTCTTCTTCTGATCCTATTAATAGCACAGGCAGGCTCTTGAAGTATTTACAGTTAGTGTACTGTGTACCCTGCACAGTTGCACCTACAGTATAGCTACCTGAAGACAAGTGCTTGTGTTCTTCTTCTGATCCTATTAATAGCACAGGCAGGCTCTTGAAGTATTTACAGTTAGTGTACTATGTACCCTGCACAGTTGCACCTACAGTATAGCTACCTGAAGACAAGTGCTTGTGTTCTTCTTCTGATCCTATTAATAGCACAGGAAAGCTCTTGAAGTATTTACAGTTAGTGTACTGTGTACCCTGCACAGTTGCACGTATAGCTACCTGAAGACAAGTGCTTGTGTGTTCTTCTGATCCTATTAATAGCACAGGCAGGCTCTTGAGGTATTTACAGTTAGTGTGCTGTGTACCCTGCACAGTTGCACCTATAACTACCTGAAGACAAGGGCGTGTGTGCTTCTTCTGATCCTATTAATAGCACAGGCAGGCTCTTGAAGTATTTACAGTTAGTGTGCTGTGTACCCTGCACAGTTGCACCTACAGTATAGCTACCTGAAGACAAGTGCTTGTGTTCTTCTTCTGATCCTATTAATAGCACAGGCAGGCTCTTGAAGTATTTACAGTTAGTGTACTGTGTACCCTGCACAGTTGCACCTATAGCTACCTGAAGACATGTGCTTGTGTGCTTCTTCCGATCCTATTAATAGCACAGGCAGGCTCTTGAAGTATTTCCAGTTAGTGTATTGTGTACCCTGCACAGTTGCACCTACAGTATAGCTACCTGAAGACAAGTGCTTCTGTTCTTCTTCTGATCCTATTAATAGCACAGGCAGGCAGCTTGAAGTATTTCCAGTTAGTGTACTGTGTACCCTGCACAGTTGCACCTATAGCTACCTGAAGACAAGTGCTGGTGTGCTTCTTCTGATCCTATTAATACCACAGTTAGGCATTCTACTATTCTACTAGCTGCTGTATAATCAGTATATATATATATATATATATATATATATATATATATATATACGCACATCCAAGTTTTGTGCAGCTACATCTCACTGCAGTGCAGGCCATTAGTATGTCTCAAAGGCCAGCAAGGAGAGGCAGACAGTCACAAGCCAATAAAAGAGGGCAAGCAGGTTCTTTGTCTAGAGGCAACAGTGCTGGCCGTGGACAAGGTGCATCCTCAACAGCACGTGGCCGTGGAACACGCTTGTCCTTTTTTTCAGCAGCTGGCCGCTTTGAGCCCCAACATGCTGAAGACTTGGTAGAGTGGATGACCAAGCCGTCCTCATCCTCTCTCACCCAGGCTCAGGGTACGTTGTCTGGCAAAGCAGCTGCCAATGTGGCCTCTTCTCTCAGCTCAATGGCATCTGTCCCTCCTTCCCTAGCACCACCATGTCCTCCTGAGGAATCCCCCGAACTGTTTGACCACAGTGTTGGGTACATGCTCCAGGAGGATGCAGAGCGTTTTGAAGGTTCCGATGATAGTACTCAGCTAGAGGAAGGCAGTAACGTGAGCCCAGACAGAGGGGGTGCCCAAGAAGGACAGCAATCTGGCAGTCATGTTCCCCCAGCTGCAGCATACTGCCAGCTTTGCCCCAGTGATGAGGAGGGAGGGGATGATGAGGTTACTGACTCCATGTGGGTGCCTGATAGGAGAGAGGAGGAGGTGGCACATTACCAATGAGGCAGGATGCCCTTTAGGGGCCAGCTTAAGGGCTGCACACCGACTGCATCACACCGCAGAGCTCAGCATGTGCATGGCCTTTTTTGAGACAAGTGCATCAGATCCCACCGCTGCTATATGCAACATATGTCTCAAGCATATCTCGCGTGGCCAAAACATCACCCACTTGGGCACCACATGCTTGACCAGACATATGTTGACCTGCCATGCAGTTTGTTGGCAAGCGTGCCTAAAAGACCCACACCAAAGAACAAAGAGGACCTCTCCTTGCTCCTTATCAGCTGGGATCTCCAACCCCACTAACCCTTCTGTCCACTCTGAGACCTGCACTAAGAGGAATGAAGGTGTAGAATTAGGTGTGTCACAGCCAAGTACTTGCGGACAATCTGCTATCGGTACACCAACGTCAGATTGTACAAGGCAAATTTCCCTGCCCCAGCTGCTGCACCGCCGAAAGAAGTTCGCTCCCAGCCATCCACATGCCCAGCGGTTGAATGCTATCTTGCTAGCACTTCAACTGCTGCCTTTTCAGTTGGTAGACTCTGCCCCCTTCAGTGAGTTTGTGGAATGTACGGTTCCTCAGTGGCAGGTTCCCAAACGCCACTTTTTCTCACGAAAGGCGATCCCGGCTCTCTACTGGCATGTGGACGGCAATGTCTTGGCCTCGCTGGACAGGGCGGTCAGTGGTAAGGTGCATATTACCGCTGACTCATGGTCCAGCAGGCATGGACAGGGACGTTACCTATCTTTCACGGCGCATTGGGTGCAGGGCTGATCCTAGGGTCACAGACGCCTGGGTGCAGAAATATTTCTGGCGCCCCCACGTGGGGGTGGTCATCTTACCAACTCCTCCCCTTTACAAATGTTACTATGGCAACGAGTCAAACACAGAGATGCTCCCCTAAGAAGTCTTCGTTATCCTAGGATCCTCCCATGATCTTTTAACAATAAAGAAAATACAGGAAGAGCGTACACTAATGAGACCTGGAGGGGAGTCTCTCTGATGCACACAGAGAGGGCTTCTGTTAGAGAGTCTGTTAGAAAGAGCCCCCAGACATAGTACAGGAGATGGTCAGATGCAGACATAATACAAGAGATGGTCAGAGACTGTAGACATGGTACAGGAGATGGTCAGAGACTGCAGACATGGTACAGGAGATGGTCAGAGACTGCAGACATGATACAAGAGATGGTCAGAGACTGCAGTTTCTATGGATGTTAGTAGATAATGTCCGATCGGCCCTCTCACCTGGCCCAGCGATACAGCAACAACGGTTCCTCTGATCAGGAGTCTGCTCACTCTGAATTGCCCGTGGCGACTCCGCTGGGTAGCACCCAGATCTGTATTCTGGCAATTAATCCATTCCTTTCTCCACCAGGGATGGTGCTAGGCTGTGTGGCTTTCCCTCTGGTGGCGCAGGGCAGCGGGGTTCTCTCTCTGATGGTGTTCCCTCAGTACTGTCCTCTCCCTCTGGAGTGCTGGGTGTACTTCCCTGAAAGCTTTCCCGGGCTCCTGGCTCTCTTTCTCTCCCATTCAGCTGAGCATGCTGTGTGGGCTGCAATTTCCATGTTACAGCAGGGCTGCCAGTCCTCGGGACTACATGTCCCACAATCCTCTTCTTTGCTCCATTTTTTTTTCTTCCCTGGCCGATATGAAGGGGGAAGAAACATAGTGTGCCGCTCACTAGTACAGCAGTGCACACGAGGAGGAGAGAGAGATGGGTGTTACCCGGTGCTGTAAAACATGGTATCACCCCCCTCCACCAGTTATAGTCGCCCCTCAGTACAGACCCCCCTCCACTAAGTATAGACCCCCCTCCATCAGTGCAGACCCCCCACTAAGTATAAACCCCTCCCTCAGAACAGACCCCCCATCAGTATAGACCCCCCTCAGGACAAACCAACCCCCCCTCCATTAGTACAGACCCCCCAGAACAAATCACCCCCCAACATTAGTACAGAACCACCCCCCTCCATTAGTACAGACCCCCCTGAACAAACCACCCCCCTCCATTGGTACAGAACCACCCCCTTCCATTAGTACAGAACCACCTCCTCCATTAGTACAAACCCCCTAAAACAAACCACCCCCTCCATTAGTACAGACCCCCCCAAAACAAACCACCCCCTCTCCATTAGTACAGACCCCCCAGAACAAACCCCCCCCCTACATTAGTACAGAACTACCCCCCCTACATTAGTACAGACTCCCCCTGAACAAACCACCCCCCTCCATTAGTACAGACCCCCCCTCAGGACAAACCACCCCCCCTCCATTAGTACAGAACCACCCCCTCCATTAGTACAGACCGCCCTCAGGACAAACCACCCCCACTCCATTAGTACAGAACCACCCCCCTCCATTAGTACAGACCCCCAGAACAAACCACCCCCCTCCATTAGTACAGACCCCCCAGGACAAACCACCCCCTCCATTAGTATAGACCCACGGGATAAACCACCCCCTCCATTAGTACAGACCCCCCCAGGTAAAACCACCCCCTCCATTAGTACAGACCCCCAGGACAAACCACCCCCCTCCATTAGTACAGACCCCCAGAACAAACCACCCCCCTCTATTAGTACAGACCTCCCAGAACAAACCACCCCCCTCTATTAGTACAGACCCCCCAGAACAAACCACCCCCCTCCATTAGTACAGACCCCCCAGAACAAACAACCCCCCTCCATTAGTACAGACCCCCAGGACAAACCACCCTCCCTCCATTAGTACAGACCCCCAGAACAAACCACCCCCTCCATTAGTACAGACCCCCCAGGACAAACCCCCCCTCCATTAGTACAGATCCCCCCAACAAACCACCCCCCCTACATTAGCACAGACCCCCAGAACAAACCACCCCCCCTCCATTAATACAGACCCCCAGGACAAACCACCCCCCCTACATAAGTATAGCCCCCCCAGGACAAACCCTTCTCCATTAGTGTAGACCCCTCCAGGACAAACCCCCCTCCATTAGTATAGACCCCCCAGGACAAACCCCCCTCCATTAGTATAGACCCCCCAGGACAAACCCCCCCTCCATTAGTATAGACCCCTCCAGGACAAACCCCTCCTCCATTAGTATAGACCCCTCCAGGACAAACCCCCCTCCATTAGTATAGACCCCCCAGGATAAACCCCCCCTCCCTTAGTATAGACCCCCCAGGACAAACCCTACCCTCCATTAGTATAGACCTCCGACAAACCACCCCCACCCCTCCATTAAAGCTAATTAAAAAACACCAGGCCAGCAGCTGGAGAGGAGAGGACAGTGTGCAGCCGCGCCGCCCGGGTGGAGAACGGAGTGTTTAAGGCTTGGGCAGTAGGCAGGAGTTACACACGGGAGGAGGAGAACTGGAACACATCGGGCACAGACCCCCCCAGTGACGTTACTGCGCAGCTGGTCTCTCTGTACACAGGGACACAGCCGCTCCAATCTCCGGCTGTTTCCGCTCTCCTCCTCTGACAGTAGGAGGGAGGGGGGATGGGCTTAGGCAAGAAACACAGCGGCGGCGGCAGTGGTGACCGGCAGAGAGAGCTGCCTTCGGACAAGGAGAGGAGGAGGGAGGGGAGCACTCTGGCGCTTCAGCGCCCCCACCTCTGTGGCGCCCAGGTGCACTGCACCCCGTGCACCCTGCCCAGGATCGGCCCTGATTGGGTGACTCTTCTGGCAGCTGGGAAGGATGTAGGACAGGGTGCCATAGTGTTGGAGGTTGTTCCGCCACAACGCCTCCAAAATGCTACTACTGGTGATTCTGACACACCTCTCTTCTCCACTCCCTCCTCTTCTTCTTCCTCTATGACCTCTTCCTGTGCTTTGTCCTCAGAACCAGCAGTGCTCCTTAGGCGTTCAAGGGGCTACGCAAGTACACAGGCCAAAAGATACCATGTGGTGCTTGAGCTGGTGTGCTTGGGGGACAGGAGCCACACTGGGGCAGAGATTCTGTCAGTTCTGCAGGGGCAGGCTCAGAGGTGGTTGATGCCACGCCAGCTTCAGCCAGAAATGGAGGTTTGCGACAATGGCACCAACCTCCTCTCCGCCCTCCAACAGGGACAACTGACCGATGTGCCCTGTTTGGCTCATGTCCTTAACTTGGTGGTGCAGCGGTTCTTGGGCAGGTACCCAGGCTTACAGGATGTCCTGAGGCAGGCCAGGAAAGTCTGTGCATTTCCGCCGGTCATATAATGCCAGTTCTCGGCTGGCTGATCTCCAAAAGGAATTTAACCCACCCAAGAAAAACATCTTTGGGAGGCCTCACAGAAAGGTCTGTGCAACGCGTTCCCAGAGACTGATAATTTACAAATTCCTGTTCCTGGACAACATGTTGCTGAGGCTTCGGTCAGTCAAAGAAGGAGCGGTGAAGAAGGTGGCCATCTGACTGATGCGTTCAGACAATTTTTTAGTCTGCAGCCCCAAGGTATGATCAGTTCCAGCAACCATTGCCAGCGTCTGTTTTACATGGTGCAGGAATACCTAGGGGCAAGATCTGACTTGGACACCTTTCCCACCGAAAATCCTCAGGGTTACTGGGTCTTGAGGATGGATCACTGGCCAGAGCTTGCACAGTATGCAATTGAGCTACTGGCCTGTCCTGCATCCAGCATTCTTTCGGAATGCACATTCAGTGCTGCTGGAGGCTTTGTAACCGATCACAGGGTGCGCCTGTCCACCGACTCGGTCGATCGACTGACCTTCATAAAAAATAATCAGTCTTGGATCACCACCAGCTACCAAGCACCTGATGCTGGTGTATCTGAATAATTTTTTCTTAAATGTCAGATCCCTTCAAGACTGCCTATGCTGATGCTGAGTGACTATCCTGTTAAGCTGATCCTCTTCCTCCTCAATGATCATGCTGATAGCTTGTAAGTATATTTTTGGTTCTGGGCGCCGCCACCAGTGGCTAAGGCCCAATTTTTCAGCCCCTGTTTAACAGGGGCGTGTAATTACAATTTTTGATGCAATAACTTGCAAGGAGGGTTCGGTGCTGCGCTCAACTAGAGTATTTGTTAGGGGTTGCAGTGTTGTGGCACCAGTACCAGTGCCTAAGGCCCAATTTTTCAGACCCTGTTTAATAAGGGTGTGTAATTACAATTTTTGATGCAATACTTTGCAACAGGGCTCGTTCCTGCGCACCAACTAGAGTATCTGTGAGGGGTTGCAGTGTTGTGGCACCAGTGCCTAAGGTCCAATTTTTCTGCCTCTGTTCAACAGGAACATGTGCTTACAATTCTTGATCTAATATTTCACAGCAGGGCCCGTTTCTGCGCCCACCAAGAGTAACTGTGAGGGCTTACAGTGTTGTGGCAACACCAACACCTAAGGCCCCAATTTCTGCAGAGTATATAGGGCAGGCCCCTACTTTCAAACATCCAACTTACAAACGACTCCTACTTGCAAACGGAAGGAGAAACAGGAAGTGAGATGAAATCTACCCCTAGGAAGGGAAATTCTCTCCTGTAATAGTTAATATGGGAAAAACGTGTCTCCTCTCCAGTGATGCTTTATCAACAATCCTTGTTTCACTAAAAACCCCAAATTGTCAAAAAACATTTGTCATTGGGACAGAAAGTGAGGTGAAATCTTCTGAAGAGGTGCACAGACAGCAAAACAAATGTCACAGGGGTGATAACCCTTCCCTATGTTTTCCAAAAAGCTTAAAATAGATTTTTTGGCTGGAGCTACACTTTAAAAATGTACCAGTTCAAAATTACAAACAGATTCTACTTAATAACAAACCTACAGTCCCTGTCTTGTTTGCACCGCCTGTATACTGCTGTTCAGCATATATAGGGCCTGGGGGCCCCACACCTTTCCTTTTTTTAATTTGAGTGCGGGGTTCCCCTTAATATCCATACAAGACCCAAAGGGCCTGGTAATGGACTGGGGAGGGGGTAACCCATGCCGTTTGTCTCACTGATTTTCATCCATATTGCAGGGACCCGACATTACATTAAAGCCGCAAGCAGTTTTAAATTACTTTTATTCCTTTAAAAATGTCATTTTGTTCAGGGACTGTTCTAAGCACGGGAAACACGCGCCACTTTACAGGCATACCATAGACACCCTCCAGGTATGATATTTAAAGGAATATTTCACTTTTTTTTTCACTTTAAGCATCATTAAAATCACTGCCCCCGAAAAAACGGCCATTTTTAAAACTTATTTTTGCATTGATACATGTCCCCTGGGGCAGGACCTGGGTCCCCAAACCCTTTTTAGGACAATACCATGCAAATTAGCCTTTAAAATTAGCACTTTTGATTTTGAACGTTCGAGTCCCATAATCTTCAATGAGGTTCTAAAGTTTGCGTGAATTTTCGGTCCGTTCGCAGGTTCTGGTTCGAACCGAACTGGGGGGTGTTCAGCTCAATCCTATTGGCTACACCTCATGCAGGTTGCAGACTGTTGTGCCCTCCTTTCTGGGCTGACCACATAAGTCAGATAAGCACATAAGCAGCCATAATACACAACTTTACATTCCTCATGCTCACTGGTACCCCTGCAAGCCACACAGACTTCTTGCCACAGTTGCCAGGGGTGACAACAGATATGCTTTCAGAATACCCAGGGCTGGTACACAGATGCACACTCAAGCTCTCCTGAGCCATTGCTTGACTGGTATTTGTTGTCCCAGTGATGCCTCTCCCATTGCTATAGGTGACGACCTCCCTTTGCTGGAGCGTTGCTGGGGTTCCCATTCCCATCGGAACATTTCCCCAAGCAGAATCTCGGCTTTAAACTGTTCATAATCATTTCGGCTTAGACCCATCTGTTGGTGGGATACCAGAACCGATTCAGCAGCAAGGGTTGCAGCAACAATGACCAGCGGTCTCTAGGCCATGCCCTCCATGTTGCAACTCTTTAAAACTCCATTAGGAAAGCTTCAGTCTCCTCTGTAGGCAGCATTGACCATATAAAGTTAGACGCCACTATGTTGACTTCCCACTCTGACTTCCCACTCTGAAGCCAGGGACAAAGGATGCGGAACAACAGCCGGAACTTTCCCTTTAACTTTATTTAACATTAACTTATTGTGTTTTGACCACCCCATTCTTCCAGTCACATGCACAGCAGCTTGTTACACAGTTCACAGCAATAAAACAAAAAAATTCTCACAGGTGCACTCACCTGGCTGTACTTCCACAAACAGCCACTGACAGTTCCTTGAAAAAACTCACTGCTGAAGCAGAGACCCAGATTTCCACTGTCTGTATGCCCTCATCCGACAACCACTTGTAATATGGGGGATGTCCAGCTCAGTGGTAGATGTATTTTCAGTGAGTTCACAGCCAACAGGAACTTTAGTTTAAGGGCATGGTAGCCCACTTTTATTAAAAGTAACAAAAATGAAATACATGCATGGGTTGCCCACACAGGGGTTCTTCTCACAAAAAATACATCAAAATGAAAATGCCAAGCCACCTGGCTCTCAAGGTTCACTCAGCCTCAGGTTGCAGTACAAACCTACGAAGACCCAATCCTGGCCTCTAGGAAGGGGCTCTCCTGACACTCCAGGCTTTCATACTCCTCCAAGACTCACGGCCCCCCTCTGGTCCCCAGGGCTCTCTCTTCCAGTTGTCTCAACTATGGTCTCCCTGACTCTCTCAGCTTGCCCATCTCTCTCAGTCCACTGACCTGGAACCTCTCCAACATGGAGTGCAGTCTCAAAGAAATTGCCTGGGTTCTTAAACAGTAGAACACATCCCTCCTGGCTGCAGCAACTGCTCCAACACCAACTCCCATGAGAAATGCTCAGATCTGCCTTATAATGAGTGTGTGCACCTGCAGAGGCGGCTTTAGGCTTTGTGAGGCCATAGGCAAAACCTAGACATGAGTCCCCACTCACCCCCATAATTGGAAAGATAATTCAAGTGATAAAAAATTAACTGTATAAATTGCATATATTAAGAGCTTTAAAGTGCTGGTGTCAGTTCTCTATCTCGGTACTGGTGTCAGTGCTCTCTATCTCGGTGCTGGTGTCAGTGCTGGTGTCAGTGCTCTCTATCTCAGTGCTGGTGTCAGTGCTCTCTATCTCAGTGCTGGTGTCAGTGCCCTCTATCTCAGTGCTATCTATCTCGGTGCTGGTGTCAGTCCTTTCTATCTCGGTGCTGGTGTCAGTGCTCTCTATCTCAGTGCTGGTGTCAGTTCCCTCTATCTCAGTGCTGGTGTCAGTTCCCTCTATCTCAGTGCTAGTGTCAGTGCCCTCTATCTCAGTGCTGGTGTCAGTGCCCTCTATCTCGGTGTTGGTGTCAGTGCCCTCTATCTCGGTGCTGGAGTCAATGCTCTCTATCTTTGTGCTGGTATCAGTGCTCTCTATCTCGGTGCTAGTGTCAGTGCTCTCTATCTCAGTGCTAGTGTCAATGCTCTCTATCTCAATGCTCTCTATCTCGGTGCTGGTGTCAGTGTTCTCTATCTCAGTGCTGGTGTCAGTGTTCTCTATCTCAGTGCTGGTGTCAGTGCTCTCTATCTCAGTACTGGTGTCAGTGCCCTCTATCTCAGTGCTATCTATCTCTGTGCTGATGTCAGTCCTTTCTTGTACAAAAGGTTTATTGAATAGAAAGACCATTAATAATACAGTAACAAAAGGAACACATAAGTGAACATAATGCAATGACTTGCTTACATAGGCTTAATGAGTAGTCTCAAATTACATAACAATAGCGATATGTAAAGTGATGTATTGTATGATACACAAATGAACGTATTATCTGACCATAAAATAATGAACAATTCTCTAAAGTGGCAATATGTGCTCATATAATAATGTCATCTTATACCCTGTCCCAGACAGGAGTAAGCCCGTGGGTAAGAGACTGAAATAAGAAAAGGGAACCAGAGAATGTTAGAGAAGAAAGGGGCAAGAACTATAGTAGGTTTATAGAGTATAAAAGATGGGGGGAAACAAAGGAGAGAGTATGAGGGGAGAGGGAAAGTAGTAGAGGGGGGGGTCCGCGGGGTGAAGGGGTGGAAACCCATTACAGTGAGAGTAGCATTGAATCAAATCTGGAGGGATGGGCATAATTCACCCATGGTTGCCATGTCCGAAGAAATTTATCGTGCTTATCTGATAATATTGCAGTCAATTTTTCATTGACCATGATGTCATTAACACGTTTTTTTACCGCTTCAAAACTGAGAATTGGGGTTTTCTAAGCTTTTGCGATAGTTAATTTAGTTGCAGTAAATATATGGGATGCCAGTTGGCGTTCTGGTCGCAACAGTTCAGTGATTGGTTTCCCCAGGATGGCCTCAAATGGGTCCCTCTTTATAATAGTGTTGAAAAGACTTCGAAGGAGTGCATAAACCCTAATCCACAGTCTGCATACCCTGGGACACCTCCACCAAATGTGTGCCATCGTGCCCTCTTGCAAACACCCATGGAAACATAAAGGGGAATATGATGGGATGAAACTCGCCAGTCTGGCTGGAGTATAGTACCATCTGTATAGTACTTTGTATGCATTTTCCAAAAAAAGAACATTCCTAGAGCTTTTGGACAATGCAATAGTCATGGCCTTCCAATCCTCCGGGTCCAACCTTTTTCCCAGTTCTGCCTCCCACTGGAGATGGTATGGTCTTAAATGCGGTTTTGTGGAGCCAATAATGGCTGCATAAATCAATGAAATCAGACCCGAGGATTGGGGCCGTGATCTGCACAGACTTTCAAACGGGGTTAACGTGTAAGGGGTAGTTTGTGATTTTATGAGGGATTGGAGAAAGTGTCTTATTTGTGTGTATCTAAAATGTTCTCTGAGAGGGATATCATGGGAAGAGCATAAGGCTGCGGATGTTATAATTCTAGTTGGGGAAAGTAAGGAGTGGACATCCGTGAAGCCGTTTTCAGACCACCACCGGAATTGCTGTGGGTTATCAGTTCCTGGTGGAAACAATGGACAGTGAAGAAAAGAAAGTAGAGGAAGATGTGGGGAGATGAAACAGAAAAGAGAGAAGGTTTTCCCCACAACTGGGTTTTTAGGCAGCACAGTAATGGATGTAGTCAGTATTGAATGAAAAAATACAACAATTTTATTAGAAGCTATACCAAAACAGTTAAAAACGATGAGCTCCAGTGGGGAGTACTTAAAAGCTAAATGGCTGAACATACATTGGCAGACATATATTCATAACACAATTCCTATCATGAACATAAGACCTGACGCGTTTCAACCCTTAATGATTGGGGTCTTCTTCAGAGGTTCGGTCTGCTAGAGAGAGCATATAAATAGCATTGGTATATACATACATAACTTTCATTATATAGTAGTAACTACATTCATGATGTAATGCACCAATATAGTATAGTTACCAAAGAAAATGTATGTCCGACAGACGAAAGAAAAATTCCCCACATGGAGATCCCTTAAAACGATATGTTGTATTTTCCTCCCAAACCAAAGGGGGGCTCCGGATGCCTCCACCGCCACCTCAACCCAGACCGGGGTAGTGAGAGGCAAAGTGACTTACAAGAGGCCACACACTCGGGCGCCGCCCGCCAAAGCAAACAGCCGGCCAACGGACGCTACAGACACCTAGGATGAAAAATTGATGAGACAGACTAAGTACACACCCAAAGAATAATAATCAGATTTTTTGTGGGCGGGAAGCAACCACCAAGGGGCCAGAGTCACCCATATGTAGTATCTATAGTACATGTGGTTCAAGCCAAACCAAAAAGAAGGTTCCAACCATATTTATATGGTATGTCTTTGGAGGCTAATAGAATAAATAGTATATAGCTATAAAGATATTGGCAAAAAACTCCTTTCAGATGAAAACAGTGAGGTGGTGAGGGGTGTGGGAAAAAGAAAAAGATGTGAAAATGGTGGGAGCATGAAATCATCATGCAAAGAAAGGGTGAAGTGTGTGGGGAAGGAGTGTGCTGTGAAGTGTGAGCAAGGAGGTGATGGGGGGGGGGAAAGAGAAAGCAATAGGTGATGAGGTACACGCATATTTATTACCTCAATAAGTGCTAGCCATTATATGTAACTGCATCAAAGTGCCCCATGAAGACTAGACTGACACCTGTTTACCAACCCGGGATTGGTCACAGGTCATATGGGACTCAGAAGGTTAGTATCCAAATCTAAGTCCACTAGTCTAGAAACAAAACAAAAAAGAAAAAGAAATGTTTTTGTATCTATGAAAAAATATAAGCATACTATGATCATGAGTAATCAAGCAGTAAAAAATCAATAGCAAATAACGGGGTCACCAGGCCCTGATTACATGGGGTAAAACAAAGATGCAGAGGCATAAGGCTAGAAGGACATACTTACTGGGTAGTGACCACAGATAGTGGCAAAGAGTGATAGTAGGCAACGGAGGGTGTGTATGATCCTCCAGGCAGGGAAAGGATTGTGAGTCTATTGCCAATAACATTTATATATCCTTAATTGATTAGGGGTGTGCATAGCCTGTCCCACCCCATCCCAGGTGTGTCCGGTCAGCCAGCAGCTGCGTAGGGGGCAGCATGGCCACCATTAAGGCAGCCGTGTGTGGCTTCCCCGGCGTCCAGGAAGAGCGTCAGCCCCGAAGTCTCGTCATTCTCGCCGAAATCTCGCGATACCCATGACGTCACGTCGCACGCGCGGGGCCCCGCGCATGCGCAGTGGCGAAGGGTGTCCGAGAATGTTCAGGGACGCCGCCGGCAAGGAGGGATAGATCCCCAGTGCGGCGATCGGTGGCCACCCGATCGCCAAACGGGGAATAGAGGGGGGGGGAGGAGCCGCATAATCGTGTCGGCCCATTCCCCCCCCCCCCCCTTGCCGGGAAGGCACGTCACCAATCACCCCCGCACTAAGGAGCGATGGCGGAGAGAGCACCAGCGCCTCCCCTGGCTGGAGGGAAAGCAGACATACATATAAAGAACTTTGTATTTTAGACTCATCACTATTAAATTCATATTGCTGTTAATGCATTACATACAAGTAAGAAGAGCGTCAGTAAAAAGGAGAAATTCAATCATATGCAATCGGTAACCACATAGCATCAAATTGAAAGGTAGAAAAACAATAAGTCAAAAGAACAGAACAATATAAAATGAACATAAAATGTACAAAAATGTATATAAAAAAAAAAAAATATATCATAATCAAATCAAAAATATAATAACACCGGAGGCAAGAAAAAGAGAAAATGACAAGGGAGGGAGGGAGGGGGAAAAGGGGGGAAAGGAAGGGGAAGGGAGGGGAGAGGGAGAGGGGAGGAGGGCAAGACTGGATCCTAGCGACAAAATACTGATTATTGGACTGCTTTAGGTCATATTCCACTCTCAGAGAGAGGGAACATGCCTATTGTGTTTTACCAGAGACAAAGCCCTTTAGGAATGGAGCAAAAGAGATAGCATCGTTTAGTCCTGGGAAAGAGGTGGAATTTAATTTAAATATCCACCTCTGTTCATGCTGTAATAGGATTTTGTTCCAGTCGCCGCCTCGTGTCGGTATATGAACTCGATCGAGTGCGGCGAAAGATACTTTAGGCATTCTGTAGTTGTGGGTTTCCATCACATGTCGCCCAAGTGGCAAGTACGGATTGCTAATTTGCATGTGGTAGATATGTTTAGATATGCGTCGGTGGAACTCTTGTTTAGTCTTACCGACGTAGTGTGCCCCACATTCGCAAGACATAAGGTACACTACGCCCCGCGTTTGACAGTTGGTGAAGTGTGATGGTTTAAAGATTGTTCCATTTGGAAGGTTGAAGATCTTTTCATGTCTTATGTACTGGCAGTAAGAGCAGTGTCCACAAGGGAAGGATCCCAGGACAGAACAATGCTTTCCTCTTTTTTGTGCGTTTTTAAACTCACTTTGGACTAATTTGTCTCTTAGTGAGGTCGCTCGTCTATAGGTGATTGAAGGGGTATCTGCAATGAACTTACTAATCTTTGGGTCATCTCGATGTATGGACCAATGTCTACCAATGATATTTCTAATCTGCTTATGTTGTTTGGAAAAGCGTAGAATCACCCTAGTGGGATTCGTATTGGGGTCACCCTTGGGTCTTTCTCCAGATAACAATGCATGTCTGGGTTGTATGGCCGCTCGATTGTACGCCTTACGCAGACATGAGCGGCTATAACCCCGTGCCAATAACCTAAATTGTAGTTTCTGTGCTTCTTGCTTGAAGAGAGTCTCATCGGAACAGTTCCTGCGTAAACGCAGGTACTGTCCGTATGTGATAGATCTCTTCAAGCCTGTGGGGTGGAAGCTATCCGCATGGAGGATGGTATTTCCTGCGGTGCTTTTCCGAAACAGAGTGCTGGAAATGAGGTCCTCTGAGGTACGTCTCAGCTGCAAATCCAAGAAAGTTATTTGGTCACAGTCATAGGTCATAGTGAATTTTAGATTGCGATCATTCTGATTGATACAATCAAAAAACTTCAATAGGGATTCCTCAGGGCCTTCTCAGATCAGGAGGACATCATCAATGTATCGTTGCCACACACGTATGTGGCTCATGTATGTGGCGAGGCCCTCATCCTCTTGAAGTGCCCTCTCCCACTCCCCCAGGTACAGATTGGCGTAGGCCGGGGCACAACAGGTGCCCATGGCCACGCCCTGCACCTGGAGGTAGTGGGAGTGGTCAAAGGTAAAGAAATTGTTATTCAGGATATATTCCAAGGCATCAATGATAAACTCATTTAATGCTACATCATATTTGCGGCTTCTTAGGAGGAGTGCCCGTACAGCTTCGATCCCCTTGTGATGGGGGATCGAGCTGTACAGGGCCTCGACATCGATAGCTACAAAAAAGGAATGAGGTGGAAGAGATATTTCCTGGATGAGTTGAAGTAGATGCATCGTGTCTTTTAGGAACGAGGGCATGCTTGTGACAAACGGTTGTAGAAATGAATCAATCACTCTACTCAAGTTTTCTGATATCCCTCCATTCCCGGAGACAATTGATCGTCCTGGAGGTTTTATTTGACTCTTAT
This sequence comes from Lithobates clamitans, assembly GCA_037952925.1. Taxonomy (NCBI): domain Eukaryota; kingdom Metazoa; phylum Chordata; class Amphibia; order Anura; family Ranidae; genus Lithobates; species Lithobates clamitans. The sequence goes on along the minus strand of JBBGZY010001913.1, from coordinate 1,566,569 downwards.
GGATTTTGGGCAAACTATAAAACGTGGCCATGCGTGGATATTTTGTTTGAATAAATTCATACTGATCTCTGGTAATAACTCCCTTGTCCACAGCGGACTGGATTAGATCATAGAATTTAGTATACGATCTTTGTATCATTTTGTTTGTGGCGATTTTGTACCATTCCTCATTATCTAGGATGTCTTGGCACATACGTGTGTAGTCCTGATTGTCCATCAAAACTACGTTCCCTCCCTTGTCGGATGGTTTTATTGTGATTTCTACATTGTTACACAAAGAATCAATAGCTGCCGATTCCTCAGCAGTTAAGTTCTGTGATTGTGTTTTTTTGTATGGGAGTTTGGAAAGGTCTCTTAGTGTTTGTTTGACAAAAATCTCTATGTTAGGGTTTAAACTGAGGGGTGGAAATTTCCCAGAAGGTTTTTTGAAACTCATTGCAGATTTCTGGGTAGGTTCATTTGCGCTTTCCAGTAGAGTTTCCAAGTCAATTTGATCTATGAGATCTAAAGTGTTGTTTTCTTGGAATAAAAGCGTCAAATCGCGCAGGGCTTTGAATTCTTTCATACTGAAAGTAGCCCATTCAGTCATATCCGTATCGGTGTCAGTTTTTGCATGAAGGCTCTTCAAAAGGAGCCGACGTGCAAATAGTTGTAAATCGGTTACAACTTCAAATAGATCGAAGTTCTCTTGGGGACAAAAGGTCAATCCACGTGATAACACATCGATTTCAACTGCAGATAGTGAATAGGATGATAAGTTTATCACGCTGAGGGATTCTGTGGAATCCGCGTGATATACGCATCCAAATTCCCTACTCCCCTGTTTGTTTGGGATGGGGAGAATCCCTATGTTTGGTTTAAAGGATTCTGTGATCCAAGTTTTGGACCTCCTAATGATGGATTTGAGTGTTTTTTAATTGTTGACGTACTGGGCAGGACATCTGTTTCATTGATAACTATATTCGATATATCAGATTTGGATCCTACATGTCTCACCTCCTCCCTATTAATCTCCGGACTTGGTTCCGAAGGGGCCTCCATAATCCGTTTTTTCCTATCCTGTTCAGGGGAGCCCTTGTTGTTACGGCTCCTCTTAAATTTGCCACGTTCTTTAGTTGTTTTTGAATTCTGGTTGGAATCGAAGTCTTTTTTGGACTTCGATGTACCACCAATTTGTTTAGATTGTTGCTGTGATACATATTGTTTGTTTTTTTGGAAATTTGTTTGGGAGTTGTTATTCCATTTGTATGCTCGTCCTTCAGAGAAGGCGGCATGATCCCTCCAGAACTTCAACTCCTTTTTCTGCAGTACGTTCCTGTTATAGGTCGACAGGTCATTCCGAAGATTGGCCTGCGGCTCCGAGTACAGGGTGTGCTGTATAAAAGGTTTTAGGGAGGTATCTATGTTGCCAATCTCTGTGTCAAGTAGTAGCATTTGTTTGTTGTATTCCCTAGTAAGGATGGCCATCATTTCCTGAGAACAGGCATTCAGATTGGCCTCCCATTCGCTTTTGCATTCGGCGCTAATTTGATCTAGATTGGGAAATATTTGAATGCGTAGACCTAAAGGGTTGATTTTATCCTCTTTATATCTATTCAAAGTTTTAATGTGCCAAAATAATGCAGATTTTTTCTCAAGTGTTCTATTCAGCTTATGAAACAGAGATGAGATCTGAGTTTTAGCTCGATCCCCTTGTTCAAATTCTGTCTCATAACCTGACATTAAATTTACCCATTCTGTACCCTGAAAGTGACTCATATTGATATCAATTCTCAACTAAAACCATATAGGTACCAACAACAAAAGAGAGAAATTAATCCTATGTACTGGAGCTCATGTTTCCATTCTCATGTGTCATAGGGGAAGGGGTGTTTAACCACCCAATTGACAGTTGAAGAAAAGGAAAAGACACTGGAGAGAAGGAAAGGAATTGCTGCTCACCCCTTAGATATTGAAACAGAAAAGAGAGAAGGTTTTCCCCACAACGGGGTTTTTAGGCAGCACAGTAATGGATGTAGTCAGTATTGTATGAAAAAATATAACAATTTTATTAGAAGCTATACCAAAACAGTTAAAAACGATGAGCTCCAGTGGGGAGTACTTAAAAGCTAAATGGCTGAACATACATTGGCAGACATATATTCATAACACAATTCCTATCATGAACATAAGACCTGACGCGTTTCAACCCTTAATGGGGAGATAAGTCCTGCTGAATATTTATTGATATGAAGAAATAAAATCCAAATGCAGTCACCTCATGTACAGGGCGGAACAGGAAAGATAGCTAACATGCTTCACGCCCCAGCTATGAATAAGCGCCATGATGGGGCGTGAAACATGTTAGCTATCTTTCCTGTTCCTCTCTGTACATGAGGTGACTGCATTTGGATTTTATTTCTTCATATCAATAAAGATGTCTTCTATGGTGTGCGGCCGTCCAGGATATTTTTCTCTTTCCACAAGCTTGTGCAGAGCCAGCACCTGTGAGTTCCATTAGGGCGGGTGTCTTGATACGGATTTGAGAGATTGGAGCGGCAATCTTTTGCTTGTGCCAGGCATGGGCCTATATTATTTGGGCGGTATGTCTGAGGAAGCCATGGGAGGGAGGCTAGAGGTATCGGGTGTGAGTCTACCATGTCCATCGTGGCCCATAGCGGCATTTGTTGTTTCTCATGAAGATGGGATAATGGTGCTATAGCTGCTGCTGTGTAATATGCCTGTAGGTTGGGAACTGATAGACCGCCATTAATCTTACGAGCAAAAAGCACCTGCTTCTTAATTCTAGGTTTCTTGGAGCCCCATATGAACTGCATGATTTTGCGCTGATGGATACGGAGTATATGAGAGGGGACCTGAACCGGTAAAACCCTAAAACAATAAAGCAATTTTGGGAGATAAGACATACGGATGGTAGCAATCCTACCAAACCAGAATAACGGAAGATTAGACCACGAGGAGAGCATACCTGCAAGTTTATTAAACAATAAGGGGAAGTTAGCTTGATATAGGCCCGAATAATTTGGGGTATGTCGAATACCTAAATAGGGTAACGAGTTTAACCATTGGAAAGAAAAGTGTGACTTAAGGGTCGCTATTTCAGTGAGCGGAAGATTTATCGACAATGCCTTAAATTTTGCGGGGTTAACAAATAGGCCCGACAAGGTAGCAAAAGTGTCCAGAAGAGCTAGTAAATTAGGCAGAGTGAGTCTCGGCTTAGTTATGGTGAGTAAAATGTCATCCACAAACATTGACAGTTTGTGTGAGGTTCCCGCTATCTCCACGCCTGCAATATCCGGATGGGATCTAATGGCTTCCGCCAGGGGTTCGAGCACTAAAATGAATAATAATGGGGACAACGGGCATCCCTGACGAGTGCCCCTTCTGATAGGGAAGGTTTTTGATTCAAACCCATAGTACTTCACTTTGGCTTGGGGGAAATTATAAATAGCCGAGACCCAACTCATAAAAGAAGTGCCAAATCCAAAATGTTTAAGTGTTTGTGTTAGGTAGGGCCATGACAGTGTGTCAAAAGCTTTGTTAATGTCCAGTGACAAAAACATCGTTTCTAGGGACCTGTTATGAGCAATATGTTGTATTTGCAAGAGACGCCTAATAGCATCACCTGCCTGTCTCCTTGGAACAAAGCCTACCTGATCTTTTTTTATTAACCACTTGACGACCGCCTCACGCCGATGTACGTCGGCAAAGTGGCACGGACAGGCAAAATCACGTACAGGGTACGTGATTTGCCTTCCGCGGGTGGGGGGTCCGATCGGACCCCCCCCCGGTGCCCGAGGCGGTCGTCGTTTGTCCAGCGGCGATCGGTGATGAGGGGGAGACCATCCGTTCGTGGCCCCCCCCTCGCGATCGCCGCCGGCCAATGAAAACACTCCTTTGCTGCTGTATGCTAAACAGCAGCAAAGGAAGTGATGTCATCTCCCCTCGGGTCGGTATTTTCCGTTCCGGCCCGAGGAGAGACGACAAGTATGTGAGTGCACAAACACTACACACACAGTAGAACATGCCAGGCACACAAATCACCCCGATCCCCCCCCGATCGCCCCCCGATCCCCCCCCAATCACCCCCCCCCCCCCTGTCACAAACTGACACCAGCAGTTTTTTTTTTTTTTTTTTCTGATTACTGCATAGTGTCAGTTTGTGACAGTGACAGTGTTGGGACAGTGTATATTACCCCCCTTTAGGTCTAGGGTACCCCCCTTACCCCCCCTAATAAAGTTTTAACCCCTTGATCACCCCCTGTCACCAGTGTCACTAAGCGATCATTTTTCTGATCGCTGTATTAGTGTCGCTGGTGACGCTAGTTAGTGAGGTAAATATTTAGGTTCGCCGTCAGCGTTTTATAGCGTCAGGGACCCCCATATACTACCTAATAAATGTTTTAACCCCTTGATTGCCCCCTAGTTAACCCTTTCACCACTGATCACCGTATAACCGTTACGGTTGACGCTGGTTAGTTCGTTTATTTTTTATAGTGTCAGGGCACCCGCCGTTTATTACCGAATAAAGGTTTAGCCCCCTGATCGCCCGGCGGTGATATGCGTCGCCCCAGGCAGCGTCAAATTAGCGCCAGTACCGCTAACACCCACGCACGCAGCATGCGCCTCCCTTAGTGGTATAGTATCTGATCGGATCAATATCTGATCCGATCAGATCTATACTAGCGTCCCCAGCAGTTTAGGGTTCCCAAAAACGCAGTGTTAGCGGGATCAGCCCAGATACCCGCTAGCACCTGCGTTTTGTCCCTCCGCCCGGCCCACCCAAGTGCAGTATCGATCGATCACTGTCACTTACAAGGCACTAAACGCATAACTGCAGCGTTCGCAGAGTCAGGCCTGATCCCTGCGATCGCTAACAGTTTTTTTGGTAGCATTTTGGTGAACTGGCAAGCACCAGCCCCAGGCAGCGTCAGGTTAGCGCCAGTACCGCTAACACCCACGCACGCACCATACACCTCCCTTAGTGGTATAGTATCTGATCGCATCAATATCTGATCCGATCAGATCTATACTAGCGTCCCCAGCAGTTTAGGGTTCCCAAAAACGCAGTGTTAGCGGAATCAGCCCAGATACCTGCTAGCACCTGCGTTTTGCCCCTCCGCCCGGCCCAGCCCAGCCCACCCAAGTGCAGTATCGATCGATCACTGACACTTACAAAACACTAAACGCATAACTGCAGCGTTCGCAGAGTCAGGCCTGATCCCTGCGATCGCTAACAGTTTTTTTTGTAGCGTTTTGGTGAACTGGCAAGCACCAGCCCCAGGCAGCGTCAGGTTAGCGCCAGTACCGCTAACACCCACGCACGCACTGTACACCTCCCTTAGTGGTATAGTATCTGATTGCATCAATATCTGATCCGATCAGATCTATACTAGCGTCACCAGCAGTTTAGGGTTCCCAAAAACGCAGTGTTAGCGGGATCAGCCCAGATACCTGCTAGCACCTGCGTTTTGCCCCTCCGCCCGGCCCAGCCCAGCCCACCCAAGTGCGGTATCGATCGATCACTGTCACTTACAAAACACTAAACGCATAACTGCAGCGTTCGCAGAGTCAGGCCTGATCCCTGCGATCGCTAACAGTTTTTTGGTAGTGTTTTGGTGAACTGGCAAGCGCCAGCGGCCTAGTACACCCCGGTCGTAGTCAAACCAGCACTGCAGTAACACGTGGTGACGTGGCGAGTCCCATAAGTGCAGTTCAAGCTGGTGAGGTGGCAAGCACAAGTAGTGTCCCCCTGCCACCAAAAAGACAAACACAGGCCCGTCGTGCCCATAGTGCCCTTCCTGCTGCATTTGCCAATCCTAATTGGGAACCCACCGCTTCTGCAGCGCCCGTACTTCCCCCATTCACATCCCCAACCAAATGCAGTCGGCTGCATGAGAGGCATTTTTATGTCCTCCCGAGTACCCCTACCCAACGAACCCCCCCAAAAAAGATGTCGTGTCTGCAGCAAGTGCAGATATAGGCGTGACACCCGCTATTATTGTCCCTCCTGTCCTGACAATCCTGGTCTTTGCATTGGTGAATGTTTTGAACGCTACCATTCACTAGTTGAGTATTAGCGTAGGGTACAGCATTGCACAGACTAGGCACAGTTTCACAGGGTCTCCCAAGATGCCATCGCATTTTGAGAGACCCGAACCTGGAACCGGTTACCGTTATAAAAGTTAGTTACAAAAAAAGTGTAAAAAAAAAAAAAATATGAAATAAAAAAAAATAGTTGTTGTTTTATTGTTCTCTCTCTCTCTATTCTCTCTCTCTATTGTTCTGCTCTTTTTTACTGTATTCTATTCTGCAATGTTTTATTGTTATTGTTATTGTTATTGATTGTTATTGTTATTGTTATTGTTATTATGTTTTATCATGTTTGTTTTTCAGGTGTGTAATTATTTACACTTTACTGTGCTTTATTGTTAACCATTGTTAACCATTTTTTTGTCTTCAGGTACGCCATTCACGACTTTGAGTGGTTATACCAGAATGATGCCTGCAGGTTTAGGTATCATCTTGGTATCATTCTTTTCAGCCAGCGGTCGGCTTTCATGTAAAAGCAATCCTAGCGGCTAATTAGCCTCTAGACTGCTTTTACAAGCCGTGGGAGGGAATGCCCCCCACCGTCTTCCGTGTTTTTCTCTGGCTCTCCTGTCTCAACAGGGAACCTGAGAATGCAGCCGGTGATTCAGCCAGCTGACCATAGAGCTGATCAGAGACCAGAGTGGCTCCAAACATCTCTATGGCCTAAGAAACCGGAAGCTACGAGTATTTCATGACTTAGATTTCGCCGGATGTAAATAGCGCCATTGGGAAATTGGGGAAGCATTTTATCACACCGATCTTGGTGTGGTCATTTGCTTTGAGGGCAGAGGAGAGATCTAGGGTCTAATAGACCACAATTTTTTCAAAAAAGAGTACCTGTCACTACCTATTGCTATCATAGGGGATATTTACATTCCCCGAGATAACAATAAAAATGATTAAAAAAAAAAATATGAAAGGAACAGTTTAAAAGTAAGATTAAAAAAGCAAAAAAATAATAAAGAAAAAAAAAAAAAAAAAAAAAAACACCCCTGTCGCCCCCTGCTCTCGCGCTAAGGCGAACGCAAGCGGCGGTCTGTCGTCAAACGTAAACAGCAATTGCACCATGCATGTGAGGTATCACCGCGAAGGCCAGATCGAGTGCAGTAATTTTTCCAGTAGACCTCCTCTGTAAATCTAAAGTGGTAACCTGTAAAGGCTTTTTAAGGCTTTTAAACATGTATTTATTTTGTTGCCACTGCACGTTTGTGCGCAATTTTAAAGCATGTCATGTTTGGTATCCATGTACTCGGCCTGAGATCATCTTTTTTATTTCATCAAACATTTGGGCAATATAGCGTGTTTTAGTGCATTAAAATTAAAAAAAGTGTGTTTTTTCCCCAAAAAATGCGTTTGAAAAATCGCTGCGCAATTACTGTGTGAAAAAAAAAAATGAAACACCCACCATTTTAATCTGTAGGGCATTTGCTTTAAAAAAATATATAATGTTTGGGGGTTCAAAGTAATTTTTTTGCAAAAAAAAAAAACTTTTTCATGTAAACAATAAGTGTCAGAAAGGGCTTTGTCTTCAAGTGGTTAGAAGAGTGGGTGATGTGTGACATAAGCTTCTAAATGTTGTGCATAAAATGCCAGGACAGTTCAAAACCCCCCCAAATGACCCCATTTTGGAAAGTAGACACCCCAAGCTATTTGCTGAGAGGCATGTCGAGTCCATGGAATATTTTATATTGCGACACAAGTTGCGGGAAAGAGACAAATTTTTTTTTTTTTTTTTTTTTTTTGCACAAAGTTGTCACTAAATGATATATTGCTCAAACATGCCATGGAAATATATGAAATTACACCCCAAAATACATTCTGCTGCTTCTCCTGAGTACGGGGATACCACATGTGTGAGACTTTTTGGGAGCCTAGCCGCGTACGGGACCCCGAAAACCAAGCACCGCCTTCAGGCTTTCTAAGGGCGTGAATTTTTGATTTCACTCTTCACTGCCTATCACAGTTTCGGAGGCCATGGAATGCCCAGGTGGCACAAAACCCCCCCAAATGACCTCATTTTGGAAAGTAGACACCCCAAGCTATTTGCTGAGAGGTATAGTGAGTATTTTGCAGACCTCACTTTTTGTCACAAAGTTTTGAAAATTGAAAAAAGAAAAAAAAAAATGTTTTTTCTTGTCTTTCTTCATTTTCAAAAACAAATGAGAGCTGCAAAATACTCACCATGCCTTTCAGCAAATAGCTTGGGGTGTCTACTTTCCAAAATGGGGTCATTTGGGGGGGTTTTGTGCCACCTGGGCATTCCATGGCCTCCGAAACTGTGATAGGCAGTAAAGAGTGAAATCAAAAATTTTCACCCTTAGAAATCCTGAAGGCAGTGATTGGTTTTTGGGGTCCAGTACGCGGCTAGGCTCCCAAAAAGTCCCACACATGTGGTATCCCCATACTCAGGAGAAGCAGCTAAATGTATTTTGGGGTGCAATTCCACATATGCCCATGGCCTGTGTGAGCAATATATCATTTAGTGACAACTTTATGAAAAAAAAAAAAAAAAAAAAAAAAAAGTGTCACTTTCCCGCAACTTGTGTCAAAATATAAAATATTCCATGGACTCAATATGCCTCTCAGCAAATAGCTTGGGGTGTCTACTTTCCAAAATGGGGTCATTTTGGGGGGTTTTGTGCCACCTGGGCATTCCATGGCCTCCGAAACTGTGATAGGCAGTGAAGAGTGAAAGCAAAAATTTACACCCTTAGAAATCCTGAAGGCGGTGATTGGTTTTCGGGGCCCCGTACGCGGCTAGGCTCCCAAAAAGTCCCACACATGTGGTATCCCCATACTCAGGAGAAGCAGCTAAATGTATTTTGGGGTGCAATTCCACATAGGCCCATGGCCTGTGTGAGCAATATATCATTTAGTGACGACTTTTTGTAAATATTTTTTTTTTTTTTTTTTTTTGTCATTTTTCAATCACTTGGGACAAAAAAAATAAATATTCAATGGGTTCAACATGCCTCTCAGCAATTTCCTTGGGGTGTCTACTTTCCAAAATGGGGTCATTTGGGGGGGTTTTGTACTGCCCTGCCATTTTAGCACCTCAAGAAATGACATAGGCAGTCATAAACTAAAAGCTGTGTAAATTCCAGAAAATGTACCCTAGTTTGTAGACGCTATAACTTTTGCGCAAACCAATAAATATACACTTATTGACATTTTTTTTACCAAAGACATGTGGCCGAATACATTTTGGCCTAAATGTATGACTAAAATTTAGTTTATTGGATTTTTTTTATAACAAAAAGTAGAAAATATCATTTTTTTTCAAAATTTTCGGTCTTTTTCCGTTTATAGCGCAAAAAATAAAAACTGCAGAGGTGATCAAATACCATCAAAAGAAAGCTCTATTTGTGGGAAGAAAAGGACGCAAATTTCGTTTGGGTACAGCATTGCATGACCGCGCAATTAGCAGTTAAAGCGACGCAGTGCCAAATTGGAAAAAGACCTCTGGTCCTTAGGCAGCATAATGGTCCGGGGCTCAAGTGGTTAAACGTGGGAGGAAGGAATTGAGGCGGGTGGCTAGAATCTTTGTTAAAATTTTCATGTCGATATTAATTAGGGATATTGGAAGGAACTTAGCCCAGGATGAATGATCTTTGTCAGGTTTTGGTATCATGACAATATTGGCCGTCAGGAGATTGGACGTAAAAGTACTACCGTTTTTAACAGAATTATACATCTTAGTTAAATAGGGGGCCACGACTTCTGCCATTTTCCGATAATAAAGGGCTGTAAAGCCATCTGGACCAGGTCTTTTACCCACCAACTCCTTTATACACTGAAGAACTTCCGAGACCTGAATATCACGGTCCATCAGGGCTGTATGGGTTTCAGATAAAGAAGGTAGAGATAAATTTGTGAGAAAGGAATCAAGACCTTGCGTTGAGAGATGGTCTGGTTCTGAGTAAAGTTTTGTAAGGCGATACCTGAATTCTTCCAGGACTCGCTGAGGATTACCAGTTAGAATATTGTGGCGGGTGCGAAGGGTAATGGGGGTAAATTTCGGGGTAAAGGTACGTATCCTCTTAGCTAGCATTGCGTTAGGTTTATTCGCTTTAATATACCAGTTCTGTCGGGCCCAACGCAAGGTCCTTTCTGCTTCCTCCGTTAGGCATAGATCTAGTTCTGTGCGAGCCTTATCTAAAAGTGTGCGGTTAGCAGGGGTAGGTGATTGTTTGGAAGATGTAGACGCAACCTCTAACTTTAATTCAAGAACGCGTCACATTTTTGCCCTCTCTCTCTTACGTCTAGACGCTATACGGATTACATGGCCCCTAAGAACAGCTTTGTATGCTTCCCAGAGTGTGACTGGGGATGATACTGTGCCTGTATTAATTCTAAAATACTCAACGGAAGCGATATGAATGTCAGTAAGGATCTCCTTGTATGATAGAAGAGAATCGTTCATCACCCAGGGAGAAAATTGTGGTTTGCTTAGAAGAGAGTGACAGACGGTCAGGATGGGGTCATGATCCGACCAAGGGACTGTGAGGATTGAGATTGATTCTATTAAGGGAAGGTATGTAATAGAGGAATGCTGGTTGGACTATATATAGGAAAACAACTCAGGCAGTTTTTCCATCCCTAATAATGATATAATTTGTAAAAAGATAGAGAAGAGGGGGAGGGAATGAGCAGTCCCCCTTCTCAAATGTATGGGACTTTATAGGAAAAAGCCTGAGTTGCGTAGGTGAGAATTTCACAAGCTTAATAAAATTAGCAAAATTTTATTGAAACATAATAAAAAATAATATCGTCAATACATATACAAACATATAAACATCCAGTAGTTGAATCCAGACTTCGTACGTGACTAAAGCCAACATGTTTCGCAAAAGAAATTTTGCTTCATCAGGGCTAGACACGATGCAATTGATTCATTTACACTGTATAAATAATAGACAGTCTTAGATTGTACCATGGTTATACATTAACATCAAATCTTAACGAACATCAGTTATTTTAATTTATAGCTCACCTACTATGAAACTCTCAAAAACGTCAGACTAAAACCGCCAATCATTAGACACCAACCGCCGTACCAACCAAAACGGACTGTCTCTGGGTGCCAGATCCCAGACAGACAATGCCAGTAGGAGGCCTATAATGTGTGGTTCTCCTTGGAACAAAGCCTACCTGATCTTTTTTATTAAACGTGGGAGGAAGGAATTGAGGCGGGTGGCTAGAATCTTTGTTAAAATTTTCATGTCGATATTAATTAGGGATATTGGACGGAAATTAGCCCAGGATGAATGATCTTTGTCAGGTTTTGGTATCATGACAATATTGGCCGTCAGGAGATTGGACGTAAAAGTACTACCGTTTTTAACAGAATTATACATCTTAGTTAAATAGGGGGCCACGACTTCTGCCATTTTCCGATAATAAAGGGCTGTAAAGCCATCTGGACCAGGTCTTTTACCCACCTTCAACTCCTTTATACACTGAAGAACTTCCGAGACCTGAATATCACGGTCCATCAGGGCTGTATGGGTTTCAGATAAAGAAGGTAGAGATAAATTTGTGAGAAAGGAATCAAGACCTTGCGTTGAGAGATGGTCTGGTTCTGAGTAAAGTTTTGTAAGGCGATACCTGAATTCTTCCAGGACTCGCTGAGGATTTGTAAGATTTGCAGGTATGGTTTAAGGCCACGGTGTCTGGCGATTGTGACCGGTGACAAATCCGCAAATAGTTGAAGGGAGTTTCCTTGGAAGGAGAGGGGTTGCTGTTCTTTTGCTGCTTGTAGGAGTTTCTCTTTAGTGCGGTAGTAGTGGAATTTTATGATTATGTCTCTCGGGGGACCATCTGTGGGCTTAGGGGCCAGGGATCTGTGAAATCGATCGAACTCTAACCTGTCCACTGGAATCTCCGGAGCCAATTCCTGAAAGAAAGCAGTAGCTGTGCCCTGCAGGTCCGTCACCACCTCGGGGATACCGGGGATGCGTAGATTGTCCCTGCGGGCCCTGTTTTCTGCATCTTCCAACTTATCTTTCAGGGTCTCAAGCTCCGCTGTTAGTTTATCTACCTCTTCTTCATGACCCTCCAGCACTGTCGTGGCTAGGTCCATGCGTTGTTCTAATTGATTGGTGCGGTGGCCTATCTCTTTAAGGCCCTGCACTAGGTCAGAGGAAAGCTTGCGAGAGGCCACAGTAATTTCATCTCTCACTATACAGCGAAATTTTGCCAGGAGATTGTCAGGGTCTAAGGGGAGAGGGCTCACAAGATCCGTGGGGAATTGCTGCAGACTGTCTGTGGGAGACTCTGGGTTCTCATCTGACATGTGAGCGGTGTCATCCGGCTCCGGAGGTCTTGGATTTTGCCTTGCCAGAGCCTGAGGTGTTTTTTTGGGGCTGCCAGGTTTTTTGTTTTAGTTTGCCTGATCGGTACATTACCAGCAGAGTCCAGGACTATTCCGGTGACCGTGGAGGTGGTTGTGCTGTGTCCCCGCTCCGTCTGTGCACTATACGGCCGGTATAGTGGTTCCGATGGCGCGGAGCGGAGGAATCAGGCAGCCATCTCCTTCGCTCGCGCGCTTGCGCCCCCGATGTCAGTCCTTTCTATCTCGGTGCTGGTGTCAGTGCTCTCTATCTCAGTGCAGGTGTCAGTGTTCTCTATCTCAGTGCTGGTGTCAGTTCCCTTTATCTCAGTGCTGGTGTCAGTTCCCTCTATCTCAGTGCTGGTGTCAGTGCCCTCTATCTCAGTGCTGGTAGCAGTGCCCTCTATCTCAGTGCTGGTGTCAGTGCCCTCTATCTCAGTGTTGGTGTCAGTGCCCTCTATCTCGGTGCTGGAGTCAGTGCTCTCTATCTCAGGGCGGGTGTCAGTGCTCTCTATCTTGGGGCGGGTGTCAGTGCTCTCTATCTCGGTGCTGGTGTCAGTGCTCTCTATCTCAGTGCTGGTGTCAGTGCTCTCTATCTCAATGCTCTCTATCTCGGTGCTGGTGTCAGTGTTCTCTATCTCAGTGCTGGTGTCAGTTCCCTCTATTTCAGTGCTGGTGTCAGTGCCCTCTACCTCAGTGCTGGTGTCAGTGCCTTCTATCTCAGTGCCCTCTATCTCAGTGCTGGTGTCAGTGCCCTCTATCTCAGTGCTGGTGTCAGTGCCCTCTATCTCATTGCTGGTGTCAGTGCCCTCTATCTAGGTGCTGGTGTCAGCGCTCTCTATCTCGGTGCTGGTGTCAGTGCTCTCTATCTCGGTGCTGGTGTCAGTGCTCTCTATCTCAGTGCTGGTGTCAGTTCCTTCTATCTCAGTGCTGGTGTCAGTGCCCTCTATCTCAGTGCTGGTGTTAGTGCCCTCTATCTCAGTGCCCTCTATCTCGGTGCTGGTGTCAGTGCTCTCTATCTCGGTACTTTTTATCTTGGTGCTCTCCATCTCAGTCCTGGTGGTCTCTATCACATTGTTGCACTCAGTGACCACTCTCTCTCAGTGATGGTGTCACATGGAGCTCCTTGAGCTCAGCCTCGTAGAAGAGAAGAAGCTGTGTGAATTTCACCACTTAAGAGGTCTCTTCATCCCTGTTGGCTGCAGTAGGTCCCCCGGGACTCCCCGTAGAGGAAGAGCTGCTGGCAGGATATAGCAGAAGAGACATTGATCAACAGGCAGTGCCAGTGCAGGATGCGGTGCGTCTGGCCCACCATGGCTGAGGATGAGCACTGGACTGGGATGGGACCTCCCAACCCCCCACATTGGAGCCCTGCATAGGCGGGGATGAGGGCAGGGTGGGAGGGGTCAGGGCTTGTCAATTACAGGTGGGACCCTCCTTTTCCCCCTTCTTTGCTTACCAGAAGCCGGGATGCCTTCTCTGGGTACTCTAGTAGAGGGTGATGGGGGGTGAGGGGGTGATCTGCGTCTCCAGGTGCAGTGAGAATATTTAAGTCTCCTTCCCTTCTTCTCCTCCCCTGGACAACACAGTGCTGGCCCTGCTTCCTCCCCAAGACACAGCCACGGCTCCATCCTCCCTCTCCACTGCCTGACCATGGAGCTTGCAGGCAGCATTAACCCTCTGCAAGCCAGAGCACAGCGTCATAGCAGCAGCAGTGTTGTCAGCCACGGTCCTGAATACCCAGAGGTGGCTTTTTTATTAGGCAAATTAGGCGGTCGCGAGGCCCCTGTGAGTGTGAAGCCTTAGGCAAACCACCTAATTTGCCTAATTAGAGTACCTCAGTGCACCTGGACACACACACAGCCTGCAGAACTTCTGAAAAGCCCAGACACAAGACTAAGACTCCATCCCTCCCAATGCTCTTTGAAGTCTTCAAGTTTCCAGCCCCAATCCAGACTTACAAAATCCAGAGAAAACTTAAAGCACAATTTTCTCTGCTCACAAATCTTCTGCTGGAACTTCTCAAACTGCCTCTTTGAGAGTCCTGCGTCCATTTTACACTCATTTTTCCAGAGAAGGGGGGTCTCACTCTCACTATATATATATATTAGGGATGAGCTTCGTGTTCGAGTCGAACCCATGTTCGACTCGAACATCGGCTGTTCGGTCGTTCGCCGAATTGCGAACGATATGGGCCGTTCGCGCCAAATTCGTGTGGCGCGTCACGGCCCATAATTCACTGCGGCATCGCAGTGCATTGCTGGCTGATGATTGGCCAAGCATGCACTATGACCCGCATGCTTGGCCAATCACAGCGCCGTCAGTAGAGAGAGCTGTAATTGGCCAAAGCCAGGGTGGCTTTGGCCAATTATGGCTCAGGGGATTTAGTACACACCCCACACTATATAAGGCCGCCTGCACGGCGGCCCTGTGTAGTGTGTGTTCCGGTGTGCTGAGAGATAGAGAGAGAGAGAGACAGTGTCATTTGATTTGAGTTAGATAGATTAGGCAGAACAGTCAGTCAGTTAGCTGCACTTACAGTGTATTGTGTATATATATGCATCCCAGGTGTTGCATATATATATATACACTGTATTCAGTTTAGCTAGATCCGTTCCTGTTATCTTCTATCTAGACTATTTACATTTAGTGCAGTGTGTCCTGCTCACAGTGTTCAGCTAGATCCGTTCCTGCTATTTACATTCAGTACAGTGTGTCCTGCTCACAGTGTTCAGCTAGATCCGTTCCTGCTATTTACATTCAGTGCAGTGTGTCCTGCTCACAGTGTTCAGCTAGATCCGTTCCTGCTATTTACATTCAGTACAGTGCGTCCTGCTCACAGTGTTCAGCTAGATCCGTTCCTGCTATTTACATTCAGTGCAGTGCGTCCTGCTCACAGTGTTCAGCTAGATCCGTTCCTGCTATTTACATTCAGTGCAGTGCGTCCTGCTCACAGTGTTCAGCTAGATCCGTTCCTGGTATTTACATTTAGTGCAGTGCGTCCTGCTCACAGTGTTCAGCTAGATCCGTTCCTGCTATTTACATTCAGTGCAGTGCGTCCTGCTCACAGTGTTCAGCTAGATCCGTTCCTGGTATTTACATTCAGTGCAGTGCGTCCTGCTCACAGTGTTCAGCTAGATCCGTTCCTGCTATTTACATTCAGTGCAGTGCGTCCTGCTCACAGTGTTCAGCTAGATCCGTTCCTGCTATTTACATTCAGTGCAGTGCGTCCTGCTCACAGTGTTCAGCTACATCCGTTCCTGGTATTTACATTTAGTGCAGTGCGTCCTGCTCACAGTGTTCAGCTAGATCCGTTCCTGCTATTTACATTCAGTGCAGTGCGTCCTGCTCACAGTGTTCAGCTAGATCCGTTCCTGCTATTTACATTCAGTGCAGTGCGTCCTGCTCACAGTGTTCAGCTAGATCCGTTCCTGGTATTTACATTTAGTGCAGTGCGTCCTGCTCACAGTGTTCAGCTAGATCCGTTCCTGCTATTTACATTCAGTGCAGTGCGTCCTGCTCACAGTGTTCAGCTAGATCCGTTCCTGGTATTTACATTTAGTGCAGTGCGCCCTGCTCACAGTGTTCAGCTAGATCCGTTCCTGCTATTTACATTCAGTGCAGTGCGTCCTGCTCACAGTGTTCAGCTAGATCCGTTCCTGGTATTTACATTTAGTGCAGTGCGTTGTGCTCACAGTGTTCAGCTACATCCGTTCCTGCTATTTACATTCAGTGCAGTGCGTCCTGCTCACAGTGTTCAGCTAGATCCGTTCCTGCTATTTACATTCAGTGCAGTGCGTCCTGCTCACAGTGTTCAGCTAGATCCGTTCCTGCTATTTACATTCAGTGCAGTGCGTCCTGCTCACAGTGTTCAGCTAGATCCGTTCCTGGTATTTACATTTAGTGCAGTGCGTCCTGCTCACAGTGTTCAGCTACATCCGTTCCTGCTACTTACATTCAGTGCAGTGCGTCCTGCTCACAGTGTTCAGCTAGATCCGTTCCTGCTATATACATTTAGTGCAGTACGTCCTGCTCACAGTGTTCAGCTAGATCCGTTCCTGTTATCTTCCTACTGACAGGCAGGCTTGTCTGGTTACAGTATATAAAGCTACCTGAAGAAAATTACAGGTGTTCTTTTTGATCCTATTAGTACCACGGTCAGGCAGCTAGACTATTTACATTTAGTACAGTGTGTCCTGCTCACAGTGTTCAGCTAGATCCGTTCCTGTTATCTTCCTACTGACAGGCAGGCTTGTCTGGTTACAGTATATAAAGCTACCTGAAGAAAATTACAGGTGTTCTTTTTGATCCTATTAGTACCACGGTCAGGCAGCTAGACTATTTACATTTAGTACAGTGTGTCCTGCTCACAGTGTTCAGCTAGATCCGTTCCTGTTATCTTCCTACTGACAGGCAGGCTTGTCTGGTTACAGTATATAAAGCTACCTTAAGAAAATTACAGGTGTTCTTTTTGATCCTATTAGTACCACGGTCAGGCAGCTAGACTATTTACATTTAGTACAGTGCGTCCTGCTCACAGTGTTCAGCTAGATCCGTTCCTGTTATCTTCCTACTGACAGGCAGGCTTGTCTGGTTACAGTATATAAAGCTACCTTAAGAAAATTACAGGTGTTCTTTTTGATCCTATTAGTACCACGGTCAGGCAGCTAGACTATTTACATTTAGTACAGTGCGTCCTGCTCACAGTGTTCAGCTAGATCCGTTCTTGCTATTTACATTCAGTGCAGTGCGTCCTGCTCACAGTGTTCAGCTAGATCCGTTCCTGCTATTTACATTCAGTGCAGTGCGTCCTGCTCACAGTGTTCAGCTAGATCCGTTCCTGCTATTTACATTCAGTGCAGTGCGTCCTGCTCACAGTGTTCAGCTAGATCCGTTCCTGGTATTTACATTTAGTGCAGTGCGTCCTGCTCACAGTGTTCAGCTAGATCCGTTCCTGCTATTTACATTCAGTGCAGTGCGTCCTGCTCACAGTGTTCAGCTAGATCCGTTCCTGGTATTTACATTTAGTGCAGTGCGTCCTGCTCACAGTGTTCAGCTAGATCCGTTCCTGCTATTTACATTCAGTGCAGTGCGTCCTGCTCACAGTGTTCAGCTAGATCCGTTCCTGCTATTTACATTCAGTGCAGTGCGTCCTGCTCACAGTGTTCAGCTAGATCCGTTCCTGGTATTTACATTTAGTGCAGTGCGTCCTGCTCACAGTGTTCAGCTAGATCCGTTCCTGCTATTTACATTCAGTGCAGTGCGTCCTGCTCACAGTGTTCAGCTAGATCCGTTCCTGGTATTTACATTTAGTGCAGTGCGTCCTGCTCACAGTGTTCAGCTAGATCCGTTCCTACTATTTACATTCAGTGCAGTGCGTCCTGCTCACAGTGTTCAGCTAGATCCGTTCCTGCTATATACATTTAGTGCAGTACGTCCTGCTCACAGTGTTCAGCTAGATCCGTTCCTGTTATCTTCCTACTGACAGGCAGGCTTGTCTGGTTACAGTATATAAAGCTACCTTAAGAAAATTACAGGTGTTCTATCCCAGCTTAGTGCAGCTACAGGCCATTAGTATGTCTGGAAGGCCAAGAAGGAGAGGCAGACAGTCACAAGCCAATAAGAGAGGGCAAGCAGGCTCTGTGTCTAGTGCTGGTCGTGGAGACGGTGCATCCTCATCAGCACGTGGCCATGGGACACGCTTGGCCTTTTTTTCGGCAGCTGGCCGTGTTGAGCCGCAACATGCGGAAGACTTGGTCGAGTGGATGACCAAGCCGTCCTCATCCTCCTCATCCTCTCTCACCCATGCCCAGGGTGCTTTGTCTGGCAAAGCAGCGGCCTCTTCCCTCAGCTCAATGTCATCAGTGACTCCTTCCCTAGCTCCACCATGTCCTCATGAGGATTCCCTCGAACTGTTTGACCACAGTGTTGGGTACATGCTCCAGGAGGATGCCCAGCGTTTGGAAGGCTCTGATGATGATACTGAGCTCAATGAAAGCAGTAACATGAGCACGGACAGAGGGGGTGCCCAAGAAGGACAGCAATCTGGCAGTCATGCTCCCCCTGCTGCAGCATACTGCCAGGTTTGCTCCAGTGATGAGGAGGGAGGGGATGATGAGGTCACTGACTCAACGTGGGTGCCTGATAGGAGAGAGGAGGAGGAGGAGGAGGAGGAGGTGGCATATCACCAACTAGGCAGGATGCCCTCCAGGGGCCAGCCTAAGGGCAGCACATTGACTGCATCACACCCCAAAGCTCCACATGTGCAGGGCGCTGCAGTCTCTGCGCGTTATTCAAAAAGTTCTTTGGTGTGGGCCTTTTTTGAGACGAGTGCATCAGATCGCACCGCTGCTATTTGCAACATATGTCTCAAGCGTATCTCGCGTGGCCAAAACATCTCCCGCTTGGGTACCACATGCTTGACCAGACATATGTTGACCTGCCATGCAGTTCGTTGGCAAGCGTATCTAAAACACCCACACCAAAGAACAAAGACGATCTCTCCTTGCTCCTCATCAGCTGAGATTTCCAACCCCACTAGACCTTCAGTCCTCTCTGAGACCTGCAGTGAGAGGAATGAAGGTGTAGAATTAGGTGTGTCACAGCCAAGTACTTGTGGGCAATCTGTTTTTGGTACACCGACGTCAGATTGTACCAGGCAAATTTCCCTGCCCCAGCTGCTGCACCGCCGAAAGAAGTTTGCTCCCAGCCATCCACATGCCCAGCGGTTGAATGCTAGCTTGGCAAAATTGCTAGCACTTCAACTGCTGCCTTTTCAGTTGGTAGACTCTGCCCCCTTCCGTGAGTTTGTGGAATGTGCGGTTCCTCAGTGGCAGGTACCCAAACGCCACTTTTTCTCA
Source organism: Lithobates clamitans (assembly GCA_037952925.1). Lineage (NCBI taxonomy): Eukaryota > Metazoa > Chordata > Amphibia > Anura > Ranidae > Lithobates > Lithobates clamitans. The sequence continues at coordinate 1,547,285 of JBBGZY010001913.1, read as the reverse complement.
CGGAAGGCGATTCCGGCTCTCTACCGGCATGTGGAAGGCAATGTCCATGCCTCGCTGGACAGGGCGGTCAGCGGTAAGGTGCATATTACCGCTGACTCATGGTCCAGCAGGCATGGACAGGGACGTTACTTAAGTTTCACGGCGCATTGGGTGACTCTGCTGGCAGCTGGGAAGGATGCAGGACAAGGTGCAGTAGTGTTGGAGGTTGTTCCGCCACCACGCCTCCAAAATGCTGATTGTGACACACCTCTCTCCTCCACCCCCTCCTCTTCTTCTTCCTCCATGGCCTCTTCCTCGGAACCAGCGGTGCTCCGTAGGCGTTCAAGGGGCTACGCAAGTACGCAGGCCAAAAGATGCCATGCGGTGCTTGAGCTGGTGTGCTTGGGGGACAGGAGCCACACTGGGGCAGAGGTTCTGTCAGCTCTGCAGGGGCAGGTTCAGAGGTGGTTGACGCCACGCCAACTTAAGGCAGGAATGGTGGTTTGCGACAATGGCACCAACCTCCTCTCTGCCCTCCGACAGGGACAACTGACCCATGTGCCCTGTTTGGCTCACGTCCTTAACTTGGTGGTGCAGCGGTTCTTGGGCAGGTACCCGGGCTTACAGGATGTCCTGAGGCAGGCCAGGAAAGTCTCTGTGCATTTCCGCCGGTCATATAATGCCAGTGCTCGGCTGACGGACCTCCAAAAGGAGTTTAACCTGCCCAAGAACCGCCTAATCTGTGACATGCCCACCAGGTGGAACTCGACGTTGGCCATGCTGCAGCGGCTGCACACGCAGCAGAGGGCCATCAATGAGTACCTGTGCGACTATGGCACCAGGACAGGGTCAGGGGACCTTGGTTTTTTTTCCCCACGCCAGTGGGCCATGATCAGGGATGCATGCACTGTCCTGTCACCATTCGAGGAGGCCACGAGGATGGTGAGCACTGACAGTGCATGCATCAGTGACACTGTCCCCCTTGTCCACCTGTTGGAGCACACGCTGCGTGGAATAATGGACAGGGCACTTGAGGCAGAACAGAGGCAGGAAGAGGAGGACTTCCTTAGCTCTCAAGGCCCCCTTTATCCAGACAGTGTTCCTGCGTGCCCGCCGATCACACAGGAAGAGGACGAGGAGGAGGAGGAGGAGGAGGAGGAGGAAGATTGTGTCAGTATGGAGGTGGAGCCTGGCACTCAGCATCAGCAGTCTTTAAGGGATCAGTCCCAAGGAACACATGGACTTGTACGTGGCTGGGAGGAGGTGGCTGCGGACGTTGTTGTCCTTAGTGACCCAGAGGACTCCGGACCGAATGCCTCAGCAAACCTACGCTGCATGGCCTCCCTGATCCTGCAAAGCCTGCGTAAGGATCCTCGTATTCGTGGTATTAAGGAGAAGGACCAATACTGGCTGGCAACCCTCCTTGATCCACGTTACAAGGGTAAGGTTGCGGACCTTATCTTGCCATCGCAGAGGGAGCAGAGGATGAAACATCTTCGGGAGGCCTTGCAGAAAGGTCTGTGCAACGCGTTCCCAGAGACTGGGAGGTTACAAACTCCTGTTTCTGGACAACGTGTTGCTGAGGCTTCGGTCAGTCAAAGAAGGAGCGGTGGAGAAGGTGGCCGTCTGACCGATGCGTTCAGACAATTTTTTGGTCCGCAGCCCCAAGGTATGATCGGTTCCAGCAACCATCGCCAGCGTCTGTTTTACATGGTGCAGGAATACCTAGGGGCAAGATCAGACTTGGACACCTTTCCCACCGAAAATCCTCTGGGTTACTGGGTCTTGAGGATGGATCACTGGCCAGAGCTTGCACAGTATGCAATTGAGCTACTGGCCTGTCCTGCATCCAGCGTTCTTTCGGAACGCACATTCAGTGCTGCTGGAGGCGTGGTAACCGATCACAGGGTGCGTCTGTCCACCGACTCGGTCGATCGGCTGACCTTCATAAAAATGAATCAGTCTTGGATCACCACCAGCTACCAAGCACCTGATGCAGATGTAACCGAATAATTTTTTTTGAAATCTCAGATCCCTTCAAAGACTGCCTATGCTGATGCTGAGTGACTATCCCTGAGTAATTATCCTCTTCCTCCTCAATCATCACGCTGATAGCTTGTAAGAACATTTTTGGTTCTGGGCGCCACCACCAGTGCCTAAGGCACAATTTTTCAGCCCCTGTTTAACAGGGGCGTGTAATTACAATTTTTGATGTAATACTTTGCAGCAGGGCTCGTTCCTGCATTCCAACTAGAGTGTCTGTGAGGGGTTGCAGTGTTGTGGCACCAGCACCAGTGCCTAAGACCCAATTTTTCAGCCCCTGTCTAACAGGGGCGTGTAATTACAATTTTTGATGCAATACTTTGCAGCAGGGCTTGTTCCTGCGTTTCAACTAGAGTGTCTGTGAGGGGTTGCAGTGTTGTGGCACCAGCACCAGTGCCTAAGACCCAATTTTTCTGCCCCTGTCTAACAGGGGCGTGTAATTACAATTTTTGATGCAATACTTTGCAGCAGGGCTCGTTCCTGCGTTCCAACTAGAGTGTCTGTGAGGGGTTGCAGTGTTGTGGCACCAGCACCAGTGCCTAAGGCCCAATTTTTCTGCCCCTGTCTAACAGGGGCGTGTAATTACAATTTTTGATGCAATACTTTGCAGCAGGGCTCGTTCCTGCGTTCCAACTAGAGTGTCTGTGAGGGGTTGCAGTGTTGTGGCACCAGCACCAGTGCCTAAGGCCTAATTTTTCAGCTCCTGTTCAACAGGGGCATGTAATTACAATTCTTGATCTAATATTTCACAGCAGGGCCCTGTGAGGGCTTACAGTGTTTTGGCCACAGCAACACCTAAGGCCCAAATTTCTGCTGAGTATATAGGGCAGGACCCTACTTTCAAACATCTAACTTACAAACGACTCCTACTTGCAAACGGAAGGAGACAACAGGAAGTGAGATGAAATCTACCCCTAAGGAAGGGAAATTCTCTCCTGTAAGAGTTAATATGGGAAAACAATTTCTCCTTTCCACTGATGCTTTCCAATCCTTGTTCCACAAAAAAACCCAAATTTTCAAAAAACATTTTTCATTGGGACAAAAAAGTGAGGTGAAATCTTCTGAAGAGGAGGAAAGACGCAAAACAAATGTCACAGGGGTGATAACCCTTCCCTATGTTTTCCAAAAAGCTTAGAAAAGATTTTTTGGCTGGAGCTAAACACATTAAAAATGTTCAAAATTACAAACAGATTCTACTTAACAACAAACCTACAGTCCCTGTCTTGTTTGCACCGCCTGTATACTGCTGTTCAGAGTATATAGGGACCTTTCCTTATTTTAATTTGGGTGCGGGGTTCCCCTTAATATCCATACAAGACCCAAAGGGCCTGGTAATGGACTGGGGGGTACCCATGCCGTTTGTCTCACTGATTTTCATCCATATTGCCATGACCCGACATGACATTAAACCCGCAAGCAGTTTTAAATGAGATTTTTTCCTTTAAAAATGACATTTGGTGCAGGGACTGTTCTAAACATGGGAAACACGCGTCACTTTACAGGCATACTATAGACACCCCCCAGGTACGATATTTAAAGGAATATTTCACTTTTTTTTTTTTACTTTAAGCATCATTAAAATCACTGCTCCCGAAAAAACGGCCGTTTTTAAAAGTTTTTTTTGCATTGATACATGTCCCCTGGGGTAGGACCCGGGTCCCCAAACCCTTTTTAGGACAATACCATGCAAATTAGCCTTTAAAATTAGCACTTTTGATTTCGAACGTTCGAGTCCCATAGACGTCAATGGGGTTCTAACGTTCGTGCGAACTTGCGGTCCGTTCGCGGGTTCTGGTGCGAACCGAACCGGGGGGTGTTCGGCTCATCCCTAATATATATATATATATATATATATATATATATATATATATATATTTATTAATATAAAATAAAATTGCTATGTTGCAGCTTGTTAGCTTGTTACTGTCATGCGTTTCCACACCTCATAAAATATGTAGACCTCCAAAGTACAGCACAGCAAGTATATATTAATAATTAGATTCTACTTTCAAATCACTAGAATACAATATTCCTCAAAATCTCCTGTATGTGCAACAAACAACATCAACAATACATAAAATGTGAATAATCACTAAACTTATTATATGCAGTATACTTGTAATCAATATAAAACTCGAATTCTCAAAATCAACACAGTCCACATATGTGATACCACATGCACATGTGATACCACATGCATCCATTTACATGTGTGCTTGCTGTGCACATTGGAAAAAAAAACAAACACATGTGTTCCACCACCTCTCAGTAGAATTTCTTACCTCTGACATCCTCAAGGGTAAGCTCAAATAACGTCTTCCCAGTGATCTGGATCACAATCTTCCAATGCATTCAGTACCTCCTGCAGTGTCCATGCGAGACCCAATATCTGGGCAGGACTGCACAGACAATGCGGGTTAGGATCAATTAACACATAATGAATATTTGTAAAGGTTTTATAGGTCATAGCTTATCCAAGCATTATCATATCCACCATAATAAGGATCCCTCTTCTCTAAAGTTAGGTGGTATTGACGGTTATTCTCCTATCTGGAGGGGTAGTCATTTTGAAAGGGGGATTTCAAAGTTAGAAACCCACTGGATATTTCAACTAAAAATGTGTAGTTCATATGGGCTTAATGTAGAGTGGGATTTAAATAGTTTTATTAATAACAGTTGATTATTTTATTATTGATTTATTTATTTATTTATTCATATTTTTATTCTATTTATATTTTTTGCTTAACAGAAATGGTAAAGTAAGTACCCCTGCACTACTTAAAAATGAATAAGGTGATATATAAGGTGCAGCACCCACTGTATGGGTCAAACTATACCCACAAAGATTAAATGGAAAATATCAAGAGTTGGTGTTGCACTCCAAAATAAATATAAAGTGCTAGGCTAAATGACAGTAAGTAATACTAATGAACTGACATAAATAAAAAAACAAATGCATCAATAAAAATAGTGATCAGTGAAATGATAGCAAATAAGGTGACTATAGTGCATTCAATTGCTCATAAAAAATACATAAGAGAAATGTGTAGTGGTAGGTTGACTAAAGCACATAAACCCAAGGTAAGTATATTAACAAGTCCCAGTTGCAATCTACACCCAATAAGAGGATAGTATGCAACTGGTCCAAACTACATGGCATGTTCACCAATGCCAGAAGCCTGGCGGACAAGATGGGTGAACTAGAGATACTGTTGTACAAGGAGGATTTGGATTTTGGGGGAATTTGAGAGACCTGGTTCAACAGCTCTCATGATTGACTGGCAACCATTCAAGGGTATACCCTTTAAAAGAGCGAACAAAAGTCCTGGATGGCTTAACTCCAATGTAAAAATGCATATAAAAGCAAAGGAGAAGGCCTTCAAAAAAATACAAGGTTGAGGGATCATCATCAGCATTCAGACTTTATAAAGAATGAAACAAGAAATGTAAGGGTGCAATAAGGACTGCTAAGATAGAACATGAAAGACACATAGCGGAGGAGCACAAAAAAAATCCCAAGAAATTCTTTAAATATGTAAACAGTAAAGAAGGGAGGACAGAACATATTGGCCCCATAAAGAATGAGGAAGGACATCTGGTTACAAAGGATGGGGAGATGGTGAAGGTACTGAATTTATTCTTCTCCTCAGTCTTCAGGAGGGAATCGGGGAGCTTCAGTAACCAAAACTGTAGTGTTTATCCTCATGACACATCACAGGAAGCACCTCCATGGTTAACAGAGGACAGAATTAAAATCAGATTTGGGAAACTTAACATTAATAAATCACCTGGACCAGAAGGCTTGCACCCAAGAGTACTTTGGGAACTCAGTGTCACAGTCCCTACCGTGCCTTGCAGATGCAGATGGCCAGGCGTGGTCACGTCCTAAGTGGCTCAAGGAGGTATTGAATTCATGACTGCCTGTTTAGTGCTCCTGTTTCTTTGCCTCTGAGCCACTCCTCAGTTCCTTATTCAGCCTGCTTTCCAGCTTGCCTAGTTCTGCATGAAGTACTAGAGCCATACTCTGGATCTTTCCTTGCAATCGGTACTTGTCACTCCCGGATCAGCTGAGGCAGCTCACCTAATCAGCTGGGTATATAACACTGTCTCACTCTGAGGGCTTTGTTCAGTTCATTTTCTCATGTTTCCCTGTTGCAGAGTTCCAAGACTGACCCCCGCTTCAGACTTTGTTTATCGTTATCCTGAGTGGAATCCCTGACTGCGGCTTTATCTTGACTATCCCTTGGCTATTCCTGCCAAGCCCCCGTGCACAGATTCACAGCCCAGGTAGCTTATCTCATTGTTACTGTGGGCTGTGTGTATTTGCAAGGGTTAGTGTACATCTCTGAGCCATGGACTGCAACCTAGGTAAGCCCTTACATAATGAACTGACCAACATGGAGTCTGCAGAGATGTACAAGATGCTCACCTCCCTTGCTCTGCAAGTCTCCACCCTGGACCAGACCATGTCAGAGCTGCAGCAAGTAGTTCAGTTATTTAAAGGCACAGTATGCCCAGCCCTGGAACCAGCATGTCCTGAGCCATTTGTGGTGATGCCAGAGAGGTTTGACGGTAGCCGTGTATCATTCTTGAACTTTAAGATGGATTGCGAGCTGTTGTTTGCTCTTAAGCCTAGGACCTATGCCTCTGACTATATAAATGTTTGTGCATCCATCAAGCTGCTCACTTGGCAAATCAAGACATGGGCTCTTCAGCTTTTACAGGATAGGAGTCCAGTCTTGAAAGAGAAGAAAGAAAACCAGTATTCCCAAGTCTGCTCTCAGTTCACATGGCCTACGGGTACCCAGGGACAGGAATACCCAGTACAGTTATTACTCCAAGCCATTCCAGTATGTCCCAAGCTATGAAGCTCTAACCCTACAAAGTCTTGATGCTCCTGAGGATATACATACACCTACCCTGGAAGATGTGGAACCCATGGAGATCGGGGCCATTCGGTCAAAGTTGTCTGAAGGTGAAAGAGAGCAGAGGAGAGACTGTGGTCTTTGTTTCTACTGTGGAGAAAGAGGGCACTTTATCTCTGTCTGCCCAACTCGCCCACCTCGGCCAAATGTTCTCCAAGTGGGTACTATTAGGATCCTTCCTGCTACCCCTGAATCTCTGCCTGCTATCCAGCTTGAAGTTCCTGTGCCTGTGTCCCCGCTTGAAGTTCCGGTACCTGTGTCTCCAATTGAAATGCCTGTGTCCCCGCTTGAAGTTCCTGTGTCCCCAATTGAAGTCTGTGCCTGTGTCCCCACTTGAAGTTCTACCTCCTGACTGTACATATGCCTTGAATGACACCATGGTCCGTAAGCAGGATCTGGAGATTTTTGAAAGAGCTTTGCAAGCGACGAAAGTCTCCCCAGCAAGAACTTCTAAAACAAAAAAGCCAAAAGGGAATAAGGAAAAGTTTTCTAACTCTTCTATCAAGTCATATAGTATGGATGTTTTTGACGAACTATCTGTTCACACCCAGAGGGCATTCCTAAGGGTGGGAACTGCCACAGTCCCTACTGTGCCCTGTAGACAGCCAGGCATGGTCATACCCCAAGTGGCTCAAGGAAGTATTGAACTCATGACTGCCTGTTTAGTGCTTCTGTTGCTTTGCCTCTGAGCCACTCCTCAGTTCCTTATTCAGCCTGCTTTCCAGCTTGCCTAGTTCTGCATTAAAAATACTAGGGCCATACTCTGGATGTTTCCTTGCAATCAGTACTTGTCACTCCCGGATCAGCTGAGGCAGCTCACCTAATCAGCTGGGTATATAACACTGCCTCACTCTGAGGGCTTTGTTCAGTTCATTTTCTCATGTTTGCCAAGTGTTCCTGTTGCAGAGTTCCAAGACTGACCCCAGCTTCAGACCCTGGCTTTGTTTATCGTTATCCTGACTTCTGAAATCCCTGACTGCGGCTTTACCTCGACTATCCCTTGGCTATTCCTGTCAAGCTCCCATGCACAGATTCACATCCCAGGTAGCTTATCTCTTTGTTACCGTGGATTGTCTACGCCATGGACTCCAACCTAGGTAAGCCCTTACACTCAGTCAAGTAATTGCCAGACCATTGTTGCTAATTTTTACTGACAGTCTACTGACTGTAATGGTACCAGCTAGGGATGCACCGATACCATTTTTTTTTTTTTTTTACAATGAGTACAAGTACCGATACTTTTTTTTTTTGTACTCCCCGATACCTATTGCAACTGTTGTGTTTTAACTTCAGCTGTCAGCAATGGAACAAGCATTGAAAAGTTATTTACAAATGAATTTTTTTTTTTTTAAACTTAGCGCTTTTTCTTTTTTTTTTTTGGGAAAAAAATAATCTTTATTGAAGTTAGACAGATATTAATACAGCGCATATGAGGTCCAAGTATAAGAACATGAAACATAATCACATGTGGTATGTTAACATATAGTAGAGTCTTATAAGGCTGACATTTCATAACAGAGATATACCAATTGTTGGTGATTCGGTGAGGCCCTGACAGACCTAAACGGGTTATCTATTATATGGTTGTACGTTTTAGTTGCTAGGTATTGATAAACTTATTTTCACGCATTACTATACACATGTCTCCCCATCTCCCAGCCAACCATCCCAAATCCTAGAGTATTTCTGACTATTTCCCCTGTGTTTGTATATCAACTGCTTGTATGGGAGGGAATTATTAACATCTCTCTTCCAGCTTGTTATGGTGGGGGTTACGTTCTGCATCCAGGTCTTGGCAACTACTTTTCTGGCCAAGAATAGGACTTCAGATATAAATATGGCCTGGTATTTATCAATGTCCACATCTGGAAGAAGACCCAATATACAAAGTTTTGGATCTAAAACCACAGGGGAACCCATCTGGTCGTGTAAGAACTTAATCACTTGACTCCAGTATGTTTGAAGAATAGAGCATTCCCAAATTAAGTGAAAAAAACTACTCATCTCTGCCTGACAGTGAGGACATGCTATATTGCGTGTAGGTTGAAACTTCCTTATTATGTTAGGTGTTAAATACGCTTGATGAATGATATATATCTGTGTTAGCCTATCAGACAGTTTTGGAGATGCCACCTTTACATTTTCTAAAATTTCCTCCCAATCCGAATCACTAACTGGACCTACGTCTCTTTCCCATCTTGTTTTGGCTTTTTGCGTCACTTCTTTGATTCTGGGTAATCTTATGGAGTAGTAGAGATTAGATATCAATTTTTGTGGGTCGGCTCCCATTACTATGTCCAATATTTGGGGATGTTCCAGGATGCAGTTTTCGTTCCTAAATTGAGATCGCAGGGCATGTCTGAGTTGCATGTATTTAAACATTAATTGTTGTGGTATAGAGTATTCTTCCTTAAGGGTTTGAAATGCTTTAGGCCTAGTACCCGCCATTACCTGGTACAGGTAAATAATTCCATATCTGGCCCATAGATTAGGGTCTGGTATTTTTTTAAGCTCCGCTAGTTGGTTGTTCGCCCATAATGGAGTGTGGGAATGAATGCACCCTATTAAGTTTTTTCAGGGCTAATCCCCATATTCGTTGGTGATGGTTGAGTACCCCATCATTAAGGTTTGGACTTTTCCTATTAAATTGGCCCCCTCGTAGTATAATTTGAAGTGGGGTAGATAAAGGACTGTCTGGACTACTGGATACTAGTGTACTATAGCGTTGTCTTTCGTTATTGTGGTAGTGATGCATGTGCGACATCTGTGCCGCTATGTAATATTCCTGCAGATCTGGCAGAGCTGTTCCTCCCATATCTGTAGGATTTTTAAGGACATGCCAAGCTACCTTGTGTCTTTGATGTCCCCAGACAAAGGTGTTCAAAATAGATTCCATTTTCTTGAAGATCCCAATAGGTATATATAGTGGGGCGTGCCATACCATATATAGGATCTTGGGTAAAATAATCATTTTTATGATATTTATCCTCCCCATTACTCCCAGTGGTAGTTTGGACCAGGCTTGTGTTTTGGTTTTTATCATGGCAAACAATGGTTCTATATTGTTGGTTGTGTATTCGCGCAGGTCTCTTGTAACCAGTACCCCTAAATATTTAATGGTGTTTACCCTGACTAATGGTAGTTCTGGATGTATATTGGTTGGGGGGAATTGGTCTATGGGGAGTATCTGTGATTTTTCCCAGTTTATCCGTAGGCCTGAGAGTTTTCCCATTTTATCTATAGTGTCCAAAGCTGCTTGAAGTGATGGGCCCTGATCGGCTAGATAGAGTATTGTGTCGTCTGCGTATAGTCCGATCTTCTCTATATAGTTGCCTATTTTAAGTCCCACTATGCCCATGTCAGCTCTTATAGCTATGGCCAATGGCTCAGCTGCCAGGGCATATAGCAGTGGAGAAAGGGGACATCCCTGGCGTGTGCCTCTCTCTAGGGGAAATTGTCCCGATATACAACCGTTAACGAGGACCCGTGCTTTTGGTGACTGATAGAGTATTTGTACCCACTGTATGAAATTGGGACCAAATCCATATTCTCGTAGACACTCCCAAAGAAAAGACCACTCCACTGAGTCAAAGGCCTTTGCTGTGTCCAGGGCCACCACTACTCTGGTACCCTGATTATCGTGCTGTGCTTGAATATTTAGAAACAGTCTTCTTATATTCATGGCCGTATTTTTCCCGGGCATAAAGCCGGTCTGGTCTGGGTGAATTAATGATAGAATAACTTTATTTAGTCGGGATGCTAGGATTTTGGCCAGTATCTTGATGTCTACTTGTAATAGTGAGATTGGACGGTAGGACTCGGGATATCTAGGGTCTTTTCCTGGTTTAGGTATAACTATTATTTGTGCTTCTTGCATTGATGGAGGCAGTGATTTATATTTAAATATTTGTTGGTATAATTTTTGCAAATTCGGGACTAGTATATCAGGGAATGCAGTGTAAAATTCTAGTGGCAGGCCGTCCAGTCCGGGGGCCTTGGATTTAGCTAGTTGGGACAGTGCTTCAGATATGTCCTCCTGGCTAATGGGGGCGTCTAGTAGCTTAACCTGTTCTAATGTGAGTTTAGGGAACTGAATTCTGTGTAAGTAGTTTTTAATTTCGTGTGTGGATTGTGTTGTCTGAGTTTTATATAAATTCCTATAGAAGTTTAGGAAAATGTCTGCTACCTGTTGTGGGTCGGTCACCTCGTCTCCCTGTGGGGTAGCTAGGGTCACCACTACTGGAGGTTTTTCATTTAAATGGGCTAAATATGCCAGTAATTTACCTGCTTGCTCCCCGTGTTCGAAGATTCTTTGTTTTTTGAAAAAAACCTGTTTGGCCTTCTCTATGTGCATTTGGGTTACTGTTCTGGATTGCATTTGTAGTTTATGGAGATTATCAGTACTGGGTTCTTGTGCGTATACCTGTTCCAATTCCTGTAGTTTGTCAGTGGTCATTTGTAATAGCAGTTTGGTGGAATTTTTAAATCTATTTATTCTTAGTGAGAGTAGTCTACTAGCTTGATTTTTAAAGGTGTCCCAGACTGCAGTGTCTGAATCTGTAAATCTTAAGTTGTTTAGGATATATTGTAATTCTTGCCCTATGCTCTCGAAATCAGGCAGGACAGACAGCCAGAATGGATTCAACCTCCAATTAGAAGTGGGCATTGCCTTTAATAGAGATATTGTTATCCAACAGGGTGAATGGTCCGATAGTGCTCGTGGAGCCATACCCGACCCTGTTATTTTAGGCAGTAATGCGTTTGAGACCAGTATAAAATCAATCCTGGACATCGTGTCACAGCCTGCCGAGTGACATGTGTATGCTTTTTTAGTCGGGTTTTGCCATCTCCATACGTCTGTTAGCGCAAATTCTGTGAATAGTCTGCATAGTCTGGTTTGGTGAGGCACAGTCCTGGATGTATCTCCCAGGCCTGGTCTGTCCAAGTTTGGATTCATGGTTTGGTTAAAGTCGCCCATCCATATAGCAGGAACTGATGGGTGTTGTGCCATGAATGCCTGTCCCTTGAGTACTACCTCGATCGAAAAAGGGGGGGGGATATAACACGCCAGAATCAATAAAGAGTTGCCTCCTATGGTGGCGTGCAGGAAGATATATCTTCCTAATCTATCTGACTCTAGAGTAATTAGTTCAAAGGGCATTCTTTTGGCGACCAGTATCGATACCCCTCTTGATTGATTGGTGTGTGTGCTGTGGTATAACCATCCTATCCACGGTTTTTTTAAGGCTACCTGCATCTGGCCTGTGATGTGTGTTTCTATTAAAGCTATTATATCTGCTTTCTGTGATTTTAGAAATGTTAAGGCTGCGGTTCGTTTTACCTTATTCCGCATACCGCGTACGTTCCATGTCAAAAACTTTACATCGGCCATAATGGTTTCTTACCTATCTTAACGTTGAATGCATATTGTCTGTCTAGCCGTATCAAGGTCACATCAATACTTATATTCCCAAAGTAAAACACAAAACTTATCCTTTTAACTGTTCCCATCCCTCCCAGCTGCACATCTCCCCAACCTGATGTGAGCATATTTACCCAAACTGTCAGCATATAACATATCATCCAGCGGATATACTCCGCTGGAGGCACATTTCTTAATAGCAATAGATGTGTTGTCTTTTTATGCTGAAACAACTTTGTTAAGGGGGCGACTGTTTTCCTGTCGCTCGTGGAGTAGTTATAATCAGGACTACCACACATTTCAGTCAGTGAGCTCCCCTTGCATTTTTCTTCCTTGCAACTGGTCAAATTATGACTCATATTCCAGAATGTTGTAGTACAGTTGATCCCTGTCATTTAGGAGTCTTGCAGAGCATATCACTGTAGACTGTCCCCACTCTTCTCAAAATGTAGGGGCGCAACCGGTAACCCGCGCAACTTTATTGTATGATCCCGCTTGTTCCATGTCAGAATTATACAGGAGTTAGCTCTCTTATCCTCATCCACTGCTCTTGTGTACAAGCTGTGTGTGTCCCCGTTATTTATATCCCTAAACTGGATTCTGGTTCCCTTCTAAAAAGTCTCTATGACATTTGTATTGTAGGATTTTGTGCGAGGACAGAAAGTACTCACTGTGGTTGTATGAACTTAGACAGATTAAGCCGGCCTGTCTCTACGATCCAGCCATGCTGTCGCTGCCGCTGGGTCGTCAAAGAACTGTACTTTTCCGTCCTCCTCCACCCGGAGGCGGGCAGGGAATAGCATCGCATACTTGAGATGGAGGGTCCTCAATCAGCGCTTCACCTCTTGATATTGTGCTCTCTTCCTTTGCACCTCACTGGAAAAATCCGGAAATACTGCTATCTGGCTGTTCCCGATCTGTATGTTTCCTCTCTCCCGGGTGAGTTTAAGCATTTTGTCTCGGTCCCGGAAATTTAGAAATTTGGCGATGAATGTGCGGGGAGGCGCTCCAGGTGGTGGTGGCCGCGCAGGTATGCGGTGCGCCCTCTCCACCGCAAACATTACTGAAAAGGCTTCCCGGCCATACGTTTTGAGCAGGAGCGTTTCTAGATAGGTTGCCGGGTCTGCGCCTTCCTCTTTCTCCGGCAGTCCTATGAAGCGGAGGTTACAGCGTCTAAGGCGGTTCTCCATGTCATCTTGATGGGCATTAAGTTGCTGTATTTGTCTCTGCATCTCTTCTGTAGTATGTCTCATGGGGTGCAGGGCATCTTCCGCGTTGCTGATTCTGGTTTCTGCCTCCGTAACCCTGTCCTTCAGTTTTGAGAAGTCCTGTCTGATCAGGGATATATCGATTTTTACTTCGTCTATCTTCGCAGTCAGCGTGCCCTGCAAGGCGGCTATAGCGTCCAGCACTTTGTCGGTGTCTGACGTCTGAGGAGCGGGGCCCGTACACGTGTCTGCGCTGCCCTCCTGCTGCATGTCTTTCTCCAGGCGGCGAAATTGCGCAAGCTTGTCTGACGTCCCAGTGTTCCGCTTTGTTGGTGACATAGTCCTCAGCGGTCCCAGGACAGAAGGGGAACCCTTGTGATGAATTACTTTGGTGTATCTTTCCTCAGGACCCCTATCAGGAGTTTGTGTGCTGGAAGTTTGCTCTGTCTGTATCTCACTCCCTCACCTTTCAGGCCTCTCCTCAGGTACTGTGTCCCCAGAGGAGATCTGGGGGCCCATGCACGCAGAAAACAGTCCTTTGGGGGGCTCGGCAAGTCAGGAGAATCTGCAGGGCTGTTGCTGGGTGCAGCAAGATGGCCGCTGTTCCGAGGACCAGGCCGGAGCCCCGGGCCGTCCCAGGAGCTGCCTCAGGGTGCAGAGGTTCAGCGCTGGGGGCCACAGGCAGTCCAGGGGCTGAGGCAGGCAAAGATCTGTCTCTGGGGAGCCTTGTATGTCCGGGGGATAAGCAGGAGCCGCCGCCGGGTGTAGCAAGATGGCCGCCGATCCGAGGACCAGGCCGGATCCTCGGGCCGTCCCAGGAGCTGCTTCAGGGTGTAGAGGTTCAGCGCTGGGGGCCACAGGCAGTCCGGGGGCCGATGCAGGCGAAGATCCGTCTCTGGGGAGCCTTGTATAGCCAGGGGATGATTAGGAGCCGCCGCCGGGTGGAGCAATATGGCCGCCGCTCCAAGCACTAGGCCGAAGCCGGGGACTTTCCTACTGGCCGGGCCCGGGGCGGGACGATCCGGTCTCCGCGGCCTCGAGCAGCGCTCCAGACGGCCAGGCAGCACCCAGGGCCACACAGATGATGGGACAAGCCTATCAAGGTGTCTTATCCTGTCAGGATTGCTAGGATTGGAGCAGGATGTAGGTTACAGGATTTTGGGCAAAGGGAGCTCTCTTTCCAAACGTCCTACTCCATAGCTCCTCAGGCCACGCCCCTTTACTTAGCGCTTTTTCAATGTGAAATGTGTAAATGTATGTTAGCCAGTTGCCGACCACCGGACGCCGATGTACGTTGGCACAATGGCACGGGCAGGCATAAGGGCTTACCTGTATGTCCCTGCCTGATCAGACCCCCCCTGTGCCTGCGGCGGTCGGATTCAGGTCAGGGGTGATCAGAGGTAAGGGGGAGGCCACTCATTCGTGGCCACCCCCTCGCGATCGCTTCTGGCGAATGACAGGCTTCCTCGGCTTCTGTAATGTAAACAGAAGCAGAGGAAGTGATGTCATCTCCTAGAGCCGGGCTTTTCGTTCCGGTGCCGAGGAGAGAAGACATCAATGTGAGTTTGCACAACACTACACTTACAGTAGAACACGCAGGCACACTTTTCACCCCCCCAGTCACCCCCTGATCTCCCCCCTGATCACCCCCCTGTCACAGTGACACCAATACAATAGCAGTTTTTTTTTCTGATTATTGCATTGGTGTCAGTTTGTGACAGTTATAAGTGGTAGGGCAGTTAGGATTAGCCCCCTTTAGGTCTAGGGTACCCCCCTACCCCCCTAATAAAGTTTTAACCCCGTGATCACCCCCCATCGCCTGTGTCACTAAGCGATCATTTTTCTGATCGCTGTATTAGTGTCACAGGTGACGCTAATTAGGGAGGTAAGTATATAGGTTCGCCTTCAGTGTTTTATAATGACAGGGACCCCCATATACTACCTAATAAAGGTTTTAACCCCCTGATTGCCCCCTAGTTAACCCTTTCACCAGTGATCACCGTATAAGTGTTATGGGTGACGCTGGTTAGTTTGTTTATTATAGTTTTAGGGCACCCGCCGTTTTTTACCTAATAAAGGTTTAACCCCCTAATTGCCCGGCAGTGATATAAGTTAAGTTTTTAGGGTCAGATAAGGTCTGCGTCGCCCCAGGCAGTGTCAGGTTAGCTCCAGTACCGCTAACACCCACGCACGCAGCATACACCTCCCTTAGTGGTATAGTATCTGAACGGATCAATATCTGATCCGATCAGATCTATACTAGCGTCCCCAGCAGTGTAGGGTCTCCAAAAACGAAGTGTTAGCGGGATCAGCCCAGATACCTGCTAGCACCTGCCTTTTGCCCCTCGGCCCAGCCCACCCAAGTGCAGTATCGATCGATCACTGTCACGTACAAAACACTAAACACATAACTGCAGCATTCGCAGAGTCAGGCCTGATCCCTGTGATCGCTAACAGTTGTTTTTTGGTAGCATTTTGAATCAGTCGCTAAAAGTTAGGAGCTTTTTTGCCTGTGAGTCTCACTAGTGTACCACTAAATTTAAAGCTCAAAATGGCAAATCGAAGGTACACTAGCGAAGAGGCCTACACGTTTCTGAGCATGACAGATAGTGAAGCGGAAGTCACTCATCTGTCAGATTCAGCCTCAGAATATGAACCTGTAGACAGCAGCGGCTCCATGACAGACAGCTCTGACGACGGAGTTGTGGTCCCTGCCAAGGTCAGGCGTACCAGACGAAGAACTTCTTCTGCTGTTGAGGTGCAAGAACCGCAGGGCTCTCATATGGAGCAGAGAATTACTAGCGCCGCTATTTCTTCTGGTGAACTGGCTAGCACCAGCGGCCTAGTACACCCTGGTCGTACATCCAGCACTGCAGTAACACTTAGTGACGTGGCAAGTCCCATAAGTGCAGTTCAAGCTGGTGAGGTGGCAGGCACAAGTAGTGTCCAGCTACCACCAAGAAGACGAACACGGGCCCGTCGTGCCCATAGTGCCCTTCCTGCTGCATTTGCCAATCCGAATTGGGAACCCACCACTTCTGCAGTACCCATACTTCCCCCATTCACTGGCCAACCCGGCATTCATGTGGAAACAGTTGATTTTACGCCACTTAATTTTTATTCGCTGTTTTTCACCGAAGATCTCTATAGATCTATTGTGGACCAAAGCAATTTGTATGCTGGTCAACACATCGCCACTATTCCCCAGTCCTCCCTTGCCAGAGATTGGAAACCAATTATGGTTTCCGAATTTAAGATCTTTCTGGGCCTTTCCCTCCTCATGGGCATAACCAAAAAGAGTGAGTTGTGGTCATATTGGTCCACTGACCCAATTCACCATATGCCCTTGTTCTCTGCTTCCATGGCCAGGGCACGATACGAGCAGATTTTGCGGTTCATGCACTTCAACAACAGTGAACTCTGTCGTCCTCGTGGAGACCCTGGATACAATCGACTCTACAAAATTCGGCCCCTCGTAAACCACTTTAACCAGCGTTTTGCAGAATTACTCCCCATCAAGTTGTCTGCGTTGATGAGTCCCTGATTAAGTTTTCTGGCCACTTGTCATTCAAACAGTACCTTCCCAGCAAGCGTGCCAGATACGGAATCAAGATGTATAAGCTCTGTGACAGGGCCACAGGCTATACATGTAGTTTTATGGTTTACGAGGGAAAAGATAGTCACGTAGAGCCGACAAACTGCCCTGACTACATAGGAAGCGCTGGCAAGATTGTGTAGGACTTGGTGTCACCCTTATTCGGAAAGGGGTACTACTTATATGTGGAAAATTATTACACAAGCGTGCCACTTTTTAGTCACCTTTTTGATCATCAGATTGGAGCATGTGGTACCATGCGACCTAATCATCAGGGCTTTCCCCAGTGGCTTGTAGATTCCCGTCTTAGGCTGGGGGAGAGAGCCTGCTTGCAGTGTAATAATTTGCTCGCTATGAAGTGGAGGGATAATAAGAATGTTTTCGTTCTTACCTCCCTTCATGCAGACACGATGGTCCAAATTTCTACGGCGACTGGTGTTGTGGAGAAACCCCTCTGTGTCCACAAATATAACCTCAATATGGAAGGGGTGGACCTCAATGACCAGTTGTTGGTGCCGTACCCAGTTGCCCATAAGGCCAGACACTGGTATAAAAAAAAGTGTCTGTATACTTATTTCAATTGATTTTGCTGAACGCTCATGTGCTGTACAGAGCTTCAGGATGGAATGGATCCTTCCTTAAATTCCAGGAAGAGATCGTCAGAGCCCTTCTGTTTCCAGACGGTGCTCCACCTCACCTTCCCAATCCAAATGCAGTAAGCTGGCTGCATGAGAGGCATTTTCCTTATGTCCTCCCGCGTACCCCTACTCAATGAGCCCCCCAAAGAAAATGTTGTGTCTGCAGAAAGCGTGGATATAGGCGTGACCCCCGCTTTTTTTGTCCCTCCTGTCCTGACAATCCTGGTCTTTGCATTGGTGAATGTTTTGAATGCTACCATACACTAGTTGAGTATTAGCGTAGGGTACAGCACTGCACAGACTAGGACACACTTTCACAGGGTCTCCCAAGATGCCATTGCATTTTCAGAGACCCGAACCTGTAAACGGTTACAGTTATAAAAGTTACAAAAAAAAGTGTAAAAAAAAAACCACAAAAAAATATAAAATAAAAAAACCAAAAATAGTTGTTGTTTTATTGTTCTCTTCTATTGTTCTGCTCTTTTTTAATGTATTCTATTCTGCAATGTTTTATTGTTATTATGTTTATATCATGTTTGCTTTATAGGTATGCATTTTTTTTTATACTTTACGGTTTACTGTGTTTTATTGTTAACCATTTTTTTGTTTTCAGGTACGCCATTCAGCTGCAGAGCGGATTTATTCATCTTGACAGCAACAGCGTTTGCTCCCACGATACATAAAGCCGTGACTTCAGCGCTGTCGGAGGTGATTTCACCACCACAGTTAAATACTTCAGCATATATACCGAAGCGTTGGGGCAGCAGTGGGCAGAGGAGCGATTTGCTCCTACCTTTTGCGGGAGGATCCCCCATGCTTCGGCATATATATATTTTAGGCACAGGTTGCGTTAAATGTTTTATTTTTTACTATTTTTTTTTTTGTATTTGCGGGTATGGTAAGTCTTACTGTTATACTGTAATGTTACTTTGTTTTATTGTTAACCATCATTTGCTTAGGAGGTACGCCATTCAGTTGCAGCGCAGATTTATTTATCTTGACAGCAACAGAATTTGCTCCCACGATACATAAAGCCGTGATTCCAGCGCTGTCGGAGGTGATTTCACCACCACAGTTACATACTTCAGTATATATACCGAAGCGTGGGGGCAGCAGTGGGTGGAGGAGCGATTTGCTCCTACCTTTTGCGGGAGGATGCCCCATGCTTCGGCATATATAAACGGTGGATGTATGCCCATCATTAGAAGTGGGTGGATGAAGGGATGTATTCTAATGGTGGGCATACCCACCAATCAATCTCTTTTTTTCGTTCAGCCCACAGGCTGCATGAAAAAAAAGTTTACAATATATGCCCAACAAGACCAGCAACGTACTGGTATGTTGCTGGAATTTGAGTTGAGTATACCAGAATGATGCCTGCAGGTTTAGGTATCATCTTGGTATATTTCTTTTCAGCCAGGGGTTGGCTTTCATGTAAAAGCAATCCTAGCGGCTAATTAGCCTCTGGACTGCTTTTACAAGTAGTGGGAGGGAATGCCCCCCCCCCACCGTCTTCCATGTTTTTTTCTCTGACTCTCCTGTCCCAACAGGGAACCTGAGAATGCAGCCGGTGATTCAGCCAGCTGACCATAGAGCTGATCAGAGACCAGAATGGCTCCAAACATCTCTATAGCCTAAGAAACCAGAAGCTACGAGCATTTCATAACTTAGATTTCGCCGGATGTAAACAGCGCCATTGGGAAATTGGGAAAGCATTTAATCACACCGATCTTGGTGTGGTCAGATGCTTTGAGTGCAGAGGAGAGATCTAAGGTCTAATAGACCCCAATTTTTTCAAAAAAAGAGTACCTGTCAGTACCTATTGCTGTCATAGGGGATATTTACATTCCCTGAGATAACAATAAAAATTATTGAAAAAAAAAAATGAGGCAAAAAAAAAATAAAGAAAAAAAAAAAAAAAGCACCCCTGTTCCAAGACGAACGCAAGCGTCGGTCTGGCGTCAAATGTAAACATCAATTGCACCATGCATGTGAGGTATCACCACGAAGGTCAGATCAAGGACAGTAATTTTAGCAGTAGACCTCCTCTGTAAATCTAAAGTAAACATTTAAAGGCTTTTAAAAATGTATTTAGTTTGTCGCCACTGCACGTTTGTGCGCAATTTTAAAGCATGTCATGTTTGGTATCCATGTACTCGGCCTAAGATCATCTTTTTTATTTCATCAAACTTTTAGGCAATATAGTGTGTTTTAGTGCATTAAAATTTTAAAAAGTGTGTTTTTTCTCAAAAAAAATGGTTTGAAAAATCACTGCGCAAATACTGTGTGAAATAAAAAAAAAATGAAACACCCACCATTTTAATTTGTAGGGCATTTGCTTTAAAAAAATATATAATGTTTATGGGTTCAAAGTAATTTTCTCCAAGCGTCTTCCAGGACAGCCCATGAGACCTTGGGCTCCTCCTACCAGGACAGGAAACACGTCACCCCCACCAGATAAAAGGGCGGTCCTCCAGGCCCATGTCAGTTATTTGTGTTTCCTCCGGACGGGGGGTAACATGTTAATGGAACCTGCTCCCATAGGCCTTATAAGCAGGGGCTTTGTATGGCTTTTTTCTGGGGCATATCACTTACCTCTTCCTCTGCCAGAAGCAGCACACCGCTGGGGAGGTTGGCTGTGTTGCTGTTCTCTGTCCTCAGTGCCTGGAGAGGGCCAGGACCGGTGTGAGGTTGTGCCCCTAGCGCAGTGCATTGCACTCTAGCTCAGCTGAGCTTCGGTTGTCCTTCCCTGCCTACAGCCTGGCTGATCTGAGCAAGGAATGGAGGAAGCCGCAGTGTTCGAAGGGGCGGAGCTATTGCGCTCCAAGCTGGCCCACAGGAAGTGCCTGGAGAGGGTTACTTCCGGGGCATATGACATCATCATCGGGCGCCGGAGACGAGGTTCCAGTCTTCATAAACGGCGCGAACAGAGAACGCTGGCTGCTGGTGTTTCTTGGTGTTAAGCAGCCAGGCTGTGGTTGACCAAGAGGGGAAGAATGGATCCTCCTGCAGTACCTGCACAGGCAGCGGATGCAGTTCCCAACACCAGCACCTCACAGGTAAGCCTGGGGTGTTCTGTCACCACCTTACTATCCCTGTGAGTGTTCCCTCCCCCTCCCCCTTCTGTAGTAGTGGGTGTAAGGGGACACATTTCCTCCCTCCTGCACGTGGTGTTACGGAGTGATTGTGTGGCTTTAATTACATTGTGGGTCATTTATTTTGTCTTGCAGACCAAGACTCAGGACAAGGCCCAAGCGCAGCCACTTAAAAGGAAATGTGCGGTTTGCGCAAACAAATTGAGCTCCTCATGAAGCAAAGCAGTTTGTCGCACCTGTATAGAAGGCCTAGTAAAGGATGACCCGGTTGCCTCTTGCCAGAAGATGCTTACTTCTGTTAGGGATGAGCTTGCGTCCACCTTCAGTTCCTTTAGAACGCTTATTGACAAGCTCCAGACTCCAGCAGAGAGTCCGTCTTCACTGAAGGCGTCAGTAAGCACTCCGCAGAGAGTGAAGACTCTGAGGCTGAGGTCAGATCTACCCGTTCTTCTCTGGAAGAATCAGGGTCAGATACAGAGCCCAGAGATAGAGAATCCACTCGAGGCTCAAGATTTAAGTTATCTGTTGAGGATGTAGATGACTTATTAAAGGCTATCTATACTACCCTTGAATTAAAAGAGGAAGAGGTTCAGTTATCCAAACATGATCTTATGTATAAAGGATTACATAAGAGAAAATCAAGAGTGTTTCCAGTTCATAGTTCTTTGGTTGATACTATTAAACTGGAATGGGATAATCCTGAGAGAAAACCATTCTTCTCTAGTAACCTAAAAAGGAGGTTTCCTTTTGATGAGGACACTGCGCAGCCATGGAATAAGAATCCCAAGTTAGACGCACCTCTTTCAAAAGTTTCAAAAAACGCGGACCTGGCGTTTGATGATATGGGTACGCTTAAGGATCCGATGGACAAGAGGGGGGATATCCTTCTCCACAGAGCCTGGGACTCAGCAGTTGGAAACCTGAAACCAGCTTTGGCTTCCACTTATGTGGCCAGAAATCTGGAAGTTTGGTTGACTCAGATTCAGTCACATCTGTCAGCAGGTACCTCCAGAGAGCAAATTTTAAAGTCTTTTCCTCTCCTATTTCAGGCAGTGGGTTTTTTGGCAGATTCTTCCGCTGAGTCGGTAAGAATGTCAGCCAGGACTTCGGCTCTAGTGAACTCGGCCAGGAGAAGCCTTTGGCTTAAGACCTGGTCAGGGGACTCGGCCTCCAAGTTGCGCCTTTGTGGCCTTCCTTTAACTGGCGATCATTTATTTGGCCCAGGTATACAGGAGGCACTGGAACGCACGGCTGATAAGAAAAAGGCGTTTCCAGAGAAAAAGAGTTCAGACAGCCAGAAAAATTTTTCGTGGCCAAAACAGGCAACAGAGTCCTACAGAAAAGGACAGCAGGCCGAAAAAACATTGGGCTGGGCACAAAGGCAGAGGCAAAGGGGGAGTGCTATTTAACCCACCTCAACAGCCCACAAAGCCGCAGTGACTTGTGTTCCCCGGTGGGAGGGAGATTGAGGGCCTTCATCCCACAGTGGGCAGCAGTCACTCTGAGCCCCTTCGTCCTGGACCTAGTGACCAACGGGTACAGGCTGGAGTTTGTTCACCAACCACCAGAACGTTTGTTGGTCACATTTCCTCCACAAGATCGAGAGAAAGCGAGGGCTCTGGGTCTCCAGATCGGAGACTTATTAGATCAAAAAGTCCTGATTCCTGTTCCTCGATCGGAGCAGGGCAAGGGATTCTATTCCCATGTATTAGTTACCCAAACTGCTTTATGGCCACGTTGGACTTAAGGGATGCTTATCTTTACATCCCTATCCATCCAGCCTTCCAAAAGTTTTTGAGATTGGCAGTGAAGACGGGTATGGGGACCCAACATTTTCAATTTCAGGCCCTCCCCTTCGGTCTTTCCTCAGCCCCACGCATCTTTACGAAGGTGTTGGGGGAAGTGCTGGCTCCTCTAAGATTAAAGGCAAAATCATACCAAAGGCTGTTGGAAGATCTCCAGGTTGTACAGGACTTCTTACAGTCCCTAGGCTGGCTAATAAACAAATAAAAATCGTCCTTGATTCCGGCCCAGAAAGAAACTTATCTGGGTTACGATTTTTGCTCCGTGAACCAAAGAGTTTTTCTTCCTCAGGAGAAGATTACCAAAGTGTTCTAGACTATGTCAACATTGCAGACCAACCAGTCGGTTTCTCTGAGACAGGTGTCGAGGGCAGTGGGTCTTATGACCTCATGTTTTCCCGCAGTACCATGGGCGAGATTCCGTCAGCGTCCGTTACAAAGGTTTCTTTTAAGAAACTGGGACGGGGACGTAAGGTCCCTGGACTCAAGGATCTGGCTTCCCGACAGGATAAAAAGAAGCCTGTAATGGTGGAGAGCTGGTCAGCACCTAGCAGGAGGTCTCCCATGGTCCTTTCCCATTTCCCGAAGGATTACCACGGATGCGAGTTCCTGGGGATGGGGGGCCCACCTCAGCAATGCAGTAGCACAAGGAGAGTGGTCCCCAGAGGAGGCAAGGGCCTCATCCAATCAAAGAGAGCTGCTTGCAGTCCAGAGAGCCCTCCAGTCTTTTCAGATGGAGGTCAGGGGTCACAACCTCCAAATCCTGTCAGACAATATAGCGACAGTCGCGTATATCAACAAGCAGGGAGGCACGAGAAGCCGGAGACTTCAGTCCATTGCCCAGGAGATCCTTTCATGGGCAGAGGGGAATCTAGCCTCCATTTCTGCTGTACACCTGAAGGGGAAAAACAATTGCCTGGCAGATTATCTCAGCCGTCACAGGATAGACCGAGACAACTGGTCCCTTCATCCCGAAGTCTTTGCAGACCTCACCAAGAGATGGGGTTATCCGGTAGCGGATTTGTTCGCAAACCGAAACAACCGCAAGACGGAGATATTCTTTTCCATGAACCCGGCAGACCAAGCCTTGGGGATCGATGCTCTGGCAAACCCGTGGCCTCCAGGCCTATGCTATGCCTTTCCGCCAATCAGGCTGATTCCAGAAGTTCTCCGGAAGTTTCGGCTGGAAGAGACAGATCTGATTCTAATTGCCCCGTTTTGGCCCAAGAGGTCATGGTTTTCCCTGCTACAGTCCCTGGTTTCAGAGCCTCCGTGGAGTCTTCCGAAAAGGGAAGACCTATTATTGCAGGGTCCAGTATCACACCCCCAGGTGGTTTCCTTAAACTTGACGGCCTGGTATCTGAAGAAAAGATACTGAGCGCCCAAGGGTTCTCTGACAAAGTAGTCAGGACTCTCGTTAATTGCAGGAAGCCAGTTACTAGCCATATATTCCAAAGTTTGGAAAAGGTTTAACTCATGGTTATCTGAAAATGATAGATTAGCTCATGATATTCCGTCTATTTTGGAATTTTTCCAAGAGGGTGTCGACAAAGGTCTTTCTGTTAGTACCTTAAAGGTACAGGCGGCAGCTATTAGTGTGTTCCTCCAGTTTTCTCTCCTGGAAAATCCCACTATAGCCAGATTTTTCAAATCTATCTCTAGGGCCAGACCAGTAGTAGTGAGAAGTTGTCCCACGTGGGATCTGTCCCTAGTACTTCAAACTCTGGTAGAATTTCCGTTTGAACCTCTGGAAAGTATGTCAGTTAAGTTACTTACATTAAAAACTGTGTTCCTTATAGCTGTTACCTCAGCTCGTAGGGTAAGTGAGTTGCAGGCCCTATCAGTTAGGGAGCCCTTCCTCACGATTTTTGAGGATCGAGTTGTGTTACGAACCGATCCAGGTTTTTTGCCCAAAGTGGCAAGTACATTCCACCGATCTCAGAACATTGTATTGCCAACCTTTTGTAGTTCGCCACAGGGCGACTTAGAAAGAAAATTTAGTTTTCTAGATGTAAGAAGGATTCTCTTGGTCTATCTTGAGGTCACGAAGACCTCTAGGAAAACTGATGCCTTGTTTGTCCTCTTTTCTGGAGTTCACAAAGGGGAATAGTGCATCTAAAGCCACATTGGCTAGATGGATAAAGCAAGCCATCTTGGAAGCTTACAAAATTAGGGAGGTCCCTACACCTTTTGTTACTGCGCACTCAACTAGAGCCTTGTCTACGTCTTGGGCTGAGAGGGCTGGTGCCTCACCGGAACAAATTTGCAGGGCTGCCACTTGGTCCAGTTACTCGACCTTCATTAAACATTATCACCTGGATCTCCTATCAGCTCAGGAGCAGGCGTTTGGTCGTAAGGTCCTTCAGGCAGTTGTCCCTCCCTAGACTGGTAAGTTCTGGCTCATCGTCTCATGGGCTGTCCTGGAAGACGCTTGGAGAAAAGCTGAGTTAGACTTACCGGTAACTCCTTTTCTGAGAGTCTTCCAGGACAGCCGGATTCCCCCCCGGTATTGTCTGAAGTTATGTGTATTATGCATATGTTTTGCAGGGTCCTACGGTTCTTGAGAATACTGACATGGGCCTGGAGGACCGCCCTTTTATCTGGTGGCGGTGACGTGTTTCCTGTCCTGGTAGGAGGAGCCCAAGGTCTCATGGGCTGTCCTGGAAGACTCTCAGAAAAGGAGTTACCGGTAAGTCTAACTCAGCTTTTCTTGCAAATTTTTTTTTTTTTTTTTCTCATGTAAACAAAAATTGTCAAAGGGTTTTGTTTTCAAGTGGTTAGAAGAGTGGGTGATGTGTGACATAAGCTTCTAAATGTTGTGCATAAAATGCCAGGACAGTTCAAACCCCCCCCCCCCCCCCAAATGACCCCATTTTGGAAAGTAGACACCCCAAGCTATTTGCTGAGAGGCATGTCGAGTCCATGGAATATTTTATATTGTGACACAAGTTGCGGAAAAGAGCCAAATTTTTTTATAAAAATGGCAGAGGTGATCAAATACCATCAAAAGAAAGCTCTATTTGTGGGAAGAAAAGGACGCAAATTTCGTTTGGGTACAGCATTACATGACCACGCAATTAGCAGGTAAAGCGACGCAGTGCCAAATTGTAAAAAGTGCTCTGGTCAGGAAGGGGGTAAATCTTTCCAGGGCTGAAGTGGTTAGTGAATATTTTTACACATATATATTAACAAAGCAAACAAAAAAAAAAGTTTTAATTGTTTATCGTTTATAAAATAGACGTGAACAAAAGAAAAGCAGGAAAATAATAATTAAATGGAAGAGAATAGGGAGTTAATTAAGGCTGATTAGAGTAAATTAAGGGTTATTAAGGGGTTAAGCAGAGGAACATTGGTTCATTCCTTTGATCTACAGATGAAGAAACAGAAATATACAAAAGAAGTAATGGGGGTTATTTACTAAAGGCAACTCCACTTTGCACTATACCGGGAAACTACAAGTGCACTTGAAATTGCACTGAAAGTGCACTTGGAAGTGCAGTTGCTGTAGATCCGAGGGGGACATGCAAGGAAAATAAAAAACAGCATTTTAGCTTGCACATGATTGGATAATAAAATCAGCAGAGCTTCCCCTCATTTCAGATCTTCCCCTCAGATTTACAGTGACTGCACTTTGCACTTGTAGTTTGCACTTGTAGTGCAAAGTGGATTTGCCTTTTTGTAAATTACCCCCAATGTTTTTATTAGTGTTTCAGGGCTGAGCAATGTTGGTAATAAACATGGATGCTTTTTTTTTTTTTTTTAATTTTTTGGTAGCTTCAATTACCGGACTTCTTTAACACTGGGGAGACCCACTAACAGCTCAAAGAGCCAAGCCTGAAAGTATCGGTTTCAGGTATTGGTGCATTTGCACTAGTACTGGTACTTGTGCAAATACTCGGTATCGGCACTGATACTAGTATCGGTCCAACCCCAGTATCAGTTGATTGGAGAAAAGCCAATGTAGCACCAATATTTAAAAAGGGCCCAAAATACACCCCTGGGAATTACAGACCAGTTCGCCTAACATCAATAGTATGTAAACTCTTGGTGGGGATGATTAGGGACTATATACAAGATTTTAATAATGAGAACGGTATCATTAGCAGTAATTGGCATGCATTCATGAAGAATCAGTCTTGCCAAACTAATCTATTAATCTTCTATGAGGAGGTGAGTTGCCATCTAGATAAAGGAAGGCCCATAGACGTGGTGTATCTGGATTTTGCAAAAGCATTTGACACAGTTCCCCATAAACGTTTACTGTACAAAATAAGGTCTGTTGGCATGGACCATAGGGTGAGTACATGGATTGAAAACTAGCTACAAGGGCACGTTCAAAGGGTGGTGATAAATAGGGAGTACTCGGAATGGTCAGGGGTGGGTAGTGGGGTCCCCCAGGGTTCTGTGCTGGGACCAATCCAGTTTAATTTTTTTATAAACGACCTGGAGGATGGGGTAAACAGTTCAATTTCTGTATTTGTGGATAAAAATAAGCTAAGCAGGGCAATAACTTCTCCGCAGGATGTGGAAACCTTGCAAAAAGATCTGAACAAATAATTGGGGTGGGCAGCTACATGGCAAATTAGGTTTAATGTAGAAAAATTTTAAATAATGCATTTGGGTGTCAAAAATATGAATGCAACCTATGGGAAGGGGAGAACCTCTGGGGGGAATCTAGGAAGGAAAAGGACCTGGGGGTCCTAGTAGATGATAGGCTCAGCAATGGCATGCAATGCCAAGCTGCTGCTAACAAAGCAAAAAAAATATTGGCATGCATTAAAAAGAGGATTTATTTCCAGAGATAAAATGATAATTCTCCCGTTCTACAAGACTCTGGTCCGGCCGCACCTAGAGTATGCTGTCCAGTTCTGGGCACCAGTCCTCAGGAAGGATGTACTGGAAATGGAGTGAGTACAAATAAGGGCAACAAAGCTAATAAAGGGTTTGGAGGATTTTAGATATGAGGAAAGGTTGCGAGCACCGAACTTATCCTCTGTGGAGAAGAGACGCTTGAGAGGGGATATGATCTCAATTTATGATCTTGTGTTCGAACAAACTTTTTTTCCGGGCCGCTCCGAACCCATGCTGGCGTGGAGGGAGGCTCCCTCTGTGTGACGCGTCTCCTCTTCTGATGGTTCTTAAATAACAGGGGGCGGGGCCACCCGGTGACCCCGCCCCCCTCTGACGCACAGGACATGACGGAACTTCCCTGTGGCATTCCCCGTGACATCACAGGGAAGTCCCGTGCGTCAGATGGGGGTGGGCTCACCGGGTGGCCCCGCCCCCCCCGTTATTTAAGAACCATCAAAAGAGGAGATGTGTCACACAGCGGGAGCCTCCCTCCATGCCAGCATGGGTGCGGAGTGGCCCGGAGAAGATGAAGAATATGAAGAGGAAAAGAGGATGAAGAGAAGAGCGTGAGCCTCCCCCCATGCCATGGGTGCGGAGCAGCCCGAGGAGAAGAAGATAGACGCCGCGGAGGAGATGCTGGACGAGAACACCGGAGGAAGAACCAGAAGAAGATGAAGGAAGATAGAAGAAAGAAGAAGCATTTAAATAAAGGAATTGTCAAAAACTGTCTCTTGTCATTTTTAACATTTTTGACAGTTTTTTAGTGAAATGGTAGGGGTACAAAGTACCAACTTACAATTTCGCACAGGGGGGGCAGGATCTGGGGGTCCCCTTGTTAAAGGGGGCTTCCAGATTCTGAAAAGCCCCCCGCCCGCAGACCCCCACAACCACCGGCCAAGGTTGTGGGGATGAGGCCCTTGTCCTCATCAACATGGGGACAAGGTGTTTTGGGGGGCTACCCCAAAGCACCCTCCCAATGTTGAGGGCATGTGGCCTGTTACGGTTCAGGAGGGGGGCGCTCTCTCGTCCCCCCTCTTTTCCTGTGGCCTGCCAGGTTGATTGCTCGGATAAGGGTCTGGTATGGATTTTTGGGGGGACCCCACGCCGTTTTTTTTTTTTTTTTTTTTTTTTTTTTAATGTTGGCGCAGGGTTCCCCTTAAAATCCATACCAGACCTGAAGGGCCTGGTATGGAATTTAGGGGGACCCCCACGTCTTTTTTTTTTTTTTTTTTTTTTTTTTTTTTTTAATTTTGGTTCGGGGTTCCCCTGTGGGAAATTCCCATGCCGTTTTTATCAATGAACTTTTATGTGTATTGTCGGACCAGCAATGCAATAGCCGCCAGTAGTTTTAAATGACTTTTTTTCCTTTGAAATGTCATTTTGCTGTCAGAATGTTCTAAGCATGGGAAACATGCGCCCCTTTACAGGCATACTATAGACACCCTCCCAGCTACGAAATTTAAAGGGATATTACACTTTTATTGTTTGACTTTAAGCATTAATAAAATCACTGCTCCTCAAAAAATGGCCGTTTTTAAAACTTTTTTTTGCATTGATCCATGTCCCCTGGGGCAGGACCCAGGTTCCCAAACACTTTTTATGACAATAACTTGCATATAAGCCTTTAAAATTAGCACTTTTGATTATTCATGTTTGTGTCCCATAGACTTTAACGGTGTTCGCGTGTTCGAACAAACTTTTTTCCTGTTCGCATGTTCTGGTGCGAACCAAACAGGGGGGTGTTCGGCTCATCCCTATTGGTAATCAGTAGATCCATTTCTAGTTGGTGCGTCTACCATCTAAACCATGGAATTGTCCTGAAAGACATTTAGGAACTGGCGAGTCTTATGCCCTGTACACACGGTCAGATTTTCTGACGGAAAATGTGCGATCGGAGCTTGTTGTCGGAAATTCCGACCGTGTGTGGGCTCCATTGGACTTTTTCCCTTGGAATTTCTGACACACAAAATTTGAGAGCAGGCTATAAAATTTTCCGACAACAAAATCAATTTACGTAAATTCCTACCATGTGTGGACAATTTCGACGCACAAAGTGCCACGCATGCTCAGAATAAACTCCAAGACAGAACTGCTCGGTCTGGTAAAATTAGCGTTCGCAATGGATATAGCACTTTCGTCAGGCTGCAATGTTTTAAATAGTTTAATGCAGCGCACTCTCTTCTTCTTTATAATGCTAGAAGAATTAAGTTGTTTTACTGCTCATATTCACAGAGTTCTCACAGACTACTTTATTTTTTTATCGTGATTTCATGAATATAATATTTTGATTAGTCACATCTCCCGAAAATAATTAAATTTTTGGTTGTTTTTATTTTTTAAGTTACCACACCATTATTATCTTGTATTATTTAATCTCAAGGAGATTGTTTGGTGTCTCCTGTTAATTTGACATTGTATTTTTGAAATGTACCTGCCTCCTCACAAACAAACTGTCCTGTTTGAATGAAAACACATAGGCGAGTATAATAGAAAAAAAATACCTTTTATTAAGGAGTCATAACCAAACAAAGAGGGAGGCAACGCTGGATAAACTGCAGAAATTGGTGAAGCCTTTGTACCCCAGGGCAGACATCAATTATTTTAATGCAAAATTGGTGGCCTGAGGAGTCCATATATAAGGGAGTACAATCTGGTCCAGAAGTCCAAGAGATCATGAACAGCAGCAGATGACATACATGTCCCCAGGTTGTTGTCATGCAAGAGCCTGCATCTTTTGCCAGACCAGACTGAACCCAGGCCATCACTCTCTGGTCTTCCTTAGATGCTTCCTTCCAGGCTGTGGCTCTGGTGTTGAAGGTGTGGCAGGAGGGCCAGAAGGAGGACCAGGAGGAGGAGGAGGACCATGGTTGAGCTCACAAACAGGGCTTTGGCTTGTGGGTTTGCCCCTCAAGCCCTTATTTAGTGCTTGGAAGATGATAACACATCACATAAGAGACGTTGGCCCTCCTCCATTTCCAGCATTTTGCAGGCTGTTATGTATGCAAAGTCATCTTGAACACTGTGGGGGGTTCTGAGGGCCACAGAAGCCTTCCAAAATAGGTCAATTGCTGCCTCCTTCATGTTACTCCTCTTCCTGCCACTTTTTGGGCTACTGGGCCCGGCCACCTCCTGGCTGAGACTTTCCTGTGTATGAAAAAGGGATATCGTTTTAGTTTTTGGTTCATCAAACACAATCAGAAATGAGGAATCCAAACTAACAAATTTAACATCATTAATTTGACCAACAGAAAATATTTTGAAGAATGCTATACCTGACTCAAGCTGGGCTCCTCCACATGTTGCTGCCTGGAAGGCCCAGGTTGGGCGTCTGAAGCCTCAGCTGGGGGGGAGGAAGCGTGGAAGGAAGAGTGGAGAGTGCTGGCCTGGGTTCCGTCTGACCTGCCCGAAAATGCAGCCTGTCATAGTACCACATCCTGGGGACATAAATGTCATCTGCAGCTCCTGACCTCAGGGAGTCCTGGACCTTATTGCACTCCCTAAGATAAGTGCTCCTCATGCCACCAATTAGGGCCTTCGAATAGGTGGTGTCTGCCGTGGGGATCACCGGCTTCACAAATTCCAGCAATTTATCCAGCGCTGCCTTAGTCTTTGTTTGATTCTTATAATGTGGGTGGTTTACCTGCCACAGACAGGGCAGCTCCCTGAACATATCAATGAATATGGGGATAACGTCGTCATCATTCAATATATCCATTTTCTCTGCAAGACACAACACAAGACAAACCCTAATGTCAGGCTAAAGTCTCCTAATCTTGTCCCAATATAGGCCTCAATCTCTAAGCAGAATAGGCCCAACTTTAAATGTTACCTTCGTTATCACGATCGGCGCTTCCTATACTCCTTCCTCCGCTCACAGATCATACGTACGATGCACGCATGTTACGCTTTTATATACACTGCGCATGCGTGAAACTCCGCCCACCCCTGACGTTCCTTTTTAGTCTTTTGCCCACCCCTTCTCGTACGGCACAGTGGGGGAGAGCACATGGCTGGGACACAGCAGGTGCGTGCTAATTACAGCAATAAGGAGGAGGAGGAGGAAAGCCCAGAGCCAGAAATGTCATGATCCCGGAGGAGACTATTTAAGCCCTCAAATATGTCCTTTGTAGAGATGGTAGAGATGGTCAACATACTGAAGAGGGACGACTATGATGGGAAGTATGGACCTTACCCCAACCCCAATATCAGAAAGGCCAAGATCTTGGTGAAAGTTGTGAAGAGTCTGCACTGGCATTTTGGGGTACGGCGATCCAGGGATCAACTGAGGAAGCAGTGGTTGGACCTCCAAAATCAGGGAGCACGATTAGTATAGAAGGATCAGGAGAGTGCTGCAAAAAAGTAAGTAGTTGTGCTGTGTTCCTATTTGTTATTTTTATAACGTTCGTGCTGCTCCATGTGCTTTTCTTTACCGTTGTACAGTTTAAAATGGCAACTTTCATGTTCATGGACACATTATTCGTTCGTAGGAAACATTGTTCATTCGGCCAATAAAACACCATGTTTTGTCCAGATACATTTCCATACATTTTTTCTGGCCTACTTCTCTTAAAATAATTTTGTTGTCTAGATGGGTTAGTATAAATCCAGAGATGCAAACCAAGCAGAAAAGGGTTCCGCCACTCAGGTAGGTTCAAATCAGTGGAGAGGAAAACAGGTGTAAATCCTTCAAGGAAAAGAGTCCCAGGTGCTGGCTGATGCAGGATGAAGCGAGGAAAAACAAGGAAATCTGGAAGCCCCACACCGGTCTGCTGATAAGTGCTTTTATTAATAAAAAGCTGGATCATAGAAGTATACAAAACACTATAGCAGAAGTGTACAGGGATCAGTGCGAAATGCGTTAGTGATCCCTGTACACTTCTGCTATAGTGTTTTGTATACTTCTATGATCCAGCTTTTTATTAATAAAAGCACTTATCAGCAGACTGGTGTGCGGCTTCCAGATTTCCTCGTTTTTCCTCACTAGATGGGTCAGTAACTAGAATGAAGTGCAAACTAGATTCTGTGTAAGGAGAAGACACTCAGCAGCTGTTTACACATCTGAATGCTGGAGCACTAGTGTGGGACACAAGAACACCCTTTTTATTAGGGGGCCCACACAAGTGCTCCAGTGTATACTATAGGGGTGACTCCATCTGTGAAGCTTGCACAAAACAGATAAGTATTCAAGCTTGACAAAGGACAAAAATATTTCTTCATCTTGGAACTCTGCCAAAACAGACAATTGTACCCCACTTCCAAGCAATGTTTCATATTCCTATTTCTGCCATCACATATCTGTGTGCTAAGTATACCTTTTTTTTTTTTTTTTTTTTTTTTTATAGGGGAGAAAAGACTCGGAGGACATCCCTCATCAAAGGAGAAAACAGACCCCCCCACCTCATGAAGAAGTGGAAATCCCCCAAACCCAAGCAGAGGAGGAGGAGGGAGATGTGGTGGAAATTGTCACCACAACAGGTGAGTGTCTGCGACCACAGCCTCAGGTAAGAGATGGATGCCGGCATATTTATAATACATGGTGTGTTTGTTTTTTAGATATTTTTAGGTGATTTGGATGTTGTGGAAGAAGGTCGTGTCACCAGTGAAAATGCCCAGATCCTGATCGGGGAGATCATGGTGTGTAATAGGGACTTGCAAAACATCAATGATGTTCAAAACAAAATGAACATCATTGATGTTTTAGGGAGAATTTAAAACCCCTAGAATTCCCTAACTTATTTGTGCTTTGTGTTTTTCTGACAATTTTGTGACAAATTTGTGACATATTATAGAAAAACCAAATTTTTAAGATGCACACAGTGTGTCAACATGTGCTATCTGCCATCACGGGAGATCAATGTACGTGTTTTGGGGATGCAACCCCTTCCTCAATAATAAAGTAGCTGAGAGGAAGGAGTTGCGCCCACAAAACACGTCCCTTGATCCCCCATGATGGCAGCTAGCACATGTTAACATTCGGCAATTTGTGTGCATCTTCAAAATTTGGCTTTTCCAGGGGTGATTTCACCCCATCTGCTGAACGCAATATCAAACACAGTTTATAAATACCCATGTCTGATATTGCCTTCACTTTCTATAAAAGTTGAACTTTGTAAGTTTCAGATTTGTGTACCGTATATACTCGAGTATAAGTCGTCCCGAGTATAAGTCGAGACCCCTAATTTACCACAAAAAACTGGGAAAAACTTATTGACCCGAGTATAAGTCGAGGGTGAGAAATGCAGAGGGTCAATAATGTCCATCTGCAGCTGCATGCCTCCCTGTGTCCTGTGCAGCCTACCTGTACCCTGTACATGTGTCCTGTACATGTGTGTCCTGTGTGTCCTGTGTGTCCTGTGTGCATGTGTGCATGTGTGTCCTGTGTGCATGTGCAGCCTACCTGTGTCCTGTGTAGCCTCCCTGTGGCGATCTCCATCCTCAGACAGCGGCCGTGTGATGATACTGTTCGGCGACCATTCCACAGTTCAAAAGCCCCGCCTCCTCCTCGTCTGTGATAGGCTGACCGCTGACTGCCTATCACGGACATTCTCTCATTCTCATACCACGGACGAGGATGAGAGAATGTCCGTGATAGGCTGTACACTGACAGCTGTTCAGCCTATCACAGAAGAGCAGGAGGCGCGGCTTTTGAAAGCTAGAATAGCCTCCGTGCATTATCATCACACGCCGGCCATCGTCTGCCTGCATGACACGCTGATCATGCAGACAGACGGCGCGGACTCGAGTATAAGTCGAAGGGAAACTTTCAGCCCAAAAAAAAGGGCTGAAAAATTCGACTTATACTCGAGTATATACGGTAATTCTTTTTGGTTTTAAACATGCCTGTTTTACCTTTTTTAAAAGGCAATTTCTACTTTTTAATGTGACCTAAAAAATTGTTATACTGCAAACATGTTGGTTTGTTCTAAAAACCTTTTATAAATGCACATGTGATTGAGAATCAACAATCTTTTTAATCAAAGCACAATGTGTGGCTTCTTCTTTCAATGCTCAAAAGCATTTTTTGTAGTAAAGTTGGTGTTTTCAGTGACAATGGGGGTAATTTACTAAAGGCAAATCCACTTTGCACTACAAGTGCAGTTTCTGTGCAGTCTCAAGTGCACTTGTAGTGCAAAGTGTATTTTCCTTTAGTAAATAACACCCAACAGTGCTTTATAATTTTACACAATCACGCCATTTTCAGGACTCTCCAAATTTCAGTCATGGTCAGCTAAAAGAAAGACAAACAGTAAATCTAAGCAAATATTTGTTCAGTTTAAAATATATTTTTTATTAAAAAATGTCTCCAGACATTGGCATATCGATGGCCTCCCTACCCGCAAATTATTCCATATATCTTAGACAGACCTTGCGGGCACTCTGGGGGGGGAAAGCCAGGACGGCCAGCTTCAAGCGCCGTCAGGTTTGGTTCATTCATATTAATTCCGGCTTCAGGCCCAACTGAGACAGCATAGTTCCAAGAATTTCTCCTTAAAAAGTTGTGGAGAACACAGCAAAACAGGATGATGTGATTGAGTTTATATTCTGCCATGTGTATTGGTGTGAGAAATAGGCGGAACTGGCTGGCCATTATTCCAAACGTGTTCTCCACCACTCTTCTGGCTCTGGCCAGCCGGTAATTAAAAAACCTCTGGTCCGGGGTGAGGGTCCTCATAGGAAAAGGCCGCATAAGATGGTCCCCCAGCGCAAACGCTTCATCCGCAACGAAGACGAATGGGAGTCCTTCTGCATTGTCTTCTGGAGGTGGCAGGCCCAAGCAGCCATTCTGGAGATGCCTGTAGAACTCCATGTTGGTGATGACTCCACCATCTGACATCCAGCTATTCTTCCCCACGTCCACATACAGGAACTCGTAAGTAGCTGACACCCCCACCAACATCACAATAGTATTGAACCCCTTGTAGTTGTAATACTATGACCCTGAGTTGGGTGGTGGGACGATGTGGACGTGTTTCCCATCAATTGCCCCAACGCAGTTGGAAAGTCCCACCGCTGGGCAAAATGGGAGGCCACAGTCTGCCATTACTGTGGGTTGGAAGGAAACTGTGGAGTCAAACAAGAAAAATAAATTAATCATTTTTCACATAAACATGCAAAGCAGATTAGACACAAACATTTTTGACCAACATCAGTATAACATTTATTTTTGGGAGTATTTAAAGACAAAGGTATAAGGTCCACTTATCAGATTTCTCCCCCCCTCTCATGGGCCATTTTAAAAATTTTAGGGGGGGGAGATGTTTTGGCCAGGTAACCCTCTCCACTTCATTGAGAGATGAATGCCTAAATAATGTGTATTACTTTGGCCAGCCCCTCCTTACTTTACACTATTGGCAGTCCACTGGACAGGCAAGAAGTGTCATAATACAAAGATATAAATACACACTGTACAAACTGAAGCACATTTTTACATTCTACTATTACCTATCAAGATAATAATAGGATGCAAAAACTTGAAACGGTACCATTTGAAAGTATTCAGGCAGGCCCTTGCACTACATGCTTTGGGGAATTCATCCATAAATCTGACCACAAAAGAGGCGGGTATAGTGTGTATGGGTTTGGCAAAGTCAGTAGATAGAGGATTGGTATCAGCTGAGTTAGCAGTTGGGGGGAGGGAGGGTTCCAAATTATTTTGGGACCCCAAAAAAAAAGCCTCTGGCACTCTGCCAGAATTTAAAGCACACATCACAATTTTACACATTTTAGGGGGTATTTAGGGTAAAGCACTACTATGGAGCTGACAAAATACATTGTTAATTAACTAGACGAGGTGGATATAGGCCCAGGCCAGCATGCTGGGAAGGAAAGTGAAGGTAAATATGTATGAAGTACAAAAAAAATACAAAAAAAATCCAGCATGCATGAAGACAAAGGGGACATTCACAGCATATTATAATCATGGTAATAAGAGAATGAGGAAAGAAATACAATACATTAGCAAACATTAAATAAAATAAAATGTGATGTTAAAGGATAAAAATCTTACCTTTTAATATACTTCTTCTGCAGGACCTGGATGATGGCAGAACAGGTCTTGGGATAATGATCCCCAGAGCCTGGGGGGAGATGCCTGTCAAGAACTTGAGGTCCTGCAGGCTTCTCCCCGTCGCCAAGTACCGCAGGTGACGACTAGCCTCTGCTCCAAAGTGATGGCTTGCCTCATGCAGGTATCCTGCCTGCTGATATAAGGGGTCAGCAAAGCCAACAAACGGTGAAAAATGGGGTCCGTCATCTGGAGAAAGTTCCTGAAATCGTCAGGAGTATTCTCACAGAGCAAAGGCATGTGACAGAACTGGTCACGCTGGAGCAACCAATTCTTGGTCCATGAACTCCTGCCCACCCTGTTCATGGACTGGGCTTGTGTCAAAGTAAGGACCCCAACACCAAGCCCCCGCACAGCACAAACTCTACGATGAGTACGTACATGCAACATGGCTAGAAAACGGTCGGCTGGTCAGAACGAAGTAACAGAATACACTGAAGAACAGCAAGGCCTGTGAAGAGCCTGAAAATCAGTAACGAACGGACAAGAACACAATGACAAGTCAATGGGAACTCGCTGCATGCACCGAAGACCAGATACAAACCCACAAGCACAAACTGAACACCAGAAATATGATCTGAAAACCACGAGTCTGAAAAAGCGTGAATCATCTCTCACCAAACTTTTACTAACACGAGATTAGCAAAATGAGGTCAAAGGGTGCCGCGCTTGGTACTGAACTGCCCCTTTAGTCTCTTCGTACACATCACCGCGTTCTTGGCGTTCGGAAATTCTGACAACTTTGTGCGACCGTGTGTATGCAAAACAAATTTGAGCCAACATCCGTCGGAAAAAATCAATGGATTTTGTCCGACCGTGTGTACAGGGCATTAGACAAATGCGTGGTTCCCTCTGCCCAGTCTATACCTGGATATTCTGGATAATTAAAATACCCCATTATGATAACATTTCCCATCCTTGCCGCTAATCCAAATTGTGATAGGAGATCTGTCTCCCCTTCCTCCCTCAGGTTAGGGGGCCTATAGCATACTCCCAGTATTATTTTTCTCCTTAGCTTCTTCCCTTTGGAGCTCTACCCATAAGGATTCCACCTCCTCCCTAGCTCCCTTAGTGATTTCATCTCTCACATTCACTTGTACATTATTCTTGATATTTAGGCATACCCCTCCCCCTTTTTACCCTCTCTATCCTTGTGATAAAGGGTATACCCTTGAATGGTTGCCAGCCAATCATGAAAGCTGTTGAACCAGGTCTCTGAAATTCCCACAAAATCCAAACCCTCCTCGTACAACAGTATCTCTAGTTCACCCATCTTGTTCGCCAGGCTCCTGGCATTGGTGAACATGCCACGTACTTTAGACCTGTCGTATATTATCCTCTTATTGGGTGTTCCAAGATTGCAACTAGGACTTGCTACTATACTTACCTTTTGGGTTTTTGTGCTTTGGTCAACCTTTCACTAATGCCCGCAATGCTACCCTCTGGAATATGTTCCGCACTCGCTACCTCTACCTATGGACCCTCAGCCCATCTCCCAGTTTAAAAACCCCTCGAACTTTTTGGCCATCTTCATTCCCAGCTGATCTGCACCCTCCTCATTTTTTCCAGAAAAGTTTTTTATTTTGTCATAAAAAGGAAAATTACAAATTACAGAAGTACATTGTAAACAAATATGTTATAATATCTTTAGGTTGTACATTACTGAAAGTATTATGCCCGGTTGTTGGGCCTTGCACGGAGCTTAGGTAAGATATTTTTAACAATATAGTTAAATGGGTGTGTTCCGTCAAAGCCAGTTACATTGAATGCAGATTTATTGAGGATTAACAGAAAATAAGAATAAGAAAAGAAAAAGGAGTATGATGTACCCTATGAAAACCATAAAGAATAACAGTACTTTTCCCAGAATGTATAAATATAGTTGTATTCAGTGCTATTACTCATGTCTCAGTTCTTTGTTTTCCTTTTGTTACCGTCTTACCCATGGTGTATATGCAGAGCTAGTTTGTCTTGTTGTGCTAGTTTGGCTTGGTCATGTTGTAGTTTCTTGGCATGCGTGGTCAGAGGGGGAGTTGGTCCCCAGGCTACCTTGTTACCTATTTTGTTCTTAAGTACAAGTGTCAGATGACTGCGTCCATTTGTCCCATATTTGCTCGTATTTCAGAGGGCAACCTCTGTGTATATAGATCAATTTTTTATAGGGTAGTGTATTGTTAACTTCAGCCAGCCAGTGTGAGAGCTCCGGGGGATTAGGTCTCATCCAAGCTCTAGCGATGACTTTTCGAGCAGAAAAAAGTGTTTCATGCACGAAGACCTTTTGGAATTTGTTTATTTCGGGGTCTGTTAGAATACCTAGGAGGCAGAGCTTGGGCTGCAGTGTTACAGGGGAACCCATTGTGTCATGGAGGAATCTCACCACCTGTGCCCAATACGCTTGGATTTGGGGGCACTGCCACAATAGATGGAAAAAGGTTCCAGTGGCTTGGTTGCAGATTGTGCACATCGTGGACCGATCTCCCCTGTACCTGGATATTTTTAATGGTGTAAGGTATGCTTTGTGGATCATGAACAGTTGAGTCAAACGGTCTGACAGTCTGGGGGATACTAGTTTGCATGCGTCTAGAGCATCACTCCATTCGTCGTCTGTCAGTGTGCCTACCTCGCTTTCCCACCTTGTTTTCAGGGCGTAGGCCGATGAAGTAGCCCGTGGTATCGTTAGCATTGAGTAGAATTGGAAGATTAGTTTTTTTGGGTCGGGGCATTTCAATGCTTCCATTAATGGGTTGTTTACCGTGCGACATTCCCCCGAGGGGAACTGTGCATAAAAGGCGTGACGTAGTTGCATGTACCTGAAAAGCATTTGGTTTGGGAGTGTGTATTCAGTTTTTAGTTTATTAAACGTTTTTAACCTGTCGTTGTGTACAATGTGGGATAAATAAAAGATCCCTCTGGAGCTCCACAGTTCACTGTCCGGTAGCAACTCAAATTCAGGGAGATTTGAATTATGCCATAGAGGAGTGAACTCATTAATTATCGGTAGTTGGAGTTTGTGCATGGACAGGTTCCATATTTTGGTATAGTGATAGAGTAGCGTTTTGTGGTTAGTGTTCCTATCCGCCCCTGTAGCTTTCCCCGTTATTGCAGTTAGTGGATCTTGTGATGTCTGGGACCACTTTGGGCATATTAAGTATAGGAATCTTTCCCTATCTGTCTTATCCACATGAAATAGCTGGGATAGCTGTGCTGCGATGTAATAAACATTGAAGTCTGGCACAGCCATTCCCGCCAAGTCCGTGGGGTTTTTAAGTTTCTGCCAGGCGATTTTATGTCTGTTATTGCCCCATATGAATGGTTTTATGATGGCTTCCATCAGCTTGAAATGTCTAAGCACTAGATATATTGGCGAGTGCCAAATCATGTAGAGAATTTTAGGTAGGAGGACCATTTTGGTCAGGTTGATTCGTCCCATTACTCCCAGCGGGAGACGGGTCCACACCTGCGTTTTGTGCTTAAGCATTGCAAACAGCGGCATTATGTTAAGTGCCTCGTAATCCGCTGGGTCTTTTGTGGTGTTTATACCCAAGTATTTTATAGTGTCTACTCTCTGCAGGGGTAGTTCGGCCCTGTCTCTGGGTTGTGGGAAGCTGTCAAGAGATAATATCTGGGATTTGTCCCAGTTGATCCTGAGGCCGGAGAACCTGCCGAATCGTTCTATAAGGTCCAATGCAAGCGGTAAGGAGCTCTCAGAGTCATCTAGGTATAGCAGAGTGTCTTCTGCGTAAGTGCTGATTTTTTCGGTCACATCTCCCCTGCTAAGCCCTTTAATTTTGGGGTGTGCCCGGATGGCCACGGCCAGGGGTTCTGCCGCCAATGCATACAGCAGAGGCGACAGAGGGCATCCCTGCCTCGTGCCCCCAGTTAACAGGAATTGGTTAGATGGCCATCCGTTCGCTAGTACCTTTGCTGATGGTGTCTGGTACAAGATTTGTACCCATTTTATAAATTTTGGGCCAAAGCCGAATCTGCCCAGGCACCTCCACAGGTACACCCATTCCACAGAATCGAACGCCTTGGCAGTATCCAAGGCGACGATTATTCTAGACCCTATATTGTCATGTGCAGCTTGTAGGTTTATAAACAGTCTTCTAAGGTTGAAGGATGTGTTTCTGCCTGGCATAAACCCCGCTTGATCGCTATGTATTAAGGAGAAGATTACCTTATTGAGTCGGATGGCTAAAATTTTTGCGAGTATTTTAATATCTACTTGTAATAGAGATATGGGGCGGTAGGACTCTGGAATAAGTGGGTCCTTCCCAGGTTTGGGGATCAATACTATGGTGGCCTCTCTCATGGATGCTGGTAGTTTAGAGTCTTTGAATATGGCCTCATATAGCTGTAGTAGTCTAGGGATCAGTACGTCTGGGTAGCACCCTCCTTATTTAGGTGCAGTCCATCCCTTCTATAGTACTAGTTATCGGCTGAGAAGTCGACCCAGTCCTCCAGGAACCCAAACCCCTCCTTACTACACTAGCTCCTCAGCCACTTGTTTACTTCCCTAATCTCCCTCTGCCTTTCTGGTGGGGCTCGATGTACCGGTAGTATTCCTGAGAATACTACCTTGGTGGTCCTTTACCTACATTTAGCTCCCAAGTCCCTAAAATCGTTCTTTAGGACACTCCATCTGCCTCTGACTTTGTCATTGGTGCCAACGTGCACTGTGACAGCTGGGTCTTCCCCAGCCCCCCCAGTAATCTGTCCACCAGACCTGAGACGTGCCAAACCCAAAAGCCCGGTAGACACATACAGTTTGGTGTTTCAGGTCTTTGTTACAGATTGCCCTCTCTGTCCTTCTAAGAATTGAGTCCCCTACCACCAGAATCTGTCTTTCCTTCCCCTTCACTTACCCCCCACTCTCACTGGAGCAGTTTTTCCCCTGGCAGCTGGGAGAGACCCTCAGCTCCAGCAGTGCTGGTCCCTGACTGGTTTCACCAATGTCACTCAATGGAGCATACTTATTGGGATGCTCCAGCCCTGGATCAGCCTCCCTGTCACTTCCCCCTCTACCCTTCCTGAATGTCACTCATCTACTCTTTCCTAGTGCCTGAACCTCTTTTTGTCTCCGCCCACCTCTGTGCTGGCACCTGCCGTGTATGTTCCTGGCTCTCCTTTTAGTTTGGAGGGACTTCTCAGTGCTGACAGTTGCTTCCCCAGATTCAGAACCTGGGCTTCCAGGGAAACAATGTGCTTACATATTGCACAGCAGTATTCACCCTCAATCGGATGATCAAGGAACGCATACATGCCACAAGATGTATAACGAGTCACCTCTCCACACCCGCCGGGCATCATACCTATTAATTTAATTAGAACTAGGAAATAAACCCTGTTCAAATTATGTAACAACTAGCTTCCTGACACTAGTACTCAGCAAGACAATACACAGGTACTCAGCAAGACAATACACAGGTACTTGCAGATCTACGTGCACCTGCAGACCTACGTGAACTCACAATACACAAGTACACAATACACAAGTACTAACAATCCACACACACAACTCAGACAACACTCAGGTACTCACACTACACAGGTACTATGACCCCTGTTATAACCTCCTGTTTTAAACTCTGTTTTTTAACTCACCACTTAGTCCAGTTCCACATGGTCTAAGTTCCAGCAAGCTCAAAGATGAGCAGGCTCACAATGATTTCTACAGAAGGTTATATAGGCCTCAAGCACTGCCTTTAATTAGTAGGCTGAAGGAAGCAAAGAAAAAAAACTGTTTAAAGAGTGTCAGAAAAAGGTGTTAAAAAGCTACAAGGAAAAGCCCCAAAAAGAACCTAAAAATGCAACCCAGCAGTCAAAAAGCAAAACTTGCTCACTCTTCACTCAAGGTCCCCACTGTTTAGCTTCCAACCAGCAGTCTGACCAAATCACGGCACACTGGGTAACTCTGCTGGCAGCTGGGAAGGATACAGGACAGGGTTCAGTGCTGTTGGAGCTTGTCCCGCCACCATGCCTCCAAAATGCTAGTGGTGATTCTGCCGCAGCGGTGCTCTGTAAGCGTTCAAGGGGCTATGAAAATAGTCAGGCTAAAAGATGCCATGCGGTGCTTGAGTTGGTCTGCCTAGGGGACAGAAGCCACACTGGGGCAGAGATTCTGTCAGCTCTGCAGGGGCAGGCTCAGAGGTGGTTGATGCTACACCAGCTTCAGCCAGGAATGGTTGTATGCGACAATGGCACCAACCTTCTCTCGGCCCTCTGACAGGAATACTTGACCCATGTTCCATGTTTGGCACACGTCCTGAATTTGGTGGTGCAGAGGTTCTTGAGCAGGTACCCAGGCTCGTCAAAGATAAAAATACTGTGCTGTCTAGTAAGCCATTAGTAGTATGGTGAGTAGTAGGTCCTGCTGCAGCTTCAATGTGAGATACACACAATATAGCAATTTCAAAACCGGTACACAGGCTTACAGGATCTCCTTAGGCAGGCCAGAAAAGTCTGTGGTCATTTCCGCCGGTCATTCAATGCCAGTGCTCGGTTGGCTGCCATTCAAAGGGAATGCAACCTGCCCACCAACCGCCTCATTTCTGAAATGCCCACCAGGTGGAATTCAACATTGGCAATGCTACAGCGGTTGCACACACAGCAGAGGGCCATCAATGAGTACCTGTGTGGGTATGGTACCAGGACAGGGTCAGGGGAGCTTGGCTTCTTTTCGCCACACCAGTGGCTTCTGATCAATGATGCATGCACTGTCCTGTCACCATTTGAGGAGGCCACAAGGATGGTGAGCAACGACAATGCATGCATTAGTGACTCTAGTCTTCCTGTTGGAGTAGACGGTCCGTGGAATCATGTACAGGGCACTTGAGGCAGAACAAGAGGGAGGAAGAGGAGGACTTCCTTACCTCTCAAGGCCCCCTTTATCAAGAAAGCATTCCTGCAGGGGCCAACGAACAAACAGGACGAAGAGGAGGAGGAGGA
This sequence comes from Lithobates clamitans, assembly GCA_037952925.1. Taxonomy (NCBI): domain Eukaryota; kingdom Metazoa; phylum Chordata; class Amphibia; order Anura; family Ranidae; genus Lithobates; species Lithobates clamitans. The sequence goes on along the minus strand of JBBGZY010001913.1, from coordinate 1,503,715 downwards.
GGAGGAGGGGGAGGATTGTGTCATCATGGATGTAGAGGATAACACTCAGCAGCAGTCTTCAAGGGATGGTTTTCAGTCCCCAGAAACTCAAGGATTTGTATGTGGCTGGGAGAAGGTAGTTACAGATCATGTGATCCTTAGTGACCCAGAGGACTCAGAATCGAATGCCTCTGCAAACTTATGCTGCATGGCCTCTCTGATTCTGCCAAGCCTGCGAAAAGGACCATAGGATTTGTGGTATCAAGGAGAGGGATTATTACTAGCTGGCAACCCTTCTTGATCCACGTTACAAGGGTAAGGTTGCAGAACTCATCCCACCTTGGCAGAGGAAGCAGAGGATGAAACATCTTCAGGAGGCCTTGAAGAAAGGTTTGTGCAATGCATTTCCTGACCCTGGGAGCTTAAAATTGTCTTGTGCTGGACAACATGTTGCTGAGGCTTCGTTCAGTCTGAGGAAGAGCGGTGGAGAAGGTGGCCGGCTGATCGATGCCTTTGAACAATTTTTCAGTCCTCAGCGCCAAGGTCTGATCAATTCAAGCAACCATCGCCAGCCTCTGCATTACATGGTGCAGGAATATCTAGGAGCAAGAGCAGACTTGAAGACCTTTCCAACAGAACATTCTGCCAGGGCTGGCTCAGCCCTTCCTTCTCTGAGCTGGCCATTCAGCTCTCATCTCTCTCCACAGTTAACCAGCTGTTGTGGATCTGCTCATCAGTCCCGCCTACTTAAAGATCTCCAGCCCACTTCATTCCTGCCTTCGCCTTAGTCGCATCACAAGAAACCATCTTCTGCGTTCCTGTTTAAAGACTGGCTTTGCTGACATCCCTTCTGGCTCCTTATCCTGCTTGCTGTTCCTCTACTTGGATCCCTGACTTCTGGCCTGGCTGTTTACCCAATCTGGTTACTGAACTCTGGCTTGGCTGACTACCCGATCCGGTTACTGGACTCTGGCTATGCTTTGACTACGCTTACTCTATTTACCTTTTTATTTTTATTAATAAACAAGTGTGATTTTACTGTACTTCTGTCTCGGTCTGGTTCATGGTTTCTGACACATTCACTGGGTTACTGGGTCTTGAGGATGGACCACTGGCCAGAACTTGCTCAATATGCAATTGAGCTACTGGCCTGTCCTGCATCCAGTGTTCTTTCTGAACGCACATTAGGTGCTGCTGGAGGGTTTGTAATAGATCAAAGAGTGCGCCTGTCCACAGACTCCGTTGAAAGGCTCACATTCATAAAAATGAATCCGTCTTGCATCAGCAGCTATCAAGCACCTGATGCTGATGTAACTATTTGAATTGTCCATGGATCTGGGATCCCTTTGCCTATGCTGACTATTCTATTCCTCCTCAATCTTGATGATGCTAGCTTCAAGTGGTTACAATAGTGGTAAATATTACTAAAGCGCTGAAGAGGAATAAATTATGTGAGAATATATTAAAAGATGCCCAAATAATAATGCTACAATTAATATGTGAACTACACAAATACGTGAATAAATAAACAAAATAAATAATTGTGCTGTTATTAACCAATTAATATCACACTGGGTGCAAAAATAAAAAATCCGATAAAGAACAATATATGTTTAAATAATAAAATATTAGGTATAAGTGAATTTGTGTAATTAAATAAGCCTTTTTTAAATAAATGCAGTGAATAAATAGGTATATATATATATATATATAGTCCACTGCTAGTAATACAAGTATGGAATCTTAGCAAGACCGGTACTTTAAAACCAAGCTTGGGTGAATGACGGCGAGTTCAGTAATACCGTTCTCTTGCTGGTACTAAATGGTGATAAGCCCCACTCTCACAGGCCATCCATGATATGGAAAATAGAAACAAGAAACAAGACCATTGCGCAGGACTTTAACCACGGTAATATGATGTGTTGCGAAATAATTTCACTCACATATCCCCGCTTCAAAAAGATCGCATTAAAACTGTATGGTCAGCTGCATTCAGCTACGAGCTGAAAACTCCTCATCCACCTCCAATGTACACACACACAGATACCGCTGGCACTGCTGAGGGCGTCACAGGCTCCTCCTCCCGATGCGTTGCGTCACCAGACACGTGACTTTTCCAAGGGTACTCATGTGACCTCCCTGAGCGATACTTATAGTATGTGTCATGGTTACCACGAGAACCCCGGGAGTCAATGCATCATCATACCAATGAAACGATCTTAAAAATGCATAATAGTTTGAGTTACTAAACATAGTGACATTTCATTTATTTACATACACAGACTGACACTAACCTTCTTTAATACAACATTAACATTTTACTTCGGCTGAATACGTTTATGAAAAGCGGGCTAATAGCCTTAGCCATACCTACTATTTAAAACTTCTGAAAAAAACAATATAAACAGGTGTGAGAGACCTGAAAGAAGGAAAAACTGGTTCCACAACCTCTTCTCCAGAAAGAGAGGTACGAATAGTATCCCCGAATAGGGAACAAAGATACAGATCCCCGATTAGACAATATAAGAATAACACAGAGAGACAACACAGAGTTAATGGGGATGGGCCACCCAGACAATATGAATATAATGGACCCAGAACACCTAAACCGTGGTGGCAGCCCAAAAACCCCAAACCATGGAGCAAATCTCCTAGAAAGCCTTTCTGGAAAATTAATGGGAGAAATAAAAAACCCCGCAATCACCAGAATGGCCAGTATGATCATTCAGATAGCAGGGGTTATGACCAACCAAATGGACAATACAACAATGAGCATTCCAATTATCCAGGTTATAAACATCAAACGCAGGATAACCAAGGAAGACCTGAATATAATTATTCAGACAACTCATATTATTAGCATAATGGGAGACAAGATGAGAGAGAGCGCCCCCAGTATCCGTACCAACATGATGGGGATCGAGGACGATATGATTATTACCAGTATGGACCCAGAAATAGTCCCATCCAAACCCAAAATCGATATGAAGCACTGAGAGATCATAGAGATTCTAACCCATCTATACCTTTTTTAGACCAACGCAGGAACGAAACTCCCCCTCAGCAGGACAGAACCATCAATGCAAGAAGTCCAAACGCAAGAGGGGATGCAAAGGAGGACACAAGAGCCCAGAGAAAAAGAGAGTAGTGGGCGATGGAATATACAATATTAGTGGAGTGGATCTCACAAAAGATGAAATATCGCTATTGGATAAAGGCCTTAAATATGCACCGAAGCGGAATCTGGATAAATTCAGCCTGTTTGTGGATATTCAAAGATACACAAGAAAGTTAAATATCAATAAATATATGCTGAACCAAACAGTGGCTATCAATCCGGAAAACAGGGGAACCATAAATACACCAGGAAGAATCATGCATACCCAATTGAGAAACAAATCTCTCTTTAATCCCCCAGTCCATAACAATCAACATATTGAGGTTTTTAACAGAATGGTGACACAGGAAGTTGACAAACTAAAAATTAGAAAAATGAAAGATCCTCAGGTTATAAGAAACGGAATAAAAGAATTGGAAGAGAATAAAAAAGTGGTAGTAAGACCAGCTGATAAAGGTGGCACAATTGTGGTCTTATCAAAAGAATATTAGAAACAAAAAGCAGGGATTTCCCCAAGGTGGGGTTTTTTGGCAGCACAGTGACAAATTGAGTCAGTAATGTATGAAAAATATAACAAATTTATTTGTACAAAAATAACATGACATAAAAGTTAAAACGATGAGCTCCAGTGGGAAGTACCTTTAAAACTAAATTGGCTAAACATACATTTGCAGACATATATTCATAACAAGATTTGAAATCATGAACATTAAACCTGACGCGTTTCAACCCATACACTAAGGGTCTTCTTCAGAGGGTCAGTCTGCTGGAAAATATATACAAGTAGAGTTGATATACATATATGAATCCCATTATATATGGCAAATATTGTATTTACCATGCAGTACACAATACAGTACACAATACAGTATAATTACCCAACAATGTATGTCCAGCAGGAAAGGAGAAAAGCCTCCCACATGGAGATCCCTTAAAAAATTATCTTCCTCTCTTCCCCAGGGAAGAGTCCCAGGCACCTCTACCGCCACCGCAGCTCCGACCGGGGCAGTGAAAACAGTGACGTGACTTACGAGAGGTCACACTCTCACGCACCACCCGCCAGGCAAAAAACGGCCGAAGGGCCAACCACACCTGCGATGAAATTAAAGGACAAACTAAATCAATGCCCATTACATATACAACAGATTAACCCAATTCTTATTATGTGGACAAAAAGGCCACTAGGGGACTGGAGTCTCCAATTATATCAAGTGTATAATTCAAACAAGGAATTCAGAACCATGTTAATATATTGATTAATAAAGATAATTCATAGAACTGTATAATTACTAATTCAGAACCATGTTACTATATTGATTAATAAAGATAATTCATAGAACTGTATAATTAGGTATTACAAAACACTCAGTCTGTGCCATATGTAAAATTAATAATGAGGTGATGAAGGGGGGAAGGGGAGAGTGAAGGAGTGGGGGGAGAGGGAGGAGTGAAAGGTAAACGACCATGCAGTGTGTATGTGCAGGGTGGGGAAGTAGGTGACGTGTGCCAGAATGTGTGAGGGATGCCAACGTGAGCAAAGGAGGAAAATGGGGAGTGCCAGAAGGAATAGCCCCAAAAGGGGGGGGGGAACAAACTGTGAATCCAAGCATTTACCTCAAGAGGTGTTAGGTAGCGCATGTGACTGCACCATATTGCCCCATGTAACTAGACTGTTACTTGTCAGCCAACCTGGAATTGGTCGCAAGCTTAGTCAGACTCAGCAGATTGATATCCAATCCGAGACGACCAGTCTAAAATACAAACATAAAATAACAATATCGCTATAGGTGAATGGATAAATAAGGATCAATATAGGAATAAATTAGTTTCCACATAAAGCGTTATTGTATAGGGCAAAAGAATGGTGCAAAGGCACATCGCTAGAGAGTGTACTTACAATGTGATGGGTATAGGTGCTTCTAGTCCACCAGGAAGAGAGAGACTGAAAGTGTGTTGTTATTACCGCTTCTATGTATGCTTACTAAGGGTGTGTATGTCTTGTTCCGGTCCATCACAGGTGTGTGCAATCACCCGATCAGTCCATGGGAGGAGGAATGGTCGCCATCCAAGCAGCCGAGTGTGGCCTCCCCGGCATTCGGGAAAAGCCATAGGCTCCGATAGGACGTCACTCTCTTCGAAATCTCGCGATGCGCCCACATCATGTCGCACGCACGGGGCCTCGAGCATGCGCAGTGATGGGGAGCATCCGAGAGTGTTCCGGAACACCGCCGGCAAGGGGGGAGGATCCCCAACACGGCGCTCGCCCGCTTGCCCACCCGAGCGTCCAATGGGGAACGGGGGGGAGGAGCCGCCTAGGGAAGCCGGCCCCTCCCCCCCCTTTGCCGGGAAGCCACGTCAAAGATCACCCCCGATCCGGAAGCAGCAACGGATGAGGCGCCCGGGCCCTGGCGGAGAGAGGAAAACCAAACAGGAGGGGGGATATAGAGCAATATCAACAAGGCAGGCTTGTAAAGAGGAGGGGACCATAGGCGCCGCCCAAACCACACGGACACTATTCCCCAAATCCTCACAATACCCTGCATATACGCATTATCCATAGTTCAAAAGTGGTGCCATTATCCACCAAGCATTACACACATTGTATATATATGGAGCATCAGTGAATATAGGAAAATTTGATCACATACATTGGTAACTCTGCAGCATCAATTTTAAACTAGAAATAAATAAAAAAAGAAAAAAGAAAAAATATAAAAGAGAAAATGCATTGCACAGGGGGAGAGAAGAGACAGACAATTATACAGTTCTATGAATTATCTTTATTAATCAATATAGTAACATGGTTCTGAATTCCTTGTTTAAATTATACGCTTGATATAATTAGAGACTCCAGTCCCCTCGTGGCCTTTTTGTCCACATAATAAGAATTGGGTTAATCTGTTGTATATGTAATGGGCGTTGATTTAGTTTGTCCTTTAATTTCATCGCAGGTGTGGTTGGCCCTTCGGCCGTTTTTTGCCTGGCGGGCGGTGCGTGAGAGTGTGACCTCTCGTAAGTCACGTCACTGTTTTCACTGCCCCGGTCGGAGCTGCGGTGGCGGTAGAGGTGCCTGGGACTCTTCCCTGGGGAAGAGAGGAAGATAATTTTTTAAGGGATCTCCATGTGGGAGGCTTTTCTCCTTTCCTGCTGGACATACATTGTTGGGTATTTATACTGTATTGTGTACTGTATTGTGTACTGCATGGTAAATACAATTGTTGCCATATATAATGGGATTCATATATGTATATCAACTCTACTTGTATATATTTTCCAGCAGACTGACCCTTTGAAGAAGACCCTTAGTGTATGGGTTGGAACGCGTCAAGTTTACATGTGGGTACATGTGTCTAAGGAGGATTTGGCAGAACGGAGGTGGAGAGTAGTGGAGGTACCCAGGCCTGGATTACTAGAAGGGGGCCCCTATATCGGATCACCGGAGCGACCCCACGGAGCAGTTGAGCCTAAGAGAGACATCTACTAAAGACAGCCATCCAAAGACACCCACTCCTCTGCATAGTACCCCCGTGGGGGTGACGGATTCTGGTAAGTAGGGGAGCACGGGGGGAGCACTTGGAGTCACCAGCTTCTACATGCACGGAAGTCACCATTCATCTTCTTTTGGGCATTTTTAACTGCATGCTGATCGATCCTGGGCTTCTATGGAAATCCTGTCTCTCCAAATAAGACATTCAACTTTGCCTGGTTTCACCATGGAGACTTTTTATATATGCTGCTTGTATATATGCTGTTTATAAGTTAATTGATGTTTGGATTCTAATTCTAAATCATATATGAGCCTTGAGGGGGTCTAATACACTATGACACAGAGTCCTAGTTATTTTTCCATCAAACACAGTGCACTTTAGTTACTACACAAGTTGCTGATATATGTTAATCTTTTACGGATGTTGATAGCCTCAAAATAGTGTGCTTTTTCACGGATACTAGTAACCCCAACTAGGGGGTAATACACTATTATACAATTTTATGTTGGTTTGTTGTAAATGTATAGATTCATAATATAGGATGGGCAAATGTATATCCAACTCACTTGTTGGAACACATGAAAGTTATCACACACATAAATAACATATAGGAATTGCACGTTTATTTTTAAAGGGTCACATAAAAATATTTTTTCGTCACCCAATTTATTTTTGCATTTTAGTATTTACTCCTGCATACGCGTAAGGGTTTATTTACCCAGGGGTTATATTATTAAGTCCATTTCCCCTTACACGCGCTTTTTGTCACTTGTTTGTATAGTGAACCACCTTTATCATTATCCTGATTTACAAGAAACATACATTGCTAATAGGGCAGCGCCAATTTCCCCAACTTTTCTTCCATATTAATCCAATTAACTCCCATTGGGAATTAATTAAGGGGAGGCTGCAGCCATTCTGTTTACTCTCCTAAACGCGGACCTTTAATACAATATTGTTATGAATATATGTCTGCAAATGTATGTTTAGCCAATTTAGTTTTAAAGGTACTTCCCACTGGAGCTCATCGTTTTAACTTTTATGTCATGTTATTTTTGTACAAATAAGTTTGTTATATTTTTCATACATTACTGACTCAATTTGTCACTGTGCTGCCAAAAAACCCCACCTTGGGGAAATCCCTCCTTTTTGTTTCTAGTTTTTCTAGGGGTGAGCAGCAATCTTCTTTTCTCCTCTCTAGTGTCCCCTCTTTGCAATATATTTGGGTGGCTAAACACCCCTTCCCCTTTTTGACACATGAGAGTGGAAACATGAGCTTCAGTATATAGGATCAATTGTCCATTTGTTGTTGGTACCTTCATAAAAGAAATAAGAACTGATGTCAATATGAGTAACTTTCAGGGAGTTGAGTGGGTGAGTTTGATGTCAGTCTATGAAACAGATTTTGAACAAGGGGACCGAGCTAAAACTCAGATCTCATCCCTTTTTCATAAACTGAATAGAACACTTGAGAAAAAATCTGCACTATTTTGGCACATTAAAACTTTGAATAGATACAATAAAGAAAAAAATCAATCCTCTAGGCTTACTGATTCAAATATTCCCCAATTTGGACCAAATCGGCACTGAATGTAAACGCGAATGGGAGGCTTACTTGAATGCTTGTTCCCAGGAAATGATGGCTATTCTTACCAGAGAATATAACAAACAAATGGTATTGTTGGACACAGAAATTGATAACATAGAAGCCTCCCTAAGACCTTTTATGCAGCACACCCTCTATTCGGAACTACAGGCAAATCTTCGGAATGACCTGTCGACCTATAATAGGAGCGTGCTGCAGAAAAAAGAGTCAAAGTTTTGGAGGGATCACACCGCCTTCTCGGAAGGACAAGCATACAAATGGAATACTAATTCCCAAACAAACCATCAAAAAAATAAGCAGCACATGTTGCAACAACAATCCAAACATATGAATAGCACATTGAAGTCCAAAAAAGAATCTGACCCTAGCCAAAATCCAAAAACACCCAAGGGACGCGGTAAACTCAAGAGGAGCCGTAACAATAAGGGCTCCCCAGAACAAGACAGGAAAAAACGCACCTCAAAGAGTGGTCCTGGTGTCCACACTAATGAGGTAAGGCCTGTAGGACCCAAATCTAATATATCAAATATAGCTACGAACGAAATAGATGCCTCACTGAGTACTCCAACAAGTAAAATACATACAAACCCATCGATAGGATGTTTAAAATCTGAATCACAGAGTCCTTTAAACCAAGTACGGGGACCCTTCCCATCCCAAATGAACAGGGGAGTAGGGAATCTGGACGCGTATGTCACGCGGATTCAACAGAATCCCTCAGCGTGATTAACTTGTCATCCTATTCTCTATCCCCAGCTGAAATTGACGTACTATCACGTGGATTGACTTTTTGCCCACAGGAGAACTTCGATTTATTCGAAGTCATCACTGATTTACAGCTGTTTGCACGTCGGCTACTATTGAAGAGCCTCCATGCAAAAACTGATACCAACATGGATATGACCGAATGGGCCACCTTCAGTATGAAGGAATTTAAAGCCCTGCGTGATCTGACGCTTCTGTTCCAAGAAAACAATACCTTAGATCTTATAGATCAAATTGATTTGGAAACCCTACTTGAAAGTGCCAATGAATCCACACAGAACCCTGTAACAAGTTTCAAAAAACCCTTTGGAAAATTCCCGTCGCTTGGCTTGAACCCAAGCATAGAGATCTTTGTCAAACTAGCACTTAGAGATATTTCCAAACTTCCACGCAAGAAAATACGTCCCCAAAATCTAACTGCTGAGGAGTCGGAGGCTCCTTGTGCAATAATGTTGAAATTACAATAAAACCATCTGGTAAGGGAGGTAACGTGGTCCTGATGGATAATCAGGACTGCGTACGTATGTGTCAAGACATCTTAGATAATGGCGAGTGGTATAAAACCATTTCTACCAAATTTATACAAATGTCATATACCAAATTTTATGATCTAATTCAGTCCGCCCTTGACAAAGAAGTTATCACGAAAGATAAATACGAATTTATCCGAACAAAACATCCACGTATGGCTACATTTTACAGCTTGCCTAAAATCCATAAGAGCCAAATAAAACCTCCCGGACGACCAATTGTCTCCGGGAATGGAAGAATATCAGAAAATTTGAGTAAGGTGATTGACTCTTTTTTACAACCATTTGTTATGTGCATGCCCTCGTTCCTGAAGGACACAATGCACTTACTCCAATTGATTCAGGGAGTAACACTCCCAGTGAATTCATATTTGGTGGCCATTGATGTTGAGGCCTTGTACAGCTCGATCCCCCACAACAAGGGGATCGAAGCTGTACAGGCGCTCCTTCTAAGAAGTGAGAAATATGATGAAGCATTGAATGAGTTCATCATTGATGGACTCAAATATATTCTGAATCATAATTTCTTCATCTTTGACAACTCCCACTACCTCCAGGTGCAGGGCGTGGCTATGGGCACATGCTGTGCCCTGGCCTGCGCCAATCTGTACCTGGGGGAGTGGGAGAGGGCACTCAGGGATGATGAGGGCCTTGCCATGTATACGAGCCACATACGCATGTGGCTATGATACATTGATGATGTCCTCCTCGTCTGGGAGGGCCCTGAGGAAATGTTACTAAAGTTCTTTGATCACATCAATCAAAACAAACACAATTTAAAGTTCACTATGACTTACGATCGTGACCAAATGACCTTCTTGGATGTACAGCTGAGGCGTACTCCTGAGGGCCAAATCTCCAGTACCTTGTTTCGAAAAAGCACCGCAGGAAACACAATCCTCCATGCGGATAGCTTCCATCCTACTGCTTTAAAGAACTCTAACGCATATGGACAGTACCTGCGTTTGCGCAGGAACTGCTCCGATGAGGTCCTCTTTAAGCAAGAAGCACAGAAATTACAAACTAGACTGTTAGCACGGGGTTACAGCTTCTCCTGTTTACCCAGGGCTTACAATGGAGCAGCTGCACAATCCCGACATGATTTGTTGTTTAAAAAGAAGGCCATAAATGGCTCCGGTATGGATCCTACCAGGGTCATTCTACGCTTTTCCAAAGAACATAATGCGATCAGAAACATTATTCGAATGCATTGGCCCATACTTTTGGATGATCCGAAAGTTAGCAGGTTTATTTCGGATATTCCTTTGATTACCTACAGATGGGCCACTTCGTTGAGGGACAAATTTGTTCAAAGCGAGTTCAAAAGCGCACAAAAAAGATGAAAGCACTGTTCCATTTTGGGATCTTTTCCCTGTGGATACTGTTCCTTTTGTCAATATATAAGACGCGAAAAAACTTTTAATCTTCCAAATGGGACAACTTTCAAGCTGGCACACTTTGGGGGATTTGGGGAATGGTGTCCGTGTGGTTTGGGCGGCACCTATGGTCCCCTCCTCTTTACAAGCCTACCCGGGTGCCTCGTCCGCTGCTGCTTCCGGATTGGGGGTAATCTTTGATGTGGCTTCCCGGCAAAGGGGGGGGAGGGGCCGGCTTCCCTAGGCGGCTCCTCCCCCCCTGTTCCCCATTGGACGCTCAGGCGGAACACTCTCGGATGCTCCCCATCACTGCGCATGCGCGGGGACGTGAGCGCATTGCGAGATTTTGGCGAGTGTGACGTCCTATCGGAGCCTATGGCTTTTCCCGAACGCCGGGGAGGCCACAGTTGGCTGCTTGGATGGCGGCCATTCCTCCTGCCATGGACTGATCGGGTGATTGCACACACCTGTGATGGACCAGAACAAGACATACACACCCTTAGTAAGCATACATAAGAAGCGGTAATAACAACACTTTCAGTCTCTCTCTGCCTGGTGGACTAGAAGCACCTATACCCATCACATTGTAAGTACACTCTCTAGCGATGTGCCTTTGCACCATTCTTTTGCCCTATACAACCACGCTTTATGTGGAAACTAATTTATTCCTATATTGATCCTTATTTATCCATTCACCTATAGTGATATTGTTATTTTATTTTTGTATTTTAGACTGGTCGACTCAGATTGGATATCAATCCGCTGAGTCTGACTAAGCTTGCGACCAATTCCGGGTTGGCTGACAAGTAACATGGGGCAATATGATGCAGTCACATGCGCTACCTAACACCTCTTGAGGTAAATGCTTGGATTCACAGCTTGTTTTCCCCCCCTTTTGGGGCTATTCCTTCTGGCACTCCCCATTTTCCTTCTTTGCTTACGTTGGCATCCCTCACACATTCTGGCACACATGTCACCTACTTCCCCACCCTGCACATACACACTGCATGGTCATTTACCTTTCACTCCGCCCTCTCCCCCCACTCCCCCCCACTCCCTCACTCTCCCCTTCCCCCCTTCATCACCTCATTATTAATTTCACATATGGCACAGACTGAGTGTTTTGTAATACCTAATTATACAGTTCTATGAATTATCTTTATTAATCAATATAGTAATATGGTTCTGAATTCCTTGTTTGAATTATACGCTTGATATAATTGGAGACTCCAGTCCCCTAGTGGCCTTTTTGTCCACATAATAAGAATTGGGTTAATCTGTTGTATATGTAATGGGCATTGATTTAGTTTGTCCTTTAATTTAATCGCAGGTGTGGTTGGCCCTTCGGCCGTTTTTTGCCTGGCGGGCTGTGCGTGAGAGTGTGACCTCTCATAAGTCACGTCACTGTTTTCACTGCCCCGGTCGGAGCTGCGGTGGCGGTAGAGGTGCCTGGGAATCTTCCCTGGGGAAGAGAGGAAGATAATTTTTTAAGGGATCTCCATGTGGGAGGCTTTTCTCCTTTCCTGCTGGACATACATTGTTGGGTAATTATACTGTATTGTGTACTGTATTGTGTACTGTATTGTGTACTGCATGGTAAATACAATATTTGCCATATATAATGGGATTCATATATGTATATCAACTCTACTTGTATATATTTTCCAGCAGACTGACCCTTTGAAGAAGACCCTTAGTGTATGGGTTGAAACGCGTCAGGTTTAATGTTCATGATTTCAAATCTTGTTATGAATATATGTGTGCAAATGTATGTTTAGCCAATTTAGTTTTAAAGGTACTTCCCACTGGAGCTCAACTTTTATGTCATGTTATTTTTGTACAAATAAATTTGTTATATTTTTCATACATTACTGACTCAATTTGTCACTATGCTGCCAAAAAAACCACCTTGGGGAAATCCCTCCTTTTTGTTTCTAGTTTTTCTAGGGGTGAGCAGCAATCTTCTTTCCTCCTCTCTAGTGTCCCCTCTTTGCAGTATCAAAATAATATTATAACAATGAACTCCAGGAACAACTAAATCACATAAACAGTTACATAAAACTGAAAGGTAACCCCACCAGAGAATACAAAAATGAATTGAAAGGATTAATTAAGAAAGGTAGTATGAAAAACATACTTACCAAGAAGGAGGAGATTTATCTTGTCCCTGATACGTGCAGGGTACCTATTATATATACAGTGCCTAAGCTCCATAAAAACCAAGCCAAACCCCCTGGACGTCCCCTCATAAATGGTATCCAATCGATTAACTCAAGATTAGGGAAGTATGTGGATAATTTTCTACAACCATTAGTCCCATTCACACCAGTCTACCTAAAGGACACCAAACACTTAATGCAGGAATTAAATAAAGTTGACATTCAGCCAAACCAAAATTATATGCTGATTACAGCAGATGTAGCATCATTGTACACAAACATAGGTCATGAGGATGCTATTGCAGCATCAAAATGGGCCATGAATAAGTATAGCAATTTAATTTCCGAGCAGAAGAGATTTATTTTAAGATGTTTAGCATTTGGTTTGTAGCAGAACTATTTCTGGTTCAATTCGGACTACTACAGGCAGTTAAATGGTATTGGCATGGGGGCTAAAGACGCTCCAAGCATAGCAAACATATTTATGGCCCAGTGGGAGGAGGAAGCGATATACTCTAACACCCCCCCTCAACTAATAATGTACAGAAGATTTATTGATGACTGTATAATGCTGTGGAATGGAGAAGAAAAACCACTTATAGAATTCCTGGGGAAACTTAATAGAGATGAAAAAAACATAAAATTAACCTATGAAGTGAGTAAAAAAGCATTACAATTTCTGGATTTGGATATAGAATTGACCACCAATGGAATTTTAACAAAAACTTTTTTTAAACCAGTCGAAAGAAATAGTTTTATACCTATAGATAGCTGCCACTTTGCCCCCTGGCTTCTAAACATACCAAAGGGCCAATTTATACGTTTGAAAAGAAATTGTGGTAGGGGCGTGGCTTGACCTCGTAGAGAATGGCTGCTTAACTTCAGAGCTCCGCTGACAGGGATAGAAATCTGAATCTCAAAGACGGTCAACGGCCTCCCAAACACCCGAAAAGCGATGGGTACATCCTCCAGAACTTCGTCGACCTCCCGGTCCCGTTCTCCTCGTGAAATACCGGCAAGATCCAGTCAGAACATCCCAGAGATGTTCCGGGCACAGATGGGAACTTCAGCGCTGGCTCCCACCTCACGGAGCCAGCATCAGCATCCTCCTCACTCTAATGCTGCTGCCTCTCCATCTCACGCTGAACTCAATGACGGGGGAATTCTCCTCACTCCTCATCAGCATCCGAGCCTGAGCGATCTCAGATCCGTAGCTGAGGACATTAAGGACACCCTGACAGCAGCAATCTCAGATTTAAAAATTGAAATCCAAGCTATTACAGGCAGAGTTCAGGCGGTGGAACAAACGACTGCCCTCCATTCATCCACGATCCGTCACCAGCATCTGGCGATTGACACACATACATGGCAATTAAGAGATGTCAATCGCCACTTGGAAGATTTAGACAATCGCGGCAGACGCCAGAACCTCAGGCTGAGAGGTCTGCCTGAAACCGTGGATGCGGATCACCTTCAAAGTGAAGTTATCCATATCTTTAATAACATACTCGGCAGACCCAGAGAGGTTCCTATTGCGATGGAAAGAATCCACCGTGCCCTGCGACCGAAGGGAAAAGACTCTGACCCGCCTAGGGATGTGGTATGCTGCATTATTGACTACCGTTTGAAGGAAGACATTCTGAGGGCTGCACGTTCCCTGACCCCTTTACTACATAACGGCACAGAACTTCGTCTATTCCAGGATTTATCAAATATAACCTTGCAGCGCAGAAGGGAACTGCAACCCCTTCTGTCAGTACTCCGGGCCAAGGGTATAATTTACCGCTGGAAGTTCCCTTTTGGTTTGGCGGCAACAGTACAAGGACGCTCAGCTCTCCTCAGAGTCCCTGAGGATCTACATTCCTTCTGTGACACTCTCGGATTCCCTCTCATGGAGGTCCCTGATTGGTACGCGGAATTCCGTACCCCTACAGCATCTAAAGCACCTTCCAGGAGTGAAGCAATGGAGACCCAACACACAAGCTACCGAAGACACCGTTCGCCATCGGAACCGAGAATTCATCAACCCGACCCGCAGTCTCCTACCATCTACAGCCCGACGAAACCTCCACGCTCCAGAAGAGCTAGAAGAGATCGGTGAACACAGATGGCATCTGCAACATAGACTGAAAGATTTCCTCTGACTGTTCATGTGCCGTTTTTAGAGTATTGAAAGTTCATGCCCCAGCTGGTAATATGCTCCTAAAGTATTTCAATATGTTAAGTTTAGTTTATGTAGATCATAGTTCTTACATACAGGCATATCTATATCCCCCTTAACGCTGATTATCAAAGCAGCGCTGTGTCTGCATGGTTTGTTCTGTCACACCTTACTCTGCAATACAGCCCTACACTAGCAGTTCCACCCTTCATTAGAGCTCTATTATAATTAAATTCTTATGTGACTGTATTTTCCAATCTAATGAGGTATAGGGTCATCAGAGATCTCCAATCTACTTTATCTCTCCCTCCTCTAGCTGATCGGTACACTGACAGTTTAACAGGGTTTCATCCCGCTCCGATTACACGGATTGATAATTATAACTGCAAATATGCCCTTCTCTTACACACAACAGGCTGCTAGTAATATTCATTGACAGCCCTATTTCAATCCTGTATTAACTCTCTGTTCCCCTTAGATAGCAACTACAGTACATTATTAGGTGACTACTAGAACTACCACACAATCTTATTGCCATGACAACCATCTGTTCAGCGCTCTATTGGTTGCTGTCTTTTGGCGCGAATTCATGAGAGGAGCCAAGATCTGAGGTAAAAAGTTCTCCCCCAACATGACTCATGCAATCGCTCATTGGCTCTCACAAGGTTAGAGACCTGACTTGTTACCGTGGTGACACTCTGCAGACCTCTCTCCCCTGCCTCCACACACGCACCTCCCATAGGAGGATGCCTGTCTCATCCCAGCCCGAGATGGCTGTGACACATGATTCATCTCCTTAGTAGTCCTAACATCACCTTATCTGTCATGAATTACGCAAAGATTAGGGCACTCACTACCCTGTATGATCATATAGAACTTATCCTTACGAGTACCTTTCCCTGACTAGACAGCTATCTACATACCAAAAACGGAACTGACAGGCTTCTCAGACAAAGGCACTCTAAGGGACTTTCACAGACACTGATCTTTCTCATATATTCATCCCCTCCTATCCACTGTGATATGTTCCTAAATAGCATAACGATCTACATGGATCCTTCGTTTTATTAATTATTTTGACAAGCTTCTTCATAGCCTTCAGGGGTAGTTAATTATAAATTAATTATTAATTAGTTCAGGCACAGTTTATCTATCTTAAGAGATAATACTTTCTACCTATGTTGAATACTCTGCTCTGCAAACTGTTCAAGTTTTCTGGCTGACTGTTTAACTGAATTATTACATAGATCTTTGCGTTATGAATATCTGCGCCTCACCAGAGGCTTAATTTATGTGCTACTCATAGGGATTTTTATTTCTTTTATTTCTTTTATTTTTCTGTTTTTTTTTTTTTTTCTTTATTTTTCATTCTTTCCTCTCACTTAACGATCACCAGGGGAACGATCTCACAAAATATGTCATTAACTTAATGTTTCATCTGACCATACACCTAATTTTTTATCTGCTTTTCGCAAATCTGACCCATGCTGTTTCTCCAAATCCACTGAGAAAGTTAATAGGCGGCATTCACAGCAATCTAAATGCAACCATTTCACACATGGACCGTCTTCAGTCCATGCCTTCTGCCTACATCTATCCCATATGTCAGCGGCTCTTGTCCCTTACTGACAGGTTTTACTTTTCTCTACGTTACCGTTTGGTCACCTTCCCAAACAGTGGTTTCAATTGATTACCTGATTTCTTCACTCAACCCTCCTTTAAACCACCACTGACCCATTCCGGTACCATATATCACGAGTGTATACTCGTACATAGCCTAGCGAGCAGGCATCGCTAGTCCACGGATTACTTTCCTCTACCTATAGCCCCTAACAACACTACACAGTGGTCTTCACAGTTTCCTCTCCCCCGCATACCCAGTCCCCCTCACATCACTCTCTACTCCTGAACAATCTACTCTCATCCTGAATAGAATCTCATCACTCTCCTAGAACGCGCCTTCCACACATAAGAGCATAAGGCACAAGTCCAACTACTGGTCTTTTTCTGCCACACATTCACCTGCACCGCGGACTATATTCAGTAAACACCACTCCAGTCTAACTCAAAACACCTCCCAAATTACAGAATGACACCGGTCTCACACAATTCTACATCAATATCTCACCACAACGCCACTACTAAACTAGTCTCGCTCAACGCACGGGGACTAAATGTCCCTGAGAAACGTACACAAGTTCTCCTTTCTATGCATAAACTCAAGGCAGACATTATATACGTCCAAGAAACGCATTTCAAAACGGACTCTATCCCCAAATTCTCCGACTTACGCTATCCAACAGCTTTTCATGCTACCAACAAACAATCAAAAACAAAAGGAGTTTCTATCCTTATCTCAAAACAGTGTCCACTCATAATCAAAGACACTCTAGCGTATGAAGATGGAAGATTTCTTTTTGTCAAAGGTTCACTTTTCGGTAAACCTTTAACCTTAGCAAACATATACGCCCCCAACATTAAACAAGTCCCGTTCTTCCGACACACACTGCAATTGCTCGCATCGTTTCAAGAGGATATACTATTAACTGGAGGAGATTTTAATGTTCCCTTAAACCCAATACAAGATACATCTTCAGGTGCATCCAAATTACCCTTCTCAGCGTTACGAGCAATTAAACAATGTTTTCAAGAATTGACATTACATGACGCATGGCGTACTTTAAACCCCTCAACTAAAGATTACACTTTTTTCTCCAACCCACATGGCAGTTACTCCAGACTTGACTATTTCTTTATCTCACAAAACGATCTCCCCATGCTCAAGCACACCTCCATCGAACCAATGTACATATCAGATCACCATCCGATAACCATGTCCTTGGAATTTCCATCTAAACATACCCGCTCACAAATATGGCGTCTTGATCCCTCACTGCTGACAGACATTTCAATTGTGTCTACTATACACGACAATCTAAAACTTTATTTCCAGGATAACGACTCCTTGGAAATATCCCCAATGATAAAATGGGAAGCCCACAAATGCACCATATGGGGAAAGCTAATAGCTATCGCTTCCAAGAGAAGACGAGAAAGACAATCGCATATTTCTATCCTTTCCAAACGCATACAGAATTTAGAAAAAATACATAAGAAAACTCGAGCGCTCTCCACGCTTGAGGAACTTACTCAGGTGAGGACAGAGTTGAAAGAAGTGTTACATAAACAAATAAAACGCAAATACATATTATCACAAAAAATATTCTACGAACACGGCAACAAATCCGGTAAAATTCTAGACAGAGCCCTCCGTGCAAAAAGATCATCTACAACACTTCATTCCATTAATGATCCTTCGGGTTCTAAAGTAACGTCTAATACACTGATAGCAGACCAATTTGTGAATTATTTCTCGCAACTCTATAATATCAATCCTCATAAACCCACGATGAACAATGATCGTAGAACACACTTGATTAAAGATTTCCTAGCCCAACATGGTCCCAAACCCATTTCTGATGCAGTAGCTTTGCATCTAGAACGTCCCATCTCTAAGGACGAACTATAGTCTGTGCTCAAACAACTCAAAACAGGCAAAAGTCCAGGTCCAGATGGCCTAACGGCAGGATACTATAAGGAATTCATAGCTACGCTTTATCCTCACTTCTTAAATGCTTTCAACTCCCTTTCATCCGAGAACCCCCCTCCCAGAGATCTTCTCACAGCCCACATAGTGGTTATTCCAAAACCTGATAAAGATCCAAATTTAGTTCACAACTACAGACCAATATCTCTACTAAATGTTGACCTGAAAATATATGCAAAAATTTTGGCTAATAGACTTTTACCCCTTCTCCCTGGCCTCATCTCCTTAGACCAAGTTGGTTTCGTCCCGGGTAGAGAGGCAAGGGACAACACCCTAAAGGCAATCAGTATTCACAATTGGCTGACTTCAAAGAAACAACTGGGATTCCTTCTCTCCCTTGATGCGGAGAAGGCATTCGACAGGGTAGCCTGGGACTACCTAAAAGAGGTCCTAACACACATTGGCATACGAGATCGTATGCTACAATTTATTCTTGCTCTATACTCCACCCCAACTGCCAAAGTCCGGATAAATGGACACCTGTCGAGTGCCTTCTCCATATCTAACGGTACAAGACGAGGATGCCCACTCTCTCCGCTTATTTTTGTCTTGGCACTGGAACCATGTCTAACGCATCTAAAAAACAATCCAAACATTAAAGGAATAACCATCGCAAAATCTACCTATAAATTAGCGGCATTTGCGGATGACATCCTACTATTCCTGAAAGAGCCACACATTACGCTACCCAATCTCCTCAAAGATCTTACTCTCTTTGAAAATCTCACATATCTTAAAATTAACTTCGCTAAATCAGAGGCCCTAAATATCACTCTACCACCAGATATAGTGAAACAATGTCAAACTAATTTCCCTTTCAAATGGAAACCGAGCGCCATTAAATACCTTGGGGTCTACATTCCAACCTCGCTATCGGACTTATACAGCAAAAACTATACTCCCATTATCCAAAATATTCAAAAAGACCTCAACACTTGGTCAACGGGCTTGTTCTCATGGTTTGGCAGAGTTTCCATTATAAAAATGACTATAATGCCAAAATTTCTATACCTGCTCCAAACAATCCCAGTGTCTCTACCACAAACTTTTTTTAATGCGTACCGCAAATCCTGTATGAAATTCATCTGGAACGATAAGCGACCTAGAATGAGTTTCAACAGAATGACCGTACCCAAAATGAAAGGTGGATTAGGCCTACCGGATCTTCGAAAATACTATTGGGCCTGTCAACTCTCTCGAATAGTGGACTGGAATGTTCACCCTAAAACTAAAGCGTGGATCGCAATTGAACAAGCCTTCTCACAAATCCCGATCCATAACCTACCCTGGATTCACCCTCGCCACATCTCTCCACATTGCAAACAACATCCCCTTATCGGTACAACACTGAATTCCTTTAAAAAGACATGTAAACATTTGCACATTTCCTCCTCTCCAGGCCCTCTCACGCCAATCAAACATAACCCAGACTTTCCACCAGGCAATGATGATTTGTTCCTTCATCAAATAGGATCCCAGACAAGGATGACAGCGGGAGATTTCTTCGCTAAGGGGAATATTAAACCGCTGTCCTCATTGAACTCCCAAGAAACGAATCACCAGATTCCTTTCTGGTCTTATATACAACTCAGACATTTTCTTCTTGATCCCCAAACTAGGGCTGCATACTCAAGAAACCAATCACACTTTGAATCCCTTTGCTCTGCCACTGAACCCCAAAGACACCTGATATCCACCATATACTTGAACCTCTTTCTCGAGCATACTCCTAAAACAAATATAGCTAGTGCAAAATGGGAAAAAGATCTTTCCATCCACCTCTCTGATAAGGAATGGGAAAAGATATACTCTAACATACACAAAGGCTCCATTAATGTAACAACTCAAGAAAACGGATACAAGCTTTTCTCCAGATGGTACAAAACGCCTCTCAAGTTACACACCATTAATCCAGAGATCCCATCTAATTGTTGGAGATGTAATGACAAAAACGGATCACTCCTTCACATATGGTGGGACTGCCCTGCGATTTCTGCCTTCTGGACTAAAGTTTTTCACCTCTCCTCCCAAATCACTACACTTCAGCTAGATTTCTCTCCAGCACAAGCCCTCTTACACCACTCCTCCCTACCGATGAAAGCTTATCACAAATCCCTAGCACTACATCTAATCAATGCTGCCAAACTCTGTATCCCAGTTCTCTGGAGGTCTCCCAACCCGCCCACAATCACAGACTGGTTCAAAAGAGTGAACAAAATAGCTGAAATGGAGGAACTTGTACATCAAGCACAGGATTCCTATACTAAATACAGGAACACTTGGGCCTGTTGGCTACATTTCCGCACAACATCTGAATATACCCAATTAATCAATCAGGAACCCTCCTCCAGCACACCATAAGACACATCATACATCCCAACTGTCTATAGTCCTCCCTATAGCCGTGCATGAAACAAAATTCAGGAGGTAACTATATCATTATGCATACAGAATTCACTTCAAAAGCTCTATTATGCTTTTCTTCCTGGGACTTGGTCCTTCTGTAAAGATATTTCCCGTTAGACCCATGGCTGAGCCAGGGACGGGAAATAACTTTCCCCTACCTTCCCTTTGTACTTCTCACTATATTTTGACCACCATTAAATCAAAACTTTGCTATGTTAGATATCCATTGTTGTATGCTATGATTATATCTCTATCTACAAACATCACCCGACTTCTGGGCACCACGCACCAGGATCAATTTCACACTCTCACACAGACAAAGTAATTAACGATTATTCCAAACACAATCCAACAAAAATCTCAGACTCATATACTAAGGCTATCATAGGCAATCTATTATCATACGTTTTTTACTCCTCTCTCCCTTTTTAATCTTTTTCGCCCTCAAAAATCAACATGTTTAAAAAATGTTTTACCTGCTTTACTATATGTTCTTTATATTTTCTGCCCACACTACTCTGTAATCCCATATATCCACACCCCAGATGTAATGTGTTTTTCAACAAATCCACAGTCGTAGATTTGAATACTTGTTAAAATACAACGTTGTACTCTCTGGACTGTTCCCTCTGTATAACACTAGTGTCATTTTATCTCAAACCTTGCTTTTGTGTACTACTTTTCTGTATGGATTTAACTTAATAAAGCTTTATTTGGAAAAAAAAAAGAAAAGAAATTGTACAGATATAAGTACGTATCTGGAACAAGCAAATGAAGTTGGGGACAAGTTTATCCAAAAGGGTTATAATAAGGACTTCATTAAGGAAAAGATTCAAGAGGTGTCCGACTTTACAAGGGATGAATTAATTCAAGAGAAACCGATAAAACAAACACAATATCAAGGTGTTCCAATGATTATGGATTTTAATATTCAACATCGACAGATCGAACGTATTTTTAAAAAAACACTGGCCACTTCTTTTAGCTGATCAACAATTACGTAAATATTACCAGAAAAAACGCAATTTGTTTACAGGAGGGCACCCACGCTTAGAGACATAATTGCCAAAAATGTCCTTGACCCCCCTAAAAAATCACAAGAATTGTTTTTCTTCCAAAGTAAAGGTTTTTATCCCTGCAAACGGTGCTATGCATGTAAGAACACCAAACAAAATGGTAAAAAATGTACCAATTTTAAATCAACCAACAACAGCACAGAATATCAGATTAAAGATTTTATGACATGTAGGACTGAGGGGGTGGTGTATGTATTACAATGCCCGTGCTCATTACAGTATGTGGGAAGATAGCTCGAAACGACCGATGTGGAAGCGCATCAGGGAGCACATACAAAACATTTTTAAAGGCTATCCAAAGCAGTGTTTCACGCCATTTTTCAATATGCCACGAAAAAAATCCAGCACTATTAAAATTTTGGGTGATAGAAAAATACAAACCCCATTGGCGGGGTAGTAATCGTATAAAGGAACTAAGTAAACAAGAATCCAAATGGATATACAATATGGTTACACTCAAGCCAATGGGGTTAAACATAGAGTTTGATCTTAATTGCTTTATAGCAGATTTTTAAACTTCACAATTTTTAAAAAAGATTTTATACATATGTGTAATCGTGTGTGTGTGTGTGTATATGTATATGTGTGTGTATGTGTGTATATATATATATATATATATATATATATATATATATATATATATATATATATATATATATATATATATATATATATATATATGTCTATCTAATTTTATTTGTATTTTATTTTAATTCTGTTTTAATGAATAAGAATTATGACTTATTGTGAGTTATTGTAATTAGTATAGCGGGCTATATAAAACATTTTTTTCATTTTCTCATTAGCCTTGATGGGGAAGCACTCTCACATCTGTTTATATCGTTTATCTCAGAAGTTTTAAATAGTAGGTATGGCTAAGGCTATAAGCCCGCTTTTCATAAACTTATTCAGCCGAAGTAAAATGTTAATGTTGTATTAAAGAAGGTTAGTGTCAGTCTGTGTATGTAAATAAATGAAATGCCACTATGTTTAGTAACTCAAAATATTATGCATTTTTAAGATCGTTTCAATGGTATGATGATGCATTGACTCTCGGGGTTCCCGTGGTAACCAGTACACATACTACAAGTTTCGCTCAGGGAGGTCACATGAGCACTCTTGAAAAAGTCACATGTCTGGTGATGCAACGCGTCGGGAGGAGAAGCCTGTGACACCCTCAGCAGTGCCAGCGGTATCTGTGTGTGTGTACATTGGAGGTGGATGAGGAGTTTTCAGCTCGTAGCTGAATGCAGCTGACCATACAGTTTCAATGTGATCTTTTTGAAGCGGGGATATGTGAGTGAAATTATTTTGCAACACATCATATTACCGTGGTTAAATTCCTGCGCAATGGTCTTGTTTCTATTTTCCATATCATGGATGGCCTGTGAGAGTGGGGCTTATCACCATATATATATATATATATATATATATATATATACCTATTTATTCACTGTATTTATTTAAAAAAGGCTTATTTAATTACACAAATTCACTTATACCTAATATTTTAATATTTAAACATACATCGTTCTTTACGGGATTTTTTCTTTTTGCACCCACTGGGATAATAATTGGTTAATAACAGCACAATTATTGATTTCATTTATAGCTTCCAGTGGTACCACCACCACCCAGGGCCCAATTTTTCTGCCCCTGTTTAACAGGGGCATGTAATTACAATTTTTGATATAGTATTTCACAGCAGGGCCTGTTCCTGCGCTCTAGTACCACCAACACCTAAGGCCCAATTTTCTGCAGAGTATATAGGGCAGGCCATATAGTATATATACACTGCTGTTCAGAGTATATAGTGCCCGGGGGACACCCACGCAATTTTTTTTTTTTAATTTGGGTGCGGGGTTCCCCTTAATATCCACACCAAACCCAAAGGGCCTGGTAATGGACTGGGGGGGGACCCATGCCATTTTTTTTTCAATGATTTTCATCTATATTGTGGGGACCCAGCAATACATTACAGCCGCAAGTAGTTTTGAATTACATTTTTTCCTTTTAGAAATGTAATTTTGCTGCGGTATTGTTCTAAACACAGAAAAAAATGCACTACTTTACACCACCACCCGTACCGCCACCGGTACAGCCACCACCACCTGTACCGGTACCACAATCACCACCTGTACCGCCACCACTACCTGTACCACCATAGATACCACCACCACCCGTACCGCCACCGGTACCGCCACCACCACCACCACCACCCGTACCTCCATCGGTACCACCACCCATACCGCCATCTGTACCACCACACAGGCCTGCCAATAAGAATTGCCATAATGTCACAAAGGGTTTACACACCTGAGGAGGCATATGAGATTCTTGCCATGTTGGATGATGGGAGCAGCGGGGAGCTCACATCATCTGGTTCGGAATACGAGCCAGTGGAGGATAGTGGATCAGAGTCCGAGTCCGCGGAGGAAACCGTCCCTCCCAAAAGATTGAGATCAGGACCAAGATCAGGAGATCTGCCCACCACCAGCAGCGCCAGACCCCAGGAAGAGGAGCCCAGTACAAGCACTGAAATTACCACCAGGAGCGCCAGACCCTAGGGAGAGGAAGAGGAGCCCAGTACAAGCACTGGAATTACCCGCCCAACCCGAAGAACCCCGCCCCAGTCCTACCTTCCCGATGCCCTGGCAAACCCCTTATGGTTGCCTGCCAACTCAAGACCTGCTATCATCCCCCCTTTCACCGCACAGCCAGGTGTGCAGCCCGACACTACGAATTTTTCTGAATTCGATTATTTTTCTTTATTTTTCCCCCAAGATTTTCTACAGGATATGGTGGATCAAACTAATTTATATGCATCCCAATTTATTGCTGCCAACCCCAATTCTTCCTACGCCCGCATGTTCCAGTGGCAATGTGTCACACTGGATGAATTTAAAAAGTTTTTGGGCCTAACATTCAATATGGGGCTTACAAAAAAGAATGAAGCCCATGCATATTGGTCCACCCACCCCATCCAACACATGCCCATATATTCCGCTGTCATGTCCAGGACAAGATACGACATGATTATGCGTTTTCTCCACTTCGGTGACAATTCCCAGTGCCCTCCCCGAGATCATCCCAACCATGACAAATTGTTCAAGATACGCCCCCTAATCAATTCCTTTTCCCAGCGATTCAGAGAAGTTTTCATCCCAGACCAAAAAATTTGTGTGGACGAGTCCCTCATACATTTCACTGGCCGACTGCACTTCAAGCAGTATATACCAAGCAAGAGATCCAGGTATGGGGTGAAGTTAAATAAATTATGCGTTCGAGCCACTGGATATGTCTTCACATTTCGGATCTACGAAGGCAAAGATTCCCAGCTCCAGCCCCATGATTGCCCCATATATATTGGAACCAGTGGAAAAATTGTCTGGGAGCTGGCATACCCCCTATTCGACAAAGGATACCATTTATATGTCGACAACTACTATACCAGCCTGCCCCTTTTTCATCACCTTTATAATAAAAAAACCCCGGCCTGTGGTACCTTAAAAAAAAACCGTAAGGGATTCCCAAAAAATCTGCTAGCAAAAAAATTAAGAAAGGGAGAATCGGCATTAATGAGGAACGAGGAGGTGTTGGCCATGAAGTGGAGGGACAAGAAAGATGTCCACATGCTCTCTACCATCCACGATGACACCGTGGTGGAGATCCAAAGAAGACGCGGCCCCATTTTAAAGCCCGAATGTGTCCACGACTACAATATGTATATGGGGGGGGTGGATTTAAATGATCAGATGCTACAGCTCTACTTATCAAACAGAAAGTCCCGTTACTGGTACAAGAAAGTTGCCTTTCACCTTTTTCACATGGCCCTTTTTAATTCGTTTGTCTGCTACCAAAAAGCAACTCAAAACCAAGTCACCTACCTCAAGTATTTTGAATCGATCGTCACTGCCCTCATTTACCCACAAGGTCCCGCCCCAGGAAGCATTCGCTCGGATGCTGTGAGTAGACTTCACGAGCAACACCTTCCCTATAGCATTCCCCCCACAGAATCTGGAAGAAGACGACAAAAAAAATGCCGTGTATGCAGCAGAGGAGGAGTAAGAAGAGATTCCAGCTATTATTGTCCCCAATGTCCCTCCCAACCTGGCCTGTGCATCGGAGATTGCTTCAGAAATTATCATGCATTCATCCAATATTAGTTCCCTGTATTATTACCAGACTGCCATTTCCCCATTTGCCTGCTACCATGTTAATTAATTGACCCTGGCCTGTTTACCGACGATGTCTTTGCTTGCCGTTTCTGCACGTTTCTGACTTGCATGTGTACCAACCTCAGCCTGTTTACTGACGATGCCTCTGCCTGCCGATTTAAACCACGTTTCTGACTTGCACGTGTACCAACCTTAGCCTGTTTACCGATGATGCCTCTGCCTGCCGATTTAAACCACGTTTCTGACTTCCACGTGTACCGACCTTGGCCTGTTAATCGACCATGTTTTTACCTGCCACTTGGACTGATCTTTTGGCCATCTACTTTAGTACACAGGGGTCTCACATATGTGAGGGGCTTCAGAATAGCGTTCTGAGTAGAGAAAAACAGTTTTTCGTTTTCTGTGCTCCCAGAACAGGGTCTGGTTGCCCGGAGGCTTCAAAGCGATTTGGGTGGGAGAAGCCTCTACCCCTGTCCCCCTGGCCGTAAGCTTGATGGTCCTTTCTGCTGTCCGGACCAATACTTTGGCTGTGCTGACCATATTGCTGCCTGTAAAGACCCATGACATTATGGACCATGTTTCTTCCTGCTGTTTGGACCAATACTTTGGCTGTGTTGACCATATATCTGCCTGCTGCCTCTACTGACTTTGGACAGTATTTCTGCTGGGACACCTCTGCCTGCTACCTGGACCTGTGCCCTGGCTGTGCTCTGGCTGTGCTTTGGCTGTGCTCTGGCTGTGCTCTGGCTGTGCTGACAGTATCTCTGCCTGTATGAACTATGGACAGTATTCCTGCTTGCTGCCTGGATGATTGCTTTTGCTGTCGTTGACCTCATTCCTGCCTGCTGCCTGGACCGATGCTCTCCTCTGTGGACCACTGCACTTCTAAAACCACAGGTAATCTTTTGTTATTTGGTATGTACCTGCTATGTGTTAGAAATATGAAGGGCCTGCAAAAATGTGATCGGTAGTCAGAAAATGATATGTGTAATTAATGCTGCTAGAATGCCTGGAGGTGCTACTTGGATTTTGGGCCTCTGTATGTGTCCAGGCTGTGTAAAAGTCTCAAACATGTGGTATCGCCATACTCAGGAGGAGTAGCAGAATGTATTTTGGGGTGTTATTTTTGCTATGTACATGCTATGCGTTATAAATATCTTATAAATGGACAACTTTGTGTAAAAAAAATGCATTTTCATTTTTTTCCACATTTTCCAAAAGCTTCTGGAAAAAAATGAACCGTTCAAAAGACTCATTATGCCTCATAGATTATACGTTGGGGTGTGTGCTTTCCAAAATGGGGTCATTTTGTGGACAATTCAATTGTCCTGGTGCTCCCGTGCCTTCAAAAGTGTAATAGGTGGTTGAGAAAGGATATGTGCAATTTATACTTGTAGAACGCTTGAAAGTGCTACTTCAGTGTTGGCCCTTTGTATGTGGCCAGGCTGTGTAAAAGTCTCACACATGGGGTATCGCTATACTCAGGAGGAGTAGAGGAATGCATTTTGGGGTGTCATTTTTGCTATGTACATGCTATGTGTTAGAAATATCTTATAAATGGACAACTTTGTGTAAAAAAAATGCATTTTCATTTTTTTTTCACTTTTTTCAAAACCTTCTGGAAAAAAATGAACCCTTCAAAAGACCCATTATGCCTCACAGATTATACGTTGGGGTGTGTGCTTTCCAAAATGGGGTCATTTTGTGGATAATTCCATTGTTCTGGTGCTCCAGGGCCTTCAAAACTGTAATAGGTGGTTGAGAAAGGATATGTGCAATTTATGCTTGTAAAACGCATGAAAGTGCTACTTCAATGTTGGGCCTTTGTATGTGGCCAGGCTGTGTAAAAGCCTCACACATGTGGTATCGCCATACTCAGCAGGAGTAGAGGAATGCATTTTGGGGTGTCATTTTTGCTATGTACATGCTATGTGTTAGAAATATCTTATAAATGGACAACTTTGTGTAAAAAAATGCATTTTCATTTTTTTTCCACATTTTCCAAAAACTTCTGGAAAAAAATGAACCGTTCAAAAGACTCATTATGCCTCATAGATTATATGTTGGGGTGTGTGCTTTCCAAAATGGGGTCATTTTGTGGACAATTCAATTGTCCTGGTGCTCCAGGACCTTCAAAAGTGTAATAGGTGGTTGAGAAAGGATATGTGCAATTTATGCTTGTAAAACGCATGAAAGTGCTACTTCAGTGTTGGTCCTTTGTATGTGGCCAGGCTGTGTAAAAGTCTCACACATGTGGTATCGCTATACTCAGGAGGAGTAGCAGAATGTATTTTGGGGTGTAGTTGCAATTATGCATATGCTGTGTGAGAGAAATAACCTGTTAATATGACCAGTTTGTGTAAAAAAAAAAAAAAAAAAAAAATCTTAATTTTTCCAAGAATTGTGGGAAAAAATTACAGCTTCAAAAAACTCACCATGCCTCTTAGTAAATACATTGGACTGTCTACTTTCCAAAAAGGGGTCATTTGGGGGGTATTTGTACTTTCCTGGCTTGTTAGTGTCTCAAGAAATGAGATAGGCCTTCAGGTGAAATAGTACATCAGTTGTGATCAATTTTCAGTGATTGGCACCATAGTTTGTAGACTCTATAACTTTCACAAAGACCAAATAATATACATTAATTTGGGTTATTTTTACCAAAGATATGTAGCAGTATACATTTTGGCACAAATTTATGAAGAAAAATGATTTTTCGCAGTTTTTTTGCTTATATCGCAAAAAATGAAAAACCCAGTGGTGATTAAATATCACCAAAAGAAAGCTCTATTTGTGAGAAGAAAATGATAAACATTTTGTTTGGATACAGTGTAGCATGACTGAGTAATTGTCATTCAAAGTGTGAGAGCGCTGAAAGCTGAAAATTGGTCTGGGCGGGAAGGTGCATAAGTGCCTGGTATTGAAGTGGTTAAAATCACTGCTCCCGAAAAAAACAGTAGTTTTTAAAACTTTTTTTGCATTTATATATGTCCCCTGGGGCAGGACCCGGGTCCCCAAACACTTTTTATGGCAATGACCTGCATATAAGCCTTTAAAATTATCACTTTTGAGTTTTCATATTCGTGTCCCATAGACTTTAATGGTGTTCATGTGTTCAAACAAATTTTTTGCCTGTTTGTATGTTCTGCTGTGACCTTACTGTCTATCAAGCTTTAAAGGAACAGGATTTTTTTTTAAGTGTTACAACCTCTTTAAGACTGTCAGCCAGGCACACTTTAGACTTATTGCACACTTGATGCATATACGGTATTAATATGGTACGTTATTTTGATCCCCAGACAAGATGAGTTAAAAAAGAAAGAGCTATTCCGTCAAGTACAAGAAAGGGATCATGGAGGACTCCCAAGGCAAGAATCTTACGGCTTTCTTCAAAGAAATGAAGTTATATCTCTGAATGTTCTGAAAATGGTGAGCAGAGTACAGTAACCTCAGTCAAAAGTGGACAAGGGAAATGCTCAGAAGCGCAAGTGTGGATCAGGTCGGCAGACGTTATTTCTTGAGCTGGAAGACATCATCTGTGAATGGATTGCTGACAAGAGAGCAAAGGCTTTGGTTGTGCGCAGGGATGATTTTCAATTGTTTGCCCTTGCAATGGTTCCACAGTTTAAAATATCCCCAGAAGAATTCAAGGCATCACACCACTAGCTGGATGGCTTCCTTCAGCAAAATGAGCTGTCTATAAGAAGATCGACAACACTGTTCAAGCTGGAAGATACTGAAGTTGTTAAACGTGCACTTGCATTCAAGTTCTTTGTTGATGGCATCGACTTTTCTAAACACCAACTCTCCAACATAATTGGATGAAACTGCAATGTTTATGGGCCAAGAATCTCAAACGACAATTGATCAGAGGGGAGCCTCATCATTCTACGTTCCCTCCACTGGTTATGAAAGTGCATGTGTTACCTGTGTTTTGGCAATTCATTTGGATGGAAACAAAGCAACACCTCTATCATCCAAAAGGGCAATAAAGATAAGATTGAACATGTTTCAGGCATTTATGTTCTTGAAACCGAAAAAGCCTGGTGCACACAAGCAGTTATAAGGAAGTGGGGCGATTTAATGCTGCCACTTGTTTTGAGAGGTGGCCAAAGAGGTCTGCTAGTCTGGGATTGAGTCAGCACATACCGTGCAAAAGACATGAAGAACTTCTTTGCAGAGAGAAGAATATATCAAGTAATGATTCCCGCAGGAATGACTGCTTATCTCCAGACTCTTGATATTGCAATAAACAAGCCATTCAAGGAACATTTGCACACGGAAATCAATGAATACACTAAAAATAGATTGGAGAGAAATCAGCGTGGAAACTTTGTGAAGCCTAGACTGCAAGAGGTCGTGACATGAGTGAAGAGTTCATGGGATAAAATCACTGGCAGCTGTGTTACCAAAGCACTACGAGCAGGCTACATCGACAAGAAGTACTCGTTTAACCACTTGCCTACTGGGCATTTAAACCCCCTTCCTGTCCAGAGCAATTTTCAGCTTTCAGTGCTCTCACACTTTGACAATTACTCAGTCATGTAATACTGTACCCAAATTAATTTTTTGTCCTTTTTTTCATACAAATAGAGCTTTCTTTTGGTGGTATTCGATCACCTTTGGGTTTTTTATTTTTTTTGCACTATAAATGAAAAAAGACCGGAAATTTTGAAAAAAAACCCCACATTTTTCTTAGTTTCTGTGATAAAATTTTACAAATTATTATTTTTTTCTTCATAAATTTTGGCCACAATTTATACTGCTACATATCTTTGGTAAAAATAACCCAAATTAGTGGATATTATTTGGTCTGTGTGAAAGTTATGCCCTGTACACACAGTCGGACTTTCCGATGTAATATGTGCGATCAGAGCTTGTTGTCTGGACATTGGATCACTAGTGTGGGACAAAAAAACACCCTTTTTATTAGGGGGCCCCACACAGGTGCTCCAGTGTATACTATAGGGGTGTCTCCATCTGTGAAGCTTGCACAAAACAGGTAAGTATTCAAGCTTTACAAAAAAGGACAAAAAAAATTCTTACGCTTGGAACTCTGCCAAAACAGACAGTTGTACAACACTTTCAAACAATGTTTCATATTCCTATTTCTGCCATCAAATATCTGTGTGCTAAGTATACCTATTTTTGCTCACATAGGGGAGAAAAGACTCGGAGGACACCACTCATCAGAGGACCCCCCACCTTGGGAAGAAGGGGAAACCCAACCAGAGGAGGAGGAGGGAGACGTTGTAGAAATTGTCACCACAACAGGTGAGTGTCTGTGACCACAGATACTGCAAGAGATGGATGCCTGTATATTTATAATACATGGCATGTTTTTTTTGTTTTGTTTTTTTGTAGGTGATCGGGATGTTGTGGAAGAGGAATGTAATTTCACTAGTTAAAGTGCCCAGATCCTCATCTGGGAGATAATGGGGTGTAATCGAGATTTAAAAAATCAAGCAAAACATCAATGATGTTCAAAACAAAATGAAGAACATCATTGATGTTTTAGGGAGAATCTAAAACACCCAGAAATCCCTAAATTTCTTCTGTTTTTTGTGACAAAATTTTTTACATATGTTAAAAGCCAAATTTAGAAGATGCACACAGTGTTTCAACATGTGCTATCTGCCATCATGGGAGATCAATGTACACGTTTTGTGGGTGCAACCCCTTCTTCAATAATAAAGTAACTGAGAGGAAGGGTTTGCCCCCACAAAACACGTCCATTGATCCCCCATGATGGCAGTTAGCACTTGTTGACATTAGGCAATTTGTGTGCATCTTCTAAATTTGGCTTTTACAGGGGTGACATCACCCTATCTGCTGAACGCAATATTAAACACAGTTTGTACATACTCATGTCTGATATTGCCTTCACTTTATAAAAGTTGAACTTTGTAAGTTCCAAAGTTGTGTATTGTTTTATGGGTTTAAACATGCCTGTTTTACCTTAAAAGGCAATTTCTACTCAATGTGACCTTTAAAAATGTTATACAACAAACATGTTGGTTTGTTCAAAAACTCTTTTAGAAATGCACATGTGATTGTGCTTTGAATAACAAAATTGATAATCAACAATGTGTGGATTCTTATTTCAATGCTCAAAAGCATTTTTTGTAGTAAAGTTGTTGTTTTCAGTGACAATGTGGGTTATTTACTAAAGGTAAATCCACTTTGCACTACAAGTGCAGTCTCAACTGCTCTTGTAGTGCAAAGTGGATTTTCCTTTAGTAAATAACACCCAACAGTGCTTTCTAATTTTACACAATCATGCCATTTTCATGATTCCCCAAAATTCCGTCATGGTGTTGAAAATTAATAATATTTTTGTCAGTAATGCATTACATACATTAACAAAAAAACAAGGTGTGTGTGTAGCAGACCCACAACATAATAATAATAGTTAGCCGAAGAAGAGATTGTCACTTCATGTGTCAACAAAATTTCATTTGAAGAAAAAGGCCAAAAAATTAGAACATTAATAAAACATAACTGATGAGACAGCTAAAAAAAGCCAAGCAGTAAATCAAAGCAAATATCTGTTCAGTTTTAAATATATTTTTATTTTAAAAATGTCTCAGACATTGTCTGGCATATCAACCTACCCACAAAGTATTCCATGTATCTTATACGGACCTTGCAGGCCCTCTGGGGGGGCAAGCCAGGACAGCCAGTTTCAAGCGCCATCAGGGTTGATCATTAATATGAATTCCGGCCTCAGGCCCAACTGAGGCAGCATAGTTGAAAGAATTTCTCCTTTAAAAAGTTGTGGAGAACACCGCAACACAGGATGATGTGATTGAGTTTATATTCCGCCATGTGTATCAGTGAAAGAAATAGGTGGAACCAGCTGGCCATTATTCCAAAGGTATTCTCCATCACTCTTCTGGCTCTTGCCAGCCATTAATGAAAAACCCCCTGATCTGGTGTGAGGGTCCTCATAGGGAATGGCCACATAAGATGGTCCCCCAGCGCAAACGCTTCATCCACAACGAAGATGAATGGGAGTCCTTCCGCATTGTCTTCTGGAGGTGGCAAGCCCAAACTGCCATTCTGGAGATGCCTGTAGAACTCCATCTGGGCGATGACTCCACCATCCGACATCCGGCCATTTTCCCCACGTCCACATACAGGATCTCATAAGTAGCCGACACCACCGCCAACATCACAATACTATTGAACCCCTTGTAATTATAATAGTATGATCCTGAGTTGGGGGGTGGGACTATGTGGACATGTTTCCCATCAATTGCCCCTCCACAGTTAGGAAAGTCTCACTGCTGGGCAAAGTGGGAGGTCACAGTCTGCCATTTCTGTGGGTTGAAAGGAAACTGTGGAGTCAAACAAGAATAAAAAAAAATGCAATTTTGCACATAAACATTGAAAGCAGATTAGACACAAACATTCTTGGTCAACATCAGTATAACATTTATTTTAGGGAGTATTTAAAGACAAAAGTATAAGGTTCACCTATCAGATTCCTCACCCCCTCTGATGGCCCATTGTTAAAATTTTAGGGGGAGGGTGTTTTGGACAGGTAACCCTCTTCACTTCATTGAGAGATGAATGCCTAAATAATGTGTATTACTTTGGCCAGCCCCTCCTTACTTACACTATTGGCAGCCCACTGGACAGGTAAGAAGTGTCATAATACAAAAATATAAATACACACTGTCCAAATTGGAGCATAATTTTAACATTTTGCAATTGCCTATCAAGATGATAATAGGATACAAAAACTTTAAATAAACAGTAACATTTGAATGTATTCAGGCAGGCCCTTGCACTACATGCTTTGGGAAATTCACACAGAAATCTGACCACAAAAGAGGTAGGTATAGTGTGTATGGGTTTGGCAGCAGATAGAGGATTGTTATGGGTTGACTTAGTGGTTGGGGAGAGGGAGGGTTCCAAATGAGTTTGGGACCCCAAAAAAAGCCTCTGGCACTCTGACAGAATTTAAGGACACAAATAACATTTGTACACATTTTAGGGGGTGTTTAGGGTAAAGCACTACTATGGAGCTGACAAAATACATTGTTAAGTGACTAGGCGAGATGGATATAGGCCCAGGAGAGCATGCTGGGGAGGTAAGTGAAGGCAAATATGTATGAAGGACAAAAAAAAACGTCAAAACATTCCAGCATGCATGAGGACAAGGGGGGCATTCACAGCATATTACAATCATGGTAATTAGGGAATGATGAAAGAAATACAATACATTATCAAACATTAAATACAATAAAATGTGATGTTAAAGGATAAATCTTACCTTAATAAAGTCCTTCTGCAGGTCCTGGATGATGGCAGAACAGGTCTCCAGGATAATGATCCCCAGAGCCTGGGGGGAGATGCCTGTTGAGAACTTGAGGTCCTGCAGGCTTCTCCCCGTCGTCAAGTACCACACTGTGGTGACTAGCCTCTGCTCCGGAGTAATGGCTTGCCTCATGCAGGTATCCTGCCTGCTGATATAAGGGGTCAGCAAAGCCAACAAATGGTGAAAAATGGGGTCCGTCATCTGGAGAATGTTCCTGAAATCGCCAGGATTATTCTCACGGATCTCACGGAGCAAAGGCATGTGACAGAATTGGTCACACTGGAGAAACCAATTCTTGGTCCTTGAACTCCTCCCCACGCTGTTCATGGACTGGGCTTGTGTCAAAGTAAGAACCCCAACACCCAGTCCCTGCACAGCACAAACTCTACGATGAGTACGTACATGCAACATGGCTTCAAAACGGCTGGCTGGTCAGAACGAAGTAACAGAACACTCTGAAGAACAGCAAGGCCTGTGAAGAGCGACCTGAAAATCAGCAAGAGCGGACAAGAACACAATGATAAATCAATGCGAACTCACTACATGCACTGAAGACCAGATACAAACCCACAAGCACAAACTGAACAGCAGAAAAACAAACTGAAAACCACGAGTCTGAAAAGCAGTGAATCGTCTCTCACCAAACTTTTACTAACACAAGATTAGCAAAAGGAGCCCAAAGGGTGGCGCTCTTGGTATTGAACTGCCCTTTTATAGTCCCGTCGTACTTGTTGTACGTCACCGCGTTCTTGACGTTCGGAAATTCCAACAACTTTGTGCGACCATGTGTATGCAAGACAAGTTTGAGCCAACATCCGTTGGAAAAAATCAGATGGATTTTGTTGTTGAAATGTCCGATCAATGTCCGAACATGTGTACAGGGCATTAGTGTCTACAAGCTGTGGTGCAAATCATACAATGATCACACCTGATGTACTGGTGGCCTCTCATTTCTTGCGACCCGAACAAGTCAGGAAAGTACAAATACCCCCTAAATGACCCCTTTTTTGAAAGTAGACATTCTAAGGTATTTAGTGAGATGCATGGTGAGGTTTTTGATGTTGTCATTTTTTCCCACAATTCTTTGCAAAATGAAGATTTTTTTTTTTCCCCACAAAATTGTCATTGTAATGGGTTATTTCTCTCACATGGCATGTGTATACCACAAATGATGCCCCAAAATACATTCTGCTACTCCTAAGTACAGCGATACCACATGTGTGAGACTTTTTCACAGCATAGCCACATAGAGAGGCAGGGAGCACCATCAGGTGTTCTAGGAGCATAAATTACACATCTAACGTGTTGACTACCTATTACACTTTTGAAGACTCTGGAGCACCAGGACAATGACACATGACACTGATGTGGCACTGATGACAGATGGCACAAATATGTGGCACTGATGACAGATGGCACTAATATGTGGGACAGATGACACTAATACATGGCACTGATGGCATGTGACACAGATGTGGCACTGACGACACGTGACACTGATGTGGCACTGATGACAGATGGCACTAATACGTGGTACTGATGGCACGTGACACTGATGTGGCACTGATGACAGATGGCACTAATACATGACACTGATGCGGCCCTGATAACAGATGGCACTTGACACTGACAGGTGGCACTGGGGACAGATGGCACTGACAGGTACTGTGAGCACTGTATTTACTGTGTTTTATTTAGTGTTCACTCACAATCTGCAGCACAGAAGCTCTCCCTCCTCACACATGGTCTTTGTGTGAGGAGGGAGAGCCGGCAATGAGAGATGATCTCATATGTTTACATTTGAGATCATCTCTCATTGGACACGCAGATCGAGTGCTAAATTTAGCACGATCTGTGATTGGCTGTGTCCAAGGGACATGGCCAAAACAGATTTTCCCCAATGCATGCCCGTGGCGGTGCATGGGGAACAAGTAAACAAGAAGACATCCAGGACGCCCTCCCGGCAATTAAGCACCGCGCTGTAGCTGTCTATAGCATGGGCGCGGAATGGTTAAGGAGAGATATATTGTGGTGTATCAGAGATTAGGCCCAATGGTTAAAAAAGCAATGGAGATGCAAGACATTCCGGCTGACATTCACGGTTTGGAGAGTCATGATGATGTTCCAGAAGAAGATGACAAGACTATATTTGAATAAATGTAGATTATTGTACATACCATAAATAAATAAGACATCCTCTAAAAATAAGCCCTAGTGTGTTTTTTGTAGCCAAAATATATATAAGACTATGTCTTATTTTCAGGGAAACACGGTATAAAGGAACATAAATACAGTTTTTTCCTTTTTTTTAGAAGTGATCATGTTCCCTTTGTTCTCAGCTGCATAAGAGCTGGTGGGAGGAGAAGCAGCAGCACACTGAGCTTCCCAGTGAATGGCTGTGCAGGGGGGTCAGAAAAAATTTGATCATTGGAGGAGAGTACACTGAGTTCCCATAATAGTTAGAAAACTGAGCATGCTGTGCTCTCAAGCTTAGTATGGTTGGTTTTTAATAGGAAAGCAAGGGGACTAGCAAGATCACCAAAAATTTCACATAAAGGAAGCAATACAAAGAGAATATGATACTTTCTCATACAAGTACATGGTACAGCAGGTACATATCAGGAATATGAAGTAACAAACCCTTTAAGGGTGCTAGTATTACACACAGTCTTCCATCATGCACTTTTGGTTTTACACTATTACACTAATATTGTCTAAAATATTGTTAGTGCCTTCATAATCCTGTAGTACTCGTTGAATTACATGTTAATACATTTTAGGGGCAGATGGACACCAGTCATTTGTGACAGAAGAGAGGCTTATGGTTGACATATGTAACTTTGACTCTAGAAATTGGGATTTGATGATAGTTTCAATTTAAGTTTGATTGCCTGAAAGCCGTAGCAGTAGTTTCATGCATATGCACGATAGTTGGAATTTAATGCTTTTCTCTGCTCACTGCTTGTATAGCATATTTCTTACCTACAAAGACCAAGATATCAAATCTCTTTGGGCACAACAAAGAATATCCCCAAGGTAAGGGTCCCTTTACCAACTTAATACTATAGTTTTACAGTAATTCATAAAACCTAAATTCTACTACTGTCAACAAACTTATAAAGAAGTGCTTGCATTGGCACTGCATTACTCTTTTTTTTATATAAATGAATATAACTTTCAGCGCTGCCACACTTTGAATGGCAATTGGGCGGTCATGCAACACTGTATCCTTATGACATTTTTGCATTTTTTTTTAAAAAGATAGAGCTTTCTTTCGATGGTATTTAATCACCACTGGGTTTTTTATTTTTGGCTAAACAAATGAAAAAAGTCTGAAAATGTTGAAAAAAAAAACTCTTTCTTTGTTTCTGTTATACAATTTTGCAAATAAGTGATTTTTCTTCTTCACTAATGTGTGCTGAAGAGGCTGCACTTATGGGCACAGATATTCTGCACTGATGGGCACTGATAGGCTGCACTGATGGGCACTGATAAAGCTGCACTGATAAAGCTGCACTGATAAGGGTGCACTGATGAGGCTGCACTGATAAGGCGGCACTGATGGGCACTGACATGCAGCACTGATGGGCACTAAAATGTGGCACTGATATGCTGCACTGATGGGGCTGCACTTAAGTCACGTTTGCTGTATTAGGTTTTAAAAATAGTATAGATCTTCACCGGCAGGTTCAGGGAACCCCCTGTATTTTTTGTGTTTCCTTTTAGGCTATGTTTCCACTAGTGTGTCCGATTTACACTGCAACTTTGCTATGCAATTTGTGTTGCGATTTGTTGCGACTTTAAAAATGACTTTGTGCGGCTTTGATGTTCTGCGATTTAATCATAGTGATGTTATTACTTATCCTGCTTAGTTATTTCCCCTTCCTCTTTTGTTGTCACGTGTTGTATGTTGGCTAGCAAACATTAATAGATGAAGAAGAAGAGGATAACCGGAGGAGGAGAAGGCATAGGTTTTGGATCCATCCCATCATCACCCAAAGGAAAGTGAGAGGCCAGTTTGGGGTCCTTTACAATGACCTTCGTGCTCATGAAGACAAATTCTTCAACTACACATGGATGTCAATTAGAAGGTGAGAACATTTTTGATGTCAACTTGCAAATGATCCAAGATATATTTATGAAAATGTGTATATGCCTGGTCAGTATGACTCTTTTTATAATTTTTAGCTTATAATAGCTAGAAGTGTTATCTATAACCTGATGAAATTGTTAAAAAAATCGAACTAGATTTTAAAAAATGTTTTGTTTTTACATGGTCAATATAGATAATAGCCATACATTTTCTATTTACAGTTTTGATTAATTGATGGCTTTGCTCTCTAGCCATCTAGAGCGACAAAACACAAGTTTCCAAAGGAGTATTCCAGCTGTTGAAAGACTCATTATAACATAGAGGTAACTTTTCATAACTACTTTTTCTTCTTCTTACCTTATATGTGGCATTTGGATATCCACATCATTCTTGCATCCTCTTTACATGAAGTGAAATAATAAATACTAGCATTTAATTGTGGAGATTGTTTTTACAATATTAACTTTCCCTCTACATCACCAGTGTATTTCTCCTGCTCCTCTTCTTCCTTCACTTCCTCAGGCACCTCCTTCCAAGCTCATTTTTTGATCTAATATAGAAGTAGCTTATGCAATTTCCCGAATTGTGTCGGGGCAACTGATGGAAAACATATGAGGGTAGTGATGCCCATCGGCAGTGGAACAAAAAACTTTAATTACAAAAAATATTTTTCTTTTGTATTACTAGCAGTGGCTGATGCTAATTATTGTTTTACCTATATAGACATAGGATCGTATGGCAGCAGCTCAGACTCCAGTATTTTCCAAAGATCATCTTTTGGAATAATGTTGAGGGAAAATGGCCTGGACCTGCCACAGGACAAATGGGCCGTGTATGTTGGGGATGAGGCCTTTGCTTTCAGTGAGCATCTATTAAGGCCTTATTCCAATAGGTGTCTGAGTGAAGAGAAGCGAATCTTCAATTACCGGTTAACAAGGGCAAGACAAGTGGTAGAATGTTCATTTGGCATTTTAGGGAACAAGTGGTGTTTGCTACATACACCTATGAATATAAAACTTGAGAATGCAATATATGCAGTAAAAGCAGCATGTGTGCTTCATAATTTTGTAAGAATTCGTGATGGCTATCTTTTTGAAGATTCCCTCATGCACGATCTGGAAGGTGCACAATGGAGTGCCAGTAGGGGCACCACCAATGGTACCACTGTGCGTGAGGGATTCACGTCGTTTTTTTTTTTATCATTTCAAGTTTATTGAAACAAAGAAAGAAACATAGAAATGCACTGTACAATGCAAATTTCGCAGGTGCAACTGCGTACTTTTCTCCATTTACATATTAAACTGTTAGTGTAAAGCCAGTACAAAGGTCTCAATAATTATCAAACTCTAAGGGTCTAAGGTTATTTCCACTGAGTTATCTTTGTGTCTATGTGAGTTGTAAGATTTCTGTATACACTGTGTTATCCATTGTGTCAGAAACATCTTTCCAAGTATGCAGAACGCTTAGTATTGATGTTATGTATAAGTAAAGTTTCTGTATCTATCTAAAGCAATCTTTCTCAAGCATAAGGGAGAAGTACATGTAAAATAGATATATTCCAGTGAAGAAGCGAGGTTAAGGGTCAACAAGAAGGGAACAAGGCAGAAAATGAAATGAAGAGAGTAAGTAAGAGGAGAACAGGAAGATATAGGGTAAAGTAGACATATAGGATACAGAATTAAGGCACCCACTCAAGGTTCCATCACCTTCCCCACATATAATTCAGGTAGGGAAATCTGCGGAGTATTTGAAAATCAGCCATGGTTGCCACGTTTTGTGGAATCGTTCAATGTGGCCTTTGTCTTGGGCCAATGTGTCTTCCATTTCATGAATTTCACTTACTTTCGACACCCAATCCCTGACAGAGGGAGTAGAAGTAGACAGCCAATGTAGAGGGATTTGGGATTTAGCTGCATTGAGGAGATGAATCGTCAGTGAGCGTTTGTAGCGTTTAAAAGAGGAATTGGACAGATGTAGTAGACAACATGCTGGAGTCAGCTCCACTCTAGTCTCTGTAATTTTTTTAATTAAAGTCTTTACTTCATTCCAGTAGGGTTCAATTTTGGAACAGTACCACCATATGTGGGCTAGTGTGCCTTTCTCTGAGAGACATCTCCAGCATGTGTCCGGTTTTTGCATGTCCCATTTGTGTAATTTGTCAGGTGTACTATACCAATGGGTCAGTAGTGTGTAGTTTGTCTCTTGCAATTTTGTGCTTATAGAACATTTATGCGCTAGTATAGCAACATACTTCCATTGTTTGTCTGAAATCTGCATTTCAAGTTCCTCCGACCATCTCCTCCTGTGCCCGTCTGATGTATCCGCCCCCGAGCGACTCAACCACGCATATGTAACAGAGGTAGCCTTGTCAATTGGATTCCCCTCCCGACAAACCGACTCTAAGGCCGTCAGGGGTCTATGTAGTGTTTGAGGTTCCTTAGTGTTACCCAAGTAACTTCTTATCTGGAAGTATGTCCATTGCTTCAATTGAGGCAGGTTTTTATCTGTCTTAAAGGACAACCAGTCTCTAAATTTGTTTTCAGTATAGCAGTCTCCTGCCAGTAGGGGATCACCCGCTGGGGTCGTCTTGAGGGTCCGGTTATGTAGTGTAGACCTGGGAGAAAGTCAGGGTTGTCTGTCAAGGGCGTTAAAGGGCTAGGTATTGTGGTCAGTTCTCTATATTTAGCTAGCAAGTTAATGATCTTCAACGTCGTGCCAGTGATCGGGTGTGTCCGGATGGCGTGAGGTAGTCTTTTGAAGGAGGACCAAGGTAAGTATTTAAGTGGAAGCATGGCCAACACTGTCTCCAGTGTGACCCAGTCCTTCACCGAATCGTGGCAATGCCAGTCTATGATTCTGGTTATGTGTGAGGCCTGATAGTACCGGTGAAAGTTCGGGAATTGAATTCCTCCTAGGTCTTTGGGTTTGACCAGGGTGGCTAGTTTGATTCTGGGTTTTTTATGCTGCCAGAGAAACCTCGTGACCAATGAATTAAGTTCTTTGAAAAATTTCTGAGGAATCTCTATCGGTAACGAGCGGGTTAGATACAGGAACTTGGGCAGTATAAGCATTTTTACTATGGCCCCTCTACCGAACCAAGAGAAGAACTTCTCATTCCAATTTGTTAGGTCTTTCAAGCAGTTTTTAAGAAAGGTCACTAAATTTCTCTCGAAGGCAGATTTTAAAGATGGCGTAAGCCATATCCCTAAATATTTTAGTTTGGTCTTATCCCACTTAAACGTCGAGTTAGCCTGCGTCAAGGCGAGTAGGCTGTCTGGTAGGGAGAGGTTTAGAGCCTCTGACTTTGTGTAATTAATTTTCCTTGTCAAAAGAAGTTTATTGAGTATACAATGTTATAAAGATACATAAAGTAAGTTTACAACGATCTATAAAGTAAGCTCATTGTTTTACAGTAGGGTTTATATAGGTAAATATCATGAAATTTCAAATATTAAACATTGGGTTCACGTAAACCTAAATTAAAGATATATATCATTTCCTTAGTTACATTTGTAGGTATTTAAATGATTTATACCTACTATACATATTGTTTACAAGTAGAGTGTATATAGGTCAAATAAATTCTGATAATGAGCTTTAATCGTAAGGTGGAGAAAAGGAAAGAGAAAGAAGAAAAAGGGTTAAAAGGTAGAGGTATGGTCCACAAGGTTGTCCCGCTCGTCAGTTTATTATTCTTTTTAGTTCTCTTTGAAGCCTTAGAATGGGTGTCTCTGTAAGTCATTTAATCTGTTACCATGGCAACAGGACAGAGTCATTGAAGTTTGACAGGAACTGTTGTTTTATCCAAAGATGCCAAAGTTTTTCAAATTTTGGAATTTGATTTTGATCGATGGCTACCATCTTAGCATGGGACATTGTATTATTAATTCTGTGAATTGTTTCTGCTAGTACCAATGTAGGAGATTTCCATGCCTTGGTCACTGTTTGTTTTGCAGCCGTTATTAGTTGGATCATAAGTTTGAATTGAGAGAGTGTTAACCATTACGGTTTTAGATTAAGTAAAGTTAAATATGGATCTGGTTGTATTATTTTTTTAAATATTTTAGATGCAATCACGAAGACTTCCTTCTAGAAGGTTTGGATTACTGGGCACGTCCACCATATGTGTAAATATGTGCCTATTTCTGGGCATCTTCGAAAACAAAGAGTTGAGGTATTAGGTGAATATTTTGCCACTCTAGCGGGTACAAGGTACCAGCGAGTTAGGACTTTATAATTTGTCTCC
The DNA here is from genome assembly GCA_037952925.1 of Lithobates clamitans. Classification (NCBI taxonomy): domain Eukaryota; kingdom Metazoa; phylum Chordata; class Amphibia; order Anura; family Ranidae; genus Lithobates; species Lithobates clamitans. Next base: position 1,460,604 of record JBBGZY010001913.1, on the reverse strand, counting down.
AGTGCTAAGATGTTGGGTGAAGATGACTTAGATGTGAGCCATATGTTAGACCAGTCCGTGTCTTCTAAAGTTCGTCCCAGGTCCTCCTCCCACCTCTGAACGTAAGAGGGTCTATTAAGATTTGCTACTCCATATAATTGATTATAAAGTGATGAAATTGTACCTTTAGCAAATGGATCTTTTGTACAGATTGATTCAAAAATGGATAACTGGGATAATGGTGTATCCCCCTTTAGGAATGGTGTATAGAAATTTTTGATTTGGAGATATCTAAATATCTCAGAGTTTGGTAGATCATATTTTTCTCTAAGCGATGGGAATAAAAGGAATGATTTAGATGCTATGAAGTCATTTAGTGTCTGAATGCCTGATGTTGTCCAAGCTTTAAAAGAATTTGGGTAGATCCATGCCGGATAAAAGGCCGGATTTCTGATAAAAGAAAGGAGAGGATTGAGTGGAGATTGTAACTGATATTTGGTTTTTAGTTTATCCCAGAGAGATAAGAAGTGTTTAGTTATGGGATTATGAATTTTAAAGCAGTCTTTAGGATCAAGCCATAATAAATTTGTTATTAATAGAGGGTCATTTTCTGAAGCCTCTATAAATACCCATAATGGGATTTCCTGTTTTGCATGGTATTTGGACAGACTGGCCAAATGTGCTGCTCTGTAGTAGTTAGTAAAATTAGGGTATCCCAGGCCTCCTTTATTTTTGGGAAGATGTAGTGTGTGTATAGGTATACGTGGTTTAGAAGAGCCCCATATAAACAAAGTTGCTCTTTTTTGTACTATTCTCAAAAAATAGGAAGGAATTGGAATAGGGAGGACTCTGAATAGATAAAGCAATTTGGGTAGAATAGTCATTTTGATTGCATTAATCTTCCCTATCCAGGATAAAGGAAGTTGCGACCATTGTTTTATTAGATTTGTGATCTGTCTTAATACAGGAGGATAATTGGTTGAGAATAAGTCAGAATGAGATGCTGTTAAATGAATTCCAAGATATGGGATTGATTTTTCTGCCCATGTGAATGGGAGTGCAGCCCTAGCCGGGATCAATTCCATGTTTGTGAGTGAAATATTAAGCACTAGGCATTTCTTAGGATTAATCATAAGGCCGGATAGGGCTGCAAATCCATCAAGAGCTGGTATTAAGTTAGGACCAGAGACCTGTGGTGATGATAGAAAAAGTAATATATCGTCTGCAAATATACATAATTTGTGTGTAATACCTCCTACTTCAATGCCAGTTATAGTTTGGTTTGTTCTGATGTATTGGGCCATGGGTTCGAGTATAAGGGCAAATAATAGAGGGGGTGAATGGGCAACCCTGTCGGGTACCTCTTTCGATATTAAAGGCTTCAGATTTGTATCCAGCATATTTTTTATAGGCTTTGGGTTTATTATATAATGCCTTGATCCATGTTAAAAAGTGGGGTCCAAAACCCCATTTTTGTAATGAATATTGCATATATTGCCAGGATACTGTGTCAAATGCCCTCTTAATATCGAGAGATAGAAAACATAAAGGGATTTTCCGTTTTTTAGCAATATGTGCCAATAACACTGCCCTGCGTATATTATCGCCTGCCTGTCTATTTGGCATGAAGCCTACTTGATCTCTATGTATTAATTTTCCTATAATGCTATTGAGGCGTTTTGCTATTATTTTTGCTAATAATTTAATATCGAGGTTTAACAGAGAGATCGGGCGATAATTCACACAGGAAGTATCATCAGAAAGGGGTTTTGGGATCATACAAACAATTGCCATTAGTGTTTCTTGCCGAAAAGAATGTCCATCTAGAAGTTTGTTAAAAGTTTCAGTGAGAATGGGAGAGAGTATTTCTGAGAATGTTTTATAGTATAAAGCCGAGTAGCCGTCTGGGCCTGGTCTTTTGTTAAGTTTTAGGTCTTTTATGGCGTTAGCAACTTCATCTATAGTTATAGGCTCATCCAAACTGCTTTTTTGATTCTGAGATAACTCAGGTAAGGTTATTTTTGAGAAGAAGGATTCAGCTTCTGTAGGATTAAATTCATTGTTTGTCTTGTATAAAGTTGCGAGATGTGAGTGAAATTTATGGACTATTTTAACTGGATTACAAGTGTAAACATTTTTTGATAATTTCAAACGTATTGGTTTGAAAGATTTGTTAGTTGAATTTAATGCCCGAGCCAAATATGTACCTGGTTTGTTTGTATTCATGTGGAAATTGTGTTTGGAGCGGTGTGATTAATTTTCAAGTTGGATACGTATCCGTAGTGTGTGAATTCTTGTAGCAGGTTAGGGAGCGTTGTGGTCGGTTTCGTTAAGAAAAACAATAAATCGTTCGCGTATGCGGCTACTTTATACTCTCTATCTTTAATCTGGAAACCCTGTATTGCGGTATTATTTTGTACTGTTCTGATAAAGGGCTCTAGCGAAAGAATAAACAATAGGGGCGATAAGGGACAGCCCTGTCTAGTCCCATTTTTAATATGTACTTTTTCTGAGAGGATACCATTTATTTTTAGTTCTGCTGTCGGGTCTTGATAAAGGGCCGAGATCCAATTCAGCATGTTTGGGCCCAGACCCACCCTTCCACAGACCGCCAGCATGAAGTCCCATGCTACGCGATCGAAGGCCCTCTCCGCATCTGTCGAGAGGAGAAAGCCCTCGATCTTCCGCTGTCTAACTGCCTGTGTTAGCAAAAGTGCCTTGGTTACATTATCCCTGGCCTCTCTGTTTGGCATAAAGCCTACCTGCTCCAAACCAATTAGTTTTGCAAGCAACGGTCCCATCCTCAGCGCTATAATCTTTGCGAACAACTTGACATCAAGGTTCAGCAAAGAAATGGGACGGTAGCTAGCACACTCCTCGGGGTTCTTGCCGTCTTTCGGTATAACCGTGATGTGTGCTGAAAGGAAACCCGGGGTAACACATCTTGGTTTGGATAAGGAGTTCAGAGCATCTTTTAAAGGTTCAGTTAGAATCTCTATAAAGGACTTGTAATAGGTGGCGGAATACCCGCCAGGGCCCGGGCTCTTGCCTGTTTTTAGTAATTTGATGGCCTGTTTAATTTCCTCTGATGTGATTGGGGCTTCTAGTAGATCTGTATCCTCATTAGATAAGGCTGGGAGTCCACTTTTTGATATGTAATCTTTTATGATTTGCGCTCTGACCCCTGACATTTGTGGATGTTTATGTTGTGGGGGTAAGTTATAGAGCTTCGTGTAGAAAGCATGGAACTGTTTTGCTATTGCTTCTGAAGCTACTTCCAACTTTCCCTCTTTAGTTCTGATTCCAGCTATCTTATTAATCAAATTTTGTTCTCTCAGGGCCCTCGCCAAGAACCTACCAGCTTTGTCGCCTGACTCAAAATAGAGCCGTCTCTTAAAGAAAAGCATCCGTTTGGCCTTAGCATTGAGTATCTGTTGTAATTCTTTCCTAGCCGCCAGGAGGCTCTTGGCTGAGGCCTCCGAGAGAGATTGTTTATGTAGTAGTTCCAGTGACTCAATTTGGGTGAATAATTTTCTAACCTGAGCGTCTCTTTCCTTTTTACGTCTAGAGCCCATCTCTATCAGAACTCCTCGTATGGTACATTTATGCGCTTCCCACATTATTAGGGGGTCTACCCCAGGAGTGTTATTGTGTTTGAAAAAATCAGTGAGGTTTCTCATAAGGACGGGTAGGAGTGTCTGGTCTGTCAGCAAAGACGGGTTCAGTCTCCATGTCGATTGTTGTCTAGTTGTGTTCTGTAGGTCTAATGTTAATGAAATAGGTGCATGGTCCGATATTGTTTGGGCTCCTATTTTCGCAGTAGAGATTTTCGATAGATCTCTCTGAGAGACAAATATGCAATCCAAACAAGCATATCTGTTGTGCGGTACTGAAAAATGGGTATAGTCTCTACCATCAGGGTTGAGGAAGCGCCAGGAGTCCACCAGCTGAAGTTGTTGTAGGAGTGATTTAATTTTTTTCAGGATTTTATAGGTGATGCAGGTCCTACCGTTAGACGTATCCAATAGTGGATTTAGGGGGACGTTAAAATCTCCCCCTAGTATAATGCATCCACTGGCGAACTCCTTTAGCCTCCCCACCATGTGTTGGCAGAAAGTGGTGTGAGACTTATTCGGAAAGTACACATTGGCCAAGGTCAGTGGGAAATCATTGTATGAGCCCTTCAGGAACACGAATCTTCCCTCAGGATCACACAGTTGTTCAGTCAGTTTAAATGGTGTGTCTCTGCCCACCAAAATCGTGACCCCTTTCGACTTAGAGTCAGCTGTCGTGGCGTGGAAAGCTCTCGGGAACTGCGGGGATATTAATTTGGGAATATTGTTTGTCTTAAAATGGGTCTCTTGTAGAAACACAAACTGTGGCTTACCTTTTTTAAGTTCTCTCAAAAGGGTGGAGCGTCGCTCAGGGATGTTTAGGCCTCTGATATTATGTGAAATCACAAGGGGTCGATTCCCCAATGATGAGTATACCATGGTGGTGGCAAAAGAGGAGACGGCCGGAGTTTAGATCTGCAAGGACAAAACTATTATTTGTGGTTTGATACTGGAACTCCGCTCAGGAATAAAACCTCTCTAGTTATCTGAACGGGTGCCCTCCCACTGTTGAACAGATAGGTATCTTAGTGAAAGGTAAAGGAGGCAGGAGAGAAAAAAGAATAGAGAATGAAAAGAAAGTTTAGCGGGAGATTATTACAATGGGGGGTCACTCTCCAAAAGCAACTAGAACGCCCCCAAAGGAGAGGAGCCCCCAGATGTAATATAAATATCTTCCCTTTCTCCTGGAGGAGTCAGGAAAGTTTTGTGGGGTCGATGGGAGGCGACCACGGTTAGGTGTAACCTAAGCTCCAAGTAATTGGAGAACTGTAATAACTAAATAAGAACGGTCTCAACGGAGCACACACGGTGGTTCAATCAGATATAAGTAGTGTCAGTATATTGATCACACCCGACCAGGATGTGTAATGTATAAATTCGGGTCTAATCGTGAAAACATGAACTCTATGAGTCACACAGGCATAACTATAACCAATATGATATCAAACTGTTATCTTAATAAGTAACATTAATTGTCACCCATAGGTATACCCCCATACCAAGTGCACAGCCATTTCAAAGCTGAGCAGTCTGAATCGGTTCAGGGCAACACAGACAAAAAAAAAAACAACACCCCCCCCCATCACCAACCCCCCAGCTTTCCAGCATAGTTATGGAAACTTTTGTGCTTCTCAACTGAAGTCTCGAAGAATCTTGGGGAGGATGCTAGTGTAACAGTGAGCCACGTCCAGGGCATATCTGCTTTCACATCTGGAATCATTGCCACTCCCTCAATCAAACAAGGAGTGTGGCTCGGGTTTGGCAATTCTCCTCCAAGTCTTGTGTCAGTACCCGAATCCTGGACATATTGGCTGTGCAATAGGGTGTGGGGTGTTGTCAGAACTGCCCCTTAGGTTGAAGAGAGTGTTCATCCCTCTTGGGGAAGGCAACCCATGGGTGACGACATGTGTGGTGAGGGTACCTGTGTGACAAAAGTTATATTGCAAACATCAGATTTGCTAAGGACGGGGCCGTAGTGGTATGAGGCATCTATTCACATTCCTGAGCTCTGGATGAACTGGCCATTCTCCTCGGTGTATCCGCGTGAGAGCTATTGCCCCTGATCTGTTTGTATTTCTTCGGCAGTCTTTTGTCCGGAGAGGAGAGCGGAGAGGAGGGAGGACTCCTGACCAGGGGTGGTTGCAAAAATTCCTCATACCATTCTAATAAATCCAATGGTTCCAAGTCCAATGACTCACAGAACTCCGGTAGATCAGCTGGCGTAAGAAGTATAGCTTGATGGCCATTATATGTGACTGTGAGGGTGAAGGGAAATCTCCATGCATATCTCAAGTCCTTTGCTCTTAGTTTCTCCAGTAGGGGTCGCAGTGCACGCCTATTCTTCAGAGTGATCTGTGATAGATCCTGAAACAACATAATCGTGGCGCCATTAAATATAATTTGGTCGTTTCGTCTCGCTTTTCGCATGATCTCCTCTTTGGTAGCAAAGCTCTGTAAGCAGCAGATTATGTCACGGGGCGGTGCGGTGTCAGATCCTCTAGGCCTGAGAGCTCTATGAGCTCTTACGAAATCAATTTCTGTTTCTTCCTGTCTCTCAAGCAGGCTGTTGAAGACTCTCCGGAGTGCTGTGGTGATCTGAACTTGATCCACTGATTCCAGTATCCCCCTGACCGTAATGTTGCATCTCCTCCCCCGATTGTCAAGGTCTTCAATGTGCCTGTTCATATTAATAAAGTGCTGCATGTGGTTAGAAGATACTATCTCCAGCTTACGAATTGCCTTGTTCCTCTGTCTGCCTGCACTTTCGGCCACCGCCATCTTTTCATTTATCACCATCATGCTCGTTTTCAGATCTGTTATGGCGGCTGAGAACGTAGCTTTGATGTCCGCAGCAAACACAGACATGTCTGCAAACGTGAGCGGGTGGTCCGGTCTGGACTTACCCCTGCTGATGTCTTCGGTAGCTGACATAGAGTACTCGCTCTCCCCTTCCTCCTGAGGCGTCGGCGCCATCTTGCTTCTCGTGGTCCCGCTACGAGCTGCAGAGTTGTGCCTGAAGATTTCAGCTATGTTAGCGTTGGCTGAAGCCAAATTTCGGCGTGTCCTGGATCTGGGGGTCCAATGTAGCTTTCTGCCCGGCAATTGTATGCTGTAGGTCGGGTGTTAGGCTTAGAACCTCCGCGTGTGCCTCAGAGCCTCCTCAGTGAGCAGCCATCTCCGCCGCACGCCAAGCCACGCCCCTCACGTCATTTTTTATGTCTGCTTCTGGTTCTGTCCCCTGGCACCAGGATGCCATTGCATAATGTATGTCATGCATTTTTTATTTTATTAATATTTATATGTCTGTTATGTTTAATGGCATCCAAATGCAGAATAACAGGTCTTTAACACAAATTTAAAAAATGGATAAGTATAAAACACATAATGTAACCAGAATATTTTTTATTTGTCAAAATTTTGGGCAAGAATGCACCAAAAATAAAGTTCTTTTGGGTGAACTACACCATTTGTTGTTTTTTATTTTAAACAACCACAACAAAGAATACAAAAATAACATATATCAATTTGAACAACACATAAATAAAAGTCATACAAAAAAAAATATATATAATCATAATCTTTTTTTACAGCAAAATCTTTTTGCAAGAAGGCAAAAAATAAAAAATAATTTCCATGAACTGAAACTTTTTTGGGTTGTTGTTTTGGCAACCACAACCAAAAACAAATAATATAAACTTACAATTGCTGGTATGTTTTGGTTTCAGTGGTCCTGGAAATTGAACTATTGGTTGGTCCAGGGCAATCCTCTGATGGTCCCGGGTAGTATTTCCTTTCAAGAAAAGGCAGAACCTGACTGGGTGTAGGCTACCTAAGTTGCTGAGTGTTCGGGGGTACAAGGGTAGAGGTAGTGGGGGCAGGAATTGGATGCAACATGCGTGGCCTTGAGGGATTCAGCATATTACCATACTGGTCACAGTATGGCCGGTTTATTGGTGGAGCATACTGTGTACTTTGTAAGTGAGGGTATTGCTGATAAGGGTGATATTGGGGGGGGGTTGCATATATGCTGAGGATGTTGTTGGCTCCTCACCCACAAAGGATTGAGCCGTTAACATCAAAGCCATCCTGAGTGCATATTTTTTCTCTCGGGGGACCTGTTTACATATGCCTAAAATTACAGTGAGAAGTGCTGTGTCTTCACACTGGTTTTCAGCCATTTTAGTGGACATCTGACTGACTACATCTAAAGCCGCGTACACACGGTCGGACTTTTCGTCTACAAAAGTCCAACGGACGCTGACGGACTAAAGCTGGCTGGTAATCCGATCGTGTGTGGGCTTCTCCGGACTTTCAACGTACTTTTTTAGCCTCAAATCCGACGTACTTTAGATTTGAAACATGCTTCAAATCTTTACGTCGTAACTACGACGGACCCCGAAATCCGCTCGTCTGTGTGCTAGTCCGACGGACAAAAACCCACGCTGGGGCAGCTATTGGCTACTGGCTATGAACTTCCTTATTTTAGTCTGGTGTACGTCATCACGTACGAATCCATCGGACTTTTGTGTGGTCGTGTGTAGGCAAGTCCGTTCGTTAGAAAGTCTGCCACAAGTCCGCCGCAAGTCTGCCGAAAGTCCTCCGGAAGTCTGTTGGACAGGCTGTCGGACTTTTGTAGCTGAAAAGTCCGACCGTGTGTACGCGGCATAAGATTTTATCCATGGGTTTCCCAGCCTTGGCACTTCCCCTTGAAGATCTTCGCAAAGGCCTAGAGACATTGCTAGTCCCTGGTTCTGCATCCCCCTCATTCATTGAGTTTGTTGCTGACCTTGATTCATCTATGAACAGTTCCTTGTCAACATTGTCTTGGAATTGTTCTTCCTCCTCTGCAGCAGCAGCTTTCTCTGACTCATCTTCCGGTGGCAAACCCTGTGGGCTGTCTTCCCAGCTTGCTTGGGTTCTAAAATACAAATAACATATTTTTCAAGTAAGCATTACAATTTGATATGTCAAATTAATAAAATATGCCTGCTGATAACTTACTCTCGCATTTCCAACACTGAATTTAAACTCCCATTGAATTCAATAGGATTTGAAATCAGCAGCTAAACCCTCCCCTAACCAAACCCAGACATGTGCAGCTATAGAGTTCAGAGTTTTTTTTTTAAGATTATTATGAAAATCAAAATATTTTAATATCCAAACTCTGGCCATATTTCAATTTTAGTGGATTGCTTTGGGATGGAATACAGTTATTACAAACACTTCACCTTATTTGAAATGAACATGTACATAGCAGATCACGTCTAATTGTTTACCCTGAATAGATTTTTAGGAATTTGTGAACCCCTGATAATTGAGTTAACCAAGCAAGTTACATGTTAATGTTCCTATTGGCAGTGCAGTGGCAGTGTTATTGCAGTTGCTTCTCATTGCAATGACATTTTCCACATAGACATGGTAGAGTAAATACAAATAAGTCATGTACCAGTGGATACATGCTGACCAGCTGTATTTATTCTTTCTGTTGTCTTTAGATGTAATATTGTCTGCCTATGCTTCATTTTACATACCGTATATACTCGAGTATAAGTCGTTCCGAGTATAAGTCGAGACCCTAATTTACCACAAAAAATGGGAAAAACGTAAGACGAGGGTGAGAAATACACAGCTACTGTAAGTGGAAAAGAGGGTCAACAATGCCCATTTGCAGCCTCACTGTGTCCATTTGCATGCCTCACTGTGCCCATTTGCAGCCATAGGTCCCTTGAACTTCAAACTCGGTAGTTAAGTGTTCCTAGATGCCCCCTAGCTGCAGCCAAAATTTGGGGGCTCTGAACCCAAAGTGTCCCGAAATGACATTGCTGCAGATGAACACAGTTGACCGACTTTGGGTCCCCGTATCTTGGGGCTACTTAGTGCTAGGAACCCCAAATTTGGTGTGCAAACCCAGTGGAACAAGCACCATAAAGTATCCAGTAGCTGGGATTTCTAGCACCAAGTGGCCCCGAGATACAGGGCCCCAAAAATCAGTTCAGAAAATGTCAAGTGCCACTTGGTGCTAGGCACCCCAGCTTTGGATATGTTATGGTACCAGGTCCACTGGGTTTGCACACCAAATTTGGGATTCCTAGCACCAAGTGACCCTGAGATACGGGGCCCCAAATCGGTTCAGAAAATGTCAAGCACTTTTCTGCAGCAGAGAATGACATTTTCCAAACCGATTTAGGGGCCCCATTTCTCAGGGCCACTTGGTGCTAGGAACTCTAGCTTTGAAATGTTGTGGTACCAGTTCCACTGGGTTTGCACACCAAATTTGGGGTTCCTAGCACCAAGTGGCCCTGAGATACGGGGCCCCAAAGTCGGTTCGGAAAATGAAATTTTTTGCTGCAGAAAAGTGCTTGACTCGAGTATAAGTTGAGGGGGGCAATTTCAGCACAAAAAAAGTGCTGAAAAACTCAACTTATACTCGAGTATATACGGTATATTGTTATAGAAAACTGTGATGAGAACTCTTGCAAGGAGAAAGAAAAGGAGTAATGTGGTAACTTTCATTCTTGGGGCATTAAGCCGATAACGTCCATGTTTAACCACTTCAGCCCCAGAAGGTTTTACCCCCTTCCTGACCAGAGCACTTTTTACAATTTGGCATTTGGCACTGTATCATTTTAACTGGTAATTGTGCGGTCATGCAATGCTGTACCCAAATGGAATTTGCGTCCTTTTTTTCCAACAAATAGAGCTTTCTTTTGGTGCTATTTGATCACCTCTGCGGTTTTTATTTTTTGCGCTATACACAAAAAAGAGCAACAATTTTTTTACATTTTGCTATAATAAATATACCCAAAAATGTTTTTAAAAAACAAATTTCTTCATCAGTTTAGGCCAATATATATTCTTCCACATATTTTTGGTAAAAGAAAATCGCAATAAGCGTATACTGATTGGTTTGCACAAAAGTTATAGCATCTACAAACTATGGGGAAGATTTATGGCATTTTTATGGCATTATTATTATTTTTTTACTAGTAATGGAGGTGAGCTGCAATTTTTAGCGGTATTGCAACATTGCAACGGACAGATCGGACACTTTTGACACATTTTTGGGACCATTGACATTTATACAGCGATCGGTGCTATAAAAAAAATGTACTAATTACTGTGTAAATGACACTGGTAGGGAAGGGGTTAACACTAGGGGGCAATCAATGGGTTAAATGTGTGTTTCCTCAGTGTGTTCTAACTGTATGAGGATATGACTGAGTAGGAGAGGAGACATATCGCTATTCCTACTTACTAGGAACAAACTAAAAGTCTCCTCTCCTTTGATAGCACAGGGATTTGTGTTTACACACACAAATCCCCGTGCTGGTGCTTGTGCATGCACATTGGGTCCCCCGCCATGCAGCGGGCGCACGCGCAAACTCTGTCGGCTCTTAAAGGGACCCCGTACTCATGCAGGGTTTCGTGCAGGGGAGCCATTCTGCCCCCGTAAATACATGTGAGCCGGTCGGGAACTTGTTAAGGGCTATATAAACCCAAAAACAAGAGATATACTATATTACAGCTTACTAGCATATAGGTTGTAGATGTGTTGGCTGCACTGGTTTTCTTTTGTCAGGCCAATAAAATTTTCTGCAAGTACAGAAAAAAAAAAGTTTAAGTGAGCACTAAACTGATATATCAAACAATGTCACCAGTTTACAGTTTTACTAGCTACCTTCTGCGAACTACAAAACAATCAAGTGTAAAACCTAAATCATACACCAACTCTAGAGTGAACCCTCATACATTCGTATAGATGTGCTTGTATTTATAAAACACACAGAAACCTCTATGAATCATAATATTCCAAACCTCAGTGAATAACATTATTCCTAATCCCAGTGAAAACAACTCGCACCTCTCTAGGCTGCCCCTGATGATGACCAATTAAATGATGAAGCGCGTTGGGTGGAACTAACATATGACACTTATTCTACATCACTTCCGGCCAGTTGGAACCTATGTTTGCACTCTAAGGGCCAGATATACAGTTTAAGGGAGTATACTAAAAGATGTTTATTCTTCTTTTGTAAACGCATGGGTTTTGTTGCTTTTGATTTAATAAACAGGATTACACTATTTGGATTCTCCCTATATGTTACATACAATTCTATTGGAGTGGAGAGGAGAATCTTTGCCATCTGGAGTGCCTTGTGTAATAAAGAAATACCTGGCTTAGGTAGCCCTGGAGAGTGGTGGCCAAGAGGAGAAATTAATTAATATGAGACTTTGGATATATGTTAAAGCTCTTGTACACCTGCTTATTAAATTAAGCGGTCCATAAATATTGGTGAGTGTGTGGCACAGAAGAAAGTGTGGGGAGCATAAATACAGTGGTGGAGCATATATTGGAAGAAAAGATATTTAAGATTACACATATGAACTGTTATATGGACATATAAAAATCACAGTGTGTTGAAAGAGGGAGAGGTGCACTATAGAGCTGATATTAGTGTCACATTTGAGCAGAAAAAACTATTATATAATTTCCATGATTTCTGTATAATACATACATTTTTTGTGCAGGATTTATGGTTTCAAAGGGAAGAGGGAGGTGCACTGTACTGCCTGATTCTTATGATTAAGCATTATCACTGGGTTGGAAATAATATTATTCACTGAGGTTTGGATTATTATGATTTATAGAGTTTTCCATATGTATTATGACTAGGAAGATGTTTATGTATATATATTTATGAGGGTTCACATTAAAGTTGGTATATAGATTAGAACAGCGGTCCCCAACCTTTTTGGCACCGGGGACCGGCTGTGTGCAAGAAAATTGTGCCAAGGCCCGGGGGGAGGGGGGGGGGTTGTAAGCGCGCGGGGGGTAAGCGATTTTTCGCAGCCAATTTTTCAGGGCAATGGCTGGTGTTAGTGCTTCAATCATCCCGGCACCATGGTGCCATGGACTTGTGTCTTTTTTCAACCTCACCTACTATGTAACTATAGTTGGTATGGTGTCAGGATGATTGAAACGCATTATTTCTATCAGTACATTGTAATATAAAATAAAATAGTTCAACTCACCATAATGCAGAATCATTGAGAGCCTTAAGCGTGTCACTTGCCACCATCGCTTGTCACTTGCCCCATCGCTTGTCACTTTCCACTATGCCTGCCACCATATGGGGATGTCACTTGCCACTATGCCTGCCACCAGATGGGGATGTCACTTGCCACTATGCCTGCCACCAGATGGGGATGTCACTTGCCACTATGCCTGCCACCAGATGGGGATGTCACTTTCCACTATGCCTGCCACCAGATGGACATGTCACTTGCCACTATGTCTCCCACCAGATGGAGATGTCACTTGCTACACTGCCTGCTACCAAATGGAGATGTCACTTGCCACGCTAACTGCCACCAGAAGGGGATGTCACTTGCCATGCTGCCTGCCACCAGATGGGGATGTCACTTGCCACTATGCCTGCCACCAGATGGAGATGTCACTTGCCACGCTGCCTGCTACCAGATGGGGATGTCACTTGCCACGCTGCCTACCACCAGATGGGGATGTCACTTGCCACTATGCCTGCCACCAGATGGAGATGTCACTTGCCACACTGCCTGCTACCAGATGGAGATGTCACTTGCCACACTGCCTGCTACCAGATGGGGATGTCACTTGCCATGCTGCCTGCCACCAGATGGGAATGTCACTTGCCGCGCTGCCTGCCACCAGATGGGGATGTCACTTGCCACGCTGCCTGCCACCAGATGGAGATGTCACTTGCCACACTGCCTGCTAGCTACATGTAAAATCAATCTCCCCCCAGCATTGCAGAGTACTTGCAGCCAGGTACAATGCTGTCAGCCTCTCCTCAGCATGGGTACAGCTGCAGGTAAAACACAGGCACATGCGAGTGAGATGAGAGTGAGGGCGGGCGGTGAGAGATTACATCATTCCCTCTCTTCTGGTTCATGGCTGCAGCTCTGTGTAGAGCAGCCTTCGTGGGCCCTGTAAGTAAGTGCGGAACAGCGGTGCGGGCAATGAGAGATGATGTCATCTCTCTCCCCCGCCAACACACTACCACCTAGAGATGAAGAGGCTTACCGGATGGGATGGACCCAAAGGGCATACGCCGAATTAGGTCAGATAGGCTTGGGTGGTGAGTGGTTAGGAAACGATGCTTGTGGATTGACCCGCTTGATGCTTGATGCATCAAGCGGGTCAATCCACAAGCATCGTTTCCTAACCACTCACCACCCAAGCCTATCTGACCTAATTCGGCGTATGCCCTTTGGGTCCATCCCATCCGGTAAGCCTCTTCATCTCTAGGTGGTAGTGTGTTTGCTTTTATCTCAGATGCCGTGTACATCTCCTTGAAGTGTTCAGTCCGTTGGAGACTCCATATCTGTATACATACGGATGACTTTTTATGGTTTACATTTGAACTATTTTTTCCATATGTTTTTCCATATTGGACATTTATTTGTCAGCTCTACACTTGTTTTTCCTTTTTTTTCTCTTGTTATACCTTGTTGGTCGTGTTAGCTGCTTGGTCTCCCTTTTTTAGGGCAGCGCTGAATTGTTTTGTATATATCTCTCCCCCGCCGCCACACTGCTGACATTACCTGTCTCCTCTGCGGCCCAGCAGCAGAGGTGCCACGGCCCGGTGTTGGGCCGCAGCCCACAGGTTGGAGCCCTCTCGTTTACAGGGTTTTATGTTTGAACGCTGTTTTTCTTGTTCTTAACTGGTTCTGGACCTGCCACCGCAGTTTTACTGCGGAAGGTTGTTCCGGCTACGCGAGATCATGTTACTATACGTGATGCGCGTGGCTGGCTGGGGGGCGTGCGCGCCGCCCCCGCTGTCCCCGACAATCGGATTCGATCAGGAGCTGATCAATCCCCAGGCCAATTAAATCTGGCCTGGACCTGGGGATTGCTTCTGACGAATGATAGCCTTCCTCTGTCTGTGTAACTGTAAACACTGCCAGGGGAAGTGATGTTGAAGTGGCAACGAGGGTCAGTTTATATGGCCATAGTTATGTGTCTAGTAAGACTGATTTAGAATTTCAGCTAAGAATCACATTTCTTGCATATCATATTAAAACTACTTGTGACAGGTTGCGGTTAAAGACACTGGACTTACTAACTCCCCCACCCATCACAGAAACCTGCTAAGTTGTTCCTCTTTCTGTGCAAGGAAAACAAAAGTTTTGCATAAGGTTTAAAAATACATGTTTTGCAGAACTTGTCTGGTTTAGGATGCGTAGGTTGATTTTAGGTTGATTTTTAAAAGTTTAGAATGTTTTGTATAACGGAAATGTACTGCCTGTTCGCTTGTGACTCAATATGCTGAAATTATATGTACACTGTATGAGCTGTATTTTGCACACTTGACATTCAGACACGAGTCGGGTCAAGCGTGTCCACTTTTTGGCCAAAAAGGTGGAACAAATCTCCCATTCTTGAGTCCTGTGTCCAGCAACGTAATTTTACAGATATTCTACTTTGGTGCATTTGGCCATGAGGGGGGAATATCGGTGTGACCTGTTGAGGCAGGTGGCACTGTTTTCCACCAGACCTAGAAGGAGTGGTCTGAGAGGCCAGCCCTGTGGGCTATATCGTAGTCTCAAAAGGTGCCCATTTAGTGGCCTGCTATGGACGACCTTGGTAGCGTCAAAAGGACCTGGGAATCTGAGAAATAGATAGCTGGAGCTCCAACGGGAACAGGTGAGAGTCTTTTTACTTTTGTTTTTGGATAACAGTCAGACAGCCAGCCAGCCTCTCGATGGATTGAGAGAAGGGAAGCCTGATCACCTTCCGAGAGGGACATCCATTTAGATGATTGTGCATCTTTCTGACAAATCCTCAGTCAGTCAGTAATTTTTGGGTGGGAGTGTCTGGTATGATTTATGTGTGTATGAGACATCACTTTGTGGTGAGGTGACAGTTGACCTCTTCTAAGTGCGTTTTCTGGCCGGGAGACCGTGCCCAGGCCACTGACCGAGGGAAGCATTGTCTATTGTTCCTACTTGTGTCGAGGATTCAGACCCCTTACTGAATTCTCATCATTTACCCTACCCTCTGTGTCTGTCTTGGTGTCTTTTAGGTTACAAGTATGGGTGGGAAACATAGTGTTAAATCTACCTTACAATCCATGATCTCCAACTTTAGGAAGGGATTTTCTAAGAACTGCAATTTAAAACTTAGTCCTGAGAAATTGATAACATTGTGTGAGAAAGATTGGCCCGCTATGGAACGCGATGGCCCCCACAGGGAACCTTTGACTTAGAGACCATTGACGATTATTTGAGAATATTATGTCAGACTCACAGTAACATGAACAAGACACACCTTCCAGGAGGACTGTTCGTCCAGATGATTGTGCATCCCTCGAATAAATCCTTAGCCAGTCAGTTAGGAGGAATATCTGTCCGGATGATTGTGCATCTCTCGGATAAATCCTCAGCTAGTCAGTCAGGAAGAATGTTTGTCCAGATGATTGTGCATCTTTCAGACAAATCCTCAGTCAGTCAGTCAGCTAGGAGAAAACGTCCATCTGGATGATTGTGCATCCTTTGGACAAATGGGAGATAAAGACCCGCAGTGGATACAAGCCACAAAAGAGGAACAGTGTAGAATTATGGTTATGACAAGAGTAGTGCCACTGACAAAACAAACAAAAAACATATATTCTCAACCCGTAGAGACAGATCAGCCTCCCCCGTATGTAGATGAACGGACCTCAGATAGAGACAGGTCAGAGCCATGTCCAAATGCCCCGTCAAGTAGACAAGAGGACTCAAGTTGTTGTCCACCTACATCAGATTCAGCAAGTTTGTCAATGCCAAATCTCGGTAAATATACTCCTAACCGTAACACTCTGGGTATAGGCAGGACAGAAATAGGGAACTTAGTAGTAGTCAATGGGCTCCCCAATCAAGTGTCCACTTTCACTCCGAGAAATCCCGATGCAAATAGCCAGACCCTTGCCTCGTCTTTCAACATACCTCTGCAAATGCCCCTAAGGGAACAGGCGGTGGGGGGACATCAAACTCTAGTTTACACCCCTTTTACCACAACAGATTTACTGAACTGGAAGATTCATAACCCTGCCCACTCTGAGAAGCCCCAAGCCATGACAGATTTGCTTTTCAGATCCATAACCCCACTTGGTCGGACTGTCAGCAACTTTTATTGACCATTTTTAATAATGAGGAGAGACACAGAATTAACCAAGCAGCGCAGAAGTATAAAGTTAAAAGACACTTCCTATTAGAAAGACTTTGTTTTTTTGGGGGGGGCATCAAGTCCAACATCAGTTCCTGTACATGCCACATTGCCCTATTCCCTTGCTGGGCAGAGACTTACTTGCTAAACTCAGAGCACACATATACTTCCAATCTGACGGACAGACTATCCTAAAATTGGCCTGTCATGAATATTGGAATAGTGACTGATTCATAATGCTGGGACAGATACTGTTAGGAGATGCTGATGTAAATTCCAACACCTGTCTGTCTATTGTCTGCTAAAATGTGTATTATAAATAAGTCTACTATGGGATCTAAGAGTCATTAGATCCCCATTGTTATTTGTGTTAATTAACTCTGCTATTGTGTGAAGAATAGTCTATGTTGATTGTGATAATGTTGATTGGATTTTCTGAACTACAAGACGGCCAGTCTGGCCTAACGGTCATGGCTGAGTCATCTAGGCTGTCTAAAGGGATTAGTTAATTAGCTCATGTTAATTAGGTTAATTAGGTTACAGCTGTATTGTTAGAGTAATATGAGCAGGAGGTCTGCACCTCTACTTCTAGTGTATAAAAGCCTGTATTTTGCAATAAAAGACATTCCTGTTTGAACTTGAACTTTGGTGTTTGTTCTGAGCTATCACAACTGGACTAGAACGACACAGAGCTGTGGTTCTAGTCCCGGACCATTGGATGACCGAACCATTAGACGTTGCAATCTAAATTCAATAGCTGCAGAGGAGTGTCGGGAGAGTGGAACCGAGCGAGCAAGGGGCTCGTTACATTGGTTGGCAGCCGTGGGATTTACTCTCCAGTTACTGGGACACTCCAAACCACCACAGTAAATGGCCAGCTATGCAGCCTGCAGGAGAGCCACGCTGAAAGACTTACTTGAGAGCCATTGAGGGACCGGTGGGACAAAGAAGAAGGCCACCCTGATCAGTGAGATAGCCAAGATGGATCAGAGGGATGGTGATGCGGGCCCCCGGTCAGTTGAAGACTTGTTTCAGCAACGAGTTCAAGAGCGGTTGGCATTATATGGTGCTAACCCATCAGAGACCGCCATACAGAATGCCATTAGAGACATCCAGCGGCAGGATGAGCGACAAGAGAGAGAACTAGAGCGGCAACCTGAGCAGAGAATGGCGGAAATACAGCAATCGAAGACAACAGCTAAAGATACAGCACCTTTCCGTAAGTTACCCTTTCGGGCGTTCAAACTATTTAAGAAAGGAGAGGAGGAAATTGAAGCGTTCCTGCAGAACTCTGAGAGACTATGCCAGATACATAATGTACTTTCCCAAGATTGGGTTGCTTTACTGGTGAGTAATTTGACTGGCAGAGCAGCCGATGCGTATCGGGCCCTGGAGGACGAGGATGATAAAAATTATGACCGGGTAAAAGAAGCTCTGCTAGCCCGATTTGCCATTACACCCGAAGCCAGTCGGAGTAAGTTTAGAGAATCCCGGAAACAAGCCAACATAACATACTTGGAGTGGGTACATCGTTTGCAGCGGAACCTTAAGGTTCCAGGGAAGCCACGCTCATACCATAGAGGACATCACCCAGCTAGTACTCTTAGAACAGTTCTTTAACCACACCCCTCCGGTAGTACGGGATTGGGGGCGAGATAAGCGACCACAGACTGTACAGCAAGCGGCTACTTTGGCTGATGAATATCTGGACTCTCGAAGGTCAGGCGAAAGCAAGCGCTATGCACTATCTCGGCCCAGTTTACCAGCCTCTAACCCAACTTCAGTACCTCAGTGGTCTGCCTCTAGACCCCCAACCCAACCCAACCCTCCTAACGGACCTAAGTGCTATACCTGTAACCAAACTGGTCATCTGCAGCGATATTGTCCTACCCGATACACGAGGTACCGAGAGACTGCTCATCCATCCAGACCAGTGGCTCATTGCTTCCAGAACAAGCCCAACCATCGAGATGTTCAGGAAGAATTTGACAAACTTTTTGAGGCTGATTCCGTCCAAGCTGCTGCCGGAGATAATTGGCAGCACCATCGTCAGGCAGTATGGGTTAATGGGCAGCCAGCCCAGGGACTCCGCGATTCCGGGGCTACGATTACCCTCATCCAGCCTCACATGATTCCCCACTCGGCCCGGACCGGCCAGACTGTTGCAGTCAGGGTAGCAGGGGGCAAGGTGCTTTGTTTATCCACCGCCCAAGTCCTCTTGGATTGGGGCTCAGGGGAGCGACAAGTGCGAGTTGGATTACTACGTGAGTTACCCCCGGAAGCACTTTTGGGGAACGATTTGGGGCATTTGACTTCCTCATATGCCCCAGAGGCCGCCATGGCCGTGACCACCCGATGTCAGAGCCAACTTCAAGGCAACTCCACTCCTATGGGGACCCAGGTAAGACCAAATCCTCCTACATTACCCCGACTTGACAACTCTGTGTCTTGGGATTCTCCCTCCGACATTAGGCAAGAGACTCAAAATGACACAACATTAGCTGGTTATCGGGACAGGGCGGGCAGGGATCCAGGGGGGTTGGGGGAAGACAGAATAGAGTGGGAGGGGGGGTTTCTATATCGTTACACCGAGGGAATGGGTACCGGTAAGCGACAGGGTCCCCACAGACAGCTAGTTGTACCCCAGAAATACAGACGGGAGCTATTGCGGCTGGCTTACGACATCCCCTTGGCCAGACATTTAGGGATAGCTAAGACCCGGTGTCGGTTGTCTCATGCGTTCTTCTGGCCCAGGTTACATGCTGAGGTGCGAGAATACTGCCGGACCTGTTAGACCTGTCAGTAAGTAGGGAAGACAGGGGATCACCCAAAAGCCTCGCTGCAACCCCTGCCGATCATTAGAGAACCCTTTAGCCGCATTGCGGTTGATATTATAGGCCCACTGGCCCGCCCCAGTGCCACTGGGAAGAAGTATATTCTTACGGTGGTGGATTACGCCACCCGGTACCCGGAGGCCATTCCCTTATCCAATATCCAGGCGGATACAGTAGCAGATGCCTTACTGTGGGTATTCACTAGGGTAGGGTTTCCCCAGGAGATATTGTCCGATCAGGGTACACAGTTCACAGCCGAGATGACGCAGCAGCTCTGGCGTCTCTGTGGGATTAAACCCCTCCAGAGCGCCCCCTACCACCCTCAGACTAACCGGCTGTGTGAAAGATTTAACGGGACCCTGAAGCAGCTGCTTCGAGCCTTCGTGGAGAGTAGGAAGGATTGGGAGAAATATCTTCCCCATCTACTGTTCGGCTATAGAGAGGTACCCCAAGAGTCCACAGGGTTTTCCCCATTTGAGCTGTTGTATGGGTGAAGGGTTAGGGGGCCCTTAGACTTAGTGAGGGCCCAGTGGGAGGGGGTAAAGGATCCAGAAGGCCTCCCCATCCATAGTTATGTCTTGGAACTCAGGGAGCGCCTGCGGGAACTTACCGATCTAGTCCATGAGAATATGCAATCGGCCCAGAGTCAGCAGAAGGTTTGGTATGATCGGTCTGCGTGGAATCGCACCTTTTATATCGGACAGAAAGTCCTGGTACTAAAACCCCTGAAGCAAAATAAGTTACAGATAGTGAGTGATTAAATTAGAAACTATCGCTGCTGTAAAAAAGTATAGAACTTGAAAAAATAAATATAAACAGTTACAGCGCTGATAGACGTGATTAAACAATAAAGTGCTGAGTGCTAAAATGAATAGAATTGGATGATAAGTGAGTCAAAAACATTGAGTATTGGCTGCAATCCAAACACAACTGCTGATCACCACACTATATATGCAATATATGAAAAACCATTAGTGTTGCCCAATTGGAAAAACAACCTAAAACAGGCTAGCAGAAAACAATAAATTGTTTAAAATAAAATAGAAGTGACATCTGATCACAATATATAGGTACAAACATAAAGAATAGTCCCAAAATAACTAGCACCAGCTGGGCACAGGGAACTCAGACAAACAGTTTAGTGATGGCACAGCGGCTCCTCAATCAACAATGTCAGTCCGTCTCTATGATCAAACAACAGGTGCTTCTATAGTGGATAAATAAATATTTTGGCTGATATTTCAAACAGTGGAGCCATGGATCTTGTAATCCGTCACCCAAAAAAAGAGGAAAAATATATGGTGAAATACTGCGGGATGTAAGAGCCAATTGCGCTACAAACCGCTACTCACGCTCTCCATGGTTGCAGTCAGGCATATCAGATGCTTCCGCGATCGCCGCTTGGTAACGTGCGTTCCACGGAGCCAGGAAGATGAAAAGCGTCACTTGGTTGTGTGAAGGCCGGATGTGACGTTGACGCGTTTCGCCCCTCCCCCAGGGCGTCATCAAAGGACTACACATCCAACCACGGCCATCCGATATATAGGGTGTAAGAATTCAGTGACAGCCAATCAAGACTAGTGGGACGCACTCGCCACCACTCATCCTGAATCATCATATCCTGTTGCAATCCAAACAACTTTATTACGAAAGGATGAACAGCATACAATTGATATACAAAACTAATCGATATATATAAATGCAAATATCTCATTTAAAGTTGTATTGATACAATTTAAATAAACATATATTGCTTAGATAGGAATAATTATCAAAAAATAAGCGGATTATAGAAAAAAATATGAATAAAAACAAATGAATAAAATAAAATGAAGAAAATATATAATGAAAAAGTTTAAAAATTAACTAAAAACATTTAATTATTTTATTATCTGAAATCATGGAAGAACCAATTTCTTCCTGTTTCATGGAAAATAAAAAATAAAATTATAAAATAAAAAATGTAAGGAAGGTGTAACCATAACCCCATTCACTAGTCTCAGAATTAATCAAAAATTACCAATTAGATAGAAAACAATTTAGATCTAGTTCAACATTAATCCCATGAGGCTGTAAAGTGCGGAGTCTATGGATCCATTGGGTTTCATTCTGTGATATCGCCCTCTTAAGATCCGAACCCCGCCAATGAGCTTCCACTTTGTCAATACCACAAAAAGTCAGAACACTAGGATCCCTATTGTGGAATAGTCTGAAGTGGTTGGAAAGGCCATGATGTTTATAACCCTTCCTTATTCTATTGACGTGTTCTCTAAGCCTGACCCCTAATTGCCTAGTGGTCCTCCCCACATATTGCAAATTGCATGGGCAAGACAAAAGATAAGTCACATGCGTGGTATTGCATGTGATAAATTTCTTAATCTCGAAAACCCTGCCATCAACTAATGATGTAAAATGGGTGGTTTTCTTCTTTCGAAATTTTGAGGTCCTACACATCATACACCTGCCACAACTATAGAACCCAACCTTGTCCAGAAATGTACACAATTTTCTGGGTGGGTTCACCACATTATGTGCTAATTGTAGTCTAAGTGAAGGTGGTTTAGTGTAAATAAAACTTGGTCGAGCAGGTAGAATTTTCTTCAAGTCAGCATCTTCCAACAATAAAGGCCAATGTTCTCTAATGATTTTCTCAAACTGACGATAATGTCTATTAAACCCTGTCTTGAAGGCTATACTATAGTCATTATCTTTTTTCACTTTAGGTTTGAACAACTCCTGTCTGTCCATCTCACCAACTAACTTTTTAGTACGTTCCAAGTCTTCCAATTTGTATCCTTTAGCTCTAAAACGTTCCAGAATAACATTGGCTTGTAGGTTATAGTCGTTTTCATTACTACAATTCCTTCTTACCCTGAGCATTTGACTTTTGGGGATACCCCTCAACCACCTCAGATGATGGCAGCTGGTCAGGGGAATGTACCCGTTCCTATCCACATCCTTAAAAAAAGTGCGCGTGCAAAGTTTATCCCCCTCTCTGAAAATAGTGAGATCTAAAAAATTGATCTCTGTACGACTTAGATTCTCAGAGAAGGAAATATTGAAGGAATTCTCACTAATCTCCTTTAAAAATTCAAAAAAAGATTCTGGTGATCCTGCTCAAATTATAAAAATATCGTCAATGTACCTTTTATAGAGTCTAAGTTCTGGTATATTGGTTTGATATATGGCCTGGTTTTCCCAGAAACTCATAAAGATGTTGGCTACTGAGGGGGCATACTTAGCCCCCATTGCTACGCCTTTAATCTGTGTATAATACTCTTTTTCATGCCAAAAAAAGTTATGGCTCATTGCCATCTCTAATGCTTTTAGGAGGAACTCCTTCTGTTTACATTTCAAATCGGTACTTCCTAATGCCCACTCAATAGCTTGGAGGGCATGTTTTTGTTGGATGTTTGTGTAAAGCGAGTTCACATCCATACTCACCAACAAACAATCTCCAGGTACTATCATTGGGCTAATCAATTCTATAAGATCCTTACTATCCTTAAGATAGGAGGGATAGCTTTTGATGAGTGGCTGTAGAAAATGATCCAAATACTCTCCCAGTCTAGAGAATAAGGACCCAATCCCACTAACTATGGGTCGACCCGGTGGTTTCGTGGAACTTTTGTGAATTTTTGGTAACTGGTAAATCACCGGTACTCGTGAAGCACTTGGAACCAGATATCTTGCCTCCTTCTTTTTTAGAATGCTTTCTTCCTTGGCCTCATTAACTAAATCTTTTAACTGGGCTTTATATTTCTTTGTGGGGTTGCCTCTCAACTTTTCGTATGTTGTTTGGTCCCCAACCAATTTATTCAACTCTTCCAAGTAATCAATTTTGTTAAGTATTACTACTCCCCCGCCTTTATCTGCTGACCTAATAACTATGTTTTTATTCTTCTCTAAGGCCTTCAGGCCTTTCTCCAGATCCCCTTTACGTCTTTTAGGTTGTATGGCAAGCCTATCCAGGTCTCGCTCAACCAGGGACTTAAAGACGCCAACAAAATGGTTGTTGGAGATTTGGGGATTGAAGATGGAATTGTTTCTAAGGGAAGTATGTAAATACTCTTCTGTCTGAATATTAGTAGGGGTATTAGTATTGCAAAAAAAACTTTTTAATATTAATTTTCCTAATAAACTTTTGGAGATCAATAAAAGCATCAAATTTATTAAAATTCATATCCAAAGCAAATTTAAGACCTAAATCTAAAACCTTTAGTTCCTCCTGTGAGAAAACTACATCACTCAAATTGAAAATTCCTTCCATTAAGTTACTCTTTTCCGCTTTCCTTTTGCCTCCTCTGCAACCTCTTGTTCTTCTTTTCTTTCTCCTTCTCCTGGCCACTGTGATGGCTTCGGGTACAAGGGTCTCCATTCCTCTGATGGATTCTGTTCCCTCCCACGACCCCTCGGAGTGGTGGTTCCCCTCCCTCTCAGGGGAGGTCCTCCTGACCCTCTCCGCTGAAAATCCCCTCGTTGGTTGTTGGGATACCAACCTCTACCCCTACCTCTATGGGGCGGAGGCTGGTGATTGGGGTGATAGGGAGGCCAGGATTGTCCACCATAATTACCTCACCTTTGATCATAGCCTCTTGCATTGTGAAATCCCCTGTGGGATGACTGGGGGTAATCACAACCCAGAGGCTCGTACTGATTATAGGTAGTTACATTATATGCAGGTGTGGGTGAATTATAGTATTCATTGTTCTGTTGAATGCTTCTAGTATAATCCTGGTATGAACCATCATAACGGCGGACGGGTGTTTTGATGGTATCCAAAACCCGTTCTGGCTCCCTAGATGAGGAAGCTGCCTCGATGGTAGGTTCTTCCACCACATCCTGCTATTTGTATACTTTGTTTGACTTATAGTCATTGGTATCTCTGATAAATTTTTTTCTTTTGGGTGTCCTTATCCACTTTATCCACAAACTCTTGGAGCTGTTTTAATCTATCTTTGTATTCACCTGAGGCAATAGAGGGCCCCAACTTGGATTTAATACTATTAATATTAGCCTCAATTAATTTGATTTTTTTCTCTTTCCTTCCTATCAGCATTTCCAGGAGTTTTCTCTCTGTGAGGTTAAAAAAAGAGAACCATTCTTCTTCAAGATCCTTATCAGTAAGCCCATCATTGGGAGCAATGTCCCATCTTAAACGCCTAGGGGTAATCCTATCCTTCACGTATTTCTTCAAAGAAAAAATATCCCACCACGTTCTGATCTGTTTGTCTAGGGCACTTTTTAACTGTTTAAAGTCTTTTTTTTTTTTTAAATATATTTTTATTAAGATTTTTGAGACAAACAAACAGTAACACTTGGTTGCTACAGTACATCAACACCACATCAGGTTAAGCAAAGCGTCCGACAGCGTGAGTTGCCAGGTTACATAGCAGTAAAATAAGTAAATACAAGTAAATACAAGTAAATATATTGTCCTCCACAGAGGGAAATAGTTAAATACAGTACAGTACATTAGCCTGGAATTGCAGAGAGTTGGGTTTAAAAGCACGCTATTCTAATCAAAATTTTGCCCTGAAAATTACTGTAGATCTGTGTTTATTATGAGATATTAATTTTTCCCATCCACTTACGCCAGACTTTGTCAAATTTCAAAGGACAACCTCTGTTAGCATAGGTGTCCTTGTATAGCGGAAGGTTCCCATTAACTAGATGTTTCCACTGCGCAATTGATGGAGGGTTAGATTTTTTCCACTGCATTGCGATATTTTTCCTAGCATAGAAGAGTAGTAGACTGATCAGAGTGCGTTTGGCTATGGTAGGAACAACATTATCTAACAAGCCCAGTATACATATCTCCATCAGCGGGGAAAGGTTGGTTGAGGCTACCTTGTTAGTTAGATCAAGTACCTCTTTCCAGTATTGTTGTAATCTTGGACAGTGCCAGAAGATGTGTGCGAAGTCCCCTGGGGATATGCCACATCTCCAGCATTCCGGAGAATGCTGAGGGTTCATCAGGTGTAGTCTATGTGGGGTAAAGTAGGCCCTATGGACAATTTTAAATTGTACCACTCTGTCTCTTATGGAGATGAGTGACCTGAAGGGGAAATCCCAGACGTCATCCCAGTCGTCGTCATCTAACGCAGGGATATCGCGTTGCCAACGGGACCAGAGTCCATCCAGAGATGGTAAGGACACAAAGATCAGATGCGCGTATAAACGCAAAGTAGGTTTTTCAGCGCAGCCGTATCGGAGCGTCCTCTCCAGCTCGGATTGAGTCAGGATACAAGAGGAGTGAGGAAATTGGGCAGCAAATGCATGTGCCAGTTGAAAATAGCGGAACTGATAGTGTTTCGGTAGGTTGTACATTGAGGATAACTGGTCAAAGGAAAGCAACGAAGTCTGTGATATAACTTGTGATATTAATTTGATGCCGTATTTAGTCCATATTTGGGGGTCTGAGAGCTTCAGAAAATGTGGTAAATTGGGGTTTGACCATAGCGGGGCGTTGGGTGAGGGTTCAGAGAGTTTGTGTTTTCCAATAATAAGACCCGTTCGCCATGCTCGCAAGGTAGTGTGCATGGAGGGGGTTAGAGGGTGTGGGGCGCGTGGTCCTCTATGTATTAAAAGCTGAAGGGTCTCCCAGGAACCCACCACTGTGGCCTTCAAAGCTGAGGCCGCATTGGTTTTGTCAGGGACTAACCACCAGATCACTGTCACCAACTGTGAGGCTAGGAAATATTTATAACAGTCTGGGAAAGCCATACCACCCTGAGATGTTGGCCTCATCAAGGTAGACAGTTTGTATCTAGGTGGGGTGGGGCCCCACAAGAAATCTGAGAATTTTTGATTAAGTTTGGTGAAGAATGATCTGGGGATCCACTGCGGGGAGTGACGAAAAAGGTAGGTGAATTTGGGAATAATTTTCATCTTGAGGAGGTTTACTCTACCCCAAACCGATAGGGGTAAGTTGCTCCATGATTTGAGTTTAGGTTTCATATCATCTAACACAGGGTCGAGGTTTAGTTTAATAAAATCTTGGGCATGGGATGAGACCTGAACCCCAAGATATTTGAAAGTGTCTACCCAACTTAACGGGCTGTCAGGGGGAGAGGTGTTCTTAGCTTCCTGATCTATTGGAAATAGGGTGGACTTTGACCAATTGACCCGCAAACCTGTAACTTCGGAGAAAGTGTCTAGAACTGAAAGTGCTCCTTGGAGCGACGGACCAGCATCTGCAAGAAAAAGGACCATATCATCTGCGTACAGGGCTACCCTCTCTTCCAGCAAGCCAATACGCAGCCCCTTGATATGGGGCGATGTACGCAGGGTTTCGGCAACCGGCTCAATGGCTATGGCAAACAAGGCCGGGGAGAGAAGGCAGCCCTGTCTAGTTCCCCTAAACAGTCTGAAGGGAGATGACAAACTGGAGCCGAGACATATCGAAGAGGTGGGGCTCTTGTATATCGTCTGTAACCACAAAATGAACTTTAGTGGAAAGCCCATCCTCCGGAGGGTCTCCCAAAGAAAGGGCCACTCCACTGTGTCGAAAGCCTTTTCCATGTCCAATAGAGCTATGGCCCTTGTCCCCGAGTTACAATGCTGGGTATGGATATTTGTGAAGAGTCTTCTAAGATTTACATCAGTAGACCTCTTGGGCATAAAACCTGTTTGGTCGGGATCTATTACTGATGGCAACAATGGATACAGACGGGAGGCTAGGAGTTTGGTTAAAATTTTTAGATCGTTGTTTAATAATGCGATCGGTCTGTATGATGTACATAGCTCCGGGTCCTTGGGGGGCTTATGAATTAAGGTCAAGTATGCCTGGTGCATTGACGGTGGTAGATCACCCTTAGACAAGCAGGTAGTATAAAGCTGGGCTAGAATGGGTGCCAGCAGCTCGCAGTGAGATCGAAAGAAATCAATTGGGAGTCCGTCTGGTCCTGGTGCCTTACCGGTGGAGAAGGAGCGGATAACATTTAAAACTTCCAGTGCCGTAAAAGGCTGGACCAGTGACTGTCTCTCCGCGTCCGAGAGCCAACCGAGTGCCAGTGGATCCAAGAGGTCCTGTAATGACTCGGTCGGAAATCGGAGGGGAGAGAGGAGTCATAGAGCTTCCCATAAAAAGCACTGAAAGCCTCCAATATTGCAGACTGGGACGTCACTACATCTCCCTCTGTGGAACGTAGACTGGAGACCACTGTGAGTGGATGATTGTGTTGAGCCATCATAGCCAGGAACCGACTGTTTTTGTCCCCTTGCTCAAAGAACCGTTGTCTGCCTTTGTGTATGTCTAGCCTGGTGACCTCTGACATATGTAAGTTTAATGCACTCTGGGCTGCATTCAGCGAATCAAAATGAGGGGTCTGCACTAAACACTGCAGTCTGATCATCAACTGACTGTTGAAGTAGCTGAGTTTGTTGGCTCTGTTGTTTCTTAACGCTGGCTATGGTGGAAATGTATAGGCCTCTGGCATAGGCCTTGAATGTGTCCCATACTATTTGCGGAGATGAGGAATCCCTATTGTGTTCCCAAAAATCTACCAGCCCGGGTGGAATGATGTCAGCCACCTCAGGGTGAGAGATCCACTGTGCTCCCAGCCTCCACAAAGCCGCATCCCGACATGCAGACGAGCGGAACTCCACAACCAGAGGGCTATGATCGGATAAGCCACTCGGGAGGTAGGAGGCCTCCACTACGTCTGCTAACAGCGATTGGTTGGAGAAAGCCAAGTCTATTCTTGAGGCAGTCCTGTGGGAAGCCGAGAAGCACGAGTAGGCCCTAAGGGCAGGGTGTCTCCATCTCCATATTTCCTCTAAGCCCATTGCCTGTGCCCAGGAGAGTAAGTCAGAATTGTGGCTTTTAGGGGGGGCAGGTCTATCCATGTCTGGGGAGAGAATAGCGTTGAAATCTCCCATTACCAAAAGTTTCCCGGGGCAAAAGGGGGCTGCTTTTTCCAGGACTGTATAGAGAAGGCTTGGAGAAAAGGGTGGGGGTATGTATATATTTATCACAATATATCTCTGAGACCAATGTTTAAACACCAAAATAACAAATTTACCCTGGGGGTCCGTGCATACTTCCTCAAATATACATGGGAATTTCTTGGCAATTAGTATTGAGACCCCCCTTGCATAGAAGGAATATGTAGCATGCACGGACCTCTGTATCCAGGGTTTTTTAAGGGTCAGAACCTTGCTGCCTGTGGGGTGAGTCTCTTGGAGAAAAATAATATGAGGGGAGTGGAGTTTCAGGTATTTGGTTAATAGTGCGCATTTGAATTTGGAATTCAGGCCTCTGATATTCCATGAAAGGACAGTAAATTTTTCAGTTAGGGAGGTAGCCATATGTAGAAGGGGAACCGATGTAGAACAGGATAGTAGGGGGGGCATATGGGGGAGCAACTCACAGACAGCAAAATCCCGGAGTAATCCCACCGTGTGGCGGTAGCAATTGACCACTGCAGCAACCTTTTAGAAACTAACAGTAAAAACAACAAACTGTTTAAAGTCTTGATTAACATCAGTAGAGTCACTATTGGATGAAAAAAAGTTATTTGCATCCAAACTTCTATCTTTAATAAAAGAAAATATCTCCATTGGGCTGGAGGCTGAAACCAGCTGGCAAAGCTGGATAATCAGTATAAATTAAAACAAATAGTGAAATAATGAACACAACTGTTCAAAAATACCCAGAACCCTTCAAATAAATTAAATAAAGAGTAAACAGCCCAACAGCTTGGACTGTACATAAATAAAGTGCAAAAAAGTGCAAAAATGTGCAAACAATGTGAAAGTCGCAGCTGCTGCTCAAAAGATTCTATAACCCTTTAGACAAATAGTGAGTGAAGGAGACAGCGCTCGCAACAAAGGATTAAATTAGAAACTATCGCTGCTGTAAAAAAGTATAAGACTTGAAAAAATAAATATAAACAGTTACAGCGCTGATAGACGTGATTAAACAATAAAGTGACTTATGTAAGGGCTACTGGAAGATTCCCTTGGAAGCGGAAGCAATTCCAAAGTCGGCCTTCATCACCCCGTTCGGCCTTTACCAGTTTCGGGTAATGCCATTTGGGATGAAGAATGCTCCGGCTACCTTCCAGTGCATGATAGATGAACTCCTCGATGGTCTGCAAGATTTTGCATGCGCATATCTTGATGACATCGCAATCTATAGCCAGACATGGGAGGAACATCTTAGACACCTGAGAATAGTGCTAGATAGGATCAGAGCCGCTAACCTGACCCTGAAGCCAGACAAATGTAATATCGGGATGTCTGAGGTGCAATATCTGGGACATAGAGTGAGGTGTGGGAAGCAGAGGCCAGAACCTGCAAAAATCGAGGCCGTCCTAAACTGGCCAGTTCCCAGAACCAAGACCCAGGTACTTGCATTTTTAGGGACAGCAGGGTACTACAAGAAGTTTGTACCCCACTATAGTGACATAGCCAAACCCCTGACGGACCTGACCAAAAAGACTCTCCCTAGACAGGTCCTGTGGTCCCCGGAGTGCGAGACAGCATTTAATCAGTTAAAAAACGCCCTAACGCAAGCCCCCATACTGGCGGCACCTGATCCTAACAAACGCTTTGTCATTCATACTGATGCCTCCATGTTCGGACTGGGAGCCGTACTAAGTCAAGTTGGCGATGACGGGAAAGAGCACCCGGTGGCGTATCAGCCGCAAGTTGTTACCCCGTGAAGTCGGATATGCTGTCGTGGAAAAAGAGTGTTTGGCCTTAGTCTGGGCTTTAAAGAAACTGCAGCCCTATGTGTATGGACGCTCTTTTATTGTCATGACGGACCACAATCCTTTGATATGGCTTAACCGGGTGGCGGGAGAGAACGGCCGATTACTAAGGTGGAGCCTGGCTTTGCAACCATACCATTTCACCATACAATATCGGCCAGGGCCTCAAAACGGGAATGCGGATGGGTTATCCCGGCAGACGGACCTGGAACCTTAAGACTACTTTTCCAACATCCTCGAGTTGACCCGTTCGGGGTCCCACTGTGGCTGTTGGACTGTTTCCCGGGGGGGAATATTGTCATGAATATTGGAATAGTGACTGATTCATAATGCTGGAACAGATACTGTTAGGAGATGCTGATGTAAATTCCAACAACTGTCTGTCTATTGTCTGTTAAAATGTGTATTGTAAATAAGTCTACTATGGGATCTAAGAGTCATTAGATCCCCATTGTTATTTGTGTTAATTAACTCTGCTATTGTGTGAAGAAGAGTCTATGTTGATTGTGATAATGTTGATTGGATTTTCTGAACTACAAGACGGCCAGTCTGGCCTAACAGTCATGGCTGTGTCATCTAGGCTGTCTAAAGGGATTAGTTAATTAGCTCATGTTAATTAGGTTAATTAGGTTACAGCTGTATTGTTAGAGTAATATGAGCAGAAGGTCTGCACCTCCACTTTTAGTGTATAAAAGCCTGTATTTTGCAATAAAAGACATTCCTGTTTGAACTTACATACAGCCTGCCTGGTGTTTGTTCTGAGCTATCACAACTGGACTAGAATGGCACAAAGCTGTGGTTCTAGTCCTGGACCATTGGATGACCGAACCATCAGACGTTGCAATCTGATTCAATAGCTGCAGAGGTGTGTCGAGAGAGTGGAACCGAGCGAGCAAGGGGCTTGTTACATGGCCCATGCCTTTGAAGCCCACATACTGCAAGACATCCCGGGACGGCACAGTGGTGTAGTGGGTAGCGCTCTTGCCTAGCAGTAAAAAGCGTCGCTGGTTGGAATCCCAACCACGACACTACCTGCCTGGAGTTTGCATGTTCTCCCTGTGCCTGGGTGGATTTCCTCCAGGTACTCCGGTTTCCTCCCACACTCCAAAGACATGCTGGTAGGTTAATTGGCTTCTGTCCAAAAATTGGCCCTACTATATGAATGTGAGTTGGGGAGTGTGCGATGTATATGTGGAGTGCTGTGTAATTTGCCGGCACTATATGGGTACCTTAAATAAATACCACGCTCACTCAGGTTGAACTGGATGGACTGGTGTCTTTATTCAACCTTACTAACTATGTAACTATGTGACTATGGGCAGAAGACAACCCACCAGGATTAGCCAGACACATTCCCCCAATCCTTACTGAATTAAAATCAAGAGCCACTCCAGTCAGCCTGAAAAAGTACCCAGTCCCCCGAAAAGCCCTAGTAGGAATACAAAAGTACTTAAACAAATTCCTACACTATGGAATTCTAAAACCCTGTCAGTCTCCCTGGAATACACCTCTACTCCCAGTACAGAAACCCGGAACAGCTCACTGTCCCCCTGTTTAAGACCTCAGAGTGGTCAATCAGGCTGTAATGACCATCCACCCAGCGGTCCTGAACCCATACAACCTATTAGGATTAATACCAGGGGAGGCCACCTATTTCACAGTTCTGGATCTAAAAGATGCCTTCTTCTGTCTCAGAGTGGCAGAACAATCGCAGTGCATTTTTTCTTTCCAGTGGGAGGACCCAGAGACTAGGGGTAAGGGACAACTGACATGGACATGTTTACCCCAGGGATTCAAAAAAAAAAACTCCCCTACACTATTTGAAACAGCCCTGACCCAAGACCTGAAAACCTTCAAGTCTGATCCTGAGAATAGAGTCCTCCTTCAGTATGTGGATGACCTACTGATCGCTGCCAAAAATAGAGAAGAGTGCCTTCTAGTTACTAATGAACTGTTACAATTATTGTGGGAGGCAGGTTATAAGGTGTCCCGGAGAAAGGCGCAATTGTGCCAAGAGACTGTAAAGCACTTGGGATTCAGAGTATCACAAGGACAGAGACAATTGGGAGAGGGCAGGAAAGAAGCTGTTTGTCAGATTCCCAGTCCGACTACCAGACGGCAAGTACGTGAATTCCTGGGGGCGGCAGGATTCTGCCGAATATGGATACCGGACTTTTGACACAAAAGCCAGACCCCTCTATGAATCCACAAAGGGGGGAGAAAAGGAACCCTTTCAATGGGGAGAACAACAAAACAGAGCATTCCAAGACATTAAGGTTTCCCTAATGCAGGCTCCTGTGCTAGGCCTGCCGGACAGCCAAAAAGTCTTCTATTTGTATGCCGGTGAAAAACAAGGAATAGCAGTAGGAGTCCTGACACAATACTTGAGGTCGTGGCAGCGCCCTGTAGCATACCTTTCTAAACAACTGGACACTGTAGCTCAGGGATGGCCATCCTGACTGCGGGCCATCACAGCAACAGCCCTCCTTGTGGCCAAAGCTGACAAGTTGTCATTAGGTCAGGAGACTTATGTCCCAGTCCCACACCAAGTACAGGCATTAATGAATTACAAGGGAAATCACTGGTTCACTAACAGTCGAATGGTTAAATATCAAGCTATGCTGTGTGAAAATCCTCATATCCACTTAGAAACTGTAAACACTTTAAACCCAGCCACTCTGCTCCCCACCTTACAAGAACCCCTAACTCATGACTGTCTCCAGGTAATGGATATGCAAGCCGACCAGACTTGAAAGACAGCCCCGTGGAAAATCCAAACGTTGAGTACTTTACTGACAGAAGCAGTTTTGTAAAAGATGTTTATCCCCAGATATGGAATCCCCTCCGCCATAGGCTCAGACAATGGCCCTGCCTTTGTCAACAAGTGCCTCCACGAATTAGCAACAGCACTTAAGATTACTTGGAAACTACACACCGCATATAGGCCCCAAAGCTCTGGAAAAGTTGAACGAATGAACCGCACGCTCAAGTCACAACTGGCAAAGCTCTGTCAGGAAATCCAAATGAAATGGACCTTGATGTTGCCCATTGCTTTACTGAGAATTCAGAGTACCCCCAAACAAATAGGACAAATCTGTCCCCTTTAAGATACTATATGGTAGGCCCCCACCCATCATTAGAGGGATAAGAGGAGACTTGCATCAGATAGGAGGGGTAGTTAACCATGAACTGATACAGAGACTTGGAGAGAGTAAGCAAGACATAGGGAAATGGGTTCAAGAGAAACTTCCCATAAGCTTGTCGAACCCAGTACACCTCTTTAAACCAGGAGATACAGTGTGGGTAAAGGAGTGGAACTTAACCCCACTAGGGCCAAAATGGAGAGGTCCTTACACTGTTCTGCTATCTACCCCAACAGCCATTAAGGTAGCTGAGGTGACACCCTGGATACACCACTCCAGGGTAAAACGAGCTGCTGACCTCACAGACTCCTGGCACAGTACAGTAGATCCCCCAAGATCCTTTGAGACTGAGATTGACCGGAGAAATCAGAAGGAAGAACTCCAGCCCTGTGTTCAGCACGCTACTGGAAGCTGCTGAATTTACGCAAGGCAGAAGATAGAAGGACTGCAGTCCTGCGGCCAGCACACCCCTGGAAGCTGCTGGCTCAACGCATGGCGGAAGATAAAGGACATCTACTAAGCTCTGCTCCAACCACAGCCCGGACGCTGGTTGGTCTACGCATAAGCTGAAGCTTGAGGATATTCATCAATGTAATGTTTACTAAAATCATTATAATGAGACTGTTGATAGCCATAGCAGTGATACTGGCCAAGCTAAAAAGGGGGGAGGGTAATTCATGTGACCCTTGTATAAAGACCACCAGAGTAGGATACATAACTACCCAGATGTTACTGTGGCACTCTCATTATCAATGCAAGGGCACAGTAGCTGATACCTGCATACATAATGGGACTACCTATTCAATGTGCTCCATTGAAAATCAGATAACCTGTTATGACCCCACTTATGCACCCTATAAAACTTGGCTAACTGCTGAATCATATTTCTTGTATTTCATGTTGAAACTACTTGTGACAGGTTGCGGTTAAAGACACTGGACTTATAACCCATCACAGAAACCTGCAAAGTTGTTCCTCTTTCTGTGTAAGGAAAACAAAAGTTTTGCATAAGGTTTAAAAATACATGTTTTGCAGAACTTGTCTGGTTTAGGATGAGTAGGTTGATTTTAGGTTGATTTTTAAAGGGTTAGAATGTTTTGTATAATGGAAATGTGCCGCCTGTTTGCTTGTGACGCAATATGCTGAAATTATATGTACACTGTATGAGCTGTATTTTGCACACTTGACATTCAGACACGAGTCGGGTCAAGCGTGTCCACTTTTTGGCCAAAAAGGTGGAATAAATCTCCCATACTTAAGTCCTGTGTCCAGCAACGTCATTTTACCGATATTCTACCTGCTACTTCAATGTCATCTCTCCTCGTGTCGGTCTTTTCGTTTCAGACCGAGAGGAGAGAAGACATACAAGTGCACCAACACTACACTGACACCAGGTCACCCCCCCCAATTAACCCCTTCATCACCTGTCACTGTGTCACCCAGTGCAGCAATCAGATTTATTTTTGATAGCTGTACTAGTGCCATTAGTGACAAAAATCAGTGTTAGGGTAATTAGTCTTAGCCCCAGATATGACTAGGGACTCCCCCTACCCCCCCAATAAAGGTTTAACCCCTTGATTACCCCCTGTCACCTGTGATCACAGTATAAGTGTCACGGGTGATGCACTTTAGCTAGTTTATTTTTTATAGCGTCAGGGCACCCACCGTAATTTACCCAATAAAGGTTTAACCCTCTGATCACCCGGCAGTGTCTGAACGGATCGATATCTGATCTGATCAGATCTATACTAGCGTTCCCAGCAGTTTAGGGTTCCCAAAAACGCAGTGTCAGCGGGATCAGCGTTTAGCCCCTCCTCCCAGCCCAGCCCTGCCAAGTGCAGCATCGATCGATCACTGTCACTTACAAAACACAACACACATAACTGCAGCGTTTACAGAGTCAGGCCTGATCCCTGCGAATGCTAACAGTTTTTTTGGTAGCGTTTGATACAGTCGCTAACAGTCAGGAGCTTTTTTACCTGTGAGTCTCACTAGTATACCAATTAATTTAGTGCTCAAAATGGCAAATCGAAGATACACTAGTGAAGAGGCCTACACATTTCTGAGCATGACAGATAGTGAAGAGGAAGTCACTCATTTGTCTGATTCAGGCTCAGAATACGAACCTGTAGACAGCAGAAGCACCCTGACAGATAGCTCTGACGACAGAGTTGTGGTCCCTGCCAAGGTCAGGCGTACTAGACCCCAATCTTCTTCTGCTGTCATTGAGGTGCAAGAACCACAGGTCCCTCGTATGGAGCAGAGAGCCAGTACTAGCGCCGCTATTCCTTCTGGTGAACTGGCAAGCACCAGCGACCTAGTACATCTTGGTCGTACATCCAGCACTGCAGTAACACGTGGTGACGTGGCGAGTCCCATAAGTGCAGTTCAAGCTGACAAGGTGGCAAGCACAAGTAGTGTTCTGCTGCCACCAAGAAGAAGACAAACACAGGCCCGTCGAGCCCATAGTGCCCTTCCTGCAGAATTTGCCAATCCTAATTGGGAACCCACCACTTCTGCAGCACCCGTACTTCCCCCATTCACTGGCCAACCCGGAATTCAGGTGGAAACAGTTGATTTTAAATCACTTGATTTTTATTCACTGTTTTTCAACGAAGATCTCTATAGATCTATTGTGGACCAAAACAATTTGTATGCTGGTCAATACATCACTGCTAATCCCCAGTTGTCCCTTGCCAGAGATTGGAGACTAGTTACGGTTTCTGAATTTAAGACCTTTTTGGGCCTATCCCTCCTCATGGGCATAACTAAAAACAGTGAGTTGTGATCATATTGTTCCACTGATCCAATTCTTAAGAAGTGTTCTCTATTTGCATGAGCAGGACACGATACAAGCAGATCTTGCAGTTCATGCACTTCAGTGACAATGAACTCTGTCGTCCTCGGGGTGACCCTGGATTTGATCGGCTCTACAAAATTCGGCCCCTCGTAAACCACTTCAACCACTTTAAATCAACATGGAGCCTCTCCCCACGTTAAGTTTCCCAACTGGAGGGTCCCATCCCCGGGTTCCCATTATTGCCTGTTTTCCTTTCTTCCCCCGGGGGGGTCTGGCATCGGTCCCCCACAGTGGCGGGCGGAACTTGCACTGTTGTTGTTTGCATGGACGCCCAGGGCAGTACATTTACTGTCTGCCCCAGGCATCAGCGCACGGCTCGTGCTACCCGGCCTCCTCCAATCCATCAGCTGATGGAGTTTCGGCTGCGCTATCGGATCACCCTCTGACGACGCCTCCCACCTCTCATTGGCTACACTGGGGTCGGATGATCTGAGCTTGCGTCGGTTTGTTGCCGTGTGCACATGCGCGGATGCCTCATCTCAGCGTCCGCACACCTGATCGATCTCTGATATCCCCCCCCCAGGTGTGGGGGGGATATATAAGCCGGCCTGTCCTTTCATTCAGCTGGACAAGACAAATGCCTGTACAAGCTCTGCACATACTGGCAAGGTAACTTTCAATTGCTTCTCATTTCTTAGCACTTTCAAACAATCCCCCTCCGTATTCCTAACCCTGCTCTCATTCATCCTCTATCAGGACGCATTAACCCCTTGTCACTGATTAGTTTTCAACTATCATTTCTCATATACAACATGAGCAGCGATCCTGCATAGCCACATGCCCTACAAACAGCCTACAGGGTAAGTCTTTCTCTATTATCACCTCTTACCCCTTTATAAAAGTGCTGCCACCATCTCTCTTTTTAGGTCATATGGCTCATTTTTTTCCCTATTTCATGCATTTTTTTAGATTATTATCCATCACCTTCACCAGTCTTCTAAGCTTGTCTCTCAACCCATGCCCAGGCGTTTCCGTCTTATCAACTAATCTGTTTTTCAAGCGTGAGTCTTTTTGAGGACTTGATGCCCTATTTAATTTACGTGCGGTCCATGACCCCACTCATATCCTAAAAAATTGTGTGTTTCACACACACTTCAAGTTTGCATAGTCATCACATTTTTCTAATCTATAATACATTTGATTGCCAGGTCTTTTATATGCCCCCTGCAGACATAGATACGGTGCAGTTTTGTCTCTCCTTGGTTGGGGACCCCCCGCCGGGCCTCCCCCGGGTGTCTGGGTTTCAGGTAGGTTCAGGATCCTGGGGCTCTGTACGGTTACCTCCTCTTGTGAATTAGTCCAGCCATGTACCCCAACATATATCATTGTTCATACTAATATCCCAATGTCTATTTATCTGTTTGTTTGTATGATGTTTTTGTATTTCTATGCATAGATTCTTATTGATTGCAACTAGCTCTCACCATTCCCTGAGGAAACCAATGCCTTGGCGAAACATGTAGGAAACTAAGCTTTTGCTTTAAAGGCCCCCCCCCTGGCCCACCCTACTGCATTGTGGTCATGTACAATTTATATGTTAATCTCAGCTAATGATTTTATTGTCATTTGTATGTATTGAACTTTGAATTTTGTGAAATAAAGTATTTTTTGGAGTTTTTTATCTACTACCATATCTTCATATCTCTTTTCTCTGGCACCGTGGTAATCCCCTGCCCTCCCTATTGATCTATCATTAATTTATTTTGGGATGAGGTGCTGTATCTGAATTAACCTGTCTAGCCATATCTTCAGTCACTTCAACCAATGTTTTGCAGCTTTGTTTAATCCCGATCAAGTTGTCTGTGCTGAGAGTCCCTGATTAAGTTTTCTGGACGCTTGTCTATCAAACAGTATCTTCCCAGCAAGCGTGCCAGATCAAGATGTATAAGCTCTGTGACAGGGCCACAGGCTATACATATAGTTTTATGGTTTACGAGGGAAGAGATAGTCACGTAGAGCCGGAGAACTGCCCTGACTACATAGGAAGCGCTGGTAAGATAGTGTGGGACTTGGGGTCACCCTTATTTGGAAAGGGGTACCACTTGTACGTGGACAATTATTACACAAGCGTGCCACTTTTTAGTCACCTTTTTGATTATGGAATTGGCGCATAATGACACCATGCGATCTAATCACCAGGGCTTCCCCCAACAGCCTGTAGAATCCCATTCACTGAAGGTTTTCATTATGTCCTCGCTTCACGCTTATAGAATCCCATCTTAGTCGAGGGGAGAGAGCCTGCTTGAGGTGTAATAATTTGTTAGCAGTGAAGTGGAGGTATTCACGGAAGGTTTTCATTCTGTCCTGGCTTCACGCAGACATGGCAGTCCAAATTCCTACGGCGACTGGTGTTGTGGAGAAACCCCTCTGTGTCCACGAATACAACCTTGATATGGGAGGGGTGGCCCTCAAAGACCAGTTGCTGGCGCCGTACCTAATTGCCGTAATGCCAGATGCTGGTACAAGAAAATGTCTGTATACTTATTTCAATTGGCTTTGCTGAACGATCATGTGCTATACAGAACCTCAGGATGGACTGGATCCTTCCTTAAATTCCAGGAAGAGATCGTCAGAGCCCTTCTGTTTCCAGACGGTGCTCTTGCCCAACTTCCCATTCCAAATGCAGTGAGCCGGTTGCATGAGAGGCATTTTCCTTTTGTCCTCCCTGGTACCCCTACCCAAAGAAAACCCCCAAAAAAGATGTTGTGTCTGCAGCAAACGCGGATTTACCCATGACACCCGCTTTTATTGTCCCTCCTGTCCTGACCAACCTGGTCTCTGTATTGGTGAATGTTTCAAACGCTACCACACACTAGTGGAGTTTTAGCGTAGGGTACAGCACCACACAGTCATAGGCACACTAACACAGGATCTCAGGGTCTCGAAAGACGTGATGGCCATCACATTTTGAGAAACCCTAATCTGCATTGTTCAGTTTACAGTTTTTTACAGTTTTTTATAAAAGTGAAAAAAGTGAAAAAAAAAACACACAAAAACACAAAAAAAAGATAAAAAATCCAAAAATAGTGGTGGTTGTATTTTTCTCCTCTCTCTCTATTGTTCTCTCTCTTATGTTCACTCTATACTGTCCGCTCTAATGTTCGCTCACTATTGTTCTATATCTATCATTCTCTCTGTTTTTACTATGTTTTATTGTATTTGCTTTGCAGGTATGATATGTTATACTGTAATGTTTGTTTTATTGTTAACCATTTGCATAGCAGGTACGCCATTCAGCTGCAGCACGGGTTTATTTATCTTGACAGCAACAGCGTTTGCTCCCACGATACGTAAACCCGTGACTCTAGCGATGTCGGAGGGGATTTCACCAACACAGATAAAAAAAAGAGCATATATGCCGAAGCATGGGGGCAGCAGGGGTGGAGGAGCGATTTGCTCCTAACTTGTGGGGCAGATGCCCCCGTGCTTCGGCATATATTTTTTTTAGGCACAGATTGCAATGTTTTATTTTTACTATGTTTTATTGTATTTGCTTTGCAGGTATGGTAAGTCTTACTGTTATACTGTAATGTTACTTTGTTTTATTGTTAAACATCATTTGCTTAGCAGGTACGCCATTCAGCTGAAGCATGGGTTTATTTATCTTGACAGCAACACCGTTTGTCCCACGATATGTAAACCTGTGATTCCAGTGCTGTCGGAGGTGATTTCACCACCACAGTTAAAAAAAAAGAGCATATATTCCGAAGCATGGGGGCAGCAGGGGGGGAGAGCGATTTGCTCCTAACTTTTGGGGCAGATGCCCCTATGCTTCTGCATATATTTTTTAGGCCATTCAGCTGCAGCATTGATTACTGTGTCTTGAGTAGGGATGAGCCGAACACCCCCCGGTTTGGTTTGCACCAGAACCCGCGAACGGACCGAAAATTCACACAAACGTTTGAACCCCATTGAAGTCTATGGGACTCGAACGTTCAAAATCAAAAGCACTAATTTTAAAGGCTAATTTGCATGGTATTGTCCTACAGAGGGTTTGGGGACCCAGGTCCTGCCCCAGGGGATATGTATCAATGCAAAAAATGTTTTAAAAACTAACTTTTTTTGGGAGCAGTGGTTTTAATGATGCTTAAAGTAAAAAAAAAAGTGAAATATTTCTTTAAATATCGTACCTGGGGGGTGTCTCTATAGTATGCCTGTAAAGTGGCGCGTGTTTCCCATGCTTAGAACAATCCCTGCACAAAAAGTCATTTAAAACTACTTGTGGCTTTAATGTAATGTCGGGTCCTGGCAATATGGATGAAAATTAGTGAGACAAACGGCATGGGTAACACCCAGTCCATTACCAGGCCCTTTGGGTCTTGTATGGATATTAAGGGGAACCCCGCACCCAAATTAAAAAAAGTAAAGATGTGGGGCCCCCAGGCCCTATATACTCTGAACAACCGTATACAGGCGGTGCAAAAAAGACAGGGACTGTATGTTTGTTGTTAAGTAGAAACTGTTTGTAATTTTGAACTGGTACATTTTTAACGTGTTTCGCTCCAGCCAAAACATCTATTTTTAGCTTTCTGGAAAACATAGGGAAGGGTTTTCAACCCTGTGACATTTGTTTTGCTGCATGTTCTCCTCTTCAGAAGATTACACCTCACTTTTTGTCCCAATGACAAATGTTTTTTGAAAATTTGGGGTTTTTAGTGAAACAAGGATTGATGATAAAGCATCAGTGGAAAGGAGAAATGTTTTTCCCATAATAACTCTTACAGGAGAGAATTTCCCTTCCTATGGGGTAGATTTCATCTCATTTCCTGTTGTCTCCTTCCGTTTGCAAGTAAGAGTCGTTTGTAAGTTGGATGTTGGAAAGTAGGGGCCTGCCCTATATACTCAGCAGAAATTTGGGCCTTACGTGTTGTTGTGACCACAACACTGTAAGCCCTCACAAGGCCCTGCTGTGAAATATTAGATCAAGAATTGTAATTACATGCCCCTGTTGAACAGGGGAAGAAAAATTGGGCCTTTGGTGATGGTGGTGGTGGTGCTGGTGCCACAACACTGTAAGTCCTCACAGTTACTCTTGGTGGGAGCTGGAACGGGCCCTGGTGTGAAATATTATATCAAGAATTGTAATTACATGCCCCTGTTGAACAGGGCCAGAAAAATTGGGCGTTAGGCACTGGTGCTGGTGCCACAACACTGCAACCCCTCACAGATACTCTAGTTGGAGCGCGGGAACGAGCCCTGCTGCAAAGAATTGCGTCAAAAAAATGTAATTACTCGCCCCTGTTAAACAGGGGCTAAAAAATTGGGCCTTAGGCACTGGTGGCGGCGCCCAGAACCAAAAATGTTCTTACAAGATATCAGCATAATCATTGAGGAGGAAGAGGATAATTACTCAGCATAACAGGATAGTCACTCAGCATCAGCATAGGCAGTCTTTGAAGGGATCTGCCATTTCAGAAAAAATTATTCTGTTACATCAGCATCAGGTGCTTGGTAGCTGGTGGTGATCCAAGACTGATTCATTTTTATGAAGGTCAGTCGATCGACCGAGTCGGTGGACAGACGCACCCTGTGATCAGTTACAAAGCCTCCAGCAGCTGTGAATGTGTGTTCTAAAAGAACGCTGGATGCAGGACAGGCCAGTAGCTCAATTGCATACTGTGCAAGCTCTGGCCAGTGATCCATCCTCAAGACCCAGTAACCCAGAGGATTTTCGGTGGGAAAGGTGTCCAAGTCAGATCTTGCCCCTAGGTATTCCTGCACCATGTAAAACAGACGCTGGTGATGGTTGCTGGAACCAATCATACCTTGGGGCTGCCGACTAAAAA
Organism: Lithobates clamitans; assembly: GCA_037952925.1. Taxonomy (NCBI): domain Eukaryota; kingdom Metazoa; phylum Chordata; class Amphibia; order Anura; family Ranidae; genus Lithobates; species Lithobates clamitans. Next base: position 1,418,484 of record JBBGZY010001913.1, on the reverse strand, counting down.
ATTGTCTGAACGCATCGGTCAGACGGCCACCTTCTCCACCACTCCTTCTTTGACTGACCGAAGCCTCAGCAACACGTTGTCCAGAAACAGGAGTTTGTAACCTCCCAGTCTCTGGGAACGCGTTGCACAGACCTTTCTGCAAAGCCTCCTGAAGATGTTTCATCCTCTGCTCCCTCTGCGACGGCAAGATAATGTCTGCAACCTTACCCTTGTAACGTGGATCAAGGAGGGTTGCCAGCCAGTATTGTTCATTCTCTTTGATACCACGAATACAAGGATCCTTCCGCAGGCTTTGCAGGATCTGGGAGGCCATGCAGCATAGGTTTGCTGAGGCATTCGGTCCGGAGTCCTCTGGGTCACTAAGGACGACATGGTCTGCAGCCACCTCCTCCCAGCCACGTACAAGTCCATGTGTTTCTTGGGACTGTAAATGATCCCTTAAATACTGCTGCTGATGCTGAGTGCCAGGCTCCACCTCCATACTGACACAATCCTCCTCCTCCTCCTCTACCTTTATCTTTTCCACCTAGCGGCTCCTATGTATTCCTCACTGTCCCGGGGTAAGGTTCCCTCAGATGTGATGCAGGGGGGTGTTTAAAGTAGAATAAAAAGGAACCCAATAGTGTAATTCCGTTTTTAAAATTAACTGGTTTATTAAGCAAAGAAAGCAGGTACTCACATTAACAAATAAATGATACAGTGTTTGTGTCCCCCAGGGACGGGATAGGCTGGACACACTGAGAGAAGGCTACAAGCTCGCCGCTCGTCAGACACAAACACTGTATCATTTATTTGTTAATGTGAGTACCTGCTTTCTTTGCTTAATAAACCAGTTATTTTAAAAACGGAATTACACTATTGGGTTCCTTTTTATTCTACTTTAAACACCCCCCTGCATCACATCTGAGGGAACCGCAGGCAATATAGCTTGCCTGCGGTAGTGATAGGATCAGGAAAACACCACCAACCTTCTACAGTTAGCTTTAGCTGAACACTGTGCATAGGACGCGCTACACTAACTTGTAGCTTTAGCTGAACACTGTGCAGAGGATGCACTACACTATCTTGTAGCTTTAGCTGAACACTGTGCAGAGGTCGCACCACACTAACTTGTAGCTTTAGCTGAACACTGTGCAGAGGTCACACTACACTAACTTGTAGCTTTAGCTGAACACTGTACAGAGGTCGCACTACACTAAAGTGTAAATAATGTAGCTTGCCTGCGGTAGTGATAGGATCAGGAAAACACCAGCAACCTTCTACAGGTAGCTTTAGCTGAACAATGTGCAGAGGACGCATTTCACTAACTTGTAGCTTTAGCTGAACACTGTGCAAAGGTTGCACTACAGTAAATTAAAGCTTTAGCTGAACACTGTGCAGAGGTCACACTACACTAACGTTTAAATATTGTAGCTGCCTGCGGAAGTGATAGGATCAGGAAAACACCAGCAACCTTCTACAGGTAGCTTTAGCTGAACACTGTGCAGAGGATGCACTACACTAACTTGAAGCTTTAGCTGAACACTGTGCAGAGTTTGCACTACACTAACTTGAAGCTTTAGCTGAACACTGGGCAAAGGTCGCACTACACTAACTTGTAGCTTTGGCTGAACACTGTGCAGAGGTTGCACTACACTAGCTTGTAGCTTTAGTTGAACACTGTGCAGAGGACGCACTACACTAACTTGTAGCTTTAGCTTAACACTGTGCACTACATTAATTTGTAGCCTTAGCTGAACACTGTGTAAAGGTCGCACTACACTAACTTGTAGGTTTAGCTGAATACTGTGCAGAGGTCAAACTACACTAACTTGTAGCTTTAATCGAACACTGTGCAGTGGTCGCACTACACTAACTTGAATCTTTAGCTGAACACTGTGCACTACACTAACTTGTAACTTTAGCTGAACACTGTGCAGAGGACGCACTACACTAACTTGTAGCTTTAGCTGAACACTGTGCAGAGGTTGCACTACACTAACTTGTAGCTTTAGCTGAACACTGTGCAGAGGTCGCACTACACTAAAATGTAGCTTTAGCTGAACACTGTGCACTACACTAACTTGTAGCTTTAGCTGAACACTGTGCACTACATTAACTTGTAGCTTTAGCTGAACACTGTGCAGAGGTCGCACTACACTAACTTGTAGCTTTAGCTGAACACTGTGCAGAAGTCGCACTACACTAACTTGTAGCTTTAGCTGAACACCGTGCAGAGGTCACAATACACTAACTTGTGGCTTTAGCTGAACACCGTGCAGAGGTCGCTCTACACTAACTTGTAGCTTTAGCTGAACACTGTGCAGAGGTCGCACTACACTAACTTGTAGATTTAGCTGAACACTGTGCAGAGGTCGCACTACACTAACTTGTAGCTTTAGCTGAACACTGTACAGAGGTCGCACTACACTAAAGTGTAAATAATGTAGCTTGCCTGCGGTAGTGATAGGATCAGGAAAACACCAGCAACCTTCTACAGGTAGCTTTAGCTGAACAATGTGCAGAGGACGCATTACACTAACTTGTAGCTTTAGCTGAACACTGTGCAAAGGTTGCACTACAGTAAATTGAAGCTTTAGCTGAACACTGTGCAGAGGTCACACTACACTAACGTGTAAATATTGTAGCTGCCTGCGGTAGTGATAGGATCAGGAAAACACCAACAACCTTCTACAGGTAGCTTTAGCTGAACACTGTGCAGAGGATGCACTACACTAACTTGAAGCTTTAGCTGAACACTGTGCAGAGGTTGCACAACACTAACTTGTAGCTTTAGTTGAACACTGTGCAGAGGACGCACTACACTAAATTGTAGCTTTAGCTTAACACTGTGCACTACATTAATTTGTAGCCTTAGCTGAACACTGTGTAAAGGTCGCACTACACTAACTTGCAGCTTTAGCTGAACACTGTGCAGAGGTCGCAATACACTAACTTGTAGCTTTAATCGAACACTGTGCAGAGGTTGCACTACACTAACTTGTAGTTTTAGCTGAACACTGTGCAGAGGTCGCACTACACTAACTTGTAGCTTTAGCTGAACACTGTGCACTACACTAACTTGTAGCTTTAGCTGAACACTGTGCAGAGGACGCACTACACTAACTTGTAGCTTTAGCTGAACACTGTGCAGAGGTTGCACTACACTAACTTGTAGCTTTAGCTGAACACTGTGCAGAGATTGCACTACACTAAAATGTAGCTTTAGCTGAACACTGTGCAGTACACTAACTTGTAGCTTTAGCTGAACACTGTGCACTACATTAACTTGTAGCTTTAGCTGAACACTGTGCAGAGGTCGCACTACACTAACTTGTAGCTTTAGCTGAACACCGTGCAGAGGTCACAATACACTAACTTGTGGCTTTAGCTGTACACCGTGCAGAGGTCGCTCTACACTAACTTGTAGCTTTAGCTGAACACTGTGCACTACACTAACTTGTAGCTTTAGCTGAACACTGTGCAGAGGTCGCACTACACTAACTTGTAGCTTTAGCTGAACACTGCACTAACTTGTAGCTTTAACTGAGCACTGTGCAGAGGTCGCACTACACTAACTTGTAGCTTTAGCTGAACACTGTGCAGAGGTTGCACTACACTAAAGTTTAAATAATGTAGCTTGCCTGCGGTAGTGATAGGATCAGGAAAACACCAGCAACCTTCTACAGGTAGCTTTAGCTGAACACTGTGCAGAGGACGCACTACACTAACTTGTAGCTTTAGCTGAACACTGTGCAGAGGTCGCAATACACTAACTTGTGGCTTTAGCTGAACACCGTGCAGAGGTCGCACTACACTAACTTGTAGCTTTAGCTGAACACTGTGCACTACACTAACTTGTAGCTTTAGCTGAACACTGTGCACAGGATGCACTACACTAACTTGTAGCTTTAGCTGAACACTGTGCACTACACTAACTTGTAGCTTTAGCTGAACACTGTGCAGAGGACGCACTACACTAACTTGTAGCTTTAGCTGAACACTGTGCAGAGGTCGCACTACACTAACTTGTAGCTTTAGCTGAACACTGTGCAGAGGTCGCACTACACTTACTTGTAGCTTTAGCTGAACACTGTGCACTACACTAACTTGTAGCTTTAGCTGAACACTGTGCACTACATTAACTTGTAGCTTTAGCTGAACACTGTGCAAAGGACGCACTACACTAACTTGTAGCTTTAGATGAACACTGTGCAGAGGTCGCACTACACTAACTTGTAGCTTTAGCTGAACACTGTGCAGAGGTCGCACTACACTTACTTGTAGCTTTAGCTGAACACTGTGCACTACACTAACTTGTAGCTTTAGCTGAACACTGTGCACTACATTAACTTGTAGCTTTAGCTGAACACTGTGCAAAGGACGCACTACACTAACTTGTAGCTTTAGATGAACACTGTGCACAAGTCGCACTACACTAACTTGTAGCTTTAGCTGAACACCGTGCAGAGGTCACAATTCACTAACTTGTGGCTTTAGCTGAACACCGTGCAGAGGTCGCTCTACACTAACTTGTAGCTTTATCTGAACACTGTGCACTATACTAACTTGTAGCTTTAGCTGAACACTGTGCAGAGGTCGCACTACACTAACTTGTAGCTTTAGCTGAACACTGTGCACTGCACTAACTTGTAGCCTTAGCTGAGCACTGTGCAGAGGTCGCACTGCACTAACTTGTAGATTTAGCTGAACACTGTGCAGAGGTCGCACTACACTAAAGTGTAAATAATGTAGCGTGCCTGCGGTAGTGATAGGATCAGGAAAACACCACCAACCTTCTACAGGTAGCTTTAGCTGAACACTGTGCAGAGGACGCACTCGACTAACTTGTAGGTTTAGCTGAACACTGTGCAGAGGTCGCAATACACTAACTTGTAGCTTTAGCTGAACACTTTGCAGAGGTTGCACTACACTAAAGTGTAAATAATGTAGCTTGCCTGGGGTAGTGATAAGATCAGGAAAACACCAGCAACCTTCTACAGGTGGCTTTGGCTGAACACTGTGCAGAGGACGCACTACACTAACTTGTAGCTTTAGCTGAACACTGTGCAGAGGTCGCACTACACTAACTTGTAGCTTTAGCTGAACACTGTGCAGAGGATGCACTACACTAACTTGTAGCTTTAGCTGAACACTGTGCAGAGGATGCACTACACTAATTGTGGCTTTAGCTGAACACCGTGCAAAGGTCGCACTACACTAACTTGTAGCTTTAGCTGAACACTGTGCACTACACTAACTTGTAGCTTTAGCTGAACACTGTGCAGAGGATGCACTACACTAACTTGTAGCTTTAGCTGAACACTGTGCACTACACTAACTTGTAGCTTTAGCTGATCACTGTGCATAGGTCACACTACACTAACTTGTAGCTTTAGCTGAACACTGTGCAGAGGTCGCACTACACTAACTTGTAGCTTTAGCTGAACACTGTGCAGAGGTCGCACTACACTTACTTGTAGCTTTAGCTGAACACTGTGCACTACACTAACTTGTAGCTTTAGCTGAACACTGTGCACTACATTAACTTGTAGCTTTAGCTGAACACTGTGCAAAGGACGCACTACACTAACTTGTAGCTTTAGATGAACACTGTGCAGAGGTCGCACTACACTAACTTGTAGCTTTAGCTGAACACTGTGCAGAGGTCGCACTACACTTACTTGTAGCTTTAGCTGAACACTGTGCACTACACTAACTTGTAGCTTTAGCTGAACACTGTGCACTACATTAACTTGTAGCTTTAGCTGAACACTGTGCAAAGGACGCACTACACTAACTTGTAGCTTTAGATGAACACTGTGCACAAGTCGCACTACACTAACTTGTAGCTTTAGCTGAACACCGTGCAGAGGTCACAATTCACTAACTTGTGGCTTTAGCTGAACACCGTGCAGAGGTCGCTCTACACTAACTTGTAGCTTTATCTGAACACTGTGCACTACACTAACTTGTAGCTTTAGCTGAACACTGTGCAGAGGTCGCACTACACTAACTTGTAGCTTTAGCTGAACACTGTGCACTGCACTAACTTGTAGCCTTAGCTGAGCACTGTGCAGAGGTCGCACTGCACTAACTTGTAGATTTAGCTGAACACTGTGCAGAGGTCGCACTACACTAAAGTGTAAATAATGTAGCGTGCCTGCGGTAGTGATAGGATCAGGAAAACACCACCAACCTTCTACAGGTAGCTTTAGCTGAACACTGTGCAGAGGACGCACTCGACTAACTTGTAGGTTTAGCTGAACACTGTGCAGAGGTCGCAATACACTAACTTGTAGCTTTAGCTGAACACTTTGCAGAGGTTGCACTACACTAAAGTGTAAATAATGTAGCTTGCCTGGGGTAGTGATAAGATCAGGAAAACACCAGCAACCTTCTACAGGTGGCTTTGGCTGAACACTGTGCAGAGGACGCACTACACTAACTTGTAGCTTTAGCTGAACACTGTGCAGAGGTCGCACTACACTAACTTGTAGCTTTAGCTGAACACTGTGCAGAGGATGCACTACACTAACTTGTAGCTTTAGCTGAACACTGTGCAGAGGATGCACTACACTAATTGTGGCTTTAGCTGAACACCGTGCAAAGGTCGCACTACACTAACTTGTAGCTTTAGCTGAACACTGTGCACTACACTAACTTGTAGCTTTAGCTGAACACTGTGCAGAGGATGCACTACACTAACTTGTAGCTTTAGCTGAACACTGTGCACTACACTAACTTGTAGCTTTAGCTGATCACTGTGCATAGGTCACACTACACTAACTTGTAGCTTTAGCTGAACACTGTGCAGAGGTCGCACTACACTAAAGTGTAAATAATGTAGCTTGCCTGTGGTAGTGATATAATCAGGAAAACACCAGCAACCTTCTACAGGTAGCTTTAGCTGAACACTATGCAGAGGTCGCACTACACTAAAGTGTAAATAATGTAGCTTGCCTGCGGTAGTGATAGGATCAGGAAAACACCACCAACCTTCTACAGGTTGCTTTAGATGAACACTGTGCAAAGGACACACTACACTAACTTGTAGCTTTAGCTGAACACTGTGCAGAGGTCTCAATACACTAACTTGTAGCTTTAGCTGAACACTTTGCAGAGGTTGCACTACACTAAAGTGTAAATAATGTAGCTTGCCTGGGGTAGTGATAAGATCAGGAAAACACCAGCAACCTTCTACAGGTAGCTTTGGCTGAACATTGTGCAGAGGACGCACTACACTAACTTGGAGCTTTAGCTGAACACTGTGCAGAGGTCGCACTACACTAACTTGTAGCTTTAGCTGAAAACTGTACAGAGGATGCACTACACTAACTTGTAGCTTTAGCTGAACACTGTGCACTGCACAAACTTGTAGCTTTAGCTGAACACTGTGCAGAGGTCGCACTACACTAACTTGTAGCTTTAGCTGAACACTGTGCCGAGGATGCACCACACTAACTTGTAGGTTTAGCTGAACACTGTGAGCAGGACGCACTGCACTAACTTGTAGCTTTAGATGAACACTGTGCAGAGGTCTCACTACACTAACTTGTAGTTTTAGCTGAACACTGTGAGCAGGACGCACTGCACTAACTTGTAGCTTTAGATGAACACTGTGCAGAGGTTGCACTACACTAAAGTCTAAATAATGTAGCTTGCCTGGGGTAGTGATAAGATCAGGAAAACACCAGCAACCTTCTACAGGTAGCTTTGGCTGAGCATTGTGCAGAGGACGCACTACACTAACTTGTAGCTTTAGCTGAACACTGTGCAGAGGTCGCATTACACTAACTTGTAGCTTTAGCTGAACACTGTGCAGAGGATGCACTACACTAACTTGTAGCTTTAGCTGAACACTGTGCACTGCACAAACTTGTAGCTTTAGCTGAACACTGTGCAGAGGACGCACTACACTAACCTGCAGCTTTAGCTGAACACTGTGCAGAGGACGCACTTCACTAACTTGTGGCTTTAGCTGAACACCATGCAGAGGTCACACTACACTAACTTGTAGCTTTAGCTAAACACTGTGCACTACACTAACTTGTAGCTTTAGCTGAACACTGTGCAATGGATGCACTACACTAACTTGTAGCTTTAGCTGAACACTGTGCACTGCACTAACTTGTAGCTTTAGCTGAACACTGTGCAGAGGTCGCACTACACTAACTTGTAGCTTTAGCTGAACACTGTGCAGAGGTCGCACTACACTAACTTGTAGCTTTAGCTGAACACTGTACAGAGGTCGCACTACACTAAAGTGTAAATAATGTAGCTTGCATGCGGTAGTGATAGGATCAGAAAAACACCAGCAACCTTCAATAGGTAGCTTTAGCTGGACACTGTGCAGAGGATGCACTACACTAACTTGAAGCTTTAGCTGGACACTGTACAGAGGTGGCACTACACTAACTTGTGGCTTTAGCTGAACACCGTGCAGAGGTCGCACTACACTAACTTGTTGCTTTAGCTGAACACTGTGCAGAGGTTGCAGTACACTAACTTGTAGCTTTAGCTGAACATTGTGCAGAGGTTGCAGTACACTAACTTGTAGCTTTAACTGAACACTGTGCAGAGGTCACACTACACTAACTTGTAGCTTTAGCTGAACACTGTGCAGAGGTCACACTACACTAAAGTGTAAATAATGTAGCTTGCCAGCGGTAGTGATAGGATCAGGAAAAAACCAGCAACCTACTACAGGTAGCTTTAGCTGAACACTGTGCAGAGGACGCACTACACTAACTTGTAGCTTTAGCTGAACACTGTGCAGAGGAAGCATTACACTAACTTGTAGCTTTAGCTGGACACTGTGCAGAGGTGGCACTACACTAACTTGTAACTTTAGCTGAACACAGTGTAGAGGTCGCACTACACTAACGTGTAAATAATGTAGCTGCCTGCGGTAGTGATAGGATCAGGAAAACACCACCAACCTTCTACAGGTAGCTTTAGCTGAACAATGTGCAGAGGACGCACTACACTAACTTGTAGCTTTAGCTGAACACTGTGCAGAGGTTGCACTACACTAAATTGTAGCTTTAGCTGAACACTGTGCAGAGGTCACACTACACTAACATGTAAATAATGTAACTACCTGCGGTAGTTATAGGATCAGGAAAACACCACCAACCTTCTACAGGTAGCTTTAGCTGAACACTGTGCAGAGGATGCACTACACTAACTTGTAGCTTTAGCTGAACACTGTGCAGAGGTTGCACTACACTAACTTGTAACTTTACCTGAACACTGTACAAAGGTCGCACTACACCAACTTGTAGCTTTAGCTGAACACTGTGCAGAGGATGCACTACACTAACTTGTAGCTATAGCTGAACACTGTGCAGAGGTTGCACTACACTAACTTGTAGCTTTAGCTGAACACCGTGCAGAGGTCACAATTCACTAACTTGTGGCTTTAGCTGAACACCGTGCAGAGGTCGCTCTACACTAACTTGTAGCTTTAGCTGAACACTGTGCACTACACTAACTTGTAGCTTTAGCTGAACACTGTGCAGAGGTCGCACTACACTAACTTGTAGCTTTAGCTGAACACTGTGCACTGCACTAACTTGTAGCCTTAGCTGAGCACTGTGCAGAGGTCGCACTGCACTAACTTGTAGATTTAGCTGAACACTGTGCAGAGGTCGCACTACACTAAAGTGTAAATAATGTAGCGTGCCTGGGGTAGTGATAAGATCAGGAAAACACCAGCAACCTTCTACAGGTGGCTTTGGCTGAACACTGTGCAGAGGACGCACTCGACTAACTTGTAGGTTTAGCTGAACACTGTGCAGAGGTCGCAATACACTAACTTGTAGCTTTAGCTGAACACTTTGCAGAGGTTGCACTACACTAAAGTGTAAATAATGTAGCTTGCCTGGGGTAGTGATAAGATCAGGAAAACACCAGCAACCTTCTACAGGTGGCTTTGGCTGAACACTGTGCAGAGGACGCACTACACTAACTTGTAGCTTTAGCTGAACACTGTGCAGAGGTCGCACTACACTAACTTGTAGCTTTAGCTGAACACTGTGCAGAGGATGCACTACACTAACTTGTAGCTTTAGCTGAACACTGTGCAGAGGATGCACTACACTAACTTGTGGCTTTAGCTGAACACCGTGCAGAGGTCGCACTACACTAACTTGTAGCTTTAGCTGAACACTGTGCACTACACTAACTTGTAGCTTTAGCTGAACACTGTGCAGAGGATGCACTACACTAACTTGTAGCTTTAGCTGATCACTGTGCATAGGTCACACTACACTAACTTGTAGCTTTAGCTGAACACTGTGCAGAGGTCGCACTACACTAAAGTGTAAATAATGTAGCTTGCCTGTGGTAGTGATAGGATCAGGAAAACACCAGCAACCTTCTACAGGTAGCTTTAGCTGAACACTGTGCAGAGGACGCACTACACTAACTTGTGGCTTTAGCTGAACACCGTGCAGAGGTCACACTACACTAACTTGTAGCTTTAGCTGAACAATGTGCACTACACTAACTTGTAGCTTTATTTTTTTTTTTTTTTTTTGGTCACATCAGTCGACCATACCAAGAGGTGTAAATCAACTTTGCAGTTCATTTCCATAACTGTCCCTCTCTCGTTTGTCTCATCATCGTGACTCTTTGCCATATCAAAAGTGTAAAAGGACAACTAAAGCCACCATGAACCCAAGGCTAGTGGATTTACTCAATCTCGTCTAGTGTCCCACATATGTGATAGAAGTATTGAATTCTACTACGGCTCCCCCTACCCACCCGCCTACCCCCCGCCCAGCCCTCCCGTTCCCCCTCTCCAGGGTCTAGTTTCGGTTAACCACTCTTTTTTTTTTTTTTTTAATTTTATTAGGCTATAGATTGGATCTCTTTGGCGTAGTTCCAGGTTTTTTTGAATTTTTTCCAACCGTCCCACCTGCCCGAATTTTTACTCCTTAAGTCCTCCAATCTACTCCCCAGTGTCTCCATATTGCAACTCTCCTCTATTGCATCGAACCACTCCCATATCTCAGGGCTTTCCCTCTTCTGTCAGTTCCTTGGGATCGTTCGTTTTGCCGCATTCAGGAGCAGTGGAACTAAGGACTGTTTGCAGTTGTTTGAGTCCCTTAGTCCCCCGAGAAACAGGACCTCCCAGGGGTCATCTGCTACCTCTATTCCTGTAATTTCCTTAATAAGAGGCAATATTTTGCACCAAAAGCTTTGGATTGTAGGACAGCCCCACCACATATGTCCCATTGTTCCGATAGCCTGGCAGCCTCGCCAGCAGGTGGCTGGCCCTTTTTGATATTTACTTAATATCTCAGGGGTCAAGTAACTTCTACTGATGCATTTGTAATTCATTTCGGCCATTCGAGAATCTATTTTTGAATTGGCGCTCATTTTGAAAATTCTTTTAATTGTATCTGTGTCCTTTTTAGTGCCTAAATCCTTCTCCCATTTAACTATATATGGCGGTAACTCCAATTTTTCTGAAGCCAACAAGATTTTATAAATCTGGGAGACTATATTTCTTGGCGCCTCCTTATCACACAATTTTTCAAAGTCTGTTAGTTGATTTCCCGACCTAATTGGCTGCGGGAGCCTTTTCAGAAAATGTTTTAATTGGAGATATCGCCATTCATCCAAGCCTCGTGTGATCCTACCGTGTGTGAGCTGGTGGAGTGACAAAATTTTTCCTTCGTTCGTGACTTCTCTCAATTGTGTTTTCCCCCAAAGTGCTTCCTTTCCTCCTATACTCTCCATTCCTGGTGTAAACAGTGTATTGTCTATTAAAGTGATCAAAGGTGAATTATACTTCCCATTCACCTTCTTGTATACCCCGTCCCATATTTTGAAAACATTTCTAGTTATTGTATGTGTACTATCTGCCAGTGATCTAAAGTGTTGGGGGGTTCCAAGCTATAGTGCCTAATTGCATTTTACTTAAATCTTCTTCTAATTTCACCCATTTTTTCTGTTTACCTCTTGTCGCCCATTCTACAATCCTAGATAGGACTACGGCTTTATAATACAACTGCACATCGGGGACCGCCAGGCCCCCGTCCAATTTTCTTAGTTTTAATGTCTGAAATGAGACTCTCGGTTTTTTATTTTTCCAGATAAAGGTCATGAGAATTTTCCTAAGCATCTTCAGGTAGTACTGAGGCAGTGGGACTGGTAGCATCTGAAAGAGGTACGTAATCTTGGGTAATAAAACCATTTTAATGACGTTGATGCGACCAATCCAGGATAGGGCCTTGCAATAAAGTCTATTGCATTCTGATCTTACTGAGTCTAGTAGGGGCATATAGTTGGTGTTAAACGTCTTCTTGATTGAATTAGTTAGTTTAATACCCAGATATTTTAGTTCTTTGGTCCATTTAAAACTAAATTCTTTTTTTAGACTTTCTATCCCTGACTTACTTATATTTATATTTAATATTTCTGATTTATTCATGTTTATTTGAAAGTTGGATACCTCTCCGTATTTCCTTATTGCTTTTAATATGTTTGGCATCGTCGTGGTGGGGTCGGTTATAAAAAATAGCACATCGTCCGCATATGCTGCGACTTTGTGCTCCTCGCCATCTACCACGACTCCCCGAATATCAGGGTCTCTTCGAATTGAGGCCAAGAAGGGTTCCATGGCTAAGACAAAGAGAAGCAGAGACAGGGGGCAGCCCTGTCTCGTGCCCCTCTCCATCTCAAAAGGTTGAGAAGTAGTACCATTGACTTTAATTACCGCGGTTGGATGATGGTAAAGGGACTTTATCTTACTGATCATTTTAGGGCCCAGACCCACAGCCTCCAGAGTCTGAAACATGAACCCCCAGTCTACCCTGTCGAAGGCCTTTTCGGCATCAATAGACAGGAGTAGTCCTGGGGGTCCATCCTCCCTCATTTTCCCGGTCAGGAGAAGGGCTCTAATCCCATTATCCTTTCCCTCCCTATTAGGGACAAACCCCGCCTGGTCTGGATCAACTAAGAGGTTCATGAATTCCTTCAGTCTTTCTGCCAAGACTTTTGCGAGGATTTTTGTATCGTTATTCAGGAGGGAGATTGGGCGATAGCTCGAGCACAGTGATTTGTCTTTCCCTTCTTTCAATATTGTTGTAATAGATGCTTTCAATGCGTCTCTACTCATCTCAAATCTATCGCCCAACCCATTTAGGTAGCGGCATAGCCTTGGTACTAAGACCTCTCTATATGTTTTATAATAGAGTATTGTTAGGCCATCTGGGCCAGGGCTTTTCCCAAGTGTCATTCCCGCCAGAGCTTTATTTATTTCTTCTTCAGAGATTGGTCTTTCTAGCAGTTCTCTATCTTCCTCAGATATCTTGGGGAGCGCAGCCTTTTTAATGTAGTTGTTATTTCTTAGTATCTTATTTATGGAGGGAGTATCTTGCTTGGGAGCTGAATAAATCTCCTTGTAGTAATCTCTAAAAGTTTCTGCCACCTTCTTAGTTGAATACTCTATATGTCCCTCTTTAGTTTGAATTTTTTCTATAAAATTCCTGGTTTTTTTCTTTTGTACCCTTTTTGCTAGCAGCTTGCTGGGTTTATTATCCCATCTATGTCTTTCCCAGGCTATCTTATTTAGTGATGTTCTAGACTCCTGTTCCAGTAGCGTTTTTAGCTCAGATCTTTTAATGACCATCCGATGGTGTATCTCTTGGGGTCGCTGGTCGGAAATTTTTTTATGTATTTGTTCTAGTCCCGTGAGCTCATCAGTTAATTTTTTGATTTTTTCCTGTCTGTTCTTTTTCCTCCTCGTACCCATTTTAATAAGCACTCCTCTAATATAGGCTTTATGAGCCTCCCATAATATGGCCTCCGAAGTCTCTCCTGTATCATTAATCTCGAAGAAGTTCTCCAATTCCTGCCTGATTCTGTTATACCCCTCAACATCGCTTATCAGCTCCTCATTTAACCTCCACTGTCCCCTCACGGCTTGTTCTCTTTCGGACATCACTTCTATGGTCATGGGAGCATGATCTGAATAGGTAATGTTTCCTATCGTGGATCCCTTAACCCTATCGATTCCCCTATGCTCGATTAGGCCCAAATCAATCCGCGAATAAGACCCGTGTACAGGGGAATAGAACGTATAATCTCTTTTATGTGGATGTTGAACCCTCCAGATGTCCACTAGTTGCCAGAAGGAGAGCTTTTGCTTTATCTTTTTTAAGTAAGTACAGTCCTTCCTCTGGGGACGGGCCGTACTGTCGATGCTCGGGTTAAGGCAAAAATTAAAGTCCACCATCAAAATCAAGTGCCCTCTCCTAAACTCCATTATTTTCCCCAATATGTTAGCCAGGTACTTCAACGGGTTTTTGTTAGGAGCGTAGATGTTGACTAACGTATATTTTTCCTCATTTAATCTACCTCTTAGGCACAAAAACCTTCCCTCTGGATCTACTAGCCTTTCCTCCAGCACAAACCTTGTTTTCTTTGCAAAGCCAATAGCTACTCCCCGTGACCTATTTGAGATAGTGTCTCCTTGAAACCAGACCGGGTATTCCCCAGAGAACAATCTAAGTCTCGATTGGAGTGAAATATGTGTCTCTTGAAGGAACACCACGTCTGGTCCCAGTAATTTTAACTCATTGAAGATATTTAATCTTTTCTTAAGTGAATTTAGACCTTTAACATTATAACTTGTAAATTTTATTGTTGCCATCGCCCCCTTTAAGGCCTCTCTGAATATCCCTTTTCTTTAGACCCTGGAGAGTTCCCCCTTTCCTTGGGGTTAGGGTTATGCCCACCCCTCTAATCCAGAAACACCCCCTCCCCATTCCCCCCACACCCCCCCTCCAGTCCCTCCAGCCCCCCACCATCCCCACCACCCTCCCTCTGCTCTTCCCCCCGCCCCCCACCCCCCCATTTGGTCCCTAACGAACCCTTGGACCATTGAGGGTCACAAACGTTGTGGCCCACCTTTGGTCTCCTCCTCTGAAGGTGAAGTTTTAGGCGTACCGTCTCTGGATTTGTATTACCCTAGCAACAACTTTGTTACCCTACATGACCTTTTACTCCCTCTCCCCTCTATCCCCCCCCGCCAGGAAATTCCCTCAACCCATGCTCAGTTCGATCCATCGTTCCATGGACCAGTCCAATGTTGGAGGCGCCTGTAGCCCCAATTTCTCGCAGAACTCATCTAATTCTCCTGGAAATCTAAGGATTGCGGTTCTCCCATCTCTCGTGCCCACCAGACAGGCTGGGAATCCCCATGTATATTTAATATTTTGGTTCACCATGTGCTCTAGTAGGGGTTTTAGGTGTCGTCTTCTTGCCAGTGTACCTTTGGCTAGGTCAGCAAAGACATAAACTCTTGCCTCCTCAAACTGCAGTGGGGCATGACCCTTGATTTTGTACCAGATGTTTTCCTTGTCTTCGTAAAATCTGAACCTCACGATTACATCTCGGCTTCTTTCAGTCCATCTGGTGTCTAACCTGCCTACCCGGTGCACCCGCTCAATTTTTGGGAAGTCTTCTCTTCCTAGCCCCAGGAGTGGGCTAAAGATAGTCGCCACCGTCTGCCTCAGATCTTCGCCCCTATTTTCTGGAATCCCTCTAAGTCTCAGATTTTGTCTGCGATCCCTGTTTTCCTGGTCTTCCAGCCTATAGCAGGCTTTTATCTGGTTTTGTTGAGTTGTTTTAAGTTGTTCTTTTAGTCCGGAGATCTCCCGCCCTTGCCTATCAAGCTTATCCTCAGCCTCTTCCACTCTTGTCAGGAGGTTACCTAAATCAGACCTCAACAGAGTGATCTCCGCCTTAATTGATGACTCAAGCGCTTTAAGCATTTCTGCTAGGTCTCCCTTCGAGGGGAGCTGTGAATCATGGCTATATTCACAGCTTCTAGATGCTTCCAGCGTGTCATCAGTCAATGGTTCATCTCTGGAATGGTCTGGGGTCAGGTCCTCCCTCTCACCTCGTCCCTTCTTCTTTTTGTCAGACAGAATTGCCTTATGCGACTCTAGATGGGAACTCGCCGGGCTCTCCCCTTTAACCATATATTGCTTGATAGTACTAGCGGGATTGCTTCCAGCTAGGTTATCTTTTGGGGTTTTCGGTGGGCCCCCCCTCCCAGCTTTAGATGAGCTGCGACTCATATTTCAATTATCAATGTCCAGACCTCCTAAGTTTGATCGCTAGGACCGATACTGACCGTGACCGGTAAGACCCCTAGGTTTCCTTTTTTTTTTTTTTTTTTTTGGGGAACCAGTAAAGTTATGTATAAAGTGCAAATGCTGGTGTGGAAATGGGGTAGAGTTGACACAGTGGATAGGCCTTTGTATCTCTGGACTGAACTCGTACCTACATGCGGGACTAATGTAGAGGGTTCCTGGATATATTTTCCGCCAAACTATGCTCGCCTTATAAGTACTTAGACATTGGAAAACAGATTTGGAGATAACACAGTCCTGTAATAGGCATTAGTATGCTTCCATTATAGCAAAAAGGGAACCAAAATAACAGTCCACTGCTTCGCCCCAGTATCTCAACAGCTCCACCGCAGCCCCCCTCGACAGTGTTACACCTTATGTTAAGTTTAGGTATAGTTATGCAGTAGAGATGTGCGATATGGTACACAAGAGACCTCTTTTCTCTCCAGCCTATAACCATATAAGAGGAAAAACTCTTGCAAGTGTTTCTTACAGGATAGCTGCAGGCTTAGTTCTCCAAGCTTATCTCTAAAGCATTCTTACCTTTGGCTTTATTAGGTTTTAGTTATCTCTTACCACCACCATATATGACTCCCTGTCACCACTCCGGGTTATCAGGCGAGGCTCAGCTGTTTTCTTGTCACTCTTGGTTATGAGGCTCCTAGCTTCTGACGCCAGCTTCCTGCAGCATCTATGTGCTTGACTTAGAGCTGATGTTGTATGCAGGGGGGGCGAGGGGGGGAGGGCGGGAGAGGAGAGCGGAGCTCCCCGAACTGGCAGCGGAGACTGTCGCTTCGTTCGTGTTCTACCTTCCTCCAGCGGGGGGCCCATAGGCTTTCAGCATGCCGTTGCCCTGCACGCTACACCCGTGGCTCCTCGCTCAGCCGCCTCGTCCGGTCATCCCGCTCTGAGAAGGGGAGAGGAGGTCCGCCAGTGCTTCAGCTGGGCGGCACGCCCGTTACTCCTCCCTTCCCCTCAGCCGTCTGACGTCTCACGTCATCCCCCCGTCTCTAACTTGTAGCTTTAGCTGAACACTGTGCAGAGGATGCACTACACTAACTTGTAGCTTTAGCTGAACACTGTGCACTACACTAATTGTAGCTTTAGCTGAACACTGTTGCAGAGGTCGCAACCTGTAGAAGGTTGGTGGTGTTTTCCTGATCCTATCACTACCGCAGGCAGCTACAATATTTACACATTAGTGTAGTGCGACCTCTGCACTGTGTTCAGCTAAAGCTACAAGTTAGTGTAGTGCCACCTCTGCACAGTGTCCAGCTAAAGCTACAAGTTAGTGTAATGCTTCCTCTGCACAGTGTTCAGCTAAAGCTACAAGTTAGTGTAGTGCGTCCTCTGCACAGTGTTCAGCTAAAGCTACCTGTAGAAGGTTGCTGGTTTTTTCCCGATCCTATCACTACCGCTGGCAAGCTACATTATTTACACTTTAGTGTAGTGTGACCTCTGCACTGTGTTCAGCTAAAGCTACAAGTTAGTGTAGTGTGACCTCTGCACAGTGTTCAGTTAAAGCTACAAGTTAGTGTACTGCAACCTCTGCACAATGTTCAGCTAAAGCTACAAGTTAGTGTACTTTAACCTCTGCACAGTGTTCAGCTAAAGCTACAAGTTAGTGTAGTGCGACCTCTGCACATTGTTCAGCTAAAGCTACCTGTAGAAGGTTGGTGGTGTTTTACTGATTCTATCACTACCGCAGGCAGCTACATTATTTACATTATTATTTACATTATTTCGCATTCACAGTGCGACCTCTGCACTGTGTTCAGCTAAAGCTACAAGTTAGTGTAGTGCCACCTCTGCACAGTGTCCAGCTAAAGCTACAAGTTAGTGTAATGCTTCCTCTGCACAGTGTTCAGCTAAAGCTACAAGTTAGTGTAGTGCGTCCTCTGCACAGTGTTCAGCTAAAGCTAACTGTGGAAGGTTGCTGTTTTTTTCCTGATCCTATCACTACCGCTGGCAAGCTACATTATTTACACTTTAGTGTAGTGTGACCTCTGCACAGTGTTCAGCTAAAGCTACAAGTTAGTGTAGTGTGACCTCTGCACAGTGTTCAGTTAAAGCTACAAGTTAGTGTACTGCAACCTCTGCACAATGTTCAGCTAAAGCTACAAGTTAGTGTGCATTCACAATGAATGAATGAGAACAATGTGCAGAGGACGCACTACACTAACTTGTAGCTTTAGCGGAACCCTGTGCAGGGGTTGCACTACACTAAATTGTAGCTTTAGCTGAACACTGTGCAGAGGTCGCACTACACTAACTTGTAGCTTTAGCTGATCACTGTACAGAGGTCGCACTACACTAAAGTGTAAATAATGTAGCTTGCCTGCGGTAGTGATAGGATCAGAAAAACACCAGCAACCTTCTATAGGTAGCTTTAGCTGAACACTGTGCAGAGGATGCACTACACTAACTTGTAGCTTTAGCTGAACACTGTGCAGAGGTCGAACTACACTAACTTGTAGCTTTAGCTGAACACTGTGCAGAGGATGCACTACACTAACTTGAAGCTTTAGCTGGACACTGTACAGAGGTGGCACTACACTAACTTGTAGCTTTTGCTGAACACCATGCAGAGGTTGCACTACACTAACTTGTGGCTTTAGCTGAACACCGTGCAGAGGTCGCACTACATTAACTTGTAGCTTTAGCTGAACACTGTGCACTACACTAACTTGTAGCTTTAGCTGAACACTGTGCAGAAGATGCACTACACTAACTTGTAGCTTTAGCTGAATACTGTGCAGAGGTCGCACTACACTAACTTGTAGCTTTAGCTGAACACTGTGCAGAGGTTGCAGTACACTAACGTGTAGCTTTAGCTGAACATTGTGCAGAGGTTGCAGTACACTAACTTGTAGCTTTAACTGAATACTGTGCAGAGGTCACACTACACTAACTTGTAGCTTTAGCTGAACACTGTGCAGAGGAAGCATTACACTAACTTGTAGCTTTAGCTGGACACTGTGCAGAGCTGGCACTACACTAACTTGTAGCTTTAGCTGAACACAGTGCAGAGGTCGCACTACACTAACGTGTAAATAATGTAGCTGCCTGCGGTAGTGATAGGATCAGGAAAACACCACCAACCTTCTACAGGTAGCTTTAGCTGAACAATGTGCAGAGGACACACTACACTAACTTGTAGCTTTAGCTGAACACTGTGCAGAGGTTGCACTACACTAAATTGTAGCTTTAGCTGAACACTGTGCAGAGGTCACACTACACTAACGTGTAAATAATGTAGCTGCCTGCGGTATTGATAGGATCAGGAAAACACCACCAACCTTCTACAGGTAGCTTTAGCTGAACACTGTGCAGAGGATGCACTACACTAACTTGTAGCTTTAGCTGAACACTGTACAAAGGTCGCACTACACTAACTTGTAGCTTTAGCTGAACACTGTGCACTACGTTAATTTGTAGCTTTAGCTGAACACTGTGTAAAGGTCGCACTACACTAACTTGTAGCTTTAGCTGAACACTGTGTAGAGGTCGCACTACACTAACTTGTAGCTTTAGCTGAACACTGTGCAGAGGTCGCACTACACTAACTTGTAGCTTTAGCTGAACACTGTGCAGAGGTTGCAGTACACTAACTTGTAGTTTTAGCTGAACATTGTGCAGAGGTTGCAGTACACTAACTTGTAGCTTTAACTGAACACTGTGCAGAGGTCACACTACACTAACTTGTAGCTTTAGCTGAACACTGTGCAGAGGTCACACTACACTAAAGTGTAAATAATGTAGCTTGCCAGCGGTAGTGATAGGATCAGGAAAAAACCAGCAACCTTCTACAGGTAGCTTTAGCTGAACACTGTGCAGAGGACGCACTACACTAACTTGTAGCTTTAGCTGAACACTGTGCAGAGGACGCATTACACTAACTTGTAGCTTTAGCTGGACACTGTGCAGAGGTGGCACTACACTAACTTGTAGCTTTAGCTGAACACAGTGCAGAGGTCGCACTACACTAACGTGTAAATAATGTAGCTGCCTGCGGTAGTGATAGGATCAGGAAAACACCACCAACCTTCTACAGGTAGCTTTAGCTGAACAATGTGTAGAGGACGCACTACACTAACTTGTAGCTTTAGCTGAACACTGTGCAGAGGTTGCACTACACTAACTTGTAGCTTTAGCTGAACACTGTGCAGAGGATGCACTACACTAACTTGTAGCTATAGCTGAACATTGTGCAGAGGTTGCACTACACTAACTTGTAGCTTTAGCTGAACACTGTACAAAGGTCGCACTACACTAACTTGTAGCTTTAGCTGAACACTGTGCACTGCACAAACTTGTAGCTTTAGCTGAACACTGTGCAGAGGACGCACTACACTAACCTGTAGCTTTAGCTGAACACTGTGCAGAGGACGAACTACACTAACTTGTGGCTTTAGCTGAACACCGTGCAGAGGTCGCACTACACTAACTTGTAGCTTTAGCTGAACAATGTGCACTACACTAACTTGTAGCTTTAGCTGAACACTGTGCAGAGGATGCACTACACTAACTTGTAGCTTTAGCTGAACACTGTGCACTACACTAATTGTAGCTTTAGCTGAACACTGTTGCAGAGGTCGCAACCTGTAGAAGGTTGGTGGTGTTTTCCTGATCCTATCACTACCGCAAGCAGCTACATTATTTACACGTTAGTGTAGTGCGACCTCTGCACTGTGTTCAGCTAAAGCTACAAGTTAGTGTAGTGCCACCTCTGCACAGTGTCCAGCTAAAGCTACAAGTTAGTGTAATGCTTCCTCTGCACAGTGTTCAGCTAAAGCTACAAGTTAGTGTAGTGCGTCCTCTGCACAGTGTTCAGCTAAAGCTACCTGTAGAAGGTTGCTGGTTTTTTCCCGATCCTATCACTACCGCTGGCAAGCTACATTATTTACACTTTAGTGTAGTGTGACCTCTGCACTGTGTTCAGCTAAAGCTACAAGTTAGTGTAGTGTGACCTCTGCACAGTGTTCAGTTAAAGCTACAAGTTAGTGTACTGCAACCTCTGCACAATGTTCAGCTAAAGCTACAAGTTAGTGTACTTTAACCTCTGCACAGTATTCAGCTAAAGCTACAAGTTAGTGTAGTGCGACCTCTGCACATTGTTCAGCTAAAGCTACCTGTAGAAGGTTGGTGGTGTTTTACTGATCCTATCACTACCGCAGGCAGCTACATTATTTACATTATTATTTACATTATTTCGCATTCACAGTGCGACCTCTGCACTGTGTTCAGCTAAAGCTACAAGTTAGTGTAGTGCCACCTCTGCACAGTGTCCAGCTAAAGCTACAAGTTAGTGTAATGCTTCCTCTGCACAGTGTTCAGCTAAAGCTACAAGTTAGTGTAGTGCGTCCTCTGCACAGTGTTCAGCTAAAGCTACCTGTAGAAGGTTGCTGGTTTTTTCCCGATCCTATCACTACCGCTGGCAAGCTACATTATTTACACTTTAGTGTAGTGTGACCTCTGCACTGTGTTCAGCTAAAGCTACAAGTTAGTGTAGTGTGACCTCTGCACAGTGTTCAGTTAAAGCTACAAGTTAGTGTACTGCAACCTCTGCACAATGTTCAGCTAAAGCTACAAGTTAGTGTAGTGCGACCTCTGCACATTGTTCAGCTAAAGCTACCTGTAGAAGGTTGGTGGTGTTTTACTGATCCTATCATTACCGCAGGCAGCTACATTATTTACATTATTATTTACATTATTTCGCATTCACAGTGCGACCTCTGCACTGTGTTCAGCTAAAGCTACAAGTTAGTGTAGTGCCACCTCTGCACAGTGTCCAGCTAAAGCTACAAGTTAGTGTAATGCTTCCTCTGCACAGTGTTCAGCTAAAGCTACAAGTTAGTGTAGTGCGTCCTCTGCACAGTGTTCAGCTAAAGCTACCTGTGGAAGGTTGCTGGTTTTTTCCTGATCCTATCACTACCGCTGGCAAGCTACATTATTTACACTTTAGTGTAGTGTGACCTCTGCACAGTGTTCAGCTAAAGCTACAAGTTAGTGTAGTGTGACCTCTGCACAGTGTTCAGTTAAAGCTACAAGTTAGTGTACTGCAACCTCTGCACAATGTTCAGCTAAAGCTACAAGTTAGTGTGCATTCACAATGAATGAATGAGAACAATGTGTAGAGGACGCATTACACTAACTTGTAGCTTTAGCTGAACACTGTGCAGAGGTTGCACTACACTAAATTGTAGCTTTAGCTGAACACTGTGCAGAGGTCGCAATACACTAACTTGTAGCTTTAGCTGATTACTGTACAGAGGTTGCACTACACTAAAGTTTAAATAATGTAGCTTGCCTGTGGTAGTGATAGGATCAGAAAAACACCAGCAACTTTCTATAGGTAGCTTTAGCTGAACACTGTGCAGAGGATGCACTACACTAACTGGTAGCTTTAGCTGAACACTGTGCAGAGGTCGAACTACACTAACTTGTAGCTTTAGCTGAACACTGTGCAGAGGATGCACTACACTAACTTGAAGCTTTAGCTGGACACTGTACAGAGGTGGCACTACACTAACTTGTAGCTTTTGCTGAACACCATGCAGAGGTTGCACTACACTAACTTGTGGCTTTAGCTGAACACCGTGCAGAGGTCGCACTACATTAACTTGTAGCTTTAGCTGAACACTGTGCACTACACTAACTTGTAGCTTTAGCTGAACACTGTGCAGAAGATGCACTACACTAACTTGTAGCTTTAGCTGAACACTGTGCAGAGGTCGCACTACACTAACTTGTAGCTTTAGCTGAACACTGTGCAGAGGTTGCAGTACACTAACGTATAGCTTTAGCTGAACATTGTGCAGAGGTTGCAGTACACTAACTTGTAGCTTTAACTGAATACTGTGCAGAGGTCACACTACACTAACTTGTAGCTTTAGCTGAACACTGTGCAGAGGTCACACTACACTAAAGTGGAAATAATGTAGCTTGCCAGCGGTAGTGAAAGGATCAGGAAAAAACCAGCAACCTTCTACAGGTAGCTTTAGCTGAACACTGTGCAGAGGACGCACTACACTAACTTGTAGCTTTAGCTGAACACTGTGCAGAGGAAGCATTACACTAACTTGTAGCTTTAGCTGGACACTGTGCAGAGCTGGCACTACACTAACTTGTAGCTTTAGCTGAACACTGTGCAGAGGTCGCACTACACTGACGTGTAAATAATGTAGCTGCCTGAGGTAGTGATAGGATCAGGAAAATACCACCAACCACCACTTAAGCCTGGTACACACGATCAGATTATCGGGTGAATTTTCATCAGTTTTTTGTTGCATGTTAGTCTCCTATCAAAAGTGAAGAGGTTACTCAACATACGAAATTCTCATATGACAGAATTCAACTTCAGAAAAGATGTAATGTGTTGAATTGTTTTGTATGTGTTCTTTCTTTTCTGAGCATGCGTAGTTTTGCTCTTACAATTTTATTCGGATGAAAACTACAAATTAAACAAAAATTGAATGTTGTGTTGACATCTTGAAATGTTTTTTATAGCATGCACATCCAGTTTTTTGACATCTGAAATTTCGTAAACGGCTATTGAAAGCACCATAATAACGATCAGAAAATTGGCAGATCGTTCGTCGGACAAAATTTTACTCCCGATTTTCTTATTGTGTGTATGGGCCTTTAGTTCATCCTTTTGGCAAACTGCGAACATGTAAAATTTGGGTCGAAATCTACATGGCCATAAACTTGAATTTCATCTCTACTTTAAAGAGCAAGTAAACCTCCCTCTAATGTCTAAAATAAGGCTTACCTATAGGTACTCTAAATATCTCCTAAACTTGCACCGTTTATAAGATATTTACTGTATACTGCGCCAATGATGTCATCGGCGCATGCGCTCTGAAGATACGGCTGCAGGTGCCATTTTGTCAGAGCCCTGTGCTGTGACCGGCAGCTCCCGTGCACATGCATGAGAGTGGCATCACACGGCTCTGGTCAGTCACCCAGGAGACCCAGGAGGAAAATGGATGCGGCCTGCAGTGGGAACGATGAAGGCTTTGTTTGCAGGTAAGTGTCACAAAATTTGCTAGTGTGCTATCCATACTAGCACATTATGCCTTTAATTTGCAGGTAATAGAAGACAACAAATAAGCAGCAGAGTTTACTTCCTCTTTAACCTCCCTGGCAGTTTGATTATTTCGGATTTTAGGTGCTGAAAGCGGTACAATTATTTTGCATGGAAATTTGGCGTTTTATATTGTAGGTCTGTAATTCTTAACAATAACACACTTAAATCTGTCCAAACAAGAGTCTAGTAGATATCCCGGGTATGATAAAGTTTGAAACACAAAAACATAAATTATAATATAATAAAAAAAAAATTATTAAAAAAAATAAAAGTAAATAGTAATAAAATTAATTTCTACACCATTCACTATCGCTCAATTCTGCAAGTGTTCTAATTTACTATCGCTGTTTTCTAGCTGGTCTAAAGCCATTTTTGATGTAAAGGGACACTTTTTGGTTGCTATGGACAATCTCCAGTTTCCAGGCAGAAAGAACAGTATATGCAATATAAAACTGCATGCAGGGCATGGGCCAAAGCACTGGGGACAAAGGGAATGTGAAATCATTTCATACAGTACTGTAATCTGTAAGATTACAGTACTGTATGTGTTATGATTTTTACATTTTTTTGAATTTGCCGCCAGGCTCCGCCCCCGTGCGTCGCGACACTCGCAGGGAACGGAGCCTGGCAAGGAGAGGCTTCGGGGGAGGACACAGCCCACGGACACTGCGGGGGACATCGCAGGATCCCGGGGAGAAGGTAAGTAAAGCCACACCAGGATTCTGCAATGCAATCCCGAGTGTGGCTCGGGGTTACCGCTAATGGTGCTGAAATGTAACCCCGAGCCACACTCGGGAAAACCGCCAGGGAGGTTAAAGGGAATGTATAGTTTTATAGATTTTTTTATTTATTTTAGATAGACATAAAAAAAGAGATCAGCAGGATGTAAACAATATTATCAGTGAGTTTAAAAAGCAGGGCCTCTTTGTACTTATATTTGTACATAAGCACAGCCATATTTGCTCATTACATACTCAGGTTTTGCTCCCTTTGTATGTGGTACGCAATGGTCCTACTTTACTGTTATTTCTTATAACGGAATTCTATTGGACTGTCTTACTAAAGGAGTAGAATGAAAAGTGGACACAATAAGGAGCCCACAACATGGGATTGTGGCCGCCAGGGGGTTTAAAGTTTTATTTAAAAAAAAAAAAAAATGATGAGTCATGTGGCAGTGAGTGAGAGAAACGTTTTCTCCTCAGGTGTAGGAGGTTATATAAGCTCCCCCTGTGACAGACCTGCTCACCTTTTTTTTTTTTTAATTCTTTATTTTCTTTTATTAAAAAAAAAGTACAAAAAACCCACACCCCTTTAATTACATGGGGCTCTGAAAAGTTTACCACAACATATATCTTTTACGTACAATCAAATTTAATTACATAGTGCTACCATCCCTTTTGCTCCCCCATCCCACCCTTACCCCTCCTACCCCCCCTCCCCACCTCTGCAGACACCACCCCTCTTCTCTCCTTCTTTTCTTTCTCATACTCTCCTTTTCGATCAAAAGTCTGGGTGTTACAGTAAAATTGCTTCCACATAACGTTTAGATTTCCTGAATGCAACCCAGGGACCCCATTTGTCCTTATCTTCCTCCTGTTTTTTTTCCACTTGGGCTTCTAGTTCTATTTTTTCCATTAGGTACATTTCATTTACTCTATTGATCCAGTCTCTGGGTTTCAGGCCCTCTGTTTCTTGCCATTTCTTAGGGATCACATTTTTTGCCGCGTTTAACAGTATTGGAGTTAGCGAGGACCTATACCCTTTTTTCCCTCCTTCTGACCCATGGAATAGGCAATCCCATGGGTTATATGCTATACCTTTTCCCGTTATTTCTTCGCTTATTTTAATCACTTCTTTCCAAAATAGTTTAATTTTGGGGCAGTTCCACCAAATGTGTGCCATGTCACCTACTTCCCCACACCCTCTCCAACAATTTGGGGACTTTTCAGGTGAAAATTTACTCAGTTTTACCGGGGTCAAATACCACCTAGACAGACACTTATAGTTGCTTTCTATTGTTTTCGTATCTGATGCGGTTCCATATGTGGCCCCCAGGATGCTTTTCACTGTTTCTGTACTACACCCTAAACCCAATTCCTCCTCCCATTTCTTCAGATATGGTGGTGGTTCCAACGCCTCTTTACTCTTCAAGATTCTATAAAATGCGGAAATCTTCCTCTTCACCCCCTCCTTACAGAATAGCTTCTCAATCTCTCTGAGGTCCTCTCCCCCCCCTTAGCCACTTGCCGACCGCCTAACGCAGATATACTGCGGCAGAATGGCACGGGCAGGCAGAATCACGTACCCGTACGTGATCTGCCTCCCGCGGGCGGGGGGTCCGATCGGACCCCCCCCGGTGCCAGCGGCGGTCGGCATTTGACTGGGAGCGTCGGGAGGCGAGGGGGAGACCATCCGATCGTGGCCCCCCCCCTCGCGATCGCTCCCAGCCAATGGGAATCCTCCTCTGCCTGTGTGTAGTTTCACACAGGCAGAGGATGTGATGTCATCTCTCCTCGGTCTGGCAGTTTCCGTCCCAGCGCCGAGGAGAGAAGACAAGTGAGTGCACACAACACAAACACACACAGTAGAACATGCCAGGCATACTTTACACCCCCGATCCCCCCCCGATCGCCCCCCGATCCCCCCCAATAACCCCCCCCGTCACAAACTGACACCAGCAGTATGTTTTTTTTTTCTGATTACTGCATGGTGTCAGTTTGTGACAGTTACAGTGTTAGGGCAGTGAGTATTACCCCCCTTTAGGTCTAGGGTACCCCCCTAACCCCCCCTAATAAAGTTTTAACCCCTTGATCACCCCCTGTCACCAGTGTCACTAAGCGATCATTTTTCTGATCGCTGTATTAGTGTCGCTGGTGACGCTAGTTAGGGACGTAAATATTTAGGTTCGCCGTCAGCGTTTTATAGCGACAGGGACCCCCATATACTACCTAATAAATGTTTTAACCCCTTGATTGCCCCCTAGTTTACCCTTTCACCACTGATCACCGTATAACCGTTACGGGTGACGCTGGTTAGTTCGTTTATTTTTTATAGTGTCAGGGCACCCGCCGTTTATTACCGAATAAAGGTCTAGCCCCCTGATCGCCCGGCGGTGATATGCGTCGCCCTAGGCAGCGTCAGATTAGCGCCAGTACCGCTAACACCCACGCACGCAGCATACGCCTCCCTTAGTGGTATAGTATCTGAACGGATCAATATCTGATCCAATCAGATCTATACTAGCGTCCCCAGCAGTTTAGGGTTCCCGAAAACGCAGTGTTAGCGGGATCAGCCCAGATACCTGCTAGCACCTGCGTTTTGCCCCTCCGCCCGGCCCAGCCCAGCCCACCCAAGTGCAGTGTCAATCGATCACTGTCACTTACAAAACACTAACCGCATAACTGCAGCGTTCGCAGAGTCAGGCCTGATCCCTGCGATCGCTAACAGTTTTTTTGGTAGCGTTTTGGTGAACTGGCAAGCACCAGCCCCAGGCAGCGTCAGATTAGCGCCAGTACCGCTAACACCCACGCACGCAGCGTACACCTCCCTTAGTGGTATAGTATCTGATCGGATCAATATCTGATCTGATCAGATCTATACTAGCGTCCCCAGCAGTTTAGGGTTCCCACAAACGCAGTGTTAGCGGGATCAGCCCAGATACCTACTAGCACCTGGTTTTGCCCCTCTGCCCGGCCCGGCCCAGCCCACCCAAGTGCAGTATCGATCGATCACTGTCACTTACAAAACACTAAACGCATAACTGCAGCGTTATTAGAGTCAGGCCTGATCCCTGCGATCGCTAACAGTTTTTTTTTGTAGTGTTTTGGTGAACTGGCAAGCACCAGCGGCCTAGTACACCCCGGTCGTAGTCAAACCAGCACTGCAGTAACACTTGGTGACGTGGCGAGTCCCATAAGTGCAGTTCAAGCTGGTGAGGTGGCAAGCACAAGTAGTGTACCGCTGCCACCAAAAAGACAAACACAGGCCCGTCGTGCCCATAGTGCCCTTCCTGCTGCATTCGCCAATCCTAATTGGGAACCCACCGCTTCTGCAGCGCCCGTACTTCCCCCATTCACATCCCCAACCAAATGCAGTCGGCTGCATGAGAGGCATTTTCTTTATGTCCTCCCGAGTACCCCTACCCAGCGAACCCCCCCAAAAAAGATGTTGTGTCTGCAGCAAGCGCGGATATAGGCGTGACACCCCCGCTATTATTGTCCCTCCTGTCCTGACAATCCTGGTCTTTACATTGGTGAATGTTTTGAACGCTACCATTCACTAGTTGAGTATTAGCGTAGGGTACAGCACTGCACAGACTAGGCACACTTTCACAGGGTCTCCCAAGATGCCATTGCATTTTGATAGACCCGAACCTGGAACCGGTTACAGTTATAAAAGTTAGTTACAAAAAAAAGTGTAAAAAAAAAAAAACACACATACAAAAATATAAAATTTAAAAAAAAATAGTTGGCGTTTTATTGTTCTCTCTCTCTCTATTGTTCTGCTCTTTTTTACTGTATTCTATTCTGCAATGTTTTATTGTTATTATGTTTTATCACGTTTGCTTTTCAGGTATGCAATTTTTTATACCTTACCGTTTACTGTGCTTTATTGTTAACCATTTTTTTGTCTTCAGGTACGCCATTCACAACTTTGAGTGGTTATACCAGAAAGATGCCTGCAGGTTTAGGTATCATCCTGGTATCATTCTTTTCAGCCAGCGGTCGGCTTTCATGTAAAAGCAATCCTAGTGGCTAATTAGCCTCTAGACTGCTTTTACAAGCAGTGGGAGGGAATGCCCCCCCCCAACGTCTTCCGTGTTTTTCTCTGGCTCTCCTGTCTCAACAGGGAACCTGAAAATGCAGCCGGTGATTCAGCCAGCTGACCATAGAGCTGATCAGAGACCAGAGTGGCTCCAAACATCTCTATGGCCTAAGAAACCGGAAGCTACGAGCATTTTATGACTTAGATTTCGCCGGATGTAAACAGCGCCATTGGGAAATTGGGAAAGCATTTTATCACACCGATCTTGGTGTGGTCAGATGCTTTGAGGGCAGAGGAGAAATCTAGGGTCTAATAGACCCCAATTTTTGCAAAAAAGAGTACCTGTCACTACCTATTGCTATGATAGGGGATATTTACATTCCCTGAGATAACAATAAAAATGATTTAAAAAAAAAAATGAAAGGAACAGTTTAAAAATAAGATACAAAAAATAATATTAATAAAGAAAAAAAAAAAGCACCCCTGTCCCCCCTGCTCTCGCGCTAAGGCGAACGCGAACGCAAGCGTCGGTCTGGCGTCAAATGTAAACAGCAATTGCACCATGCATGTGAGGTATCGCCGCGAAGGTCAGATCGAGGGCAGTAAGTTTAGCAGTAGACCTCCTCTGTAAATCTAAAGTGGTAACCTGTAAAGGCTTTTAAAGGCTTTTAAAAATGTATTTAGTTTGTCGCCACTGCACGTTTGTGCGCAATTTTAAAGCATGTCATGTTTGGTATCCATGTACTCGGCCTAAGATCATCTTTTTTATTTCATCAAACATTTGGGCAATATAGTGTGTTTTAGTGCATTAAAATGTAAAAAAGTGTGTTTTTTCCCCAAAAAATGCGTTTGAAAAATCGCTGCGCAAATACTGTGTGAAAAAAAAATGAAACACCCACCATTTTAATCTGTAGGGCATTTGCTTTAAAAAAAATATAATGTTTGGGGGTTCAAAGTAATTGTCTTGCAAAAAAAATAATTTTTTTATGTAAACAATAAGTGTCAGAAAGGGCTTTGTCTTCAAGTGGTTAGAAGAGTGGGTGATGTGTGACATAAGCTTCTAGATGTTGTGCATAAAATGCCAGGACAGTTCAAACCCCCCCCAAATGACCCCATTTTGGAAAGTAGACACCCCAAGCTATTTGCTGAGAGTCATGTTGAGTCCATGGAATATTTTATATTGTGACACAAGTTGCGGGAAAGAGACAATTTTTTATTTTTTTTATTTTTTTTTGCGCAAAGTTGTCACTAAATGATATATTGCTCAAACATGCCATGGGAATATGTGAAATTACACCCCAAAATACATTCTGTTGCTTCTCCTGAGTACGGGGATACCACATGTGTGAGACTTTTTGGGAGCCTAGCCGCGTAAGGGACCCTGAAAGCCAAGCACCGCCTTCAGGCTTTCTAAGGCCGTAAATTTTTGATTTCACTCTTCACTGCCTATCACAGTTTCGGAGGCCATGGAATGCCCAGGTGGCAAAAAAACCCCCCAAATGACCCCATTTTGGAAAGTAGACACCCCAAGCTATTTGATGAGAGGTATAGTGAGTATTTTGCAGACCTCACTTTTTGTCACAAAGTTTTGAAAATTGAAAAAAGAAAAAAAAAATTTTTTTCTCGTCTTTCTTTATTTTCAAAAACAAATGAGAGCTGCAAAATACTCACCATGCCTCAAAGCAAATAGCTTGGGGTGTCTACTTTCCAAAATGGGGTCATTTGGGGGGGTTTTATGTCATCTGGGCATTTTATGGCCTTCAAAACTGTAATAGGTAGTGAGGAGTAAAATCAAAAATTTACACCCTTAGAAATCCTGAAGGCGGTGATTGGTTTTCGGGGCCCCGTACGCGGCTAGGCTCCCAAAAAGTCCCACACATGTGGTATCCCCATACTCAGGAGAAGCAGCTGAATGTATTTTGGGGTGTAATTCCACATAGGCCCATGGCCTGTGTGAGCAATATATCATTTAGTGACAACTTTTTGTAAATATTTTTTTTTTTTGTCATTATTCAATCACTTGGGACAAAAAAAATAAATATTCAATGGGTTCAACATGCCTCTCAGCAATTTCCTTGGGGTGTCTACATTCCAAAATGGGGTCATTTGGGGGGTTTTTGTACTGCCCTGCCATTTTAGCACCTCAAGAAATGACATATGCAGTCATAAACTAAAAGCTGTGTAAATTACAGAAAATGTACCCTAGTTTGTAGACGCTATAACTTTTGCGCAAACCAATAAATATACGCTTATTGACATTTTTTTTTACCAAAGACATGTGGCCGAATACATTTTGGCCTAAATGTATGACTAAAATTTAGTTTATTGGAATTTTTTTATAACAAAAAGTAGAAAATATCATTTTTTTTCAAACTTTTCGGTCTTTTTCCGTTTATAGCGCAAAAAATAAAAACCGCAGAGGTGATCAAATACCATTAAAAGAAAGCTCTATTTGTGGGAAGAAAAGGACACAAATTTCGTTTGGGTACAGCATTGCATGACCGCGCAATTAGCAGTTAAAGCGACGCAGTGCCAAATTGGAAAAAGACCTCTGGTCCTTAGGCAGCATAATGGTCCGGGGCTCAAGTGGTTAATGTTTATTTTTAGGGCTTCTGACTTTTCTAAGTTGATTTTAAAGTTTGAGAGCTCACTATATTGCCTCAGTATTACTAACAGATTAGGAATGGAGATTCTAGGGATTGAAATATAGAGTAGTACGTCATCCGCGAAAGCGGCTAGCTTATGTTCTTCCCCACTTACCTTGCACCCGCTCACGTCCGGACTCCTCCAAATCCGGGCGAGAAGGGGCTCCAATGCCAGGACAAATAGGAGCGGGGAGAGAGGGCAGCCCTGTCTAGTCCCATTTTCCATGGTAAACTGGGCTGACGGCAGGTTATTCACTTTTACATATGCTGTCGGCTGTTTATAGAGTGCTTTAATCCACTTTAACATTGTTGGACCTACTCCTATCATCTCCAGCACAGTAAACATAAATCCCCAGTCGACTCTGTCAAATGCCTTTTCGGCGTCTATTGACAAGAGAACGGCTGGGGATCTTCCCGCCCTGCACGCTTCCATTATCAGTAGGGATCTTACCCCATTGTCTCTGCCTCTCCCCGGAACAAATCCCACCTGATCTGGATGGATCAGGTAGGGCATTTTCTCTTTTAATCGGAGGGCAAGCACCTTGGCGTACAATTTTGTGTCGGCATTTAATAATGCTATTGGCCTGTAACTTGAACACAAGGTACGGTCTTTGCCCTCCTTGGGAATCAATGTCACTGCTGCTAGTAAGGCTTCTCTACCCAAATCCCCCTGCTTCCCCATCTCGTTCCACAACTGACACAGCCGCGGGATCAGGGACTCCTTAAACTTTTTAAAAAAACTCACAGTAAAGCCGTCCGGCCCTGGACTCTTCCCTGAAGGGGTTGATTTTAACGCCTGCATTATCTCTTCTTGTGTTATTGGTCTCTCTAATTCCGTTGTCTCTGCCTCTGAGAGTGATGGTAGGTCTGCTTCTTTAATGAACTCCCTCATCTTTACTTCCTTATTCCTACATTTTCCCTTCTTCCCTACAGAGTAGAGTGACATAAAGTATTGTCTAAACTCCTCCCCTATTTCTCTAGAAGTGTGTCTACTTTCACCATTTCTATCTCTGATTTTTTCTATATAATTCTCCTCCTTTTTTTTCCTAATTGTGTTTGCTAGATGTTTCCCTACTTTGTCCCCCTTCTGGTACATATTTTTAAGATGTCTATTTCTACTTATCCAGGAGTCTTCTGATACAACTTCCCTTAATTCATCTCGCTTTATAATTAATTCTGTAAGTACCTCTTTTTCCTCCTTGCCCCTGTTTTTGTGTATTTGTTCTAGTTGGTGTATTTTTGCTATGAGATCTTCTATCTTTTTCTTTCTTTCTCTCTTCTCCCCTGCATCAATCGAAATTAGGACCCCCCTTATATAAGCTTTAAAAGTTTCCCATACTATTATCCCGGGTATCTCCTCTGAATCATTATTGTGAAAGAATTTGTCAATTTCTGACTGGATTCTCTCCACAATACTCTCCTTCTCAAGTAACTTTTCATTTAACCTCCATGAAAAAGGGATCTTCTGTAGACCTTCTAGTTTTATTATAATTGTTACGGGAGCATGATCCGATAAGGTCATAATTTCTATCCTTGATCCTACTATTGCATCTAACAAAGCATGATCCACAAACCAGTAGTCCAGCCGAGAGTAGGTCCTATGGACAGGGGAGAAGAAAGTATAGTCTCTCTCCTTAGGGTGTTGGACTCTCCAGACATCCACCAAATGATTGTCATATAGTTTCCGCCCGAGACCCAATAACTGTTTCTTAGCCTCTCCACCTGTTCCAGATGACCTATCCCAGACCGGATCCACACACATATTAAAATCTCCTGCCAGTATCACTGCCCCCTCACTGAATTCCACCAACCTGTTCAGGGTCCGGGAGAGATATCTGGCTGGGTCTTTATTTGGGCAATAAATGTTGGCCATTGTATATATCTTACGCCCCAGTTGTACCTTAATGAACAGAAATCGCCCCTCTATATCCACCCTCCTATCTATGACTGTACTTTTTATCCGTTGTGCGAACCCGATAGCTACTCCCTTCGTCCTCTTGGTTGGTGAATCACAATATATCCAGGTGGGGTACATCCTTGTCTCAAGTTTCATTCCTTCCTCTTGAACCAGATGTGTCTCCTGTAAGAAAACTATGTCTGCACCATAACTTTGCATCTCTTTTAACACCATATTTCTCTTCCCAGGAGAGTTTAAACCTTTTACGTTATACGATAGACATTTAACTTCCATTATTATTTACTCTGTGTGCTTCCTCCCTTCTCTCAACTCTCCCACTACTCTCTTTCCCCATTATCCAAAATACCCTTCCCAGACTGTCGTCCGCAATCATCCAATAGAGGTGGACAGAAACTACCGAGTATAGAAAAGCCAATAACGAAAGTATTATCTGCAGCGGCCCCCCCCTCTCCCCCCATGAATGCTTCAGGTGCTGTGTTTTCCCAGCGCTTCCTCCTCTGGCCGTACTTCTGATAAACAGGCTGTTATCTCTGTATTCGGTTGTGTCAATCACATATACTGCCGCTGTGGGGGAAAAGGTGAGTCTCGTGTAGGGGGGATCACTAGGGGGGGCGCAGGCCGGGGGGGCTCTTCACAAGACCAAGCTCCGGGGGACCATCTCCATCACCATAAGCCGCTACTCCCGTAAGCCGCTACTCCCGTAAGCCGCTACTCCCGTAAGCCGCTGCACTCGTCCTGCTGGGCGGGGGGTAAAACAACTGCCTACCGCCCAGTCTGTTGATGTACGCGGCTCTTTCCCTTCGGGATTGCGACGCCTGTCTCTGGCTTCGGTTTGGTATGTTGCATTACCTGAGATAGCGCTGGCTCTCACCTCTCACTGCCTCGCCGTCCTTCATTACAGCCAGTCGGGTCCGACGCTTCCTCCTCTGCCCCGCTGGAAGGCCCCTCCCTTACACCTGTGCACGTCACATCCCGCTCCCCCGCCTCCAGACCCACTCACTTTTGCCCTGAGGTGGCTTAGGATTGAGCTCTACATTATTACTGCGAGCTCTCATAGCAGTGACAGGACATGAAGTCTCAGACAAGTGCTTGAAAGGGCTGAAGCGGAGGGCGGTAGTGAGTATCTCCAGCGGTGTCTGGCACTCACTGAAGAGGACTCTCATTCAGGCACAGCGCCAGCAGAGCTCCAGCCAACAAGGGATAGAACAGAGCTTTCCATCCTATCTCGTCCGGCGGTGCCTGCCTCAGCTCAGAACTCTGCAGCTCGCTCTATTCAGAGGAGTTTACCGGCGGAGCGCCCAGCCACAGAAACAGCAGGGGTGAGTGTGAAGTGGTCTCACTTTGCAGCGGATCGGGAGGATTCGCTGCCTGGGGCTCAAAGAGTGGGTCGGCGCAGCAAGAGGAACAGACGGGTTCTTTCCCCTTCTCCTATCCGCAGCAGTAGAGGTGGAGGCCGGACTCGCCGCTCGTCAGTATCGCTCAGGGAAACCCCCTGCAGGGAGGAGTTGTAGCGCCCAGCTTAACCAATGCTCCTCCTGCTTCTCTACATACGGGTATGGCTATGCCCAGAGCAGTGTTGTCTCCTGGCTCTGCTGAGAGGCATTCCAGGCAGGTACCTCAGGTCGAATCTTTGGCATCACTGGCATCCAGGCCATCCAGGCTGGATGAGGTGAGGGCCCCTATGTCTCTTTCATCCCATACAGGTCTGGATGTCAGCACAGCACAAGGATCAAATATTCCAGTTATTTGTAATCAACCAGAGTCCCAATATGCGGGTGAGTCTACTCAAGCTGTTTCAATTAACCAGTTGCTTATTTCTTTAAACAGATTTAATGAAAATTTATCTGTTAACCATCCCACACCTGTAGCTCCTTCCCAAGTGAACGTCTGGTCAGGTAATTCTGTTGGTAATATTACTCCTGTTTCTACGCATACGAATATGCCGGCTTGTATGCCTGCTTCTGAGACCTGCTTTAAAGAGGTTCTTCCTTGTGAGATGTCACCGTTATCAGTTAAAGAAAAAAATTGGAAAGGCAAATTTTTAGATTTATTGTCTTTATTACCTATTGTAAAAGATTTCCTTACAAAATCTGATAAGAGGTTCGAGGACGGCGCTGATGACAGACGCCGTCCTGTTTCTAGATCTATTTTTAATTGGTTGCAGGCTTTCTGCATATTTTCTGCAATAATGGGTGAGAAGCATCCAGAGAAATGCACTGGGTCGTTTCAGCACCTGGAACATATTATAGAAGCATATAAGAGCTTTGGCGGTATGGGATGGTTTAATTATGACGAATCATTTCGTCAAAAAATTGCGATATATCCCAATCTGAAATGGGGAAATAAGGATGTGGGGTTGTGGTTAAACCTTATCATTCCTCAAAAGCCTGTCTTTGCAAGACCACAGCCTCAGTCTTCATTGGATACAAATACTACAAATCCAGTGTATAAAAAAGGTACATGTTATGCATTTAATGAGTCTCAATGCAGGTGGTTAAATTCATGTCGTTATCGACATGAATGTTCCTTTTGCTTCTGTAGTCATCCAGTCTCAAAATGCTTTAAAAGGTCGTCTGGTACTCAGGTCCACAGGGATCATTCGAAAAGCCTGCATGTCAGTGAGGTTGTTCGCAATGCATCCATGGTTAATGTTATACCCCGACAAAGTGATAGCACAATTAATAATTGATGGTCTTTCTACAGGTTTTAAACGTAATATTTTACAGGTTCAAGGTTGCAATAAAAAAAAAAAAAAATTGAAATCAGTATTTCTCCATACTGTTATAGTAAAGGATAAGTTGCTGAAAGTAATTTCAGCAAATAGAATGGCTCGTTTATATCCCCTGTCTTTCTGTTTGGTTTAGTCCCTATAAAAGGGCCTAACGCTATCCTCTCAATGATATATTTGACCCAACATCCGCTTCTGTTAGGTTTGCAACATTTATGCATGCTATTCAAATTATAAAACGTTGTCGGAGTGCGTTTAGAAAAGCTGACATTCAGTCAGTTATCAGATTATTACCTATTGTTCCAGAATCAATTTTTTTTTTTCAGCAGGTGTTAATTTTGAACCTGATCATTCTGGGATGATTCTTATTTAGATGACTTCTTTTTATTGGTCTCTTTTTTTTTTTCTCAAATTATTTCTTCCTTATAACTAAATACTTCGGTTTTCCTCTAGCAATGGAGAAATCTTCCTTTGCAGACGCTGCCGGCTCTCAAGGGCTTGCTATTATTTTTTCGTTCCCATTGGTGTTTGGGTTCATTGCCCCTCCCCCTTCTGGGTTTCCAGCTAGATTACAAATATAGTTTTGCTGGAACTCTTTTAATCATAGTTGCTTAGAAATTTGATGCAACCAATTAGTTACAATCAAATTATCATTAATATTGATAATAGGGGTGTATATTTGCTTGAATCTACCTTTCTTCAAAACATTGTTAGTCATAAACCTTTACATTATTTAGTATTCTTATTAAAAAAAAAAAAAAATCATTTTGATTAAGGCAAAGTATGTATCGTGTAGGCTCAATGTCATCGAAGATGCCTTATCTCGATTTCAGAACTTTAACTTTGCCCGAGTCATCTTTGGGATCCGATTTAAATCTAGTATTTTCGGTTATTAAATTTCGATCGTAAATAATTTTGGACTGTGTACTCATTTAAAAAAAAAAAAAAAATAATATATATATATATATATATATATATATATATATATATATATATATATATATATATATATAAAATAAATAAATAAATGGCTGAATTTTAAGCCGGGGTTAGGTTTTTACAGCTTACCTCTGTCTGAGTTATAGATTTAGCTTTTCTTTGCTCCTTATACAGTTAGATTTTTCCTATAACCATATCAAAAAAAAAAATAAAAAATATATATATATATATATATATATATATATATATATATATATATATATATATATATATATATATATATATATATATATATATATATATATTAGCTGTTGTTTCCTTTTTATTTAAACTTCATAATTTCCCGGCCTGCAACAGTTTCTTTTCTGATAGGCAAGCCCTAAAAGGCATAAGAAAGAAAATTGTTTCCGGATATGCGGAGGCTAATTTCTTTAGTACATTATCCAGGCTGTGTATGGCTACTTCTTTTGTTTGTATTTCAGTTTACAAGGCTTTATTATTTCATGCGGCCTTTGTTTTAATGTTCGTCACTCTACGTATTTCTAAAACGTTACAAAATAACAAACACAGTTTAGATGGTTTACTCTTATCAGAGGTTTCTATCCTAAGGATAAAAATTCCTTAATTTTATTAGGGTATCAAAACGGATCGATCAAGTAAAGGTCGATGGCTCAATCTATTTGCGTGTGGTGACTCCATCCTTTGTTAATTCTTAAAAAATACATGGAGGTTAGACCTGTTTCCGGTCATCTTTTTTGTTCACATGGATTCTTCCCCTATGACGAAATTTCAATTTTGCCATTCTTAAACATTGTTTTCTCATTTAGGCTTTTCCCAATTTATTTTCTAGCCATTCTTTCAGGATTGGAGCCGCCACAGAAGCCGCTAGATTGGGTCTGAGTGATATAGTTATTATGAGATGATAGATAGGAATCTAGTATATTCAATATTACATTCGACATAACTTATCTCTTTAATTTTAGGTGCAAAATCTTTCATATGGATAGATGGCCATTCTTCTATATACTGGGCTCATAATAGAGCTTCAAAACGCTGTTATGGTTCCAACCTATCATTACATTCAGATAAGTTTCATATTCTTTGAAAGGGAATTCGTGGTCTGCAATGGACTGATCTTTTCCTTCATCTTTCTGTTTTGATTCTTTCTTGGCCTTCTCCATCTGTTTTAATTCTGCACCTTGGGGGTAACGATGTTGGCAGACTGAAGACTTTAGATTTGATGTTTTTAATAAAGCAAGATCTGCATCGTTTGAAATTAGTTTTTCCTAATACATGTATTATTTTCTCTGAAATGGTTTCCTGATTACCTTGGTTATATTCTACAAGTGGTAGACATCTTGAAAAAATTAAGTGGAGAATCAATCACTGAATTGAAAAGTTCATGCCAGGAATTGGGGGCATCTCTTTCCGTCATGTTGATCTTGAAGGAGGTTTTCCCTCTTTATAGACAAGATGGTGTACATCTTTCTGATGTCGGTTTGGACATCTTTAACCTAGGTCTTCAAAATAATATTGAACAGGCCGCGGTGCTGGGGTAGCCATGTTTTTGTTTTCAACAAACCCGTCTGGTGGGGACTTTGGTTTTATGAATTGATTCTTTTATAGCTTGAGTCCTATGACTGAGCGAGTTTAGAATTTGTTTTTAAGTTTGAAATATAATTTAATTATTCTATTTTATTTTTGAATAAAGTTATTTGATTTATTTTATACCAATAAAGGTGGCGCGGCCATTTTAACATCAAATTGTTGTACTGTGTTTTATTAAAATAATAAATAAATAAAT
Organism: Lithobates clamitans; assembly: GCA_037952925.1. NCBI lineage: Eukaryota > Metazoa > Chordata > Amphibia > Anura > Ranidae > Lithobates > Lithobates clamitans. Next base: position 1,379,461 of record JBBGZY010001913.1, on the reverse strand, counting down.
AAGAATGCAACCTACAATCCCATGAAAAGTGGGCACAATAAGGAGCCCACAACATGGGATTGTGGCCGCCAGGGGGTTTAAAGTTTAAAAAAAAAAAAAAAATAATGAGTCATGTGGCAGTGAGTGGGAGAAACGTTTTCTCCTCAGGTGTAGGAGGTTATATAAGCTCCCCCTGTGACAGACCCGCTTACTTTTGCCCTGAGGTGGCTTAGGATTGAGCTCCCCTTCCCTCCCACCCTTGTCGCTGGCACCATTATGTGGTTATGTTACCCTTGGATCAAGGGGGGACTTTGGTTTTATAAATTGATTCTTTTATAGCTCGAGTCCTATGACTGAGCGAGTTTAAAATTTGTTTTTAAGTTTGAAATATAATTTAATTATTCTATTTTATTTTTGAATAAAGTTATTTGATTTATTTTATACCAATGAAAAAATGGTAAAAGAAACTGCGCTAAAAACCAAGTGTTGAAATAAAATACAGTGAATCAGCAGCAACCTTCACAAAAACATCAAATGTGGAAAAGCATAAAGAAAAAAGAGGTTGCGCTAGTGCTAATGAAACATAATAAATAATTGACAGTGACAAAATTCATATATATATTAAAAAAATCAATGTGTAAAACTCTAATATTGAAAAAAGTCCATAAACTGAAATCACAATCAAGTGTTATACGGAGTCCAAAAAATCAATAAACATCAATGAAGTGTTATTAAATGTCCAGAACCCCAATAGAAAAAATAAGAATAAAAATAAAAATAAAACTAATTGTGAGAAGTAAAAAATCCAAGTGATGAATAGTGAAGATCAGTAACAGCGAGGAAGAGTCCACCACCAGGTACTGAAGGGGTTACTTCTTACCAGAATGCCATGACCCCCCACTACAGAGGATCACAGCAAGCAGGGATCTTTTAAAGCCAGAATGGAGATTAGCAGCAGTGTCCACCAGGGGTCATCACCTCAGCAGCCGCTCCAACAACCCAGGGCATTGATACCATGAAAATAAAAAGGGGCTCACATAGTGTAAAACCACTTAACGCTTTATTAAAATAAATAAAAAGCAGATGTACACTTACAAAGTGTCAGATAATTAAACAGCCTTAAGTCCGGCTCCGTGGCCACCGGAGCTCGGACAAACCCGTCCACTGGAGATAGATTCGCTTGGGGGTGACGTCAGCGCGTCGTCTGGCTCCGCCCTACGCATTTCGTGACATCATCACGTCTTCCAGGGTCTTCCGTCTGCCCCTGGAAGACGTGATGATGTCACGAAACGCGTAGGGCGGAGCCAGACGACGCGCTGACGTCACCCCCAAGCGAATCTATCTCCAGTGGACGGGTTTGTCCGAGCTCCGGTGGCCACGGAGCCGGACTTAAGGCTGTTTAATTATCTGACACTTTGTAAGTGTACATCTGCTTTTTATTTATTTTAATAAAGCGTTAAGTGGTTTTACACTATGTGAGCCCCTTTTTATTTTCATGGTATCAATGCCCTGGGTTGTTGGAGCGGCTGCTGAGGTGATGACCCCTGGTGGACACTGCTGCTAATCTCCATTCTGGCTTTAAAAGATCCCTGCTTGCTGTGATCCTCTGTAGTGGGGGGTCATGGCATTCTGGTAAGAAGTAACCCCTTCAGTACCTGGTGGTGGACTCTTCCTCGCTGTTACTGATCTTCACTATTCATCACTTGGATTTTTTACTTCTCACAATTAGTTTTATTTTTATTTTTATTCTTATTTTTTCTATTGGGGTTCTGGACATTTAATAACACTTCATTGATGTTTATTGATTTTTTGGACTCCGTATAACACTTGATTGTGATTTCAGTTTATGGACTTTTTTCAATATTAGAGTTTTACACATTGATTTTTTTAATATATATATGAATTTTGTCACTGTCAATTATTTATTATGTTTCATTAGCACTAGCGCAACCTCTTTTTTCTTTATTTTATACCAATAAAGGTGCCGCGGCCATTTTAACATCAAATTGTTGTACTGTGTTTTATTTAAAAAAAAAATTAAATTAAATTTAAAAAAAATGTATTTAAAAAAATAAATAAATAAATAAGAGTGCGCCCTACAATCCCATGTATTTGCTTAGCAAAATTAAGAATAATGTGAAGCTACAGTATGTTTACATTGTTTACTCAAGCATGTTAAGGGAAATTAAAAATCTGGAGGAGGGGTGCACAAGATCAAATGATTGAAGTTAACACAGCTGTACCTTATTCACTAAGCTAAATAAACACTAATGCTGCAAAGTGAACTTTCACTTTGGAAAAAAAAAACCTTTAATCCCTTAGTAAATCAAGCTCTGTGAGTCAGCTGACTCATTGAAAACAGGGCACTCCTTGTGTGGCTGATATCTTATCTCAAGAGCTTTTATGAAGAAAGTTTGAGTAATTTCAGATTTAATGTTTGATCGCACTACATTTCAATTCGCAACCACTGCAATAATAAGTTAACATATGTGATCATTGAAAATATGCACTGTCTTTTCTTTTTCACAAATGTTATAAGTTTAAAAAATGTCAGTCTTTCCCGATCATAATGTTTGGATTTACAGTGCGCATGTTATTAGCAATAAGAATGATGGTACTGTGAAATTGTTTTTAAACAAAGTCTGTCATCCTAAAAACACATGATCAAAAATACTGACACAGGTATAATAAGTTAAAATTAATCTAATTTGTATAGCCAGCCTTACTCCTAATTAGACATGTTATAATAATAATATCAAAAATTCAATTTAGCACTCTTTAATAACAATGCAAGTATCAATACCTGTGTTTTGCTTGATTTGAATAGTGAAAGCTATAGACCGTTCACATCCATAGAAATTATTTTGTACAGTGCATAATTGACAGCATTTAATAAAACTCAGTCTGTGCAGTGTGAAGTAATGCAAATTATGCTACAGCAAAGAAGTCTTTGTGGAGCTATGAAACTGTATGGTTACAAATTTAAAAACAGATGGGAAGAAAAGTGAGCTCCCACAGTTTGCCAGATGTTGTAATTACCGTCAGACAGTTTGGCATATCGCTACAATTTTTTTTACTTCAACATGTGACTGTTCAGTTTTCCTGATCAGAACAGCTAAAGAAAAGCACTATCTTGAAGTGACGATTGTCACTCACATGTTTCTGGTTTTCTTCTAAAATAAATTTTAACAAGTATTTGACATATTAAAATAATCAAAGAAGAAGCAACATATGGTTGTAGTATTTGTGGAAGGCTAATTAAATGGTTCTTAACACTTTCAGCATTTAGTGGCAGGGCCGTTTTTATCATAACTGCACTTGCTGGGCAGTGCTACGGGTATAATGCCCCGTACACACGGTCGGATTTTCCGACGGAAAATGTGTGATAGGACCTTGTTGTCGGAAATTCCGACCATGTGTAGGCTCCATCACACATTTTCCATCGAATTTTCCGACCCACAAAGTTTGAGAGCAGGATATAACATTTTCCGACAACAAAATCCATTGTCGGAAATTCCGATCGTGTGTACACAAATCCGACGGATAAAGTGCCACGCATGTTCAGAATAAATAAAGGGATGAAAGCTATTGGCCACTGCCCCATTTATAGTCCCGACGTACGTGTTTTACGTCACTGCGTTTAGAACGATCAAATTTTCCGACAACTTTGTGTGACCGTGTGTATGCAAGACAAGTTTGAGCCAACATCCGTCGGAAAAAATCCTAGAATTTTGTTGTCGGAATGTCCGAACAAAGTCCGACCGTGTGTACGGGGCATAAGAGTAAGGGGGCAGAACCGAGCCTCAACATTTGCATTATGTATGTAGATCCAATACATGTGATATATTTTTCTCATTTGGCTCAGCTCTCCCCAAGCCAGTTTTGGCTATGCTCAGCAAATGAACTACACTATAGGCAGCACAATGTCTAAGTGGTTAGCACTTCCACCTGGCAGCACCAGGGTTGTTGGTTTGAATCGTAACTATGGCACTACCTGGAGTTTGCATGTTCTCCCTGTGCCTTTATGGGTTTTCTCTGGATACTCCAGTTTCCTCCCACACTCCGAAGACATGCCGATAGGTTAATTGGCCCTAGTATTTGTATGTATGAATGTGCGTTAGGGACCATTGATTGTAAGCTCCTTAAAGGCAGAGACTGATGTTAATGTACAATATATATGTAAAGCGCTGCTTAAATTGTCAGCGCTACATACAGTGCCTTGAAAAAGTATTCATACCCCTTGAAACTTTCTACATTTTGTCATGTTACAACCAAAAACCTAAATGTATTTTAGTGGGATTTTATGTGATAGACCAACACAAAATGGTGCATTCTTGTGAGGTGGAAGGAAAATGATAAATAGTTTTCAATTTTTTTTTACAAATAAATATGTGAGAAGTGTGGGGTACATTTGTATTCAGCCCCTTTACTCTGATACCCCTAACTAAAATCTAGTGGAATCAATTGCCTTTAGAAGTCACCTAGTTAGTAAATAGAGTCAACCTGTTTGTAATTTAATTTTGGTATAAATACAGCTGTTCTGTGAAGCCCTCAGAGGTTTGCTAGGTAAAATTAGTGAACAAACAGCATCATGAAGACCAGGGAACACACCAGACAGGTCAAGGATAAAGTTGTGGATAAGTTTAAAGCAGGGTTAGGTTATAAAAAAAATTTCCCAAGCTTTGAACAGCTCACGGAGCACTGTTTAATCCATCATCTGAAAATGGAAAGAGTATGGCACAACTGCAAACCTACCAAAACATGGCCGTCCACCTAAACTGACAGGCCAGGAAAGGAGAGCATTAATCAGAGAAGCAGCCAGGAGGTGTTGCAGAGATCCCCAGCTCAGGTGGGAGAATCTGTCCACAGGACAACTATTAGTCATGCACTTTGCAAATAATGCCTTTATGGAAGAGTGGCAAGAAGAAAGCCATTGTTGTAAGAAAGCAATTAGAAGTCCTGTTTGGAGTTTGCGAGAAGCCATCTGGGGGACACAGTAAACATGTGGAAGAAGGTACTTTGGTAAGAAGAGACCAAGATGTAACTTTTTGGCCTGAAAGCATAACGTTATGTGTAGCGGAAAACTAACACTGTACATCACCCTGAACACACCATTCCCACTGAGAAACATGGTGGTGGCAACATCCTGTTGTGGGGATACTTTTCTTCAGCAAGGACAGGGAAGCTGGCCAGAGTTGATGGGAAGATGGATGGAGCCAAATACAGGGCAATCTTAGAAGAAAACCTGTTAGAGTCTGCAAAAGACTTGAGACTGGGGCGGAGGTTCACCTTCCAGAAGGACAACAACCCTAAACCTACAGCTAGAGCTACATTGGATTGGTTTAGATCAAAGCATATGCATGTGTTAGAATGGCCCAGACAAAGTCCAGACCTAAATCCAATTGAGAATCTGTGGGTTCTAAATCCAATTGAGAATCTGTGAGTTCTCTATTACTGTATTTATAACAACTGGACTGTACCAACACATCCTGGTTATAATTACTTATCATGGAGATACACCTCAGTGAATCTGGCTATCTACAGTTTGTATCAATATGAGCCAATCATGTTGTTCTATTATGGAAGTGTGAGCCAATGGTTGCCCCTATATATTTTAAATTGCATTGTTGATTTATTCTACATATCAATTGGATTTTACCCGCTTACCCAGCTTATAATGAATTATTTTAGAGACCTGTTTTCTATTGGAAATGCTGTTTACAATATATACAAAATGAACTAACCATGTCATTAACTGTATTTTTGCTATACCTTATGTACAATTCAAGACCTGTCTCGTCATGAGTAAGGGTTTTTACTATTATTATGAACCATGTCAATATTATTTTTACTTTGGTTACAATTTATATATTAATAAATCATCTAATGCCAATTGATGTTACGTTATGCTTCCATGCAATGTGTTTTGGCTCTGTCACATTGGTTACTTGCCACATTCATGGTTCTAAAGTTGTTATCTCCTGGAGTGCATGTTTCATTTAAAGTCCCGCCAATCCACTTTCCTTTTTTTGTTCAAATTATTAGGTTCTACCCACCTGGCATCTCATGCAAAGTCCCACCTTGTTGCTCTGTTTTCTAATAAGTCAGAGATAGAGTTGTGGAAAAGTTTAAAGCAGGATTAGGTTATAAATATATTTCCCAAGCTTTGAACATCTCATGGAGCACTCTTCAACCCATCTCCCGAAAATGGAAAGAGTATGGCACAACTGCAAACCTACCAAAACATGGCCATCCACCTAAGCTGACAGGCCGGGCAAGTAGAGCCTTAATCAGAGAAGCACCCAAGAGGCCCATGGTAACTCTGGAGGAGCTGCAGAGATCCACAGATCCGGTGGGAGAATCTGTCCACAGGTCAATTATTAGTCATGTACTCCACAAATCTTGCCTTTATAGAAAAGTGGCAAGAATAAAGCCATTGTTGAAAGAAAGTCATAAGAAGTCCCGTATGCAGATTGCGAGAAGCCATGTGGGGAACACAGCAAGCATAGGAAGAAGGTGCTCTGATCAGATGAGACCAAAATTGAAATTTTTGGCCTAAAAGCAAAACGCTAAGTGTGGCAGAAAACTAACACTGGGCAAATCTTAGAAGAAAACCTGTTAGAGTCTGCAAAAGACTTTAGACTGGGGCGGAGGTGGAGGTTCATCTTCCAGAAGGACAACGACCCTAAACATACAACCAGAGTTACATTGGAATGGTTTAGATCAAAGCATATTCATGTGTTATAATGGCCCAGTCAAAGTCCAGACCTAAATCCACTTTAGAATCTGTGGCAACACTTTAAAATTGCTGATCACAGACCCTCTCCATCCATTCTGACAGAGCTTTAGCTATTTTACAAAGAATGGGCAAAAATTTCACTCTCTAGATGTGCAAAGCTGGTAAAGACATCCTCAAAAAGACTTTCAGCCGTAATTGCAGCGAAAGGTGGTTCTACAAAGTATTGACTCAGGGGGCTGAATACAAATGCATGCCACACTTTTCACATATTTATTTGTAAAGAATGTTGAAAACCATTTATCATTTTCCTTACACTTCACAATTATGTGCCACTTTGTGTTGGTCTATCACATAAAATCCCAATAAAATACATTTACGTTTTTGGTTGTAACATGACAAAATGTGTAAAATTTGAAGGGGTATGAGTACTTTTTCAAGGCACTGTAAGTCCTGTAAAAAAACTTTCACTATAATAATTTATAAAGCAATATCTTGACCCTCTGCAGCTTCTGCACCATTCCATCTAACTCCCATTGGGAGGTGCAAAAACTGGGAAATTGTGGGAAGCAGAGGAGTGGACTCCAGTGGTAACCTGTGAAGCTCTGGCGAACTCTATGCCCAAGAGAGTTAAGGCAGTGCTGGAAAATAATGGTGGCCACACAAAATATTGACACTTTGGGCCCAATTTGGACATTTTCACTTAGGGGTATACTCACATTTGTTGCCAGCAGTTTAGACATTAATGGCTGTGTGTTGAGTTATTTTGAGCGGGCAGCAAATTTATACTGTTATACAAACTGTACACTCACTACTTTACATTGTAGCAAAGTGTCATTTCTTTGTGTTGTGTTATCACATGAAATGATATAATAAAATATTTACAAAAATGTGAGGGGTCTACTCACTTTAGTGAGATACTGTGTGTATATATATATATATATAGTGTACAATCGACTGAGCGACCACCTCATTGAGAATAACCTTCCTGATCTCCTTCAATCTGGATTTCGCTCACAGCACTCCACAGAAACTGCCCTCCTAAAACTCACAAACGACTTACTAACAGCCAAAACCAATGGTCTTTATCCCATAGTCTTACTCTTGGACCTTTCCCCTGCCTTTGATACAGTTGACCACCTCCTCCTCAAAAAAAAACCTCAATTTGCTTGGTCTCCATGGCTGCACTCTCCATTGGTTCGAATTTTACCTATCTCATCGCACCTTCAGTGTGACTTACAACTCCACTTCCTCCTCTCAAACCCATCTTACCATTTGGGTCCCCCAAGGTTCTGTCCTTGGACCTCTACTGTTCTCAATCTACTTGTCCTTCCTAGGTTAGCTGATGGCCTCCCATGGCTTCCACTACCATTTATATGCTGATGACACTCAAATCTATCTCTTGCCCCTCAGCTCACCTCATCAGTATCCCCACACATCATTGATTTACTAACAGACATATCAGCCTGGATGTCAAACTACTTCCTCAAACTGAACATAATCTAAAACCGAGCTCGTAATATCCCCCCCACGCACCCCTTCCCCTGACTTCTCTGTCAAGATTAATGGCACATCTATCAGTCCGTCCCCACATGCCAGGGTGCTAGGGGTAACCTTAGACTCTGAACTGTCCTTTCAGGCCCACATCTAATCCCTGTTCAAATCATGCCACCTTAGCCTCTTCAACATTTCCAGAATACGCCCCTTTTTAAGGAATGACTCCACCAATCTTATTATTATTATTCACTCCCTGGTTATCTCTCGCCTCGACTACTGCAACTCCCTCCTGATTGGATTACCTTTACATAGACTATCCCCCTTCAGTCCATAATGAACGCTGCTGCAAGACTCATCCACCTTACCAACCATTCGGTGTCCTCCACCCCTCTCTGCCAATCCCTCCACTGGCTTCCACTCACCCAACAAATAAAATTCAAAGTACTAACAATAATTTACAAAGCCATCAATAACTAGGGGGTACACATTTGCAACTTGGCTCTTTCCCAAAGTGGCGATTTCTACAAGTGAAATGCACTTCTGACTCTGCACTTATCACTCATCATCTGACTGTCTGATCTGAAAATATCATCTTTGTCCTCCCACAGGTATGCTCCTACTACTACATCTCCAGCCAGAATCGCATTAGTGAAATCTGTCTCCTATGTCTCCTATCTCTGATATGCTCCTACTACTACAGCTCCAGCCAGAATCGCATTAGTGAAATCTGTCTCCTATGTCTCCTATCTCTGGTATGCTCCTACTACTACAGCTCCAGCCAGAATCACATTAGTGAAATCTGTCTCCTATGTCTCCTATCTCTGGTATGCTCCTACTACTACAGCTCCAGCCAGAATCGCATTAGTGAAATCTGTCTCCTATGTCTCCTATCTCTGGTATGCTCCTACTACTACAGCTCCAGCCAGAATCGCATTAGTGAAATCTGTCTCCTATGTCTCCTATCTCTGGTATGCTCCTACTACTACAGTTCCAGCCAGAATCACATTAGTGAAATCTGTCTCCTATGTCTCCTATCTCTGGTATGCTCCTACTACTACAGCTCCAGCCAGAATCGCATTAGTGAAATCTGTCTCCTATGTCTCCTATCTCTGGTATGTTCCTACTACTACAGCTCCAGCCAGAATCGCATTAGTGAAATCTGTCTCCTATGTCTCCTATCTCTGGTATGCTCCTACTACTACAGCTCCAGCCAGAATCGCATTAGTGAAATCTGTCTCCTATGTCTCCTATCTCTGGTATGCTCCTACTACTACAGCTCCAGCCAGAATCGCATTAGTGAAATCTGTCTCCTATGTCTCCTATCTCTGGTATGCTCCTACTACTACAGCTCCAGCCAAAAACTGAAACACTGACATCTTTTTTTCTTATGTGTCTCTAATAATGCTGGTATGTTATTTTTACTTAACTGTCTGTAGACCTGTCCACATTACAATGCTTTATTATCTCCCTTGTCTTACCCAAAATTATGGCCCTCTGAACTTTAGTGCCCTCTTGCTAGTCTGTTTGTGACTTAAGAAGTTTGCCCTATTAACCAGCCAAGCTTTATAACCTCTTGATTGCTAATTGAAATCCGCCCACACCCTACCCCTATCAGTATATATTTAAGTTTCTCTTGGGGGAAGCATTTGCAGGGGGTACACATTTGCAACTTGGCTCTTTCCCAAAGTGGCGATTTCTACAAGTGAAATGCACTTCTGACTTTGCACTTCAGCGAAGGCACAAAGCGAAAGGACACAAGATAAACACTTTGAAAACCAATTCACAGACATCAGGTCAACTTGTTTACTCTTTTAGCCCTTTTTCCTTGGAACATGCTTTCTCTACCACTGCTTTTGACAACTCTGTCCTCCATCCTAAAACTATCTCTCCTTCACCCCTCTTCTCCCCCCCACAGCATATATATATGACCCTCACTCCTGTCCTGTCCTTATTACTGCACCCACCAACTCCTGCTCATTCTAAATCCACATACACTAAAAATCTCCAAGACCCTGGGGCATGTCACTTCATATAAATCTCACTCCCATATTACCTCCCTCACCCTCTTGCTTCTCCTAACCTCTGGAGATATATCCCCAAACCCTGGGCCTCCATCATTTAACTGTACCCCATGCACCCATCACCCTGCACCCCCTGGCAGTAGCCGCCGCAACCAACACAATTTAATTCCCATTTCTATTCTTCCCAAATCCAGACTGCCTTTCTCTTGTGCCCTTTGGAATTCGCGCTCTGTCTGCAACAAGCTCACCTCTCTCCATGACTTCTTTATTGCCAACTCATTTAACCTACTCGCCATTACCGAAACCTGGCTCCACGAATCCGACACTGCATCTTCTGCTGCCCTATCCCATGGTGGTCTTCTCTGGACTCACTCCCCCAGATCCCACGGACGTAGGGGAGGAGGTGTCGGAATGCTGCTAGCCCCACATAGCACCTTTCAGGTACTTCAGCCACCTCCCTCTCTGTCACTCTTCTCTTTCGAACCACACTGTATTCGCCTTTTCTCTCCAATTTCTCTAAGGATAGCTGTGATCTACAGGCCCCCTGGACCAGTATCAACCTTTCTTGAAAACTTCTCTGCCTGGCTACCCTACTTTCTTTCTTCTGAAATCCCCACTATCATTCTCGGGGACTTCAACATCCCTATTAATACTAACACTCCTTCCACTGCCAAACTTCTCAGCCGAACATCCTCCTTTGACCTGAAGCAGTGGATACACGCTCCAACTCACTCAGAAGGCAATATCCTTGACCTTGTGTTCTCTCGCCTTTGCACTCCATGCAACCTCTCTAACTATCCATCCCCTCTCTCTGATCACCACCTTATTAGTTTCACTCTCTCCCTCTCCTTCACCTCCTCTCCCTCCAACCACGTTAAAGTTACCCGCAGAAACCTACGTCATCTCAACCCTTCTCTTCTCTACTCTGCCATCAACAACCTCTACGACAAAATCTCTCCCCTATCCTGCACCAACCTAGCCACTTCTGTGTACAACGCTTCACTTCTAGCCTCACTGAACTCACTTGCCCCCCTCACTACACACAGAATCAAGCCCAGACCCCTTCAACCTTGGCAAACAGATGATACTAGAAGTCTTAAAAAACGTAGTCGTGCTCTGGAGCGCCTGTGGCGTAAGACTAGGTCCCAGAGAGATTTCTACCAATATAAATCTGCCCTCCAAAAATACAACTCCAGCCTCCTCTCTGCCAAGCAGACCTATTTTACCACTCTCATTAGCAACTTATCATCCTGTCCCCATCAACTCTTCTCCACCTTCAACTCTCTACTTCGTCCTCCACCGCCTCCACCCGCCAACTCACTCACTGCACAGGAGATCGCCAATCACTTCAAACAGAAGATTGATACTATTCGCGCTGAGATCTCTACTGTGCCGACACCCTCCACATTTTACACTTCATGCCCACAGGCACAATCATTATTTCCCTCTTTCAACCCCACCACTACAGACGAAGTTGCTAAACTACTTGCTAATGTCCACCTTACCACCTGCCCTCTGGATCCTGTTCCCTCACAAATGCTACGTTCACCCTCTGGCCCTATACTACACTCTCTAACCCACATCTTCAATCTCTCCCTCTCTTCTGGCATCTTCCCTAACTCTCTAAAACATGCACTTGTCAGACCCATACTTAAAAAGCCCTCACTGGACCCATCCAATCTTAACAACCTACGCCCCATCTCCCTGCTCCCCTTCTTATCCAAACTCCTCGAACGTCTGGTCTACAACCGACTGAGCATCCACCTCACTGATAATGGCCTTCTCGATCCCCTTCAGTCTGGATTTCGTCCTCAACACTCCACAGAAACTGCTCTCCTAAAACTAACAAATGATCTACTAACTGCCAAAACCAATCGACACTATTCTGTACTCCTACTCCTGGACCTCTCTGCTGCCTTTGATACGGTTGACCACCCCCTCCTCCTCAAAAAACTACACGCCTTTGGTCTCCGTGACTGTACACTTCGCTGGTTCTCTTCCTACTTATCCAACCGCACCTTTAGCGTTTCTTATAACTCTACTTCCTCCTCCCCTCTTCCTTTCTCTGTTGGGGTCCCTCAGGGTTCTGTTCTTGGACCTCTACTATTTTCAATCTACACTGCCTCCCTGGGTCAACTGATAGCCTCCCATGGCTTCCAATACCACCTCTACGCTGATGACACCCAAATCTATTTCTCTACACCTCAGCTCTCTCCCTCTGTCTCCTCACGTATCAGTAATTTACTCTCAGATATATCAGTCTGGATGTCTCACCACTTCCTTAAGCTCAATCTAGCCAAAACCGAACTTCTAATTTTCCCTCCCCCTATGCCTCTTCCCCTGATCTCTCTGTCAAAATCGATGGCACAACTATAAGCCCATCCCCACATGCCAAAGTTCTAGGTGTAGTCCTAGACTCTGAACTCTCCTTCAAGCAACACATCCAATCACTGTCCAAATCCTGCCGCCTCAACCTCCGCAACATCTCCAAAATACGCCCCTTTCTAACAAATGACACAACAAAGCTCTTAATTCACTCGCTGGTCATCTCTCGCCTTGACTACTGCAACTCCCTTCTCATTGGTTTACCTCTACATAGTCTATCACCTCTTCAATCCATTATGAATGCCGCTGCCAGACTCATCCACCTTACCAATCGCTCTGTGTCTGCCACTCCTTTATGTCAATCCCTCCACTGGCTTCCGCTCGGCCAAAGAATTAAATTCAAAATTCTAACAACTACGTACAAAGCCATCCACAATTTCGCCCCCAGCTACATCACTTGCCTAGTCTCTAAATACCAACCTACTCGCTCTCTTCGTTCCTCTCAAGACCTCCTGCTCTCTAGCTCCCTTGTCACCTCCTCCCATGCTCGCCTCCAGGCCTTTTCCAAAGCCTCTCCAATCCTATGGAACTCCTTACCCCAATCTGTCCACTTATCTCCTACTTTATTAGCTTTCAGAAGATCCCTGAAAACCCTTCTCTTCAGAGAAGCCTATCCTACCCACACCTAACAACTGTACTTTTTTTTTTTTTCCCATCAGCTCATCCCCCACAGTTATTACCTTTTTGTCTCCACTTGACCCTCCCTTCTAGATTGTAAGCTCTAAGGAGCAGGGCCCTCTGATCCCTCCTGTATTGATTTGTATTGTAAGTGTACTGTCTGCCCCATGTTGTAAAGCGCTGCGCAAACTGTTGGCGCTATATAAATCCTGTATAATAATAATAATAATACCTCTGCCCCCCAGCTACATCACTAACCTAGCCATAAAAAAACAAACTCCCTACCCCAATCTGTCCAACTGTCTCCTAATCTATCCATCTTTAGACAATCCTTGAAAACCCTTCACTTTAAAGAAGCCTATCCTGCTTCTAACTAATACACTGTTTTACTTCTTCCATCAGCTCATCCCCCACAGCTATTACCTTTTGTATCAATTGACCCTCCCTTTTTAGATTGTAAGCTCTAATGAGCAAGACCCCCTGATTCCTCTTGTACCAAATTGTAATGTAACTGTAATGTCTGCCTTTATTTTGTTAAGCACTGTGCAAACTGTTGGCGCTATATAAATTCTGTATAATAAAACATAGACAGATAGATAGATAGATAGATAGATAGATAGATAGATAGATAGATAGATAGATAGATAGATATTATATATATATATATATATATATATATATATATCAATAACTCTCGGTGGAGCTGCTGGTTTAAAGCGGGCCTGCCCTCTTATCTCTTTACCCCTCTCAAATTGTTCAATCCCCTTGGCACAGCTGTAGTGCAGTGTTGTAATGGTATAAGTATTGACTTTAACCCACAATATACACTTATGTTTATATTTACCTCTACCTGGGTGTCTGTAGCTCCACCTGCAGGAGAAATAACAACACTGCACACAAACTTCAGTAATAACCAAAAATAATTTATTTCTTTGTGTAAATAATATATTTATGTAAAAGGTTATTACAAGGACTACACTATCACACCAACGTAGTGCAATAGTATAGTAAATAGTTATGACAATTGGTAACACACACAAATATACCTAATTGTATATATCTATACCAGGGAGCTCCCCCTGCTCTAAACTGTAAAGTCACTATCCTTGGTAACTAAATGCAGGGCCCTGCAATAAAAGAGATAGTCCAGGCGTCTTCAGTCTTTGCTAGCTTTTGTAATTCTAATCCACAAAGGGTTCCTCCTGAGTGTTGCACAGTGTAGTGTAATACACTAAGGCAATTATAATCCAGCAGATTGACTAAATGTTCTTATATGAAGAAGTCAAACCTCTAGCATCCGTTCTTGAATACTGAAGTCTATTCAGATGTAAGGCTCTCCAACTTAACTTGTTCCGTGGGACTATCAGTCCCAGCAACACTCTTATGCCCCGTACACACGGTCGGACTTTGTTCGGACATTCCGACAACAAAATCCTCGGATTTTTTCCGACGGATGTTGGCTCAAACTTGTCTTGCATACACACGGTCACACAAAGTTGTCGGAAAATCCGATCGTTCTGAACGCGGTGATGTAAAACACGTACGTCGGGACTATAAACGGGGCAGTGGCCAATAGCTTTCATCTCTTTATTTATTCTGAGCATGCATGGCACTTTGTGCGTCGGATTTGTGTACACACGATCGGAATTTCCGACAACGGATTTTGTTGTCCGAAAATTTTATCTCCTGCTGTCCAACTTTGTGTGTCGGAAAATCCGATGGAAAATGTCCGATGGAGCCCACACACGGTCGGAATTTCCGACAACACGCTCCGATCGGACATTTTCCATCGTAAAATCCGACCGTGTGTACGGGGCATTACAGTTCTAAGTGTGTGTGTATTTAAACAAACTTCTGGGTGTTAACCCTCTCACTTCACGGGATCCGGGTGGATGGATGCCTCTGTTTCAACAGTTCTCAGTCCATACGAAACCACCGCCACGCCATCACACTGCTCCATTCACTAACGACCAGGAGTCCTCAGTTACCTCCTCCATGGGTCTCTGGAACGATCACTTCTGCTGCTCCAGCACACTGTGATATGATGGCAGGATCCCTGCTGCTGCTCTGCTCCCTCACAAGGTAGGCCGCAACCCTGTGGGACACACACACCCACAGAGCTCTGCAGGCAACCCAGACGTCCCAGGAACAAGAGACTTAAGATGGTCGCTCCCAGCCCTTTTATATCCTCCCACAATGCAATTCAGTTCTCCTCTTGTCCAGGAGCATTGTGGGTAGGTCATAGTTAAAGTTCAGAAGTAAACAATCAATCACTTTCATGTCACTTCTCTTAATCATAAAACATAAAAGCACTGTACCTTTTCAATTGTCCACAAGATGGCACTATAACAACTTATGTCCTGTATAACACACAGATGGCTAAAAACAAAAGTTGTCAGTGCTACATACTCCCCCTGCTTTAAATCTTTGTTCCCCAAAGATATGCAAGACCTTGTTCCTGTTACACATTTTAGCCTCTAAACGAGTGCACAGGACCGACAGAGGAGCCTCCCACCAATTCTCAGGTGTTGGAAAGCTATTCTGTGTAACCACAACTGTCACCTTAGTATCAGATACAGGTGTGCCAAGGGGTGAAACAGGGCTCTCATTATCCAGATTAACTGAGGAGAAACTAGGCTCATCAACCTTCCTTTTGCTGGTAACCTTTGTTGTCTCAGAACACTCGCCCAAAGTATCATAGGTTAATCTCTTAGGTGGGTGAATGTTCCTCTTTCCCCTTTGTTCTTTTGGTGTGTCCTCTATTTCTGGATGGACACTATTCTCTTCTATTTCAGTGGGAGATAAACACTTCTCAACTCTTTCGGACAATGGTACAAACTCTGAAGCTTCTGGCCTAAGGGCCTCACTACCCTCTTTGGTTGTTGGTGATGAAACACTCTCTTCAGCTTCAGGTATATTAGATGACCACAACCAGCTAATGTCCATCTCTCTCTCCTCACTGTCTGCAGTCGCCAAAGGCCCAGACTGGGACCTAGTTACAGGCCTTTGTGCAACTTCTGATGTAGATGATAACTCCTCCTCAGGGATTATCCTGACTGCATCAGTAAGGGGCAAAAGGTGATTCCGATGCTAAGTCTTGATTGGTCCAGCACTTCCTTCTGGCCTAATTTCAAATACTGGAAGTCCTGGGAGCTGTTTACAAACAATGTATGGCTGTGATCTCCAGCAATTCGCCAACTTGTGTTTGCCAGGAATACCCAAATTCCTTAATAGGACTCTGTCACCGGGTTGAAGTTCTTGAACCCTTACCTTGAGGTCAAAGTTTCTTTTATTTCTATTCCCTCTGCTGTCTGACATAGTCCGAGCCTTCTCATAAGCAATCTTCAGACTCTTTCTTAGTCTATTTTTATATCCTCGGTGAGAAGTCTCCGAAGTGGGGTCCAGAGAAGTTCCGAAAGCCAGGTCCACTGGTAATCTAGCCTCTCGCCCAAACATCAACCGATAAGGTGAATATCCTGTAACGTCACTCTTGGTGCTGTTATATGCATGCACTAAAGCAGTGATGTGCTTACTACAATTGGGCTTTTGCTCAGAGGTCAGTGTCCCTAACATATTTTCTATTAAACCTCTCCGGCTGAGGATCTCCTTGCGGGTGATAGGGTGTAGTTCTGGACTTTTGAATTCCCAATAGATCCAGCAATCTCCTGATGAGTGTACTCTCAAAGTCCCGTCCCTGATCTGAGTGGATCCTCTTTTGTAAGCCATAATGGATGAAAAACTTCTCCACTAGCGTCTTCGCCTTCTGATCTTTGGTGGAGAAAACTTGAGCATATCTGGTAAAATGGTCTGTGACTACCAGAATATTTCCTTGCCCACTCAAGTCAGATTCTAGACACAGGAAATCAATGCAAACTAAATCCATGGGACCTTAGCTTGACAAATGACCCATCGGAGCTGCCCGTTGTGGTAGGGTCTTTCTCTGGATGCACCTATAGCAAGAGTGACAATAATTCTCCACTTCTTTCCTCATATAAGGCCAGTAGAATCTATCTCGTATTAATTGAAGAGTTCTTTCTGAGCCCAGATGTCCATGACAATCATATAGAGCGGTTAACACTGTCTCTCTATGCTTCTCTGGCAGAAGCAGTTGCCACTTCTCCTCCAGATCTTCAGAGGGGCCCTTTCAGTGGACCACCCCTTGTAACAATTGCAACCGATCCCACTCTTTATGTAACAACAGAGCTTCTTTCTGGGCGCTTCTCAAAAGTAAATCAGGGTGTTTACCCTCCAGAGCTTCCAATACCAGACTGCAGAGTGGATCTTCTTGTTGATCTTTCCTAAGATCTTTCCTTGATAACTTGTATAAACCCTCTGCAGCAATCTGGGAGGTATTACAATAATACATGGGGACTCCTGCTGTAGTCACTCCAATCTCTTCAGCTCTGGCTCCACCTTTCTCCTGCTTTTCTACTCCTTCACAAAGGGCTCTTACCCCTTCTGGGGCAAGTTGATTCCCAACCTCTTGGGAGATCAGGGGACTGTGGGGTCTTCTTGACAGCGCATCTGCATCTCCGTTGCCCGCTCCCGGTCGGTATTTCAGGCTGAAGGAGAATGTTGAGAAAGCAGCCAACCACCTATGGCCTGTGACATCCAATTTTGCGGTGGTGAGTAAGTATGTGAGGGGGTTGTTATCTGTTTTAACTACAAATTCAGCTCCATACAGATAATCTCTCAACTTGTCTACCACAACCCACTTCAAGGCCAGAAACTCAAGTTTATGAGTAGGGTAGTTCTTCTCACCAGGAGACAGGCTGCAGCTCACATAAGCAAAAGGCCTTAAATGTCCATTATGATCCTGATAGAGCACTCCACCCAGCCCATCTCGGCTGGCATCCACATGCAGTTCATAAGGCTTGGTAGAATCCACATAAGCTAACACTGAAGCAGTTGTAAGACTCTTCTTCAATTGACTGAATGTCTCTTCACATTCCTGAGTCCACTGATCCAGGATAGATTCCTTTTTCTTCCGGGGCCCTTCTTTTTGCCTCCTAGGTTTCTCCGAAACCACATCAGCCTCTTCCTGATTCTTCAGTAGTTCTGTGAGTGGGTGGGCTATCTTTGTGAACCCCTCCACAAACCTCCGATAGTGGGAGCAGAATCCTAGAAATGACCTGAGCTCAGTCACATTCGTGTGCCTTGGCCAAGAGGTAACAGCTTCCAATTTCTCAGGGTCAGTTGCTATCCCTTTTTCAGACACAATGTGCCCCAGATAGTTCACTGAAGATTGATAGAACTGACATGTCTCCATCGAAAGTTTCAAACCCTCTTCATGTAATCTCGCTCTTCATGTTCTTCAACAGTTTGGCCAAATACAATGATATCGTCTAAGGATACTAAGACTTCAATCAAGTTCATGTCGCCTACTGTCTTCTCCATGAGCCGCTGGAAAGTTGCTGGGGCCCCAGACAGACCTTGTGGCATCCGGTTAAATTCATAGAACTCCACGGGGTGATGAAAGCAGTCTTCTCCTTATCCTCAGGATTCATGGGGATCTGATAATAGCCACTCCTCAAATCTAATACACTGAACCACTTCGCCCTTGACAGGCTCTGTAGGGCATCTTCTATACGGGGGGTAGTGTATTGATCAGGAATGGTCCGTCAGTTCAGAGTCCTGTAGTCACAGCCGGAGTGACCCATCTTCCTCACCACCACTATCGGAGAGGCGTATGGACTCCTGGACTCCTTGATAATCCCAGTCCTTTTCAGCTCAGCCAGCTGTTCTCGGAGATCTTCAAGATCTCCCAATGGATCCTCCTGACCCTTTCTCGAAAAGGTTTGTCTTCTTCCAGCCGGATCTTGTGCTCTGCACTCTTGGCATACCCCACATCAAACTCACTGTTTGAGAAAACTTCTTTCCATCTCATGAGCTGGGCTTTGGCCCTCTCCATCCACGCAGGCGTAAGGGAGGTGTTTTTCGGGTAAAAATTCTCTATGGGAATCTCCTCTTCTGGCTCCCTTGTCACATCTCTTGGCGAAAGCGCGGTCGCTTGATTTGCCTGCCCAAGCAGCATTCTTGCTGGTACCTTCACAGGCAAGGCTGTCGTGTTCCGAACACTAACTGAGACTCTCCCCCTGCTTCTCTTAAGTGCCCTAGTAGATAACACTTTTGGGAGTATCTCCAGACCCACATCTTCTTCCTGAGTGTCCGTCTCCAAGACAATGAAAGGACCAGGTTGTCTCCAACTCAACTTGATAGAGGCTCTCATGCACACCACTTCACCCGGTTGTAGCAGTTCTTCACCTCGGTCTAAATGCCAAACCTTTCCCACCCCTTCTGGTGGGGCCTACTGTTCGTGTACTATATTCTTATACACTTGGGTTAGCATGGGATGCACCTTCATGGCCGGGGCACTTTCCTTCTGTACAAGCGGTGTCAGGAGTCTTCTGACCAGATCAGTATTCATTCCGATGATAAGGGAACTTTTATGAGCCCCAGGGGGCTGACGACACACAACCGCCAGGGTGTCGAAAGTCTCCACCTTTCCGGCCACACTCGGGTCAAAGGTAAGTTTGATAGGGATATACCCCTCATAGGGGAAGTTCTGGGTACCTAGGCCCCATATCTCCAATTCTTCCAACTTTTGCAGGGGCAGATGCTTGAGATGCTTCATGTAGAAATCTTTATACAATAAGGTCACTTGGGCTCCAGTATCCAGCAGTGCCTTGGCATAGATTCCTTCTACCTGGATGGGGATGATCAGAGAGGGCCCCACTAAGTTGAGGGGAAATTCACCATGGGTGTGTGGCTTCCTTTGCTTGTTAGTGTGCATCTTGACTCCTCGTTTCCATGGACACTCACTCAACTTCATTCCTCCTTTTACACTCAGAACTTTGGGAACTTGGGTTCCCGTTGGAGTTGACGACAGTTACAGGGCACCCAGTTGACTCCTTCACTGGGGCCCTTCGAAGTTTTCCACCGGCTTTTGACGTTGTACTGCTGCCCTTGGTCTTGGACACACGTTCCCAAAATGTCCAACCCCTCCACAGTTGAAACAAAGTGCAGATTGGCTTCTGAAGGTGGAGACTGATACTCTCTTCAATTTTTTTTCCCATCATTTCCATTAACTGGGCCACCTGAGTCTTAGGAATCTCAATCTGGGGATCATCCTCCATCACACTAACTGTTCAGACTCCAACAGTGTGCTTTGGTTCTTGAATGTTCTCCTTCTTCCTTTCTAGAATAGCTTCTTCCTCTCGTACAATCCGAACTAGATCTGGGTACTTCAAGATGCCTCCATCTTGGCGAGTTTTTAACTGGAGGGTGATGGGGTCCAAAGGCTGGGCACCCCTTAGGACTTGCTTGGCTCAAATTTCATCCACCTTACTAGGATCTAATCCCTTCTTCAACAATATTTGGTGGATGACCTTGTCTAACCGTCTCATATATTCCGACAGCTTCTCTCCTGTTCCCAGATAGGTGTGTTCTAATTGATAAGTTAGGTCAGAAACCTTCTCGGTACGTCCAAACACATCTTGCAGGATATCTAAGTAATCTTGGGCTACACAGTTCTGTTTACTGAGCTTTAAATTTTGCTGTTTCTTTTGCATTTCAGGGATGTCCCACTCATCCAACACTTGCGTGGCCTGTTCCAACCACTCTTCAAAGGTGTCTTCTCCTTTGGGTACAGGCCATTGGCCCAAGAAAATGCCCAGTTTTCGGTACCCAGTCCCTGAATATGTTGGGTTCCCTTTTTGACATTGGGACACCAAATTTCCCAGGGCTGTGATGAGTTCTGGCTCAATTGCAGCCAGTGCTGACTGTGATGGAACCTTGATTTCTGCTGAACTCATCTGGGGGAAGGTGGCAGGATTCTCCCCTTCTTCCCTTGCGTGGGTCAGATAAAATTTGGTCTTGTCAGCGAGTTCAACACTTGCACCCTTGAAATTTTCCGGAACTCCCTACCTCCACCCCAATAACGCATAAGTGTGGAATGTCTCATGACTGGGTCTTACTGCGACCACCTTGGCTCTTTGTTCTGGGGATAGTGTCTTTACCACTCGGTTAATGTGTTATTTCTCCCAGATATCTCCCCAGAGTTCCATGGTCACGCTCGCTTCTGAGTGGGTGCCTTCCACCTCACACCACTGTGCCACAGTGGGGGGATCCATTCTAGGGTTCTTAAGGAGGTGCTTGATTTCAGAGTGACAGTTATCCCGGACGAGCCCGCACATGTAGCAATAACTCTCGGTTGAGCTGCTGGTTTAAAGCGAGCCTGTCCTCTTATCTCTTTACCCCTCTCAAATTGTTCAATCCCCTTGGCACAGCTGTAGTGCAGTGTTGTAATGGTATGAGTAATGACTTTAACCCACAATATACACTTATGTTTATATTTACCTCTACCTGGGTGTCTGTAGCTCCACCTGCAGGAGAAATAACAACACTGCACACAAACTTCAGTAATAACCAAAAATAATTTATTTCTTTGTGTAAATAATATATTTATGTAAAAGGTTATTACAAGGACTACACTATCACACCAACATAGTGCAATAGTATAGTAAATAGTTATGACAATTGGTAACACACACAAATATACCTAATTGTATATATCTATACCAGGGAGCTCCCCCTGCTCTAAACTGTAAAGTCACTATCCTTGGTAACTAAATGCAGGGCCCTGCAATAAAAGAGATAGTCCAGACGTCCTCAGTCTTCGCTAGCTTTTGTAATTCTAATCCACAAAGGGTTCCTCCTGGGTGTTGCACAGTGTAATGTAATACACTAAGGCAAATATAATCCAGAAGATTTTACTAAATTTTCTTTTATGAAGAAGACAAACCTCTAGCATCCGTTCTTGAATACTGAAGTCTATTCAGATGTAAGGCTCTTTAACTTAACTTTTTCCGTGGGACTATCAGTCCCAGCAACTGTAACAGTTCTAAGTGTGTGTGTATTTAAACAAACTTCTGGGTGTTAACCCTCTCACCACACAGGATCCGGGCGGATGGATGCCTCTGTTTCAACAGTTCTCAGTCCATACGGAACCACCGCCACGCCGTCACACTGCTCCATTCACTAACAACCAGGAGTCCTCAGTTACCTCCTCCACGGGTCTCTGGAACGATCACTTCTGCTGCTTCAGCACACTGTGATACGATGGCAGGATCCTCACTGCTGCTCCGCTCCCTCACAAGGTAGGCCTCAACCCTGTGGGACACACACACCCACAGAGCTCTGCAGGCAGCCCACGCATCCCAGGAACAAGAGACTTAAGATGGCCGCTCCCAGCCCTTTTATATCCTCCCACAATGCAATTCAGTTCTCCTCTTGTCCAGGAGCATTGTGGGTAGGTCATAGTTAAAGTTCAGAAGTAAACACTCAATCACTTCCATGTCACTTCTCTTAACCACTTCAGCCCCGGAAGGATTTACCCCCTTCCTGACCAGAGCACTTTTTACAATTCGGCACTGCGTCGCTTTAACTGCTAATTGCGCGGTCATGCAATGCTGTACCCAAACGAAATTTGCGTCCTTTTCTTCCCACAAATAGAGCTTTCTTTTGATGGTATTTGATCACCTCTGCCGTTTTTATTTTTTGCGCTATACACGGAAAAAGACCGAAAATTTTGAAAAAAAATGATATTTTCTACTTTTTGTTCTAAAAAAAATCCAATAAACTCAATTTTAGTCATACATTTAGGCCAAAATGTATTCGGCCACATGTCTTTGGTAAAAAAAATGTCAATAAGTGTATATTTATTGGTTTGCGCAAAAGTTA
This sequence comes from Lithobates clamitans, assembly GCA_037952925.1. Lineage (NCBI taxonomy): Eukaryota > Metazoa > Chordata > Amphibia > Anura > Ranidae > Lithobates > Lithobates clamitans. Next base: position 1,356,484 of record JBBGZY010001913.1, on the reverse strand, counting down.
TAGCGTATACAAACTAGGGTACATTTTCTGGAATTTACACAGCCTTTAATTTATGACTGCCTATGTCGATTCTTGAGGTGCTAAAATGGCAGGGCAGTACAAAACCCCCACAAATGACCCCATTTTGGAAAGTAGACACCCCAAGGAATTTGCTGAGAGGCATGTTGAGCCCATTGAATATTCATTTTTTTTGTCCCAAGTGATTGAATAATGACAAAAAAAAAAAAAAAAAAAATTACAAAAAGTTGTCACTAAATGATATATTGCTCACACAGGCCATGGGCATATGTGGAATTGCACCCCAAAATACATTTAGCTGCTTCTCCTGAGTACGGGGATACCACATGTGTGGGACTTTTTGGGAGCCTAGCCGCGTACGGGGCCCCGAAAACCAAGCACCGCCTTCAGGATTTCTAAGGGCGTACATTTTTGATTTTACTCCTCACTACCTATCACGGTTTTGAAGGCCGTAAAATGCCCAGATGACATAAACCCCCCCCAAATGACCCCATTTTGGAAAGTAGACACCCCAAGCTATTTGCTTTGAGGCATGTTGAGTCCATGGAATGTTTTATATTTTGACACAAGTTGCGGGAAAGTGACAATTTTTTTTTTTTTTTTTTTTTTTTGCACAAAGTTGTCACTAAATGATATATTGCTCACACAGGCCATGGGCATATGTGGAATTGCACCCCAAAATACATTTAGCTGCTTCTCCTGAGTACGGGGATACCACATGTGTGGGACTTTTTAGGAGCCTAGCCGCGTACGGGACCCCGAAAACCCAGCACCGCCTTCAGGATTTCTAAGGGCGTACATTTTTGATTTTACTCCTCACTGCCTATCACAGTTTCGGAGGCCATGGAATGCCCAGGTGGCACAAACCCCCCCCAAATGACCCCATTTTGGAAAGTAGACACCCCAAGCTATTTGCTGAGAGGCATGGTGAGTATTTTGCAGCTCTCATTTGTTTTTGAAAATAAAGAAAGACGAGAAAAAAAAATTTTTTTTTTCTTTTTTCAATTTTCAAAACTTTGTGACAAAAAGTGAGGTCTGCAAAATACTCACTATACCTCTCATCAAATAGCTTGGGGTGACAACTTTCCAAAATGGGGTCATTTGGGGGATTTTTTTGCCACCTGGGCATTCCATGGCCCCCGAAACTGTGATAGGCGGTGAAGAGTGAAATCAAAAATTTACGGCCTTAGAAAGCCTGAAGGCGGTGCTTGGTTTTCGGGGTCCCGTACGCGGCTAGGCTCCCAAAAAGTCTCACACATGTGGTATCCCCGTACTCAGGAGAAGCAGCAGAATGTATTTTGGGGTGTAATTTCACATATTCCCATGGCATGTTTGAGCAATATATCATTTAGTGACAACTTTGCGCAAAAAAAAATAAAAAAAATAAAAAATTGTCTCTTTCCCGCAACTTGTGTCACAATATAAATTATTCCATGGACTCAACATGACTCTCAGCAAATAGCTTGGGGTGTCTACTTTCCAAAATGGGGTCATTTGGGGGGGGTTTGAACTGTCCTGGCATTTTATGCACAACATCTAGAAGCTTATGTCACACATCACCCACTCTTCTAACCACTTGAAGACAAAGCCCTTTCTGACACTTATTGTTTACATAAAAAAATAATTTTTTTTTGCAAGAAAATTACTTTGAACCCCCAAACATTATATATTTTTTTTAAAGCAAATGCCCTACAGATTAAAATGGTGGGTGTTTCATTTTTTTTTTTCACACAGTATTTGCGCAGCGATTTTTCAAACGCATTTTTTGGGGAAAAAACACACTTTTTTACATTTTAATGCACTAAAACACACTATATTGCCCAAATGTTTGATGAGATAAAAAAGATGATCTTAGGCCGAGTACATAGATACCAAACATGACATGCTTTAAAATTGCGCACAAACGTGCAGTGGCGACAAACTAAATACATTTTTAAAAGCCTTTAAAAGCCTTTACAGGTTACCACTTTAGATTTACAGAGGAGGTCTACTGCTAAAATTACTGCCCTCAATCTGACCTTCGCGGCGATACCTCACATGCATGGTGCAATTGCTGTTTACATTTGACGCCAGACCAACGCTTGCGTTCACCTTAGCGCGAGAGCAGGGGGGACAGGGGTGCTTTTTTTTTTTTTTTTTTTTTTTTCTTTATTATTATTATTTTTTTATCTTATTTTTAAACTGTTCCTTTCATTTTTTTTTTTTAAATCATTTTTATTGTTATCTCAGGGAATGTAAATATCCCCTATGATAGCAATAGGTAGTGACAGGTACTCTTTTTTGCAAAAATTGGGGTCTATTAGACCCTAGATTTCTCCTCTGCCCTCAAAGCATCTGATCACACCAAGATCGGTGTGATAAAATGCTTTCCCAATTTCCCAATGGCGCTGTTTACATCCGGCGAAATCTACGTCATAAAATGCTCGTAGCTTCCGGTTTCTTAGGTCATAGAGATGTTTGGAGCCACTCTGGTCTCTGATCAGCTCTATGGTCAGCTGGCTGAATCACCGGCTGCATTTTCAGGTTCCCTGTTGAGACAGGAGAGCCAGAGAAAAACACAGAAGATGTTGGGGGGGGGGGGCATTCCCTCCCACAGCTTGTAAAAGCAGTCTAGAGGCTAATTAGCTGCTAGGATTGCTTTTACATGAAAGCCGACCGCTGGCTGAAAAGAATGATACCAAGATGATACCTAAACCTGCAGGCATCATTCTGGTATAACCACTCAAAGTCGTGAATGGCATACCTGAAGACAAAAAAATGGTTAACAATAAAGCACAGTAAACGGTAAGGTATAAAAAATTGCATACCTGAAAAGCAAACATGATAAAACATAATAACAATAAAACATTGCAGAATAGAATACAGTAAAAAAGAGCAGAACAATAGAGAGAGAATAGAGAGAGAGAGAACAATAAAACGACAACTATTTTTATTTTATATTTTTGTTTGTGTTTTTTTTTTTTTTACACTTTTTTTTGTAACTAACTATAATAACTGTAACCGGTTCCAGGTTCGGGTCTCTCAAAATGCGTTGGCATCTCGGGAGACCCTGTGAAAGTGTGCCTAGTCTGTGCAATGCTGTACCCTACGCTAATACTCAACTAGTGCATGGTAGCGTTCAAAACATTCACCAATGCAAAGACCAGGATTGTCAGGACAGGAGGGACAATAATAGCGGGTGTCACGCCTATATCCGCGCTTGCTGCAGACACGACATCTTTTTTGGGGGGTTCGCTGGGTAGGGGTACTCGGGAGGACATAAAGAAAATGCCTCTCATGCAGCTGACTGAATTTGGTTGGGGATGTGAATGGGGGAAGTACGGGCGCTGCAGAAGCGGTGGGTTCCCAATTAGGATTGGCGAATGCAGCAGGAAGGGCACTATGGGCATGACGGGCCTGTGTTTGTCTTTTTGGTGGCAGCGGGACACTACTTGTGCTTGCCACCTCACCAGCTTGAACTGCACTTATGGGACTCGCCACGTCACCACGTGTTACTGCAGTGCTGGTTTGACTACGACCGGGGTGTACTAGGCCTCTGGTGCTTGCCAGTTCACCAAGACGCTACAAAAAAAACTGTTAGCGATCGCAGGGATCAGGCCTGACTCTGCGAACGCTGCAGTTATGCGTTTAGAGTTTTGTAAGTGACAGTGATCGATCGATACTGCACTTGGGTGGGCCGGGCCGGGCGGAGGGGCAAAACGCAGGTGCTAGCAGGTATCTGGGCTGATCCCGCTAACACTGCGTTTTTGGGAACCCTAAACTGCTGGGGACGCTAGTATAGATCTGATCGGATCAGATATTGATCTGTTCAGATACTATACCACTAAGGGAGGTGTACGCTGCGTGCGTGGGTGTTAGCGGTACTGGCGCTAACCTGACGCTGCCTGGGGCTGGTGCTTGCCAGTTCACCAAAATGCTACCAAAAAAACTGTTAGCGATCGCAGGGATCAGGCCTGACTCTGCGAACGCTGCAGTTATGCGTTTAGTGTTTTGTAAGTGACAGTGATCGATCGATACTGCACTTGGGTGGGCTGGGCTGGGCCGGGCGGAGGGGCAAAACGCAGGTGCTAGCAGGTATCTGGGCTGATCCCGCTAACACTGCGTTTTTGGGAACCCTAAACTGCTGGGGACGCTAGTATAGATCTGAGCGGACCAGATATTGATCCGATCAGATACTATACCACTAAGGGAGGTGTATGGTGCGTGTACGGTGCGTGCGTGGGTGTTCGCGGTACTGGCGCTAATCTGACGCTGCCTGGGGCAACGCATATCACCGCCGGGCGATCAGGGGGCTAAACCTTTATTCGGTAATAAACGGCGGGTGCCCTGACACTATAAAAAATAAACTAACTAACCAGCGTCACCCGTAACAGTTATACGGTGATCAGTGGTGAAAGGGTTAACTAGGGGGCAATCAAGGGGTTAAAACATTTATTAGATAGTATATGGGGGTCCCTGTCGCTATAAAACACTGACGGCGAACCTAAATATTTACGTCCCTAACTAGCGTCACCAGTGACACTAATACAGCGATCAGAAAAATGATCGCTTAGCGACACTGGCGACAGGGGGTGATCAAGGGGTTAAAACTTTATTAGGGGGGGTACTGGCGCTAATCTGACGCTGCCTGGGGCGACGCATATCACCGCCGGGCGATCAGGGGGCTAAACCTTTATTCGGTAATAAACGGCGGGTGCCCTGACACTATAAAAAATAAACTAACTAACCAGCGTCAACCGTAACGGTTATACGGTGATCAGTGGTGAAAGGGTTAACTAGGGGGCAATCAAGGGGTTAAAACATTTATTAGATAGTATATGGGGGTCCCTGTCGCTATAAAACACTGACGGCGAACCTAAATATTTACGTCCCTAACTACCGTCACCAGCGACACTAATACAGCGATCAGAAAAATGATCGCTTAGCGACACTGGTGAGGGGGGGTGATCAAGGGGTTAAAACTTTATTAGGGGGGGTAAGGGGGGTACCCTAGACCTACAGGGGGGTTACAGTAACTGTCCTAACACTGCTAACTGTCACAAACTGACACTATGCAGTAATCAGGAAAAAAAAAAAAAAAAAAAAAAAAAACCTGCTTGGTGTCAGTTTGTGACAGGGGGGGGGGTGATTGGGGGGGGATCGGGGGGCGATCGGGGGGGGATCGGGGGTGTAATGTATGCCTGGCATGTTCTACTGTGTGTGTTTGTGTTGTGCACTTACTTACATGTCATCTCTCCTCGGCGCTGGAACGGAAACTGACAGCCGAGGAGAGATGACATCACATCCTCTGCCTCTGTGTACTATACAGAGGCAGGGGATGTTTGTCAGTGGCTGGGAGCGATCGCGAGGGGGGGGCCACGATCGGATGGTCTCCCCCTCGTCTCTCATCGCTCCCAACCAAATGCCGACCGCAGCTGGCACAGGGGGGGGGTCCGATCGGACCCCCCACCCGCGGGAAGGCAATCACGTACTAGGTACGTGATTTTGCCTGCCCGTGCCGCTCTGCTCACGTATATAGGCGTGAGGCGGTCGGCAAGTGGTTAATCATAAAACATAAAAGCATTGTACCTTTTCAATTGTCCACAAGATGGCACTATAACAACTTATGTCCTGTATAACACACAGATGGCTAAAAACAAAAGTTGTCAGCGCTACATACCCTGTTTCCCCGAAAATAAGACCTAGCGTGATTGTCAGTAATGGCTGCAATATAAGCCCTACCCCCCAAATAAGCCCTACCCTGTTTCCCCGAAAATAAGCCCTACCCTGAAAATAAGACCTACAAGGAATTTAAATAGGGCTTATTTGAGGGGTAGGGCTTTTATTGCAGCTATCACCGACAATCACGCTAGGTCTTATTTGAGGGGAAACAGGGCATATATATATATATATATATATATATATATATATATATATATACACACACACACACACACACACACACACACACACAGTTGTGCTCATAAGTTTACATACCCTGGCCTTTATGATTTCTTTGCCATTTTTCAGAGAATATGAATGATAACACAAAAACTTTTCTTTTACTCATGGTTAGTGGTTGGCTGAAGCCATTTATTATTAATCAACTGTGTTTACTCTTTTCAAATCATACTCACAACAGAAACTACCCAAATGACCCTGATCAAAAGTTGACATACACTGGTGATTTTGGCCTGATAACGTGAACACAAGTTGACACAAAGGGGTTTAAATGGCTATTAAAGGTAACCATCCTTACCTGTGATCTGTCTGCTAGTAATTAGTGTGTGTGTAAAAGGTCAATGAGTTTCTGGACTCCTGACAGATCCTTGCATCTTTCATCCAGTGCTTCACTGACGTTTCTGGATTCTGAGTCATGGGGAAAGCAAAAGAATTGTCAAAGGATCTGTGGGAAAAGGTAGTTGAACTGTATAAAACAGGAAAGGGATATAAAAAGATATCCAAGAAATTGAGAATGCCAATCAGCAGTGTTCAAATTCTAATCAAGAAGTGAAAAATGAGGGGTTCTGTTGAAACCAAACACGCTCAGGTAAACTAAAATTTCAGCCACAACTGTTAGGAAAATTGTTCGGGATGCAAAAAAAATAACTTCAGGTGAAATACAGTACTCTCTGAAAACATGTGGTGTGGCTGTTTCAAGATGCAGAAAAGGAAGGCACTTGAAGAAAGATGGGCTGCATGGTCAAGTCGCCAGAAGAAAGCCATTACTATGCAAATGCCACAAAGTATCCCGCTTACAATATGCCAAACAGCACAGAGACAAGCCTAAAACCTTCTGGCACAAAGTCATTTGGAGTGATGCCACCAAAACTGTCAACAAGGCCTATGATGAAAGATACACCATTCCTACTGTGAAACACGGAGGTGGGTCGCTGATGTTTTGGGGATGTGTGAGCTACCAAGGCACAGGAAATTTAGTCAAAAACTATGGCAAGATGAGTGCAGTATTTTATCAAAAAATACTGGAGGAATATTTGCATTCATCAGCCAGGAACCTGCGCATGGGTCATACTTGGGCATTCCAACATGACAATTAGGGATGAGCTTCGAATTTGAGTCAAACTCATGTTAGACTCGAACATCGGCTGTTCACCAGTTCGCCGAAGAGCGAACAATTTGGGGTGTTCGCTGCAAATTCGAAAGCCATGGAACACGCTTTAAAAGTCTATGGGAGAAATCAAAAGTGCTAATTTTAAAGGCTTATATGCATGGTATTGTCATAAAAAGTGTTTGGGGATCTGGGTCCTGCCCCAGGGGACATTGATCAATGCAAAAAAAAGTTTTAAAAACGACCGTTTTTTCAGGAGCAGTGATTTTAATAATGCTTAAAGTGAAACAATAAAAGTATAATATTCCTTTAAATTTCATACCTGGGTGGTGTCTATAGTATGCCTGTAAAGGGGCGCATGTTTCCTGTGTTTAGAACAGTCTGACAGCAAAATGACATTTCAAAGGAAAAAAAGTAATTTAAAACTACTTGAGGCTATTATTGAATTGTCGGTCTGACAATACACATAAAAGTTCATTGATAAAAATGGCATGGGATTTCCCCACAGGGAAACCCCGAACCAAATTTTTTTTTTTAAATGGCGTGGGGTCCCCCTCAAAATCTATACCAGACACTTTAGGTCTGGTATGGATTTTAAGGGGAACCTCCGGCCAAAATTTAATGGGGACTTCCCTGTGGCATTCCCCGTGACGTCAGAGGGGGGCGGGGTCACCCGTTATGTAAGGAATGACCCCGCCACAGGGAAGTCCCCGTCAAGTCCCTGTGTTTTAGAGGGGGCGGGGTCACCGGGTGGCCCGGCCCTCCATTATTTAAGAACCGTCAGAAGACGGGAAGTGTAACACAGCGGGAGCCTCCCATCATGGATGCGGAGCGGCCTGAGAAGAAGAAGGGAAAAAGAGGCAGCGGAGGAAGATGCCGGACGAGAACACCGGAGGAAGAACCAGAAGAACCAGAAGAAGAAGAAGATGGAGGAAGAAACCGAAGGAAGATAGAAGAAAGAAGATAGAAGAAAGAAGATGGAAAAAAGAAGACTTTAAATAAAGGAATTGTCAAAAATTGTCTCTTGTCATTTTTAACATTTTTGACAGTTTTTTTGTGAAATGGTAGGTACCCCCTTACCATTTCACACAGGGGGGGGCCGGGATCTGGGGGTCCCCTTGTTAAAGGGGGCTTCCAGATTCCGATAAGCCCCCCGCCCGCAGACCCCCACAACCACTGGGCAAGGGTTGTGAGGATGAGGCCCTTGTCCCTATCAACATGGGAACAAGGTGCTTTGGGGGCTACCCCAAAGCACCCTCCCAATGTTGAGGGCATGTGGCCTGGTACGGTTCAGGAGGGGGGTGCTCTCTCATCCCCCCCTCTTTTCCTGCGGCCTGCCAGGTTGCGTGCTCGGATAAGGGTCTGGTATAGATTTTTGAGGGGACCCCACGCCATTTTTTGTTAAATTTTGGCACGGGGTTCCCCTTAAAATCCATACCAGACCTGAAGGGCCTGGTATGGAATTTAGGGGAACCCCCCACGCCATTTTTTTTAAATTTTGGTGCGGGGTTCCCCTGTGGGGAATTCCCATGCCATTTTTATCAATGAACTTTTATGTGTATCGTCGGACCGACAATTCATTAATAGCCGTGAGTAGTTTTAAATAACTTTTTTTCCTTTGAAATGTCATTTTGCTGTCAGACTGTTCTAAACATGGGAAACATGCACCCCTTTACAGGCATACTATAGACACCCCCAGGTAAAAAATTTAAAGGAATATTACACTTTTATTGTTTCACTTTAAGCATTATTAAAATCACTGCTCCCGAAAAAACGGCCGTTTTAAAACTTTTTTTGCATTGATCCATGTCCCCTGGGGCAGGACCCAGGTCCCCAAACACTTTTTATGACAATAACTTGCATATAAGCCTTTAAAATTAGCACTTTTGATTATTCATGTTTGAGTCCCATAGACTTTAACGGTGTTCGCATGTTCGAAAAAATGTTTTGTCTGTTCGCATGTTCTGGTGCGAACCGAACAGGGGGGTGTTTGGCTCATCCCTAATGACAATGATCCAAAACACAAGGCCAAGTCGACATGTCATTGGCTACAGCAGAATAAAGTGAAGGTTCTGGAGTGCCCATCTCATTTTTCTGACTTTAATATCATTGAACCACTCTGGGGAGATCTCAAACGTGCAGTTCATGCAAGACTGCCCAAGAATTTACAGGAACTGGAGGCTTTTTGCCAAGAGTATGGGCAGCTTTAGCATCTGAGAAGATAAAGAGCCTCATCCACGAATACCACAAAAGACTTCAAGCTGTCATTGATGTTAAAGGGGGCAATACACAGTATTAAGAACTGGGGTATGTAAACTTTTGATCAGGGTCATTTGAGTAGTTTCTGTTGTGATTATAATTTAACCCTTTCACTGCCAAGTCCATACGGACCTACAGAAGTGCCCGAAGGTTTCTAAGTCAGTACAGCATATGGACCTCATTTCTCCCTCTCCTATAAGCTCATGGTCACTTCAATGGCCATAAGCTTATATCAGAATTGTTCAACAGACTCTTTTGAACAATTCTATAACTCTGATCAGCAGATTACAACCTGCTGATCAGAGTTATTAACCCTAAATGTGAATCCCCCCCCCCCACCCATGCCGCCGCTTCCCTGTCCCCTGCCACTCCACCATTCGCCACACCCTTTCATCTTAAACTGCCCCACTCTCCTATCCCCTTCATCCCCCCTTCTTTCCCCCAGCACTGACCCTCCCTCCACCCGATCCAAACCCCCCCGCAAACCAGACCCCCTCAGCCACCTTCATTACCCGACATCCCTCCTCTGGCGCTCCCGCTGGCTTCAGGCGCTGCGTGGAGCTTGGGGGGACCCAGATGTGTCCCCCACTGGTCAAATCACCCCCCATACTGCCCCCGCACCCCGATCCATGGCCGCTCCAAGCACCATCTCTCCTCCCCCTCCCTCCGCCTGCAGCTTCTCCCTGCACAGATCTCTGTGATCTGTCAGGATGGAGATCCTGGTGGAGGGGGGGAGGGGGGGAGCAGTGTGGGTGGGGGTGAAGTTGGGGCTTAGGGGGCTTAGTAAACATGTGTTTACTAACCCCCCTTGTACAATGGATTTAGGCAGCAATCGCTTCTATATCCACTGACAGCTGATCATTGTAACCGCGAGCGATACAATGTATCAGACTGTCATTTCATGAATGAATGGAATCTCTATTCCATTCTTTCATGTAAAGTGCTACAGAGAAAGGGATCTTCATTCCCTTTCTCTATCTCAAAAATAAAGATATGGGGGTCTGGATCTGTTTAGACCTCTGATATCTCACAAAATGCCCCCCACCCCCCAAAAAAAAAATCTGTAGAAAAAAAGTAAAACTTTATTTTTTAAAAACACAAACATTGTAAGACTTCCCAGGTCCACCTGCACTCACCCCTCCATGATGGTGCCCCCCGCACTCACCCCTCCACACTCTATTCATGTGGCCTGAAAAAAAAAGCCTCTCCATAGAAAACAATGGGTGGTCCAATTGGGCCGCCTAAAAAACAGACAGGCAGACCCGATCGGTGTGCTTGTGTGAAAGGGGCCTAAGGCCTTGTTCACACAGGACATACACAGCATACCTTTACAGGGACGCACAGGTGTTCCATGCATCTCTGTGCAGGCAGTCCCATTGATGTCTTTTGGGATGTAGCACCTGCATGAACAGAGCCATTGTTCCCAATTTTACATCCATATAGTTCCGCATGCATGTCCCTGAGCTCACACGGTCTGCGTTCAGGGTCATGTACCCACACCCACACGGATGTCAGATTGAGAACAGCAGCTATGCCTGTGCAGCCGTTGCATCCTAATTTACATAAATGGGACTGCCTGTACAGGGAGGCATGGAACACCTGTGCATTCTTGTGCGGGTAAACATGGCCCTCCGTGGGCATACACTTTAGTATGCTACATGTGAACGATGCTTTAGTAGCAATCATTAGCAGCATCATTAGCAGTTATTTTGTAAGTTATGTTGTGTTTATGTGCACTATTAATGATTTTAGTGTATTTGTAGTGAAAATATTGTTTTGATAAACATTTGTGCAAATATCGTGCTGCCCTAAAAATCAGTAGCACCTTTGTCTCATGGTTTGGGGGGTCTTTTACAAATTCTGAAAGCTATAAGTGAAAAAGCAAAAACCTCCACATTTTCGAAAACGTTTATGTACCTCCGATTTTCACTATTTCTCAGAAAGGCACAATTTAAAATTTACAAATATTTTTTATTTATAGAGGAATTTTGTAAAATTAGTTGTGATTTTATCTGCTAATAATGGTTTTAGTGTATTTTTTGCGAATATATTGGTTGGATAAACATTTGTGCAAATACTGCGGAGTCTAAAAAAATCAATAGCACCCTTTTTTTATTCTAGAGGTCATATGCTTTCAGAAAATATATTGTTTTGGGGGTCTTTCACAAATTCTGAAAGCTGTAAGGGAAAAATTAAAACCTTCAGATTTTTAGAGAAATTTGGATATTTACATTTTTGTGTGTGTTCGATTTTCACCATTTTGCAAAAAGGCGCAATGTAAAAATTAAATTTTTTTGTTATTTATTAACTCCATACAGGTTAAGATTTTATATCTAGTAGGGATTTAGCAGGAATTTTGTAAAATTAGCTGTGTTTTTATCTGCTAATAATGGTTTTAGTGTATTTTTTGCAAATATATTGGTTTGATAAACATTTACGCAAATACCGTGGGGTCTAAAAAATCATTAGCACCTTCTTTTTATTCTAGAGGTTATATGTTTTTAGAAAATATATGGTTTTGTGGGTCTTTCACAAATTCTGAAAGCTGTAAGGGAAAACTACAAACCTTCCGATATTTAGACAAATTTGGATATTTACACTTTTGTGTAAATTTTCACCATTTTGCAAAAAGGCGCAATTTAAAAGTTACAAATATTTGTTATTTATTAACTCAATTAGGTTAAGCTTTTATATTTAGTAGGAATTTTGTAAAATGTACTGTGTTTTTATCTGCTAATAATAGTTTTAGTGTATTTTTTTGCAAATATATTGGTTTGGTAAACATTTGCACAAATACCGCAGGGTCCAAAATATCAGTAGCACCTTCTTTTTATTCTTCTGTTTATGTGCTTTCAGAAAATATATGTTTGGGGGGTCTTTGACAAACTCTGAAAGCTATAAGTGAAAAATAATAAAGCAAAGGAAAAATTGCAAAAACGGTCTGGCCACCTGAGTGTACAAAATGGAGCACAGGTCCTGGCAGCGAAAGGGTTAAAAAGAGTAAACACAGTTGATTGATAATAAATGGCATCAGTCAAACACTAACCATGAGTGAAAGAAAAAGTTTTTGTGTTATCATTCATATTCTCTGAAAAATGACCAAGAAATCATAAATTCTGCCAGGGTATGTAAACTTATGAGCACAGCTGTGTGTGTGTGTATATACTCTGTGTGTGTGTATATATATATATATATATATATATATATATATTATGTATAATATATATAAACAAGTCTGCCTCTAAATTCCATTCTAAAGCCGCGTATCAGATTGTTGGCCAACAAAGCGTCAGACTTTTGTCTGAAGGGCGTGTGACGTGAACTTGCCTTGCATACAAACAATACACAATTGTCGGCCACCAAATACGAACATAGTGATGTACTAGACATACTATGACCTGATAAAGAGGAAGTTCAATTGTCCCATTTGGGCTCCTTCAGCTAATTTTGTGTTAGTAGAAGTTTGGTGAGTGTTGATTCGTGCTTTTCACTTCGTTCTTTTCAGTTTGTTTCTGAACGGCCATTCGTCAACCAGCCATGTTGCGGAATTGGAGCAGAGAATGTGCTATTATTGGGCTTGGAGTTATTGCTTTGACCCAAGTTCAGTCCAGGAACAGGAGGAGGAGGAGTTCTTGGACCAAAAATTGGTTGCTTAATCGTGACCACTTATGTCATATGCCTTTGTTTCGGGAGCTTCAGGAGAATAATCCAGATGATTTTCAGAATTGTCTCCAGATGATGGACCCCTGCTTTCACCAACTTTTGGCATTGGTGACCCCCTATATTAAGAAGCAGGACACATGCATGAGGCTTGCAAAAGCTAATAGCCACCTCGTGTTAATTGGCGACGGGTAGAAGTCTCCAGAACCTCAAGTTTACCACTGGGATCTCCCCCAGGCTCTGGAACTCATTATTCCAGACACCTGCTCAGCCATTATTCAAGTACTGCAGAAGGACTATATTCGGGTAAGTTTTTACCTTTAAGATCACATTCTATGTATTAATGTTTGCTAATGTATTGTCTTAATTTGTTGATTACATAATTATCGATATTGTAATATGCTGTGAATGTCCTCTTTGTCCTCATGCATGCTGTAAGCTTTTCCTTATCCTTTGTTGGCCTACATGCATATTTTCCATAACTAACCTCCCCAGCATGCTATCCTGGGCACATACACACCTAGCCTAGTAACAGTGTTTTTTGTCAGCTAAATTTTGGGGCTTACCCTAAACAACACCTAAAATGTGTACAAATGTTATTGTTGTCCTCAAATTCAGGCAGAGTGCAAGAGACATTTTTTTGGGGCACAAACTCATTTGAAACCCTCCCTCCCCCCAAAAATGCAAAGTCAACAGATACAAATACTCTATCTGCTGACTTTGCCAAACCCATGCACACTATCCCTCTTTTGTGTTTAAATTCTGTCTAAATTCACCCAACCATGTAGTGCAAGGGCCTGCCTGATTACCTACAAATTGTAACGTAGACAGTTTTTGTCTCCTATTATATTGATAGGTATTTTCAGAATGTCAAAATGTGCTGCAATTTGGACAGTGTGGATTCATATTTTTAGATTATGACACTTCTTACCTGTCCACTGGGCTGCCAATAGTATAATTAAGGAGGGGCTGACTAAAGTATCCCCGATTATTTGTGCAAACAGCTCTCATTGAAGTGAAGAGGGTTAACCCACAAAACACAGTGTGTTAACATGTGCTAGCTCTCATCACAGGGTATCAATGAACATGTTTTGGGAGTGCAACCCCTTCCTTGCAATTCCTTCCAATGCAACATATCTGCACTCATTCGGCCAATTGTGCATCTTGTAAGATCATGACATAGTAAGAAGACAAAAAAGGATTAAGAGAACGATGGTCAAGGCCCTACATAGTGAGTTATGGTCAAAATACTATTCAAATTCAGGGAGTACCTACCTACCCATTCTATTGTTGCTTGCAACTTGCTTGCCCTTCAGACACCTACACTACTAGGAATGTACACACTGCAAATACTCAGTAATCTTGGCCCTGGTGCCTGGGTCTCCAAAACTCAGGTACCTAGCAAAAATTACAGCTCCTTCCACCTCTTCCTTCTCCATGCTAATGTTAAGGCACTACATACTCTGCTAATGTGTGAAGGTGGTGTTTTTTTTGTTCAGCTAAACACTCAACATGTAGACACATTTGAAGCCAGATTCCAAGAATACTTACTTGCGCAAACAAGAGGCTCACAAATACTTTCTGCCTCTTCGGGGTCGCTTTGGCCCTCAGAGTGACTTGTGTCAGGGAATTTGCCATCCACAATGGACAGGTCTGTGCTGGGTCCAGGAGTCAGATCCCACGCCTCCAAACCAACATCCTGGGTGAGATGACCACACTCACTTTCCTCTAAAAAGAAACAATACTTCATTTCTTAATTTCTTTTTTTCATTAAGCCACCCCTAGTCCCATCTGTTTCTAGCATCAATTTTGCTACATTAGTTGACCAACCTTGCATCCTGGGTGAGATGACCACACTCACTTTCCTCTAAAAAGAAACAATACTTCATTTCTTCATTTCTTTTTTTCATTAAGCCACCCTAGTCCCATCTGTTTCTAGCATCAATTTAGCTGCATTAGTTGACCAACCTTGCACTTGGTCTGATGACAATGTTGGTTCCTGACTAATGGACTCCACCATGCTGCACTGTGTTTTTTTACAGTGAAAAATGCATAGAAAAGGGAAGGTGATGTCATTTTACAGAGGGCAAACACTGGACAAGTGCCAACATTGAAAAAGTCCTGCAGTTGCCCCCCACCCCTCTTGTCTCCTATGGGATAGGGGATATATGATGATCATTCTAGCAGGCATAACTCTCTGTGACTGTGATCCCCGGGGCCTCTCCTCTAGCCATGTCTACACCGGCAAGGCTACATTAATGGGCACTGATGAGCCAGGTAGCAACCAGAAAGTGTTCTTTACTCCTTAAGTTCTGCCCTAAGCCCATGGCCTTTGGCCCACCTAGAATAAGGCCTGTCGGTGGCTAAATGAGTAAGTTTGAAGTTGTCACTTACATTTTTGGTGGGAAGATGGCCTTATTGCCCCCCTTGTTGGGGCCCGAGCGAGGATAGCCTTCCTTCGCCCCTTCTGGTGCCTTGGCTGTTGCCTCAGAAAAAAATTAGGTACAAAAATAAAGACATGTCCAAAAACAGAACCAAATAAGAATGTTTGTATCTACTTTATATTTTACTTCATCTTTATCCCATTAAAGAAATAGAGAATGTGTGCTGCATTTCGAGATTTCATAATTTGCCGCGTCACGAATGTTAATTCTCCATTACGAACGCTGGTTTACAAGACCAGCTGCTTCCAGCTCATCCTTGCTTCCGAGCATGCATGTTTGTACTTTGAACTTTTGTGTGATGGACTTGTGTACAGACGAGATGAAAATCTGACAACAGACTGTAGTCCGCCGACAATTTACTAGCCTGCCATCCAACATTTGTTGGCGGAAAGTTGGACAACTTTGATGATCTGATGGAGCGTTGGATTTTAGGCAGTCTGTCATCACACAATTCCCTGCTGAAAACCTGATTGTGTGTACAAGGCTTTAGGCTCCATTCACACTAGCGCGTTTTTTGATGCATTTTGCATTTTGCAGAAATGCACGGGAATTTTTTAACATGGGTTCCTATGGAACATGTTCACATCAATGCCTTTTTGTTTCTCTGCATTTTTGGAAAGGGTCAGGGACTTTTTTTCATGCAAAATGCAGCGTTTTGCATGTAATAGAATTCAATGGACAAGCATCAAAAACGCAAGTGCACCGTTTTTGCAGCGTTTTTGATGCGTTTTTGGTGCGTTTTTGATGCGTTTTTGCGTTTTTTTTGTTTTTTTTTACATTTTTTTTAAAACTGTAAAAAAAAATGTTAAAAAAAAAACGCAAAACGCGGCAAAATCACGGCAAAATCGCAGCAAAAACGCGGCAAAAACGCGGCTCAAAAACGTGGCAAGCATGAAAAAAAAACCTCCAAAAACGCTCAAAAGCAACATGCATAGGTGTGAATCGAGCCTTAGGCTCGATTCACACTAGCGCGTTTTTTGATGCATTTTGCATTTTGCAGAAATGCACGGGAATTTTTTAACATGGGTTCCTATGGAACATGTTCACATCAATGCTTTTTTGTTTTTTTGCGTTTTTGGAAAGGGTCGGGGACTTTTTTACATGCAAAATGCAGCGTTTTGCATGTAATGGTTTTCAATGGACAAGCATCAAAAACGCAAGTGCACCTTTTTTGCAGCGTTTTTGCAGCGTTTTTGATGCGTTTTTGGTGCGTTTTTGCCGTTTTTTTTTTTTTTTTTTTTTTTTTTTTTTTTTTTTACATTTTTTTTTAGACTGTAAAAAAAACTGTAAAAAAAAAAAAAAAAAAAAAAACGCAAAACGCAAATCGCGGCAAAAACGCGGCAAAAACGCGGCAAAATCGCGGCAAAAACGCGGCTCAAAAACGTGGCAAGCATGAAAAAAAAACCTCCAAAAACGCTCAAAAGCAACATGCATAGGTGTGAATCGAGCCTTAGGCTCCCTTCACACCAATGCATTTTTTCATGCTTTTTGCTTTTTGCAGAAACGTAGGACTTTTTTTTTAACATGTGTTCCTATGGAACATGTTCACATCAATGCATTTTTGTGCCTCTGCATTTTTGGAAAGGGTCAGGGACTTTTTTAAACCACTACAATGGAGAAGCTGCAGAAAAGCATGTAGAAAAGCATGTTTTAAGGCTCCATTCAAACTAGCGCGTTTTTTTATGCATTTTGCATTTTGCAGAAATGCACGGGAATTTTTTAACATGGGTTCCTATGGAACATGTTCACATCAATGCCTTTTTGTTTCTCTGCATTTTTGGAAAGGGTCAGGGACTTTTTTTCATGCAAAATGCAGCGTTATGCATGTAATAGAATTCAATGGACAAGCATCAAAAATGCAAGTGCACCGTTTTTGCAACGTTTTTGATGTGTTTTTGGTGCGTTTTTGATGCGTTTTTGCCGTTTTTTTTTTTTAATTTTTTTTTTATTTTTTTTATTTTTTTTAAGACTGTAAAAAAAACTGTAAAAAAAAAAAAAAAAACGCAAAACGCGGCAAAAACGCTGCTCAAAAACGTGGCAAGCATGAAAAAAAAACCTCCAAAAACGCTCAAAAGCAACATGCATAGGTGTGAATCGAGCCTTACTGCGTTTTTACTGCAATTTTGCTGAAATTTGTGTTTTGCTTTTTTGTTTTTAAAAAGGAACATGTTTATTCGACAAAAACAAAAAGGAAAGCATACATACATGTTTTACATTGAAACTTATTCATATACCAAACGCTTACCCAGGTGATGTGTTTTGCTTTTTTAAATCTGCCTAACAATAACCCCCCCCCAAAAACCCCATAAGAAATGCAAAATGCAAATTGCAACATAAAACACGGAAAGCACAACAAAAAGCACTGCAGAAATGCTCAAAGTCAACATGCATAGATGTAAATGATGCATGTTGCTTTTGAGGCTGGATTCACACCTATGCATTTTTGCAGATTTGCACTACAGAACATGTTCCATAGGAAACCATGCTAAATGGACTGTAGTGCAAATCTGCAAAATGCAAAAAGCACTAAAAATGCATAGGTGTGAATCCAGCCTGAAAGTTTCTGCAGTGCTTTTTAGGCCTGATTCACACCTATGCATTTTTAGTGCTTTTTTTCATTTTGCAGATTTGCACTACAGTCCATCTAACATGGTTTCCTATGGAACACGATCTGTAGTGCAAATCTGCAAAATGCAAAAAGCACTAAAAATGCATAGGTGTGAATCCAGCCTGAAAGTTTCTGCAGTGCTTTTTAGGCCTGATTCACACCTATGCATTTTTAGTGCTTTTTTTCATTTTGCAGATTTGCACTACAGTCCATCTAACATGGTTTCCTATGGAACACGATCTGTAGTGCAAATCTGCAAAATGCAAAAAGCACTAAAAATGCCTAGGTGTGAATCAGACCTTAGGCTCGATTCACACCTATGCATGTTGCTTTTGAGCGTTTTTGGAGGTTTTTTTTTCATGCTTGCCACGTTTTTTAGCCGCGTTTTTGCCGCGTTTTTGCCGCGTTTTTGCCGCGATTTGCGTTTTGCGTTTTTTTTTTTTTTTTTTTTTTTTTACAGTTTTTTTTACAGTCTAAAAAAAAATGTAAAAAAAATTAAAAAAAAAAAAAAAAAAAAAAAAAAAACGGCAAAAACGCACCAAAAACGCACCAAAAACGCATCAAAAACGCTGCAAAAAAGGTGCACTTGCGTTTTTGATGCTTGTCCATTGAAAACCATTACATGCAAAACGCTGCATTTTGCATGTAAAAAAGTCCCCGACCCTTTCCAAAAACGCAAAAAAACAAAAAAGCATTGATGTGAACATGTTCCATAGGAACCCATGTTAAAAAATTCCCGTGCATTTCTGCAAAATGCAAAATGCATCAAAAAACGCGCTAGTGTGAATCGAGCCTTAGGCTCAATTCACACCTATGCATGTTGCTTTTGAGCGTTTTTGGAGGTTTTTTTTTCATGCTTGCCACGTTTTTGAGCAGCGTTTTTGCCGCGTTTTTGCCGCGTTTTTGCAGCGTTTTTGCCGCGATTTTGCCGCGATTTGCGTCTTGCGGTTTTTTTTTTTGCAGTTTTTTTTTTCAGTCTTAAAAAAAATTAAAAAAAAAAAAAAAAATTAAAAAAAAAAAAAAAAAAAACGGCAAAAACGCATCAAAAACGCATCAAAATTGCATCAAAAACGCAGCAAAAACGGTGCACTTACGTTTTTGATGCTTGTCCATTGAATTCTATTACATGCAAAACGCTGCATTTTGCATGAAGAAAAGTCCCTGACCCTTTCCAAAAATGCAGAGAAACAAAAAAGCATTGATGTGAACATGTTCCATAGGAACCCATGTTAAAAAAAAAGTCCTACGTTTCTGCAAAAAGCAAAAAGCATGAAAAAATGCATTGCATCAAAAAACGCGCTAGTGTGAATGGAGCCTTAGGCTCGATTCACACCTATGCATGTTGCTTTTGAGCGTTTTTGGAGGGTTTTTTTTCATGCTTGCCACATTTTTGAGCAGCGTTTTTGCCGCGTTTTTGCTGCGATTTTGCCGCGATTTTGCCGCGATTTGCGTTTTGCGTTTTTTTTTTGTTTTTTTTTACAGTTTTTTTTTACAGTCTTAAATAAAATAAAAAAAAAAAAAAAAAAAAAAACGGCAAAAATGCATCAAAAACGCACCAAAAACGCATCAAAAACGCTGCAAAAACGGTGCACTTGCGTTTTTGATGCTTGTCCATTGAATTCTATTACATGCAAAACGCTGCATTTTGCATGAAAAAAAGTCCCTGACCCTTTCCAAAAATGCAGAGAAACAAAAAGGCATTGATGTGAACATGTTCCATAGGAACCCATGTTAAAAAATTCCCGTGCATTTCTGCAAAATGCAAAATGCATCAAAAAACACGCTAGTGTGAATGGAGCCTTACTGTGCTTTCTGTGTTTTTGTAACCGTGATTTTACAACAATTTGTATTTTGCAATATGTGTCCTTTTTTTTGCACCCCCCCACCCACCACTCATGTTGATAGGGACAAGGGCCTCTTCCCGACAACTCTGGCCGGTTGTTGTCGGGGTCTGTGGGCAGGGGGCTTATGGGAAATCTGGAAGCCCCCTTTAACAAGGGGGCCCCAGACCGCCCCTATGTGAATGGGTATTGTGTACATTGTACCCTTACCCATACACCAAAAAAGCAGTGCAATGTAAAAAAAAACAAGAGCTGGTTTTTGACAAGTCCTTTATTAAAAAAATAGCTCTGTCTTCTCCCCAAGCTGTCTTCTCCCGCTGCCATCTATCCCAGTGGGGTCTTCTCCCCGAGCTGTCTTCTCCCACAATCATCTCTCCCGCTGCCATTTTCGCTCGGATCTCTCTTCTCCCACACCGCTGTCTTTGTCCTCGCTGCCATTTTTTTTTGTGAATTTTTTTAGCCGCCAATTTTTTTTACATTCAACTGTCAGCGGGGAAGCCTGCAAACAGCTGATGACTCATCCATTGCTAAGGACGCGACGGCTGGCTTTCCCATTCCTTAGCAACCAGCTATATACAATAAATGTAAAAAAAAGACACAAATCGTGGCAAAATCACTGTAAAATTGCGGTAAAAACACAGTACTTGCGTTTTGGATGTGGGTTCATTGAAGTCTATTACATGCAAAACACTGCTTTTTGTGGGAAAAAAGTCCCCAACCCTTTCCAAAAACACAGAGGCACAAAAATGCATTGATCTGAACGTGTCCATAGGAACCCAACCCATGTTAAAAAAATTATCCGCATTTCTGCAAAATGCAAAAATCATGAAAAAATGCATTAGTGTGAATCAAGCCTGAGGCCTGATTCTCACCTATGCATTTTTAGTGCTTTTTGCAGACTTGCACTACAGTCCATTTAACATGGTTTCCTATGGAACATGTTCTGTAGTGCAAATTGAGTGTTTCTGCAGTGCTTTTTGCGGTGCTTGCCACATTTTTGGACACGCGTTTTTACCGCGATTTTACAGCGATGTTGCCGCAATTTGTGTTTTGCAGGTTTTTTTACACTGTATATAGCTGGTTGCTAAGGACAGGGCTGGGAAGCCAGTCGCCGCGTCCTTAACAACCGATGAGTCATCAGTTGTCAGTGGGCTTCCCGCTGAATATAAAAAAAAATGCTGGCTAAAAAAAAATAGTGAGAAAAAACAGCGTGGGATCCCCCAGGTCCATACCAGGCCCTTGGGTCTAGTATAGATTCAGAGGGGACCCCCACACACCAATTTTTTTTTTATAAATGGCTTTGGGGTCTCCCCAAAATCCATACCAGACACTTATCCGAGCATGCAAGGAAAGCGAGGGGACGAGTGAGCGCCCCCCCTGAACCATACCAGGCTGCATGCCCTCAACATGGGGGATGGGTGCTTTGGGGCAGGGGGGCCCTGCCCCCCACCCCAAAGCACCTTGCCCCCATGTTGATGAGGACAAGGGCCTCTTTCCGGCAACCCTTGTCCGGTGGTTGTCGGGGTCTGCGGGTGGGGGGCTTATCGGAATCTGGAAGACCCCTTTAACAAGATGTGAATGAGTATGGGGCACATTGTCCCCCTACCTATTCACCAAAACAAAGTAGTGTAGTGTAGTAAAAAATACAGTAGACAGTTTTTGACAAGTGTTTTATTAAAAATCTTCTTCTTCTTCTCCGCTTCTTTCTCTGGTCTTCCTCCATCTTCTCCCGCATCTTCATCCTCCGGTCTTCTCCTTCTCCCCCTGCTTCTTCTTCCGCTCCTCTTCTGTCTTCTTTGTCCGGTGTTCTTCTTCTGCCGCCGCTCCTGCCAACGATCCTTCTCTGATGCTGCGTCCCGCCGATCTGTCGGCACCGATGTCCTGCATTTCTTAAACAATGATGGGGGCGTGGCAATCGGATTACGTCATCCAGAGGCCATGCCCCCTTGTGACGTCACCGCCCTGGGCATCAAAAACTGTCTACTGTATTTTTTAACACTACATTACTTTTTTTGGTGAATGGGTAGGGGTACAAAGATTCCGATAAGCCCCCCACCCGCAGACCCCACCGGGCAAGGGTTGTCGGGAAGAAGCCCTTGTCCCTATCAATATGGGGGCAAGGTGCTTTGGGGTGGGGGGCGCAGAGCTGACAATGGCCGGCTTCCCAGCCCCCTCCTTAGCAACCAGCTCTATACAGTTGTAAAAAAAAGAAATTAAAAAATGCAAATTGCGGCAAAATTGCGGCAAAATGGTGGTAAAAACGCGGTACTTGCATTTTGAATGTGGGTCCATTGAATTCTATTACATACAAAACGCTACATTTTGCGGGAAAAAAGTCCTTGACCCTTTCCAAAAACGCAGAGGCACAAAAATGCATTGATGTCCATAGGAACCCATGTTAAAAAATTTCCCTGCATTTCTGCAAAAATGCAAAATGCATCAAAAAACACATTTGTGTGAATCGATCCTAAGACAAGTTCAGCAAACATCCAAAAATCCACAAATGCAAACTTTAATGAGAACCCAATTGAAAATCAGTACGAGGCAAATATTGAAAAAAAATTCTTTTCTTTTTAAAGGCTTATGCCGTGTACACACGACCAGGTTTTTCATCTGAACTAGTCCAACGGGACGAATCCGTCGGACAATTCTATCGTGTGTGGGCTTCATCGAACCTTTTATGTCGAAAAATCTGTCAAGGTTTAGAAATAGAACATGTTTCAAATCCAATCGAAAAATCCGTTCATCTGTATGCTAGTCCGACGGACAAAAAAGGACGCAAAGGCAGCTCATGGCTACTGGCTATGAACTTCCTTATTCTAATCCGGTCTTACGTTATCACGTTCAAAATGATCGGACTTTGGTGTGATCGTGTAGGCAAGTCCATTTTGTTGGAACTCCGTCGTAACTCCATCGAAAAGTCCTTCGGAGTTAAGTCCGAGGAAAAGTCCGGTCGTGTGTACACGGCATAAGGCTCCATGCACACTGGACTTTTCAAAAATTCTTCTGGATGTCGGATTGCTGGCAGAAAAACGCTGCTTGAAAAATGCGCTTTTATCAGCGCTTTGTGATTGTGTTTATGCGCCTCAATGCACACTTTTCAGCGTCAGCATTTTTGGGCGTTTTTTTTTAAAAACACTTTTTTTTTAAAGACACTCCCAAACTCCCACAATGCATTTCTAAACTCCCACAATGCATTGTAAAAATTGAATTTAATAGACACTGCCTTGTAAGACCACTCACTAGTCCTCCTCTCTATGCAAAACTCCCTCACTAGGCCATCGGGTTCGCACTAGCAACTTAATGAATCCATACTGAGTGACCCCATAAAAAACACAGAAATAGAGAAATCCCTGAAGGAATACTTCTTACTCAACAATGTAGATGACCTCTACCCCGAGATTCTCTTGGCAGCCCAAAAAGCCACCATTAGGGGCAAAATCATCAGCATAGAGAGACTAATAGACATAAAAAAAAACTTGAAAATACTTTTTCTGCCCTCAAAATCCAACACAAGAAGTTCCCTTCTAAAACCCTAATAGATCAATTGGATGCTGTCAGGCTGAAATTGAATTTAGCCCTCACGGTAAAAGCGGAAAAACACATCCGCTGGAGTGGAACTAAATTCTACCACCAAAAAGATAAAATAGGGCCTATGCTAGCCTCCAAGCTATCCCCATAGACACACACCCACTGCCTACCTAGGATTAGAGTAGTAGGCAATCCTCCCTCTGCACACCCCAACAAGGTGCTTGAAGCCCACCGAGGTTTCTACACCAACCTCTATAGCATGACCCCCACGAACAAGGGCCCCTTGATTTCTGGCTTTCTCTGAGACCTTCCGATACCAACTCTCACCGCTGAACACAAGGACGTTATGGAGGTGAGCATCTCTGTTGAGGAAATAAGGGAGGTCATTAAAAACCTCAAAACAGGATCAGCTCCTGGGCCCGACGGTCTATCCGTTCCATATTACAAAGCATTAGCACCTCACATGGCAAAATTTTTTAACGAGAAGGCACAGGGATCTCCC
The DNA here is from genome assembly GCA_037952925.1 of Lithobates clamitans. Lineage (NCBI taxonomy): Eukaryota > Metazoa > Chordata > Amphibia > Anura > Ranidae > Lithobates > Lithobates clamitans. Next base: position 1,332,573 of record JBBGZY010001913.1, on the reverse strand, counting down.
TTGGATCTTCAACTCAATGCTGCCTACATAATGGTAATCCCCAAACCAAGTAAGAACCCAGAAGAGGTTGAGAATAATAAACCAATCTCCCTAATAAATAACGACCTCAAGATTTTGACAAAAATCCTGGCCAACTGCTTAGCCTCCTTTATAAATCGGTACATCCATAAAGATAAAGTAGGGTTCATTCCAGGCAGACAGGGGCCAGACCAAATCAGAAGGGCCATTGGTCTCCTTTCTACAATTAAGATGGGACGGGGGCCCCAAACAAGAAGGGATGCTTCTATCCCTGGACCTGCACAAGGTCTTCGACACAGTCGAATGGCCTTATCTATTTACATTACTGAAGCAATGGGGATTTGGCAAGCGCTTCCTGGGCATTCTAAACTCCCTCTACTCTACACCTACATCACTGATTCAACTCAACGGGCACCACTCTAAACCTTTCAACATAGCAAGGGGCACTAGACAAGGATGCCCCCTATCCCCTTTAATATTCGCCATAGCCATTGAGACACTGGCGGTTGAAATTTGTTCCAGTCCCAATATCCAAGGAGTTTCCTGTGGCTCCTAAATACACAAATGCGGCCTCTTCACAGACGATATGCTGCTATTCATAACTTCACATCCCTCCCTAACCTCTGTAAACTCCTGAACGATTTTGCAATGGCATCATGTCTCCGGGTAAACTATGACAAATCCCATGCATTCAACATATCTCTGAAACCAGCCACAGTGTAGACGCTGCAAAGCTCCTTTAAATTTAGATGGAACGTTTCATCCATAGAATACCTACGGATTAACCTTACCACCAAAATAGACTTGAGTCAGAGTTAAAAACCTGGGCAAGTAAAGAACTATCCTGGCTGGGTAGGATCCACTCCTCCCCAGACTGCTATACTTATTTAGAGACATCCCGATTAACCTAAGGAAAGATCATTTGCAATCTCTCCAAAGGAAAGTCATCATGTTTATCAGGGCAGGAGCAGGACATAGGTTACCAAGAAATACTATATACCGACAGCATACACAGGGGGGAATAGGGCTGCCAAGATTGCTCTGGTACTTTCAGGCGGTGAGACTCGCCCAAACATTCCACAGTTTACTCCAGAAATGAAAAACCAGACTGGATTCAAATAGAGAGACAGGCGGCACCCACTTACACCCTCGACTATTTACTATGGATCCCCTCCAAGGAAAGACCCCCCATACTCTCACCTATCCTTTCGCAATCCCTAACACTATGGGATAAATTGAAATCCCATACCTCCTTAACCTCTGCCTGCCTTCCTGTGGCCCACATTTTCAACAGCCAAGACTTCGTTCCTGGTCAAGACATAAAATCCTTTAAACGGTGGTTTGACAAGGGGTTGTATCAGATCGGACACTTCTTTACTGCAACAGGCCCAATAACTTTAAAATTCTGTGAGCAACAACTGGAAATCCCTAGTGGGGAGCACTTCAGGCTTCACCAAATACAACACAAGATATGGAAAGGGAAACCCATCCCACCTAGATTCACTCCATACGAGTTATGGTCAGGACAGGCCACGGATCAGAGGGGTGGAATCTCTGTCATCTACCAGTCATTAGCCCAGCAGGCAGGCAAAACCCCTTACATGTCCGCATGGGAAAACAATCTCCAAATTCAATGGGATTTTGAAAAATGGCAAACATCCATTTCCAGAGCCTATAAAGGGAAAAAGAATATTTCCCTAATAGAATCTAACCTCAAAGTGATGACCAGATGGTATCTCACGCCTACTAAATTAGCCCACATGTATCCCTCTGCGAACCCCCAGTGCTTTAGGGGAAGTGAAATGAACAGCTCCATGGACCACACCTGGTGGGAATGCCCCAGAATCAGGCCATTCTGGAAAAGGATGTTTAACCTAATCCAAACAGTGACGGGCATCCAGGTACCTAGAACCCCCGCAGTAGCCCTCCTGAATGCTAATATCCCAAAGACACTTAAATGGAATTGCAAATTAATTCACGTTATTCTTTTGGGCAATAAGATGACAATTGCCAAAACCTGGAAACAGCCCGGGGTCTCTTTCTCAGCTGCCAAGCATAAAATATCTTGGATGATGTCCCAAGAGAAATTGACCAGTGTTTTGCTAGACTCAAAAGCACAGTTTGAATTCACCTGGGAACCGTGGGTCAAAAACGTGGGTATCTCCCTCATTCCCGGGATGCAAGTATACCAAGTAAGCTTCAACACTATCCATCCAACCCACTTCCTTCTGAATGGCTCCTTGCTCTTTCCCCTCTTCTCCCCCCTTCCACTTTTATTTATTTCTTTGGACCCATCTCATTTAGGTATGATGTGGCCCTATACAACACTCTGTTCGACAGTGAAGCATAAGAGCCTCCAGGCCCTCAAGTATTAGAGTCCCCCCCAGGGGCTCATAGGCTAGGTGCTCATATCAACTCAACACACACAGTGCCCTTTGCCCACCATTAGAGTTGGCTGCACTCTTGGTGTCCTGGGGTGGCTGTCCCAGCACAGTAAGTTTCCTTTAGGGGTGCCGGGGGAGCTCCCCAGGGGCTCCAGAACCAGGTTGATCAAGGCATGGGTACTGCATGGGTACTGTGAGGTACCCTCTAAACCGCCTCAGAATTATAACCCAAAACATACCAAACATATGTGCTTTTCATATTTGTAAGTGAATACTCCCTTTCCACGCCACTAGGAGGTATCTTATGTTGCATTGTATCTTGATTTTGATGTATCGCATGTATCCTGTTTTTTCATTTTTGGAAAATAATAAAAACTTTGAAAGTAAAAAAAAATGAGTAAAAAAAAAATAATCTTTTAAAAAAATGCACATACAAATGTAATATATTTTTAAAAAAATTGTAAACAATGTTACATAAAAATACACTCAATACCAATACTACATCACCCCACTGGTCACTCCCTGCTATAAAAATTACTTACCTTCTCGACTCCATGGAGTGTCTTAGGAAAACAAGCTCTCCTGCTAAGGGGTGTGGCCTAATAATTGAAGGTGCTCCACTGCGCTACTTTGATCTTTCTTCAGCCTATGGCTCATTTCACCCCAGTCCTCTGTTAGGCTGTGGCGATCTCATTCCAGTTGGTGGTCTGCCAAAGAAGGGAGAATGGGAGGCCAAACTTTGCTTCCTGTATGCACAGAATTTCCTGTTTTCTTTTTGTAAGCTCCGAAATCACAAAAAACGCCAAAGCGCGTTTATGCGCATTTAACTCTTTTAAGTGTTTTTGTGGTCAGCTCCTGACCACGATTGTAGGGCGTTCAGACAACAGCCCATAAACTCCACTGCTGATAAATATCCAAAAAAGTTCATGTGTGCATGGACACATAGGATAACTTAGAGGGGAGTTTATGGGCTTTTAAAAAAATGCCCAAACTCCCAAAAACAGCTGTTTATGAGCTTCAGTGTGCATGGACCTAATAGACAAGTGAATGTTAAATAAAGGACAAGGGGAGCTACCAGGGGACATGTACGAATACCTCTTCATGAAGAGCAGCTCTTTTAATAAAGTTTAAAGGGGAACATTAAAAATACACAATTCATTTAAATAACGTGCTTTGGGAATACCTTGAACCTATCTGACCTATCTATAAAGTGGCGTACTACAGCAAAAGTGACATATAGAAGGTAAAAAAAAAATGCCATTTAAATTGCCCACCCATAATGACATTTCTTCGCTGGCTTGGTTTAATTTGGTGGTCATTAAATAACAGTCCCTAGCTGGTTTATTCTTCTTGCAAGGAAAGCAGCTAGGAATCCCCTCCACATCCATACCAGACAACTCTAAATAAGACTCTAGGGTCCTTCCTAAAATTCACACCAGACAATATTGCAGCATGCAGTCTGACTGATCAGAAAATGGGGCAGGACAGTGAACCAAACAAGGCCACATGTTCTCAACATGGGAAGGGTAGCTTGCCAAGTTGGTCCTAGGTCCTATTTCCCAAAACCCTGGTGGTTGTGGGGGTGGGAAATTATCAAAATTTGGAAGTCCCCTTCAAAATAAGGGGTCTCCAGATATAAGATGCGTTTCCGGGGGCATGGGCAGAAGCCGACCGAGATGGCTGCTTGCTGAAACAGTTCTGCGGGACAGCAGCTTTCTAGGGCACAGAGCGACAGGTAATCACCCTCTACCCACTAATACAACCTTCATACAAGCCCGTCTAAATACATTTTTGACATTAATATGTCTTCAGTTAGCAACCCAGCTACTTCAGTTAGCAACCCAGCAACTGAACTACTAGACAAAATTGAAGAATTGAAAACGATAAATAAAACAAAACCCCACTCAAATCACTAGCAATAAAAGCTTTCAGGCCAGAAATGATCTTAGATCTTTCCTAAGCACCAAACATGCCAAGATGTTATTAACCACTTCAGGCCCGGAAGGATTTACCCCCTTCCTGATCAGAGCATTTTTTGCAATTCGGCACTCGTCGCTTTTGCTGACAATTGGGTGGTCGTGCAACGTTGTACCCAAAGTTGATGTCCTTTTTTCCCACAAATAGAGCTTTCTTTTGGTGGTATTTGATCACCTTTGCGGTTTTTATTTTTTGCGCTATAAACAAAAAAAGAGCGACGATTTTGAAAAAAAAGCAATATGTTTTACTTTTTGCTATAATAAATATCCCCCAAAAATATATAAAAAAACAAATGTTTTCCTCAGTTTAGGCAGATATATATTCTTCTACATATTTTTGGTAAAAAAAACCCCACAATTAAGCGTATATTGATTGGTTTGCGCAAACGTTATAGCGTCTACAAAATAGGGGATAGATTTATGGCATTTTTATTATTCATTTTTTTTACTAGTAATGGCAGCGATCTGTCATTTTTATTGGACTGTGACATTATGGCGGACACATCAGACACTTTTGACACTATTTTGGGACCATTGTCATTTAAAATAGCCACTGATTACTGTATAAATGACACTGGCAGGGAAGGGGTTAAACACTGGGGGGCGATCAAGGGGTTAAGTGTGTCTTAGGTAGTAATTCTAACTGTGGGGGGGATCGGCTACCACTTACATGACAGCGACCAATGCTCCCAATGATAGAGATCAGTAGATCCCTGTCATGTTACTAGGCAGAACAGGGAAATGCCTTGTTTACATAGGCATCTCCCCGTTCTGCCTCGCTGTCTCATGATCACTGGCCGCTGGCAAACATTGAGTTCCCGGGACCCACGGGCACAAAGGAGGCAAATTCAAAGGGACATTCAGGTATGCCCATTTGCCTGTATGAGTCATTATGCTGACGTATATGTGTGTGCGGTGGTCGGCAAGCAGTTATAATTGCGTTCTACCTTTTATGCAGCTGGCAATAAAGCTGGTAAATTATTGGCAAACCAAATTAAACAAAAAAGAGCTAAAAATAAAATCCCCCACATCTTGCATCCCACTACAGGAGACAAGATATACCACCCCAAAGATATAGCTAATGCATTTAGGGCATACTACCACACACTTTACTATTTAAAAGATGACCCCCACACAACACAACCCACTGATTCTGACATAATGGGTTTTCTAGAACTAATTAATCTTCCCAAACTGTCCTCTGTCAACTGTTCAGCGCTGCTGCGTCCTCTGGTGAATTTTCAAATTAAATGCTTTCTGCAAATATTGAACCCTGCCCAAACCAGGGAAGGAGCCGACAACCCCTTCTAACTTCCGTCCTATCTCTTTATTAAACACTGACCTTAAATTGTATGCTAGGCTAGTAGCCCAGAGACTAACCCCCATTACGCCCCACTTCATACACCCTGATCAGGTCGGGTTTACCTTAGGTAGACAAGCCTCAGATGCCACATGAAAAATATCAAACCTTCTATACCATACTGTAAAAAAAAATATAACAACTCTATTTGTTACCCTAGATACCGAAAAGTCATTTGATAGTATTCACTGGGGTTATTTGAAACATAACCTCACAAAATTTGTATCTGGTCTTCCAGAAACCGCATCCTGTTGTAGTACCACAGACTGGGTACATACACATCCTTTGCTGCTGCTCCTGATTTCATGGAAGCCTGGACCTTATTAAGCTCCTTCCTATACGTGCTTCTCAAGCTACCAATTTTCTTTTCCACAAACTCGATGTCTGCGTCAGGGACCTGCATGTTAAGTACCTGGTAGGAGAGCCTGACTGTAGGAGAAGACCTCTCATACAACGCTGGTTCAGGAGCCACTGGAATGGGGACAGTGGTCTCCTGAGCGCAGTGGGGTAGGAGTGCCTATTGGAGTGTAATCTCTGATGTAGAGGTAGAGATCCCTCCTGGGATGGCAGGACTGCAGGTGAGAGGAGACTGGAACAGCAGCAGGCTGACACACTGGATGGTGGAACTGCAGGTGAGAGGAGACTGGAACAGCAGCAGGCTGACACACTGGATGGTGGAACTGCAGGTGAGAGGAGACTGGAACAGCAGCAGACTGATACACTGGAAGTGAGGGAATCACTAGGCTGAAGCTGAAGGTGCAACAGCAAGTGGGTTGGCAGGCACAAGCAGAGTCAAACAGTCCGGGTCGGCAGGTAACTGGCACAGATAATCACAGCAGACAAAGGCAGAGTCGGTGAGCAGGCAGAGGTCGGCAACGGTAGCAGATTCAGACAGCAGAGAGGTCAGGCAGGCCGGGTCGGGATAGGAGCAGGTCGGATGGTCAAACAAGCTGGGTCAATCAGGTAGCAAGCAATCAGGATTCAGGTTCAAGCAGAGTCACAGAGCTGAGACGAAGCAGCAATGTTCCCATGGAACAGGGGAACTTTTATGTGCTAATTGGCGCCAAACCGGCGCTAACGCGAACACGCCCGTGCGTGCGCACGCACCCGCGCGCGCCCGAGCGCCGCGCTGATGCACAGCAACAGTGGCAGCTTGGCGCTGTGTCTGAACAGGGACGTGCCGGCGCACAGGCGTATGCAAGCGCCCTGATCTGGTGCTGGTGGATCCCTGACATTGCCCCCCCCAAGGGGCAGCCTCCGGATGCCCAACAACCTCTTCTTCTCAGGATGAGTAGAGAAATAAGCGCGTACTAAACGCCTAGCATGCACATTACTGTCCGGTTCCCACGAGTTACTTTCTGGGCCATAGCCTTTCCACTTGATTAAGAATTGGTTTTGCCCTTGCCTTCTTCTACAATCAAGGATAGCCTCAACCTCAAATTCCTCGCTGCCATTAACTATCACAGGTTCAGGAGGTCTTGTCCCTCTAGCAGGAAAGGGATCAGGTACAGCAGGTTTGAGCAGAGATACATGGAAAACTGGATGAATTTTAAATGAATCAGGTAAAGTCAGTTCATAAGACACTTCATTGATTTTCCTTCTAACTGGAAAGGGTCCCATGAATCTAGGTGCCAACTTCTTAGAAGGACATGCTAATTTGATATTAACGGTAGAAAGCCATACCTGATCGCCAATTTGTAAGTTCAGCTCCCCCCTCCTTTTCCGTTCGAAGATTCTCTTACCATCTGCCTGAGCCTTGGACACTGTTTCCTGCAACAACTGGCTGTTGTGACTGAGGAACTCCACTGTACTTTGTACTGCTAGGACCAAAGACTCTGAAAGAAAATCAAGTAAAAAGGTTAGGTGAAAGCCATAATTGGCGAAAAAAGGAGATTGACCGGTGGCAGAATGTTTGGCATTATTGTAAGCAAATTCTGCTATGGGTAGTAGGGATACCCAATCATCTTGTGTGAATGATGTGAAACATCTGATGTATTGTTCCAAGGTCTGATTAGTCCTCTCTGTCTGACCGTTTGTTTGAGGATGATAGGCCGAGGACAAGGCTAATTCGATCTTTAGGGTTTCACACAGGGATCTCCAGAAATGTGAGGTGAATTAAACCCCTCTATCAGAAACTATATTTACGGGTACTCCATGAAGTCTGATGATCTCCTTGACAAATATGCGAGCAGTTTCGGTGGCAGACGGGGTTCCCCTTAAAGGTAGAAAATGAGCCATTTTGGTTAGACGGTCCACTACTACAAAGATGGCTGAACACCCTTCAGAACATGGAAGCTCCACAATAAAATCCATAGAAATCATTTTCCATGGTCTGTCGGGTACAGGCAATGGTTTCAATAGGCCCCAAGCTCAATTTCTGGAGGATTTATTCTGAATGCAGACGGGACAGGAACTGACATACTTTTCACAAAAGTCTTTCAGATTGGGCCACCAGAATGTACGTTGTACTAGTTCCAGGGTTTTGCGAACTCCAAAGTGACCTGCCAATGGATGATCGTGGAGAAGTGTCAAGACCTTGACCCGAACATTTTCAGGAACGAAAATTTGGCTCCCCTTCCAGAACAGACCATCTCTATTTACTAAAGAAATCCCAGTAGGCCTGGCTGACTCAGAGGATGCTTCCTTAATCAGGGAAAGTAAATCTGTTTGTAGCAGTAAAAAATTGTTTGCGGGTAAGATGGTGTCAGGAGTAGATAAGTCCTTAGGATTGTCGTGCATACGTGATAATGCATCCGGTTTAATATTTTTTGAGCCTGGACGGTAAGTTATATGGAAGGAAAAACGTGAGAAAAACAGAGCCCAGCGGGCTTGTCGAGGTTTCAGCCGTTTGGCAGATCGTAAGTATTCCAGGTTTTTATGGTCAGTATAAATTAGTACTGGATGCATAGCCCCCTCCAACAGGTACCTCCACTCTTCCAGTGCAGTTTTAATGGCGAGAAGCTCTCGGTCACCAACGTCATAATTCTTCTCCGCAGGGGAGAGTTTACGGGAGAAGAACCCTACAGGGTGCATTACTTCTTTGTTACCTTTGCGCTGTGACAGAATCGCACCTACCGCAATCTCAGAGGCATCAACCTCTAAAATAAACGGTAGAGACGGTTCGGGGTGACTGAGGATAGGTGCTGAAGTAAACAATCTTTTGAGATTTTCGAAGGCATCTTGGGCAAGTTGGTTCCAGGAAAAACGGATATTCTGTTTGGTTAACTGCGTGATGGGTGCGATTATGGCTGAGAACCCTCTGATGAACTTTCTGTAGAAGTTCGCAAACCCCACAAACCGCTGAATTCCCTTCTTGTCCAAGGGTACCGGCCAGTCCAAAACAGCGGAAACCTTTTGTGGATCCATCTTGATGCCTGTTGCTGAGATTATTAACCCCAGAATTTGAATGCTCTGTTGTTCGAACTCACATTTCTCTGCTTTCGCATACAGACTGTGTAAGCGGAGACGGCCCAAAACTCTGCGGACATGTTCCTGATGCAATTCACGGGATTCTGAAAAAATCAAGATATCGTCCAAGTATGCAATTACAAACACATCTACAAAGTCCCTGAGGACATCGTTAATCAGGTGTTGAAAGGTTGCGGGGGCGTTGCAGAGACCAAAGGGCATGACCAGGTATTCATAATGCCCGAATCGGGTTCGGAATGCTGTCTTCCATTCATGCCCAGCCCGGATACGGATCAGATTATATGCCCCTCTCAGGTCAAGTTTAGTGAAAATAACGGCAGTCCTTAATTTTTGAAAGAGTTCAGGTATCAAGGGTAGAGGATACTGATTTTTGACCGTGATCTTGTTTAATTCATGATAGTCTATACACGGATGGAGAGACTTATCCTTCTTGGTGACGAAAAATATTCCGGCACCAGCTGGAGAGGTAGAGTGGCGTATAAAACCCTTGGCCAGGTTCTCATCCATATATATTTTTAGTACTTCCTGTTCTTTCTCTGATAATGGAAAAATGCGTCCGAATGGTATTTCGGATCCCGGCAGTAATTCAATGGGGCAATCGTAGGGGCGATGAGGTGGAAGAGAGTCTGCCCCCTTCTTGCTGAAAACATCAATGAATTCATGGTACTGTTTAGGTATGACCTGACAAAGTTTCTGGTAGGTGTCTAAACAAAGTAGGGTGGATGAAGAATCCGAATCTTTCTTAAAACAGTGTTCATGACAGTAAGAAGATGAGAATTTCCCCTTCTCCAGATGTCCAATGAATGTATGGATCGTGGGCCTGCAGCCAAGGAATGCCCAGGATGATGGGAAACATGGGAGAGGAGATGACATCAAGAACCAGCAGTTCCTTGTGTTGGGAGGAAGTAGAAGCAGGCAGAGGCAGGGTTTCCTGGGTTACTTGTCCCGATCTGATGCGGGATCCATCCGCTAGAAATACAGCAAGTCCATGGGTCTTGACTCGTAATGGAATGTTATGTTGGCTGGTAAAGTTTGAACCAATAAAGCAACTGCATGCTCCAGAATCAATGATGACGTTGACCGTTATTGTCCTTTCTTGCAGCTGTAAAGACAGAGGAATGGCAATGTGGGTAGAGTTCGCAGATAGAGCAGAGAGACTGGTAAACACAACAGACGGGCACTTACTTATCTTGACAGGACAGTTCAGTACATAGTGTCCAGTCCCACCGCAGTAGAGGCACAGATTGAGTTGTCGGCGTCGGGCCCGTTCTTTAGGCGATAAGGCAGGTCGCATCAGGCCCAATTGCATCGGTTCCGCAGAGTCAGGTGAGACATTAGCTGGATTGGGACTGGATGGGGGTACATAGCGTGTTGCTGGAAGTGGTGCTCTGGTTGTCATCCAAATCGGGCGGGATTGAAGAGCAGATTGTTCAGATCGACGTTCCCGGAGACGTCGGTCGATTTGAATAGTCAAGTTAATCAAGGCCTCAAGAGTATTTGGTACACCCACTCGGGCAAGTTCATCTTTTAATCCCTCAGATAGGCCCAAGCGGAACTGGTGACGCAGGGCCGCGTCATTCCACTGAGTGTCCGCACTCCAACGTCTAAAGTCCATGATATAGTCCTTCGCAGGTCTGCGGCCTTGCTGGAGTGTGAACAGAGCGGATTCAGCTGTAGCAGTCTGTTGGGGGTCTTCATATATCTGTGCCATGGCTTCAAAGAAGGAAGATAAGGACTGAGTCAGTGCTGAGTCCCCCTCAAGTAGACGATGAGCCCAGGTCTGAGGTTCCCCTTGTAGGAGGGAGATCACAAATCCCACCTTAGTGGCCTCCAGTGAGAAAGTTCGGGGCTGTAATGCGAAGAAGAGCTTGCAGGCATTGCGAAAGGCCCGGAACTTGGCCCGGTCTCCAGAGAATCTGTCAGGAGTGGGAACCTTGGGTTCAGGTGGGAGCATTACTACGGAAGGACCAGGAACCGACTGTGCCGGGGTTGCGGCTGAGGAGGAGGCCAGGGGGTTAGGCCCTGCAAGGTTCTGAACTTGTCCCTCCAATCTGTTGTAGTTATCCTGGAGGGATTGTACGGCTTGGGTGAGAGCCGCAAGGTGGGTGCATATCTCCTTCAACGGAGAGGAATCTCCTGCAGGCTCAGTCATGGCTGCTTCATACTGTTAAGTACCTGGTAGGAGAGCCTGACTGTAGGAGAAGACCTCTCATACAACGCTGGTTCAGGAGCCACTGGAATGGGGACAGTGGTCTCCTGAGCGCAGTGGGGTAGGAGTGCCTGTTGGAGTGTAGTCTCTGATGTAGAGGTAGAGATCCCTCCTGGGATGGCAAGACTGCAGGTGAGAGGAGACTGGAACAGCAGCAGGCTGACACACTGGATGGTGGAACTGCAGGTGAGAGGAGACTGGAACAGCAGCAGGCTGACACACTGGATGGTGGAACTGCAGGTGAGAGGAGACTGGAACAGCAGCAGACTGATACACTGGAAGTGAGGGAATCACTAGGCTGAAGCTGAAGGTGCAACAGCAAGTGGGTTGGCAGGCACAAGCAGAGTCAAACAGTCCGGGTCGGCAGGTAACTGGCACAGATAATCACAGCAGGCAAAGGCAGAGTCGGTGAGCAGGCAGAGGTCGGCAACGGTAGCAGATTCAGACAGCAGAGAGGTCAGGCATAGGAGCAGGTCGGATGGTCAAACAAGCCAGGTCAATCAGGTAGCAAGCAATCAGGATTCAGGATCAAGCAGAGTCACAGAGCTGAGACGAAGCAGCAATGTTCCCATGGAACAGGGGAACTTTTATGTGCTAATTGGCGCCAAACCGGCGCTAACGCGAACGCGCCCGTGCGCGCGCACGCACCCGCACCGCGCTCCCGCGTGCGCCCGAGCGCCGCGCTGATGCACAGCAACAGTGGCAGCTTGGCGCTGTGTCTGAACAGGGACGTGCCGGCGCACAGGCGTATGCAAGCGCCCTGATCTGGTGCTGGTGGATCCCTGACATTGCCCCCCCAAGGGGCAGCCTCCGGATGCCCAACAACCTCTTCTTCTCAGGATGAGTAGAGAAATAAGCGCGTACTAAACGCCTAGCATGCACATTACTGTCCGGTTCCCACGAGTTACTTTCTGGGCCATAGCCTTTCCACTTGATTAAGAATTGGTTTTGCCCTTGCCTTCTTCTACAATCAAGGATAGCCTCAACCTCAAATTCCTCGCTGCCATTAACTATCACAGGTTCAGGAGGTCTTGTCCCTCTAGCAGGAAAGGGATCAGGTACAGCAGGTTTGAGCAGAGATACATGGAAAACTGGATGAATTTTAAATGAATCAGGTAAAGTCAGTTCATAAGACACTTCATTGATTTTCCTTCTAACTGGAAAGGGTCCCATGAATCTAGGTGCCAACTTCTTAGAAGGACATGCTAATTTGATATTAACGGTAGAAAGCCATACCTGATCGCCAATTTGTAAGTTCAGCTCCCCCCTCCTTTTCCGGTCGAAGATTCTCTTACCATCTGCCTGAGCCTTGGACACTGTTTCCTGCAACAACTGGCTGTTGTGACTGAGGAACTCCACTGTACTTTGTACTGCTAGGACCAAAGACTCTGAAAGGAAATCAGGTAAAAAGGTTAGGTGAAAGCCATAATTGGCGAAAAAAGGAGATTGACCGGTGGCAGAATGTTTGGCATTATTGTAAGCAAATTCTGCTATGGGTAGTAGGGATACCCAATCATCTTGTGTGAATGATGTGAAACATCTGATGTATTGTTCCAAGGTCTGATTAGTCCTCTCTGTCTGACCGTTTGTTTGAGGATGATAGGCCGAGGACAAGGCTAATTCGATCTTTAGGGTTTCACACAGGGATCTCCAGAAATGTGAGGTGAATTAAACCCCTCTATCAGAAACTATATTTACGGGTACTCCATGAAGTCTGATGATCTCCTTGACAAATATGCGAGCAGTTTCGGTGGCAGACGGGGTTCCCCTTAAAGGTAGAAAATGAGCCATTTTGGTTAGACGGTCCACTACTACAAAGATGGCTGAACACCCTTCAGAACATGGAAGCTCCACAATAAAATCCATAGAAATCATTTTCCATGGTCTGTCGGGTACAGGCAATGGTTTCAATAGGCCCCAAGCTCAATTTCTGGAGGATTTATTCTGAATGCAGACGGGACAGGAACTGACATACTTTTCACAAAAGTCTTTCAGATTGGGCCACCAGAATGTACGTTGTACTAGTTCCAGGGTTTTGCGAACTCCAAAGTGACCTGCCAATGGATGATCGTGGAGAAGTGTCAAGACCTTGACCCGAACATTTTCAGGAACGAAAATTTGGCTCCCCTTCCAGAACAGACCATCTCTATTTACTAAAGAAATCCCAGTAGGCCTGGCTGACTCAGAGGATGCTTCCTTAATCAGGGAAAGTAAATCTGTTTGTAGCAGTAAAAAATTGTTTGCGGGTAGGATGGTGTCAGGAGTAGATAAGTCCTTAGGATTGTCGTGCATACGTGATAATGCATCCGGTTTAATATTTTTTGAGCCTGGACGGTAAGTTATATGGAAGGAAAAACGTGAGAAAAACAGAGCCCAGCGGGCTTGTCGAGGTTTCAGCCGTTTGGCAGATCGTAAGTATTCCAGGTTTTTATGGTCAGTATAAATTAGTACTGGATGCATAGCCCCCTCCAACAGGTACCTCCACTCTTCCAGTGCAGTTTTAATGGCGAGAAGCTCTCGGTCACCAACGTCATAATTCTTCTCCGCAGGGGAGAGTTTACGGGAGAAGAACCCTACAGGGTGCATTACTTCTTTGTTACCTTTGCGCTGTGACAGAATCGCACCTACCGCAATCTCAGAGGCATCAACCTCTAAAATAAACGGTAGAGACGGTTCGGGGTGCCTGAGGATAGGTGCTGAAGTAAACAATCTTTTGAGATTTTCGAAGGCATCTTGGGCAAGTTGGTTCCAGGAAAAACGGATATTCTGTTTGGTTAACTGCGTGATGGGTGCGATTATGGCTGAGAACCCTCTGATGAACTTTCTGTAGAAGTTCGCAAACCCCACAAACCGCTGAATTCCCTTCTTGTCCAAGGGTACCGGCCAGTCCAAAACAGCGGAAACCTTTTGTGGATCCATCTTGATGCCTGTTGCTGAGATTATTAACCCCAGAAATTGAATGCTCTGTTGTTCGAACTCACATTTCTCTGCTTTCGCATACAGACTGTGTAAGCGGAGACGGCCCAAAACTCTGCGGACATGTTCCTGATGCAATTCACGGGATTCTGAAAAAATCAAGATATCGTCCAAGTATGCAATTACAAACACATCTAGAAAGTCCCTGAGGACATCGTTAATCAGGTGTTGAAAGGTTGCGGGGGCGTTGCAGAGACCAAAGGGCATGACCAGGTATTCATAATGCCCGAATCGGGTTCGGAATGCTGTCTTCCATTCATGCCCAGCCCGGATACGGATCAGATTATATGCCCCTCTCAGGTCAAGTTTAGTGAAAATAACGGCAGTCCTTAATTTTTGAAAGAGTTCAGGTATCAAGGGTAGAGGATACTGATTTTTGACCGTGATCTTGTTTAATTCATGATAGTCTATACACGGACGGAGAGACTTATCCTTCTTGGTGACGAAAAATATTCCGGCACCAGCTGGAGAGGTAGAGTATTTTTAGTACTTCCTGTTCTTTCTCTGATAATGGAAAAATGCGTCCAAATGGTATTTCGGATCCCGGCAGTAATTCAATGGGGCAATCGTAGGGGCGATGAGGTGGAAGAGAGTCTGCCCCCTTCTTGCTGAAAACATCAATGAATTCATGGTACTGTTTAGGTATGACCTGACAAAGTTTCTGGTAGGTGTCTAAACAAAGTAGGGTGGATGAAGAATCCGAATCTTTCTTAAAACAGTGTTCATGACAGTAAGAAGATGAGAATTTCCCCTTCTCCAGATGTCCAATGAATGTATGGATCGTGGGCCTGCAGCCAAGGAATGCCCAGGATGATGGGAAACATGGGAGAGGAGATGACATCAAGAACCAGCAGTTCCTTGTGTTGGGAGGAAGTAGAAGCAGGCAGAGGCAGGGTTTCCTGGGTTACTTGTCCCGATCTGATGCGGGATCCATCCGCTAGAAATACAGCAAGTCCATGGGTCTTGACTCGTAATGGAATGTTATGTTGGCTGGTAAAGTTTGAACCAATAAAGCAACTGCATGCTCCAGAATCAATGATGGCGTTGACCGTTATTGTCCTTTCTTGCAGCTGTAAAGACAGAGGAATGGCAATGTGGGTAGAGTTCGCAGATAGAGCAGAGAGACTGGTAAACACAACAGACGGGCACTTACTTATCTTGACAGGACAGTTCAGTACATAGTGTCCAGTCCCACCGCAGTAGAGGCACAGATTGAGTTGTCGGCGTCGGGCCCGTTCTTCAGGCGATAAGGCAGGTCGCATCAGGCCCAATTGCATCGGTTCCGCAGAGTCAGGTGAGACATTAGCTGGATTGGGACTGGATGGGGGTACATAGCGTGTTGCTGGAAGTGGTGCTCTGGTTGTCATCCAAATCGGGCGGGATTAAAGAGCAGATTGTTCAGATCGACGTTCCCGGAGACGTCGGTCGATTTGAATAGTCAAGTTAATCAAGGCCTCAAGAGTATTTGGTACACCCACTCGGGCAAGTTCATCTTTTAATCCCTCAGATAGGCCCAAGCGGAACTGGTGACGCAGGGCCGCGTCATTCCACTGAGTGTCCGCACTCCAACGTCTAAAGTCCATGATATAGTCCTCCGCAGGTCTGCGGCCTTGCTGGAGTGTGAACAGAGCGGATTCAGCTGTAGCAGTCTGTTGGGGGTCTTCATATATCTGTGCCATGGCTTCAAAGAAGGAAGATAAGGACTGAGTCAGTGCTGAGTCCCCCTCAAGTAGACGATGAGCCCAGGTCTGAGGTTCCCCTTGTAGGAGGGAGATCACAAATCCCACCTTAGTGGCCTCCAGTGAGAAAGTTCGGGGCTGTAATGCGAAGAAGAGCTTGCAGGCATTGCGAAAGGCCCGGAACTTGGCCCGGTCTCCAGAGAATCTGTCAGGAGTGGGAACCTTGGGTTCAGGTGGGAGCATTACTACGGAAGGACCAGGAACCGACTGTGCCGGGGTTGCGGCTGAGGAGGAGGCCAGGGGGTTAGGCCCTGCAAGGTTCTGAACTTGTCCCTCCAATCTGTTGTAGTTATCCTGGAGGGATTGTACGGCTTGGGTGAGAGCCGCAAGGTGGGTGCATATCTCCTTCAACGGAGAGGAATCTCCTGCAGGCTCAGTCATGGCTGCTTCGTACTGTTAAGTACCTGGTAGGAGAGCCTGACTGTAGGAGAAGACCTCTCATACAACGCTGGTTCAGGAGCCACTGGAATGGGGACAGTGGTCTCCTGAGCGCAGTGGGGTAGGAGTGCCTGTTGGAGTGTAGTCTCTGATGTAGAGGTAGAGATCCCTCCTGGGATGGCAAGACTGCAGGTGAGAGGAGACTGGAACAGCAGCAGGCTGACACACTGGATGGTGGAACTGCAGGTGAGAGGAGACTGGAACAGCAGCAGGCTGACACACTGCATGGTGGAACTGCAGGTGAGAGGAGACTGGAACAGCAGCAGACTGATACACTGGAAGTGAGGGAATCACTAGGCTGAAGCTGAAGGTGCAACAGCAAGTGGGTTGGCAGGCACAAGCAGAGTCAAACAGTCCGGGTCGGCAGGTAACTGGCACAGATAATCACAGCAGGCAAAGGCAGAGTCGGTGAGCAGGCAGAGGTCGGCAACGGTAGCAGATTCAGACAGCAGAGAGGTCAGGCAGGCCGGGTCGGGATAGGAGCAGGTCGGATGGTCAAACAAGCCGGGTCAATCAGGTAGCAAGCAATCAGGATTCAGGTTCAAGCAGAGTCACAGAGCTGAGACAAAGCAGCAATGTTCCCATGGAACAGGGGAACTTTTATGTGCTAATTGGCGCCAAACCGAGCGCCCGAGCGCCGTGCTGATGCACAGCAACAGTGGCAGCTTGGCGCTGTGTCTGAACAGGGACGCGCCGGCGCACAGGCGTATGCAAGCGCCCTGATCTGGTGCTGGTGGATCCCTGACATTGCGTCTTCACAAATTGCAGCAGTTTCTCCAGCGATGCCTTTCTAGCTTGTTTAATTTGATATAAGGGGTTTTTAACCTCCCACAAATATCTCAGCTCCCTATATCTGTCTATGAACTGGCCCATGAATTCCTGATCTTTTAATTGTTTTTATATTTGCTGCAAGACAAAACACAAGACAAAAACACTAATATCAGGCTAAACGCTCCTAATCTTATCCCAATATAGGCCTCAATCTCAAATCAGTATAGGCCACTGATGTCCCAAGTTAAAATGTTACCTTCGTTCTCACAATTGGCACTTCCTCCACTCACAGATTGTACGTACGACATGCGCATGTTAGCTTTATATACACTGCGAATGCATGCAACTTCGCCTGCATCGCCCGTCCCTGACTTTCTTTCTAGAATATTCCTCGCCCCGTCTCTTTCATCGGAGTGGGAGAGGAACATGGTGGAGACACAGCAGGAGCATAATAGCAGTAACGAAGAGGAATGCCCGGAGCCAGAAATGTCACGATCCCGCAGGAGATTTAAGGACTCAAATATGGCATTGGAGAGATGGTGGAGATGGTGGACATCTTGAAGAGGGCCGACTGTGACGGGAAGTATGAACCTTACCTAAACCCAAATGTGAGAAAGGCCAAGATCATGTCTAAAGTTGTGAAGAGTCTGCACAGGAATTTTGGGGTACGATGATCCAATTGAGGAAACGCTGTTCAGACCTGAAATTGAGGCAATAGGATCAGTACAGGAGTATCAAGAAAGTGCTTCTAAAAGGTAAGTACTTGTCATGTGTTCCTATTATTATTATTATTACTTGCATGCTGCTCCATGTGCTTTTCTTAACTGTTGTACAGTTTTAAATGGCTACATGGAAGTCCGGCCTTGGGCCTAACTGAGGCAACATAATTTGGAGCATTTTTCCTTAAAAAGTTGTGACGTATGCAGCATGCTTGAACTATGTGGTACAGCTTGTACTCCGCCATATTAATAGCCGTAAGAAATAGGCGGAACCGGCTGGCCATTATCCCAAAGGCATTCTCCACGACTCTTCTTCATCAGCGATAAAAACAAATAGGAGTCCTTCAACGTTCTCTTCCGCGGGTGGCAATCCCAAGCCACCACTCTGGAGTTGTCAGTAGAACTCGGTCTGGGCAAAGACTCCACCTACCGACATCCGGCCATTCTTCCCCACGTCCACGTAGAGAAACTCGTATTTCGCTGACACCACCGCCATCAACACAATACTATTGAAACACTTATATTAAAAATAGTATGACCCCGAGTGGGGTGGTGGGACGATGTGGATGTGTTTCCCATCGATTTCCCCTCCGCAGTTAGGAAAGTCCCAACGCTGGGCAAATTGGGATGCCACAGTCTGCCATTCCTGTGTCATTGAAGGAAACTGTGGAGTCAAAAAAGAAAAAAAAATTATTACTTTTGCACATAACATTGCAAGCAGATTAGACACAAACATTTTCGGCCAACATCAGTATAACATTTATTTTAAGGAGTATTTAAAGACAAAAGTATAAGGTCCACTTATCAGATTCCTCACCCACTCTGATGGCCCATTGGAAACATTTTAGGGGAGGGGTTATAAATGGGTTTTGGACCTCAAAAAAAAGCCTCTGGCACACTGCCTGAATTTAAGGACAACAATAACATTTGGACACATTTTAGGGGGTGTTTAGGGTAAAGCACTACAATGGAGCTGACAAAATACATTGTTAAGTGACTAGGCTAGGTGTATATGGGCCCAGGATAGCATGCTGAGGAGGTTAGTGAAGACAAATATGCATGAAGGACAAAAAAGGAGCATTAAAAACTTATAGCATGCATGGGCACAAAGGGGACATTCACAGCATATTGCAATCATGGTAATTAGGGAATGATGAAAGAAATACAAAACATGTACATAGAATGTGATGTTAAAGGAGAAAACATACCCTAATATAGTCCTTCTGCAGGACCTGTATAATAGCAGAACAGGTCTCTGGAATAACGAGCCCCAGAGCCTGGGGGGAGATGCCTGTAGAGAACTTGAGGTCCTGTAGACTTCTCCCTGTTGCCAAGTACCGCAAGGTGGCAACTAGCCTCTGCTCCGGAGTGATGGCTTGCCGAATGCAGGTATCCTGCCTGCTGATATTAGCGGACAGCAAAGCCAACAGATGGTGAAAAGGGGGGTCCATCATCTGGAGAAAATTCCTGAAATCATCAGGGTTATTCTCCTGGATCTCCAACAGCCAAGGGATTGGGGGGGGGAATTGGTCACGCTGAAGTAACCAATTCTTGGTCCATGAACTCCTCCCCACCCTGTTCATGGACTTGGCTTGGGTCAAAGCAAGAACCCCAACACCACGTCCCGCATAGCACGAACTCTATGACGAGCACGTACCCGCAACATGGCTTCAAAACAGTCGGCTGGTCAGAACGAACTAACAGAATGCACTGAAGAACAGAAAGGCCTATGAAGAGCGAGCTAAAAATCAGAAACGAGCAGACAAGAACGCACTGAGAAACAGATACGAACTGACTACACGCACTGAAAACCAGATACAAACCAACAAGCACAAACTGAAGAGCAGTAACAATTTGAAAAGCACGAGGCTGAAAAGTGCGAATCGTCTCTCACCAAACTTCTACTAACACGAGATAAACACGAGACTAGCAGAAGGAGCCCAAAGGGTGGCGCACTGGCTATTGAACTTCCCTCTTTTAGTGCCATCGTACGTGTTGTACGTCACCGCGTTCTTGACGGTCTGAATTTGGTGTGACCATGTGTATGAAGGACAAGCTTGAGTGGAATTCCGTCGGAAAAACCATCCAAGCCTTTTCCATCGAAAATTCTGATCGTGTGTACGCAGCATAACAGGAGTGAATTTCCCTTCCTAGGGGTAGATATCCTCTCACTTTCTGTTGTCTCCCTCTGTTTGTAAGTCAGATGTTTGTAACTCGGAGACTGCCTGTAGTAAATAAACACAATGAAACAATACACAAAGCCCTTTTAGGCATTGTTGCATAATCAATAAGGCTGAAAAAAGACAACTGCCCATCCAGTTCAACCTGTGTAGATGTATGTGTATCAGTGTCTCTAATGATTTCCCATATCCCTGTATGTTGTGTCCTTACTCCCTGCAGCCACCACCAATTGTGGGAGAGAGTTCCATATCCTTATTGCCCCAACAGTGAAGAACCCCCTATGCAGTTTAAGGTTAAACCGTTTCTCCTTCAGTCTCATTGTGTGCCCCCCATGTCTTTTTACAATTCCTATGGCTGAATAGTTTGCTTCCTCTGCTGAGATCCTCATAGAGATATTTGTAGATTGCTATCATGTCCCCTCTTAAGCGTCTCATCTCCAGCAAGAATAAATTTAGTGTTTGCTGTTGTTCCTCATTATTGAGGTGGAATCAATATGGTACCCCACTTACCACTCCAGACCAGTCTGAGTACATGTTATTTATCACTACCCTTTGAACCCGTCCCTGTAACCAGTTTCTTACCCAAGCACAAACGCTATCACATCCAAGCCTGCAGACCTTAGCTTGTAAATTAAGCGTTTATGGGGGATGGTATCAAATGCTTTTGCAAAGTCTAGATACACCACATCCACAGGCCTCCCCTATCTAGATGGCAGCTCACTTCCTCGTAGAATGTTAGCAGATTGGTCTGACAGGAATGTCCTCTCATAAATCCATGCTGATTACCATTAATGATATACTTCTCCTCAGTAAGATTGTGGATATAGTCCCTAATCATCCCCTCCAATAATTTACCCACTATTGATGTTAGGCTGACTGGCCTATAATTCCCAACAATATGTCTCTGCCCTTTTTTGAATATTGGTACCATGTTGGTTTTTCCTCAATCAGTACCAGTCCTGTCATTATGCTGTCCACAAAGATCAGGTATAATGGCCTGGTTATAATGTGACTGAGTTCTCTTAGACTCTCGGGTGTAAGCCATCTGGTCCTGGTGATTTATTTGTGTTAAGTTTATTAAGTCTTTCATTGACTCCAGCCTCTGTTAGCCATGTGGGCATGTCATGTGTTGTGTTACTAACACTACAGTCGCTGTCGGTAAACCGTTCTTTTTCCTGTGTAAAAACTGCAGAGAAGAAGGCATTTAGTACAGTTGCCTTCTTTGTGTCATCTGTAACCATGTTCCCATCCTCATCTTTTAAGTGTGCAATGTGCTCTGATTTTGTCTTTTTTACTGTTAATTTATCTAAAAAAATGTTTGGCTTATTTTTACTCTCTTCCACTATGTGTCTCTCGTAATCCTTTTTAGCCATCCTGATTGCGATTTCACATTTTTTATTGCATACCTTGTAGTGCTAGAATGCTGATGGTGACCCATTACCTTTATATTTTTTAAAGGCTAGACTTTTTTATCCTTGGTGAGGCTACTCATATTACGGTTTAACCACCCAGTTTTAATTTTCGCTCTTCTATATTTGTTGCCCATTGGAATCTACTGTTTGATACCTTTGTTTAATATGCTCCCAAAGCATTCCCATTCAGAATCTGGTCCCAATTAATATCATGTAGCAATGACCGTAGTTCAGGAAAATTGTCTCGTTTGAAATTTAGTGTTTTTCGTACTACCCATATGCCTCCTTTTCCTATGATTTATGCTAAATGTGATCTTCCTATGGTCGCTAGATCCCAAGTTGTCACGTATCTCCACATCTGAGATCAGACTTGGATGTCATAATTAATAGATCTAACAGGGCATTCTTTCTAGTTGGGGAATCCACCAATTGGGACATGAAGTTGTCCTGTAAAACATTCATAAAATGACGGGCCTTTAATGAGTGAGCTGTTCCCTCTGCCCAGTCAATTTCGGGATAATTGAAGTCCCCCATTATGATTACATTTCCCTGTTTCCCTGCCATTTCTAACTAAGATAGTAATTCCAGCTCCTCCTCCCCCTTCATGGTAGTGGCCCTTCAGGGTGGCCTATAGCATACTCCCACTATTAATTTCTCACTTACTTCTTCTCTTTGAAGTTCTACCCATACTGATTCCACCTCGCCCCTAGTCCCATACATAACATCGCTCCTCTCTACCACCCTTGCATCATTTTTTGACATATAGACACACCCCCTCTTTTGTCTTCCCTGTCCTTTTGATACAAGGAATACACCTGTATATTGGCCAGCCAATCGTGTGAGCTGTCGAACAAAGTTTCAGGTATTCCCACAAAGTCCACTATTTTGTTAGCATTTGTGTATATGCCTCTTAGTGTTGTATGAGTGCATATTATATCCCCCCTTTGTTTCTCCTGCCTTTGTTTTTAAATTTGAATCGCCCACTCACTTTCCCCGGGAATAATTGTTATGGTTCTATTTTCACTGCTATCACTACTGCTGACTCTCCTATCACCCTCGGTCACATGCTTCCTGTTGGCTATCGCTTTCTCTGATCCCTTCCCTCAACACCTAATTTACAAGCCCTTCCAAAATTGTGTCCATCTTACTTCCCATTAGAGCTGTACCATCCCCATTAAGGTGCAGCCCGTCCTTACTAATAAGTCGGTAATCAACTGAGAAGTCAGCCCAGTTCTCCAGGAACCCAAACCCCTCTTTCCTGCACCAGTTCCTCAGCAACTTGTTCAGTTCCCTAAGCTCCTGATGTCTCTCTGTTGTGGCTCGAGGTACAGGTAGTATTTTAGAGAAAACTACCTTTGAGGTCTTTTTCCTAAGTCTATTCCATAAGTCCCTGAAATCGTTTTTTAGGACTCTCCACCTTTCTCTCACTTGGTCATTGGTACCAACATGTATCATGACCGCTGGGTCCTCCCCAGCCCCTCCCAATAATCTTTCCACCTGATCTGTGATGTGTCCAACCCAAGCGCCCAGTAAACAACACACTGTTCGGCAACCCCCATTCTTTCTGACAGATTGCCCTCTCTGTCCTCCTAATAATTGAGTCTCCCACTACCAGAAATTGTCTGGCCTTACCAGTATCACTGCTCCCCTCCTTACTGGAGCTGTCTTTCCCCTGGCAGCTAGGGGAAGGCTCCCGCTCCAGCACTGCCACCCCTGAGCTTATATCCCCATCATCATGCAACTTGGCAAATTTGTTGGGGTGTACCAACTCAGGACTGGCCTCCCTAACACTCTTCCCCCTACCCCTCCTTCTTTCTGTCACCCAGCTAACTACCTCTGGTTCCTGTGCTTCCATCTCTCCATCACTCCAACACTCAGCACTCACAGAACATGGGCACTCACACTCGGGCGCTCACAGCATTCGGGCTGAAATCGAACCTGAAATGGTGAATGGGGATGCACCGGAATCCTGCTGTGAGCCACTGTGTGTTCCACTGTGAACCCAGCCTTAGTGTTAAAACACAATCACAGGTGACAAAGTCCTTTATTAGACAACAAAAACTCCAAAAAAGTCCCACCATGTAAATCGACCATCATTCATATCATCCAGCGATGTAGATCCATAGTTACATAGTTACATAGTAGGTGAGGTTGAAAAAAGACACACGTCCATCAAGTCCAACCTATGTGTGTGATTATGTGTCAGTATTACATTACATATCCCTGTGTGTTGCAGTCATTCAGGTGATTATCTAATAGTTTCTTGAGGCTATCAATGCTCCCTGCTGAGACCACCGCCTGTGGAAGGGAATTCCACATCCTTGCCGCTCTTACAGTAAAGAACCCTCTACGTAGTTTAAGGTTAAACCTCTTTTCTTCTAATTGTAATGAGTGGCCAAGAGTCTTATTAAACTCTCTTCTGCGAAAAAGTTTTATCCTTATTGTGGGGTCACCAGTACAGTATTTGTAAATTGAAATCATATCCCCTCTCAAGCGTCTCTTCTCCAGAGAGAATAAGTTCAGCGCTCGCAACCTTTCCTCATAACTAAGATCCTCCAGACCCTTTATTAGCTTTGTTGCCCTTCTTTGTACTCGCTCCATTTCCAGTACATCCTTCCTGAGGACTGGTGCCCAGAACTGGACAGCATATTCCAGGTGCGGCCGGACCAGAGTCTTGTAGAGCGGGAGAATTATCGTTTTATCTCTGGAGTTGATCCCCCTTTTAATGCATGCCAATATTCTGTTTGCTTTATTAGCAGCAGCTTGGCATTGCATGCCATTGCTGAGCCTATCATCTACTAGGACCCAGATCCATGTCAATACTATCTAAGGGTGTCTGCCAACCCGGGAAAAAGAAAAAACATGTTGACCCAGTGATACATCAGCTCCTAACTGACTGCTTGCTGTGAATGATTGCTCTCAACCTGCAACTAAATGTAAACAAGGGACATATTATCCTGGGTGACATCATTAACTAAATATGGAAGATTGCAGTGAGCAACCATCAGGAATAGACATTTTATTTTCAGATTGTCAGAGGGCATCATTCATTGTGATTGACTTGGATCTACATCACTAGATGATGTAATTGACTATGTATTTAGTCTGGTCTGTTTATTTACACTGTATTTGTTTGTGAACGAGTAACTTTGGGCACTAAGCATCCCTTACATTACTTTATGAGGGGAGGTGATGGTGGCCCCCTTATTTTAAAGTTCCTCCATAGATCCCTAAAACCAATGGGAGAAGGTTGTGGGGAAGAGACTCCTGTCCTCCTCATTATAGGAACAATGTGCTTTCCCAGGGGGCATACAGCCTGGTAATTTTCAGAAGGTCGGGCGTATGCTTACTGAACTACCTTTCCTGGCCAAGAAGGCTGCATTCTTGGATAGGGGACTAGTATGGATTCGGGGGGGGGGATTTTTTTCTTCTCTTTTGAGTGGGGTTCCACTTGTATCCATACCAGACCCCAAAACAGGAGGATCACACATTTGGCAGGCAAATATGTATTTGTTTTCTTGTCCATCAAACTGCAAAGCTTTAAAGTTTGTGCAAATCCTTCATGATCACAAAACCCAACTCCATCTCTACATGTAATATATAGAAACAATTTGTAAAATTCACAAAAATCATCTTCAATATGCAAATTATGCAGTAATAATCACTCAACTGGAATTTTCTTAAACAGGGGTTATTGAACTTTTTAATCCACAGACCCAAATTAAAAAATTGGTACTGTTTTGGAACCCAAGAAGAGAATTATTAACACAATGTCAGCAAAGACACAAAAACACACCCTAAATACTCATTTAAGTGTATCCTTATGTTGGCTAAGCAATGTCAGCAAAGACATAAAAACACACCCTAAATACTCATTTAAGTGTATCCTAATGTTGGCTAAGCATGTTTATGTCAAATCTGCTTGCAATGTTATGTACAGAAGTAGTAATTTCTTTTTTCTTTTTTTAATCCACAGTTTCCTTCCAACCCAGAGCAATGGCAGTACGTTGCAGCCCAGTTGCATCATCAGTGGGATTTTCCCAACTGTGGTTGTGATATTGATGGCAAGCATGTTCGGATTGTACCACCACCTAACTCTCGCTCTTATTATTTTATTATAAGGGCTTTTGTTAGTTGTAGTGTCTGCCAACTACGAGTTCCTGTATATGGATGTTGGGAAGAACGGCCGCAACTCTGACGGAGGAGTGATCATGCAGACAGAGCTATACAAGCAGCTACAGAATGGCACCTTAAACTTACCACCCGCTGAGGAGAATGTCGAGGGCCTCAATTTTGTTTTCGTTGCAGATGAGGCCTTTGCTCTGTGGGAACAACTGATAAAGCTGTTTCCTATGAGGAACCTCACCCCAGAGAAGAGAATCTTCTTCAATTACAGGCTCTCTCATGCCAGAAGGGTGGTTGAAAATGCCTTTGGCATCCTATCAAGTCGTTTCAGGCTGTTTTTGACTCCAATTAACTTGGCACTCTACAATATAAATCACATGGTCTGTATTCTCCATAATTTTTTAAGGAGGAATGCTACCAGCTACCTAGCCTCACTGCCAAGTCATGTGGCCCAGCTGAAGAGGCTACATTTGTCCGTCTGTGGGCATGCTGACGGCTATTGAAAATGCCCATGCTGGATTGTCCTCACAAATTGCCAGAGATTTATGACAGAAATACCTGGAATATTTTGTGGGTAGAGGGGCAGTGTCTTGGCAGCAAATTGTAGCTGATAATTTATAATTTTTTGGAAGATCATAAACTCCTATTTCATTTGAGCTACTGTTGTCTGTGTTTCTTATATGTCTAATACAGTATGTTCCCAAATGGGCTTTATTTTGGCCACTTGCTCCAATGGTACAAATGTACCTTAATTGCTACATGAGGTGACAATATCTTCTTCAGCTAACTATTATGGTGTGCTGTAGGTCTGTTACACACACACAATGTTTTTGTTCTTAATGGATCTAATGCATGAAGTTCAAAAACATTATGCCTTTACAACTTGTCACTGTAACTACAACAACTTACAAAATACACTGGTATTGAGCAATGAAATAATAAGCCATACATTGTTTAGTAAAAACCATTTTACTCAAAGCACATTCACATGTGCATTTTAAGGTTTTAAAACAAACCAACATCTTGGTGTATAACATTTATGTTTTGCATTATTTCTCCTTTTTTTGTGGCTAAACAGGCATGTTCTAAACCATTAGATACACATCCTGAACTCAGTAACTTACAAAGTTTGAGTTTGGTATAGTGAAGGCCAAACGAGACATTAGTATCCCAAGACTATGTGGATGTTGCCTTCCTCAGATGGGGTGATCTCACCCCTCTAAAAGCCAAAATTTGAAGCCACTTACACGTAGAGGAATACCAGTTAAATGTCCCTCATGATTCCATGCCTAAAATGTGTGTAGTTTATTTTTCTAGACCCACAAAACACACTGTGTGTCAACAAGTGCTATCTCCCATCACCGGTATCAATGTAGGCATTTAGGGGATGCAACCCCTTCCTCTGAGCTACTTTAGTTATGAGGAAGGGGTTGCACCCCCAAAACACATCCATTGATACCCTGTGATGGTGGATAGCACATGTTGACACACTGTATGTTTTGGGGTTTTTGAAAAATAGATGTATGGAACTACACATTTTAGGCATGGGATCATGGGAGAAATAAGGATGTTAAAGCCCAATTTGGGGGCACCTTCAAATTTGGGGTTTTAGATGACAAAAAACACATAAACATTACAATTCACATTAGTTAGGGCAGTGTTTCCCAACTCTCCTCCTCAAGATGCAAACCCAGGTCATGGTTTTCGAGATTACTTGAATTTGGTACATGTGATGTTGTCATTTTCACTGTTAGTAATTTGCACAGTTGTTTTTAGACTGAGGAAAATCAGGAAAACAGGATCTGGTGGTGCACCAAGAGTAGTGGAGTGTAGAAACACTGAGTTCTGTCACTAAACTTTCACATTTAAAAGATATAAAAACATGGTAATTATTAAAAGGGCAAACAGGAGCCAACAAGTGGAACAATAAACTTCAGATCAGGTAAAAGGAAATAAAAATTTATCACGCATGTCTACACAATTTCTTATTCTTCCCTGTAAAACAGTGGCAGCCTCCTTGATTTGCTCCAGGTCCTTCAAACAATGCAACATATTGCACTCTGCACTCATTCTGCCAATAATACATTGTGGAAGATCATGACCTAGTAAGAAGAGTAGAAAGTATTCAGGGAATGATGGTGAAGTGGCTTAGGCACTACATAGTGAGTTACTAGTCAGATTCTGGAAATACTTACCTACCCAGTCTATTGTTGCTTGCAACCTGCTTGCCCTTCAGACACCTTCACTAATAGGAATGTACACACTGCAACTACTTTATAATCTTGGCCCTGGTGCCTGGGTTTCCCAAACTTGGATACCTAGCTACACTGCCAGCTCCTTCCACCTCTTCCTTCTCCATGCTAATGTTAAGGCACTACATACTTTGGTAATGTGTGGAGTGGGTGTTTGGTTTGGACATCTAAACACTCGATATGTATACACATTTGAAGCAAGATTCCAAAAATACTTACTTTAGCAAACAAGAGGCTCCCGAATACTTTCTTCCTCTTCTGGTTGGCTTTGGCGCTGTGACTCGCGTCAGGGGATTTTATGACCACAATGGCAATATCTTTGCTGGGTCCAGAAGTCAGATCCCATGGCTCCGAAGAAACATCCTGAGTGACACACTCACTTTCTTCTAAAAATAAACAATACACCATTCATTAAGCCACCCCAAGTCACATCTGTTTATAGCATCCATTTTGCTACATTAGTTGACCAACCTTGCACTTGGTCTGATGTCAATGTTTGCTCCTGACTAGTGGACTCCACCATGCTGCACTCTGTTTTTACTGTGAAAAATGCATAGAAAAGGGAAGGTGATGGCATTTTACAGAGGGCAAACCCTTGACAAGTGCCAACATTGAAAAAGTCCTGCAGTTGCCCCCCACCCCTCTTGTCTCCTATGGGATACGGGATATATCATGATCATCCTAGCAGGCGTGACTCTGTGTGACTAGGAGCCCCAGGGCCTCTCCTCTAGCCATGTCTACACTGGCAAGGGTGCATTAATGGGCACTGATGAGCCACGCAGCAACCAGAAAGTGTTCTTTACTCCTTAAGTTCTGCCCTAAGCCCATGGCCTTTGCCCAACCTAGAAACACCCCTGTTGGTGGCTAAATTAGTGTGTTTGAAGTTGGCACTTACATTTTTGGTGGAAAGATGGCCTTGTTGCCTCCCCTGTTGGGGCCCAATTGAGGGTAGCCTCCCTTCGTCCCTTATGGTGGCTTGGCTGGAGCCTCCTTTTTGGTGCCTCCCTGTTGAAAGAAGAAAAAACAATACGTTCCAAAAAAAAAGGAATGTCCAAAAACATGACCAAATAAGAATGTTCATATATGCTTTATATTTAACTTCATCTTTGCAATCACAAGTCATACAAAGATTTATAAATATTGAATATTTATATTGAAATATTGCTTACTTTTTTTATGATCTGATGTATGTACTCCATCTGGTCTTGTTCATGGTGTTTGAGATCAGACTATCGTTTTTGGATTTGGTCCTTTGATCGTTCCGACAAAAATTTGAAAATGACTACAGGCAAGCAGTCCGCTATTCCCATGTGATTGGAAACATCTTCACGGGGAGAACCCACCCCTTCACATTTCTTTAGACTATTGCTTTATGTTTCATACACTCACTGTGTTAAGAACAGCATATTTTTGTTTTTGTTTTTGTTTTGTGATGGTATATTTGCACATTACATTTTGTTTCAGTTGTACCACATCCAGGGTACACAAAAATATTATTAGCTCCACACTGTCAAGGGGGTGAGGGGCTAAATTTCAGAAATAGTCCACATTTCTGATTTAGTGACCCCACCTCCACCACCTCCATAGCGAACCCACATACCAAAGCCACCCCACCCACCACAGCAGCATGGCAATACCAGCCACAAGACCCCAAACAAGGCTGCTGGACTAGGGATTTTCACCACTTACTAATTTATATATATTTTTTTTTATAATGATTTTATTTGTTATATTTTCTAGAGCGTAGGATTCCCTGGAGCACGGAGTCTAAGAGCCAGCAGGTTTTCACCAGAGCCTCTGATGGTGAGGATGGACTGGGCTGCAACTGGCTCCAGGTCACGACCCCCAGGGTCCCCCAGCTCACACCCACAGTAGGCAACAGAAGGATAAGGATAGTAAGGGAATAAGCCAAGGTCAGGGCCACAAGCAGACAAGGACAACAGAGTACACGCCAAGGTTCAGGGTCACAGGCAAACAGGGATAGTCGGGGACACGCCAAAAGGTCAGGGTCACGAGCAGACAAGAATAGTATAGGACACGCCAAGATCGGTAACAGAAATAAATGTAGAGCACACGGCAGGCAGGAACAGGAAGCCGAACACACAAAGGTTGATCAGCAGGGTTGATCTGCAGTGCAGAGGTTAATATAGAGTTCTCTGATAGGAGCTGGGGTGGAGCCATGCTAGAAGAGAGTTAATAAAAGCAGTCAGGTGAGAGACAGCTGGTCTTAGGAGATGAACACATGGAAACAGGTGAGCTCACAAACAACCTCTATTGCATAACCATGACAGTAACCCCCTCTTACGAGGCCTCCCCCTTCCTCGCCTGGGACCAGGTTTAGAGGGGAACTTCAAATGAAACTTCCTCAACAGACGAGGTGCAAAGACCTCAGAAGCCTTGATCCACCACCTCTCCTTATGACCAAACCCCTTCCAATGCACGAGGTACTGGAGAATGCCTCTACAGAGTCGGGAATCCAAAATTTGGCTAACCTCGTATTCCTGATTAACCTCAGAGACCGGCGCTGCGGTAGAGAGAGGACGAGAGAACTTATTGAAGACTAAAGGCTTCAGAAAGGCAACATGGAAGGAGTTAGAGATTTTGAGGCTTTTGGGAATCTGGAGCTTGAAACAAACTGGATTCAGTTTAGAAGTTATGGTGTACAGACCAATGAATCTTGGGGCAAATTTGAGAGAAGGAACCTGGAGTTTCATGTTCCTGGCAGAGAGCCAGACTTTGTGTTCTGGCTGAAGAGAAGGCGGCTTACGTCTGCGACGGTCAGCAAAACTCTTGAATTTGTTGGCAGCTTTCTGGAGGGAATCATGAACTTCAGCCCACATGGAATTGAATGATTCCTGAACAGTAGTCAAGGCTGGAATGTCAGAAGAACAGGTCATAGGAAGAGGGAGTTGAGGATGTCTTCCATAAACAGTGATAAAGGGTGTTTTCTGAGAACTTACGTTGACATGTTTGTTGTGGGAGAACTCTGCCCATGAAAGTAGTGATGCCCAATCATCGTGATGGGCGGAGACCAAGGTACGGAGAAAGACCTCCAACTCCTGATTAACCCTCTCAGTCTGGCCATTGGATTGGGGATGATAAGAAGAGGTAAAATCCAAAGTAATGTTGAGGGATTTGCAAAAGGCTCTCCAAAAACGGGACGTAAACTGAACACCCCTGTCTGAAAAGACATGGGAAAGAACACCATGAAGGCGGAAAATCTCTCGTACGAAAATGAGAACCAAGGCAGAGGCAGAAGGGAGACCAGGAAGAGGAACAAAATGAGCCATCTTGGAGAACTGATCGATTACCACACCCAAATGGCTGTATTATTCTCCGACAGTGGAAGATCGGTGATAAAATCTATGGCGATGTGAGACCAGGGCTCCTTAGGAATGGGCAAGGGCATGAGAAGACCAGCAGGGGCTAGTGTGGAAGATTTAGACTGAGCACAAACATGACAAGCCTTAATGTACTCTTTAACATCCGAGCGGAGGTTAGGCCACAAGTAGAGACGACTGATGAGCAGGAAGGATCGGAGAAACCCAGCATGACCTGCCACCTTGGAATCATGTCCCCAACGAAGGATCTTAGCTCTTAGCTCCGTGGGAACAAAGGTCTTGCCAGGAGGAATTTTTGATTCCAGGGTGGTGCAATGGGCAACAATGCATGAGGTCGGAATGATTGGATCGGGATCAGGGGTGGACTCCTCGTCCAAAGTGTCAAATGACCTACAGAGCGCATCAGCCTGACCGTTTCAGGAACCAGGTTTGTACGTAATCATGAATTTAAAACGGGAAAAGAAGAGACTCCACCTGGCCTGTCTGGGGTTCAGACGTTTAGCATTCTGTAGGTATTGTATATTCTTGTGATCAGTAAAGATCGTAATGGAGTGAGGGGACCCCTCCAAGAGATGACGCCACTCTTCCAACACCAATTTAATTGCGAGAAGTTCCCGATCACCAATGGCATAATTTCTCTCTGCCTGAGAAATTTTTTTGGAGAAGAACGCACATGGTTGACATCTCTTCTCAAAGAACTGAAGAAGCACAGCTCCCACCCCCATTGAAGAAGCGTCTACTTCAATAAAAAATGGATCCCCAGGATTTGGTCTCCTCAAGAGAGGTCCAGAAACAAAGGCCTGTTTCAGATCGTGAAACGCAGAGACAGCCTCGGGAGGCCAGTCTTTGGCATTCGCACCCTTCTTGGTTAAAGCGATAATAGGCGCGGCAATGGAAGAGTAATTCCTTATGAACTGCCTATAATAATTTGTGAAGCCAAGAAAGCGCTGTGTGGCCTTGAGGCTAGCAGGAAGGGGCAAGTTGGTAATGGCCGAGACCTTTCCGGGATCCATGCGAAGACCCAAACTAGAAACAAAACATCCCAGAAAGAGGACCTCAGGACATATAAAGGAACATTTCTCCCGCTTGGCATAGAGATTATTCTCTCTAAGGCGCTGAAGAATGGTGCGGACATGGTTTCTGTGAGCAAGCAGATTTTCGGAAAAGGTGAGAATGTCATCCAGATAGATGACAACAAACTGGTACAGTAGATCCCTGAAGATTTCATTGACAAAGTTCTGGAACACAGCTGGAGCATTACACAAACCAAAAGGCATAACCAGGTATTCGTAATGCCCGTCCCTAGTGTTAAACGCAGTCTTCCATTCGTCACCTTCTCGTATTCTAATGAGATTGTATGCACCTCTGAGATCCAACTTGGTGAAAATGGAAGACCCCTTCAACCTGTCGAATAGCTCAGATATTAGAGGTAAGGGGTATCGGTTTTTGATGGTCACTGCGTTTAACCCTCGATAGTCGTTGCAGGGTCTGAGGGTACCATCCTTTTTAGCAACGAAAAAAAACCCTGCTCCTGCAGGCGACGGGGATTTCCGGATGAAACCTCTCTCCAGATTCTCGGCGACATACTCAGACATGGCCTGGGTCTCTGGAATGGACAGAGGGTAGGTACGGATGTGGTAGCAATGGAAAGTCTCTTCTTGGGGACCACCTTGAGAAGACAGAACAAGAAACACGAAGGACCCCAAGCCAGGATCTGCCCAGAGACCCAGTCCACATGTGGAGAGTAGAGCTGTAGCCAAGGAAAGCCCAATACAATGGGGGTAGAGGCCTTGGGTAGAATGAGGAAGGAAATCCACTCCTGGTGGAGTATCTCTACCGACATCCTAATAGGTAGTGTCTGGAAACGTATAGGACCCCCTGGGAGCACAGTGCCATCAATTGCCGAAACTACCAGTGGTGTAGTAAGGGGAGAAAGGGTAAGCTTCACAGAAGAAGCAGTTCTCCAGTCCATAAAATTGCCGGCAGCCCCGGAGTCCAGATATGCTAGGACCGATTGGGGAGAAGAGCCTACATGGAGGAACACCGGAAGAAGAAGACAAAAAGGTGATGTTTCTGGGTCCAATACTCCACCTTCCAAACGTATTAGACCCTGAGCATTTCCCGGACGAAGTGAGCAAGAGTCACGAAAATGACCCTTGCCCCCACAATAAAGACACAAGCCTAGAGTTCTGCGTCTAGCACGTTCTTTGGGGGTTAGTCTAGTCCGGCCCAGCTGCATAGGTTCCTCAGCAGGCAGAGGATGCTCCACAGAGCGACGGGGGAAGAGTTCTGGCTGACTAGGACCTAGAGGGTGCTGGCGTCTTTTTTCTAGGGACCTCTCCTGGAAACGAATGTCAATCTGATTGCACAAGGAGATTACATCGTCCAGACCGGCGGGGATGGCTCTTATTGCTAATTCGTCCGTCACTCGGTCAGAGAGGCCATGTAAAAAGGTTGCGACCAGGGCCTCATTGTTCCAGCTCAATTCAGCTCTGAGAATACAGAACTGAAGCGCATATTGTCCCACTGACAAGATTCTTGGCGAAGGCATAAAAGGGCACTAGCCGCTGAAGAAACCCGAGCTGGCTCCTCAAAGATATTATGAAACAGCTTCAAGAAGTCGGACAGGCTGGAAACCACCGGGTCATTCTTCTCCCAAAGGGGGGCAGCCCAAGCCAAAGCTTCACCAGAGAGGAGAGAAATGATATAGGCTACCTTAGCCCGATCAAACAGAAAGTTTTGAGGCTGGAGCTCAAAATGAATGGTGCATTGGCTGAGGAAGCCCCTGCAGGCCTTGGAGTCCCCAGAAAAATGGGACGGAGCTGGCAGTGAATATGAATGTGTGGCTGCGACTGGTGCGATAGGTGCAGCTGCTGATTGTACTTGAGGCTGCAGGTTCGGGTTTCCCAAGGAGGCCTGGAGCTGCTTGAAGTGGGAAGCAAGATCCTTAAGGAATCGCATTACCTGCGTCTGATTAGATTCCTGGGCCTCGAGTCTGCGAACTATGCCCTGCAATGGATCGGCTGCAGGAAGCGACACGTCAACCGGGTCCATGGCTGATCAAACTGTCAGATCACCTTGAGGCTAGGTGACAGATGCACACCGTTAGGATCAGGAGTGCACTGCAAGGCAGTGCACCCTATGGCTGACTGCTGCGGATGGGAGTCCAGGTATAAGGAAGGCAGGGTCGCTGGAACACCAATACGGATCCCACCGGGGTTAGAGCGTAGGATTCCCTGGGGTGCGGAGTCTAAGAGCCAGCAGGTTTTCACCAGAGCCTATGATGGTGAGGATGGATTGGGCTGCAACTGGCTCCAGGTCGCGACCCCCAGGGTCCCCAGCTCACACCCACAGTAGGCAACAAAAGGATAAGGATAGTAAGGGAATAGGCCAAGGTCAGGGCCACAAGCAGACAAGGACAACAGAGTACACGCCAAGGTTCAGGGTCACAGGCAAACAGGGATAGTCGAGGATACGCCGAAAGGTCAGGGTCACGAGCAGACAGGAATAGTATAGAACACGCCAAGGTCGGTAACAGAAATAAATGTAGAGCATGCGGCAGGCAGGAACAGGAAGCCAAACACACAAAGGTTGATCAGCAGGGCTGATCTGCAGTGCAGAGGTTAATATAGAGTTCTCTGATAGGAGCTGGGGGGGAGCCATGCTAGAGGAGAGTTAATAAAAGCAGTCAGGTGAGAGACAGCTGGTCTTAGGAGATGAACACATGGAAACAGGTGAGCTGACAAACAACCTCTATTGCATAACCATGACACTAATTTAATTTGTTTTCTTTTTTTCTGCACAATAAAAAAATTGTGTAGAGTAATGCCGCATACACATGATCGGACATTCCGACAACGAAATCTTGGGATTTATTTCTGACGGATGTTGGCTCAAGCTTCTTTTGCATACACATGGTCACACAAATTTTGTCGGAAATTCAATTTCAAATGGCACTGTTTAAAGTTTTGTTCTCCTATTATCTTGATAGGTAATTGCAGAATGTAAAAATGTGCTTAAATTTGGACAGTGTGTATTCATATTTTTGTATTATAATGTATTGGCAGTGAGCTGCCAATAGTGTAAGTAAGGAGGGCCTGGCCGAAGTAACACACATTATTTAGGCATACAGCTCTCAATGAAGAGGAGAGGGTTACCTGTCCAAAACATACCCCCCCTAAAATGTTGACAATGGGCCATCAGAGGGGGTGAGGAATCTGATAGCTGAATGATGGCCACAGCGTGGACCTGAATTTCCGGGAGGCCGTCGCATGACGGCCTCCCCTGTGCACGTGACCTGCGGGGTGCACATGGAGCGCGCTGTGATCACCGAGTCACTGAGGCTCGGATGATCACCAATCCGAGTAAGGGGCCGGTCCCGGCCCCTTACCATGTGATCAGCTGTCAGCCAATGACAGCTGATCACATGATCAAAACAAAAGCTTGGTGATCATTTTTTTTCTCCTCACGCTGACAGCATGAGGAGAAAAAAAAGCCGATCACCGGCTCATCTGCAAGAAACATCGGTCCTGAAGAGGAAGAGGCAATTATGCCTCATCTGTGTCACCTGCCATTGTCACCTGAGTGTGCCCACAGTGCCCACCAGTGCCACCTATCAATGCCCATGAGTGCCACCTATCAATGCCCACAAGTGCCACCTATCAATGCCCACCAGTGGTGCCAATCAGTGCCACCTAGCAGTGCGGCCTATCAGTGTAACCGATCAGTGCCCATTATTGCCACCCATCAGTGCCCATCACTGCCACCCATTAGTGCCCATCACTGCCACCTATCGGTGCCCATTAGTGCTGCCTCATCAGCATACATCAATGAAGGAGAAAAATTACCTGTTTTAAAATTTTATAAGAAAATATAAAAAATTTAGTTTTTTTTTTTCAAATTCGGTGTTTTTACATTTTTTTAACAAATATTAAAAACCGCAAAGGCGATCAAATACCACCAAAAGAAAGCTCTATTTGTGTGAAAAAAATTATAAAAATTTCATTTGGGTACACCGTTGTATGACCACGCAATTGTCATTCAAAGTGCATCAGCGCTGAAAGCTGAAAATTGGTCTGGATAGGAGGGGGAATTTAAGTGCCCAGTAAGCAAGTGGTTAAATACAAATAAATGTTATATTTATGTTGGCCAAGAATGTTTGTGTCTAATCTCCTTGCAATGTTATGTGCAAAATTCTCATTTTTTTTCTTGTTTGACTCCACAGTTTCCTTCAACGCCACAGGAATGGCAGACTGTGGCATCCCAGTTTGCCCAGCGGTGGGACTTTCCCAACTGTGGAGGGGCAATAGATGAGAAACATGTCCACATAGTCCCACCCCACAACTCAAGGTCATACTATTGCAACTATAAGGGGTTTAATAGTATTGTGATGTTGGAGGTGGTGTTGGCGACATATGATTTTCTCTATGTGGACGTGGGGAAGAATAGCCAGATGGTGGAGTCATCGCCCAGACAGAGTTCTACGGACGACTCCAGAGTGATGGCTTGAGCTTACCACTTTCAGAAGACAACATGGCTGGTCTTCCTTCGTCTTTGTCGCTGATGAAACGTTTGGTCTGGGTGATCTCCTGATGAGGCCTTTCCCCATGAGGACCCTCACCCCGGACCAGGGTTTTTTTTTTACTACCGGCTGGCCAGAGCCAGAAGAGAGGTGGAGAATGCTTTCGAGATAATGGCCAGCCGGTTCCGCCTATTCCTTATGCCAATCAACATGGGAGCGTGGCTGTGATGTGTGGCGAGCAATGCTGAAAGCCGCACCGTAGGAGGGGTGATTCGATTGCATGGCGTACCATCGAGGAAGGGGTGAGATCGGAAGTCTAAGCACTAACACACCTCGGGTCCGCCGTGACCATTAGTGTCATTTGTTCATCCACTGAGTTCTGAAGTTGCTGTGAGCTGCACTGTATTTTCTGCTGTTTTTAATCATTTGTAATGTGAGTGTTTTTCTAAAGATTGTACTGGTTTTAATAAATTTGCTGTGCTGGTTTACACTATTGGAGCACTTCATTATTTTTCATGTGGACCGATTCTAACATACACTGTGGGATATCGAATTTATCTGATTACCCTGGAGTATGGTAAACAAGCGATTTTTGCCGTGCATGAGAGTGCTGGCAAAAGAAATCGGTGAGTGTGTTTCTATTGTTAGTGGATTCACGTATCACGGTGGTGAGGTGGAAGACACACCGAGGTCACTCACTTATCAAGATTTCAGTTTTCCATCAAATTTTTTGTCACTATTTTTTATCATATTTTTTGTCACATTATTTTGGACTGATTTTTGTTCACACTATATGGACTATTGTAGTACACCAATGGTATTTCCTGTCGCATCATGGCAGCATACACGTTGGGTTGTGACTCCGCCTCCACAATCTGATAGGACCACATAGCTATAAATTAGAGAGTAGACACCTGTCCCAGTATTCTCTTTTTTTTCCTCACCTGTCAGGACCGCATGGATCAGCACCTCCTTACCGCTTCGCCCCAGCCAGGTTCTAGCCTCTCCTGGGTGGAAGTCCTTCTTGTACAGGCTCTAAACGAGCTAAATGGAAGGAGCCCCACTCTGGTGATCTCAGGGGCACTCTCTCATCTCAATGCAACTGTTTGCCACGATATAAGCCTTAAACAGGCTTCAGGTGCAACAGCCCACAAAAGCCTTAAACAGGCTTGCTGGAGGATTGGCCAGGGAAGCTTCAGTATGGCCTCATGAAATAAGCCTTAAACAGGCTTAATTGTGTGCAGCGGTCTCCATCCCCCCTCTCCCCCCTCTCCTACCATTTTTCTGCTCTCTGCTGGGCTCTGTTGTCCCATAGCTGCTGTGTGGGACCGCCGAGCATTCTCGGCGTCCTTGCGCATGCGCAGTATGGCTCTCTGGGCACCTCTATGCCGTTTTCCAGCTTCCAAGGTGGCGCCGGGTGTCTCACGGCGCTACTGCGCATGCGCGAGCGTCCGATGCTGATGGCGGCGAATTTAAAAACCCAGCACTAGCTGTATGTGCTGCTGCTGGTTGCTGCATGTCCACAGATCGCCTGTCATTGCAAAGGAGAAAGGAAAAACGCTCTGCAAAGTTGGGTGACCTTCTCCTATTCAGCTCTGTGTCAGGATCCCTGTTCTCTCTCTCTCTCTCTATATGGCTGCTTCCTTTTTTTTTTTCCCCTGCAGGTTTCCAGTCAGCTCACCATGGAGACCGCTGCCCCAGCAGATCACCGCCAGCCTACTAGGTAAGGGGGGAAGACAAGGGTAAGTAGTGAAGATTGAAAAAGAGAGCACTTCTAATGCTGCCTAAATTGGTCACCCTACCAGGTCCTCAAGAACGTCTGCGTCAAGACAAAGAGAGTCCTCACGCAGGAGAAGCCGCTCCAGACATAGACGGAGCCGCTCCTACCATAGAAGAAGCCGCTCAAGAGGAAGCCGCAGAAGAAGCCGCTCCAGGTCGCATTCCCGACATGGTCGATCCCACCACAGAAGGTCGTCCTCACGCAGACACCGTTCCCCTGCACGCCATTCCCGTCCCGCTGGGAACGCATGCTGGATTTGTGGTGCAGCGGCTCTTCCGAATAAATTGGTTTGTCAGAAATGCCTGGAAGAGGCCACAAGAGAGAGAGCCTCGGAAGTTGGGGACTCAGCCCCTCAGGCCTCGATATCAGATGTGGATTTCTCCACCACTACCTCTCCAGCCCGGGCCAGCACATCAAAGGAGCAAGACTCCCTGTCTGATAATGAGGGTCTGGAGGTGTCGGCCGGATTCGACTTCGGTCTGATGGAGCCATTTGTTAAATCGGTTAAGGAGGCAATAGGATGGGAGGAACCCCAGGAAGTCCAGCCAAAGCAAAGAAAATATTTTCCTCAGCTTAAGAAGGAACCAGAAGCTTTTCTGTTCATTGACGAACTGGAAGACTTAATCAAAGAGGAGTGGCAGAGACCGGAGAAAAAGTCTAGTCTGAATAACAGACTCCAGAAGCTATACCCACTCAAGGAGCCTAAAGTGAACCCTCTGGTGTCCCCTCCGGTAGTGGATGCATCCTTGATGCGCCTCGCCAAGGCATGTTACCCTCCCGCTAGAAGATGCGGTAACTTTTAGAGACGTCCTCGACAGAAAGATCGACACGGATCTTAAGCGGGCTTACCTATCAGCTGGAGGCGCCTGCAGGCCTGCAATAGCACTCGCAGCAGTAGGAAGGGCCATCTCGAGCTGGTCTGGAGAAGCTGGTATCAGAGGGTGCAGACCAAGAGAAAATAGTGAAGGCATTACAAGAGTTAAGCTTGGCTGGTGATTTCGTGGCTGAAGCCTCGGTCGACACTATCAGCTCTGCATCAAAGTCTATGTTGGCCTCAGTGATGGCCAGAAGAGCTTTGTGGCTGAAGCCCTGGACGGCGGATCCAGCATCCAAGTCTAACTGGTGCCGTATTCCGTTTGACGGTGAGCACCTCTTCGGAACAAAATTAGACACGGCTGGGGGCGTGTCCGGACTCTGTAGTGACAGGACGTGTTAACTGATAGCTCCGCGGAGACTATTGCAATCCACCGCCATCCTGCGAATTATAACATTTGGTGAGCCTCCAAAACTCACCCATCAGTTGCTGAGCACCTGCTACTCCGATCCCTGGGGAAATTTCAGAGGTTACCTGGCCGATCGAGTAAATCTTAGGCTGCTGCAGGCTCCTCATCTCCATAGACCCGCCGCCATCTTGCGGCCTACGGACCCGCATCATCCCCGGGCTTAAACACTGCTATCGGCCGAACACAGGACAGCTGAATTGCCCCCAACTGCTGCGGCTGTTACAGAGGAAGGTCGGATGGTGAGCGGTCACTGTGGAAACAAGGAAAGATTAGCTCGGAGCGCTCGCGGCCCGCCGCCATCTTGAGGCCTGTGAAGCCTCCAGCATCCCCGGGCTCGAGTACCGGCGGTACGAGCGATAACCAACCCGGCCCAATCCAACACCATCCTTCGATCCCCATACCTGGGTAAGCCTCCTAACTTCCCACATAAGTCACTGGACACCTGATACATCTGCCCCTGGGGAAATTACTGAGTCTCGCAGGCCGATTGAATCGCTATTAGGACGCGGCCGGCTCCTCACAACAGAGACTCGCCGCCATCTTGCGGCCCACAGGCCTTCACCGTCCCCAGGCTCGAGTGCCGTGATCGGCCGAATGTAGAGACAACGAATCGCCAAAAGCTACTAATATTCTCCTGGGGGAGGATCGGTAGGGGTACAGACACAGTACAAGCCGGCAAATATAGTGAAAAATACCTCAGACCACTCGCGGCCCGCCGCCATCTTGAGGCCTGTGAAGCCTCCAGCGTCCCTCTGGCCTACCTATAGCAGACGGTGGCCATCTTCCTAACTCAGGGACACCTTACTTGCTTTTTCTTCCACCCTTCCTAATACCAAGTGGACCTTTCTTACACTAAACTTGGTGAGCCACTTTCATTAACTTTCATCTTTCAGTGTGGCCTGACCCTTTCTGAAGATGGCAGCTTAACTCCTCAGCCCCCGCCATCGCACGACCTACGACCAGTATAACGGAGGTTAAACTGAGCTACAACCTTCTTAAAAAATGGGAACCGCATCCAGGAACACATCCACATCCCGTTCCAGATCGCCGAGGGAACAGCCTGACAACCCCGGGCACAATATCCCTGACATGTTCCGATCGAACAGAGGAAACATGGCGTCTTCTCGCCACAGAAGCGCCCAGGCCGCATCTTCCTCACAGGGCACTCCACCAGTAGCTCTACCTAACAGCCAAATAGGGGAGAACGCCACAGAAGAGCTCCCCCAGCATCATTTAAACATAAGCGACTTACGGATGATCGCCACGGACATAAAAGACGCCCTCGCAGCAGCCGTATCTGAACTCCGTTTAGACATCCGTGCCTTGACGGACAGGGTAGCGCTGACAGAACGAACGGCAGAGCAGCAAGACCTTCAAATCCGCAAAACCACCAGACAAGTAGACACACATACCCTCCAAATGAGGGATATGCAGAGGCATCTCGAAGACCTCGATAACCGGGGCAGAAGACGGAACCTAAGGATACGGGGGCTCCCTGAGACGATTGAGGGGGATCAACTCTTGCCCTCAGTAACTAGCCTGTTCAATGGCATAATGCATAGGCCGCAGCAGACACCGGTTGAATTTGAACGGATCCACCGTGCACTGAGACCCAAAGGAAAAGCCACTGAACCCCCCAGGGACGTGATTTGCTGTCTGGTGAACTACAAGGTTAAGGAAG
Source organism: Lithobates clamitans (assembly GCA_037952925.1). Taxonomy (NCBI): domain Eukaryota; kingdom Metazoa; phylum Chordata; class Amphibia; order Anura; family Ranidae; genus Lithobates; species Lithobates clamitans. The sequence goes on along the minus strand of JBBGZY010001913.1, from coordinate 1,290,979 downwards.
ACATCTTACGCCAGGCCAGGAGCATCCCGCAAATCGTCCATGAAGGAAAGACGGTACAAATCTTTCAGGATCTTTCTGGCATAACCCTACAGCATCGCAGAGACCTGAAGCCGCTCCTAGACACTTTACGTACCAGAGGCATACCGTACAAGTGGAAATTCCCCTTCTGCCTCGCGGCATCCTCGCAGGGGCGTTCGGCGTTCCTCAGAGTACCTGAGGATCTTCCCCAGTTCTGTGAAACCTTGAACATCCCTGTTGTGGAGGTACCGGAGTGGTATGCGGATTTTCGCCGCTCGGCTGTCCGTAGAGAACGCCAGCCTGAAGAACCTATGGAGACCCTGACTGCAGGACACAGGAGGAGACGGTCGCCTTCTGCCCCGACGTACCATGGCACCTCCCGCTATCATCGTCGGGAATTCAGTGAAGCAACCTCGCCCACCTCGAGAAGGGCCAGACGGGACCGTTAACAGATCAGAGAAGCGCCTAATGTCACAGATGCCCAGCCACGTAGTTACGCCATGTTAGGCGAACAGTTATCTTTATCTTTATTAAAACAGAATAGTGAGTGCTTGTACTCAACTGCTGATAACTTTCCTAAAACGGTCATCACAGGGCGAGATTTACTGCGTAAGCGCAGACCGTTAGGCCTTGTATGGAATCCGCCAATGGGACTGTTTGCTCCCCCTTAGAGGCCTACCCCATGCCTAGAAGGATTGAGGTATGAGCAGCTGCCTACAACCCCCATAATGCCTTTAGTGCTGATTCCGGAAATGACCACCTGCCTTCCTGTTGGCAGCGGAAAGCACAAGTGCTCCCTGGTCAGCGCACCTCACAGTCCCTGTCTCAACAAAGGTAACAGATCTTCAAGTTCCGGATTCCCACTATGCACTGAAGTCATGTTTCCCCCTGTGAGCCACCACCTTCTAAGTAGCTCGGGATAAGTTCATCCGATATACGGCTCAAATGCAGCATACACCGCAGTACACGTTTGTACCGGACCTGAAAAACTAACGGCTAAGGAAAAAAAAAAAAAGAAAAAAACGACCACCATGTCCTACAGCCTTGCTTGCTTAATCGCCTGGGAACCCTGATACCTCCAGACCGACCGGCCGATGGACTGCAGATCCCTTATACTAAAGGACATCCCACTTCACACTTTGATCCCAGAATAACAGCGGATACTAGAGCTACTGTGAGCTTCTGGGAAATAAGGACACACAATGTAGCCGAAGATGCCTACTATCAAAGCCGCTGACTACTGATGATTCCGCTAACCCCTTTTTCTTTACAGGTACGCCTCATAGAGTACTTCACCTGAGGCATCCACTACTGGCATGGACTGCATTTAGTCTAAATTCTAAAGTTCAACTAAGGTTTTTTTAAAGGTATGTTTAGCCTTATACTGTAACGGTTAGTAGACTTAAGCATAGAATAGGTTTTAAGCTCATTTACTATACTAAATAGATTATATCATATGCTCAATCTCACACCCTGGAATCTTTGTTGCATATCCCCACAGACGATGCTGCGATTCCAGAGGTCTGAGTGATTCTTAACGAAACAAGAACACATGACACCCTACCTTGAGCAAAGCACATACTGGTTGTTCTTCAGGGTCACAGAGGTGATTCAACCATCACCTCTTTTGCCCATCACGTTGAACCCCAACGTCAATAGCTAGTGAACTATTACTGTACCCCTCCTTCATTTAGCTTTCATGGTCATGTGATGGCGGGGCCTACACCCCTCTCACTCACACACCACCTCATTCGTGTAAGGTCTACACCGACCCCCGCACAGCAACGGTGCAGTATAATAACCCGTTTCCCACGGGATAGGCGCTGCACCCACGCTGTACTTTTCCGATCCCTTTTCTAGACTCGAGAAGGCGGGATAATCAAGGTATTGATTATCTCCGTAATCTCTTCGGATAATCAAAACCCCCCCCCTTTTTTTTTTTTTTTTTTTTTTTTGTGTGATTGATGGCTATGGATCTTAATCACGCACCAGATGATAAGGAGCTATCTCCCGCTCTTCTAAATCTTCGATCCATCAACATACGCGGCCTGAACACACCAGAAAAACGTTCCCTCTTACTTTCCTCTCTACACAAGTCCAGGACCCAGATTGCTCTGATCCAAGAAACACATTTTAGAACAGACACGATTCCCAAATTACAGGACCGGCATTTCCCGACAATTTATCACGCATCTAATGATGAGGCCAAATCGAAAGGGGTGTGCATCCTCATATCTAAAAATTGCCCACTTATTGTTTCAGATACTCATAGAGACCCGCTTGGGAGATACATTTTCTTAAAAGGCACCCTACATGAGCAACCAATAACTATAGCAAACCTGTATGCTCCAAATTCGCGACAAGTCTCCTTTTTCCGCGACACTCTCCAGACACTCACGTCCTTTCGATCAGGTTTGTTAATACTTGGAGGTGACTTTAACGTCCCGTTAAACCCTAACCTTGATACATCCAATGGTCACTCTTCCCTCACATACAGAGCCCTTCGGGCCATAAAACAGCAACTGAGAGGCTTACTATTGCACGATACCTGGCGTACTCTGTACCCTAATGAAAAGGATTTTACCTTTTACTCCCCACCACACTCTAAGTACTCACGGTTAGACTATTTTTTCATTTCCCAAGACGACCTACCAATGGTCAAAAAATCCACCATTGAACCAACGGTCCTATCAGATCACAGTCCCATATCATTGACTTTACAACTGCCTGCTAAAAGAATGCACTCCCCAATATGGCGTTTAGACAATTCCCTCCTATCCGACATTGCTGTTACAAACTCGATTTCCCATCAACTCACCAAGTACTTCATGGAAAATGGCGAGGGAGAGTCCACACCTGAAGTGGTATGGGCAGCCCACAAATGTGTGGTACGAGGCATACTCATCTCTGCAGCTGCACAACGCACCAAACTTCGAAAAGCAAAAATAGAGGAACTGACTAAACTTATCGCGCATTTAGAGCAAAAACACAAGCAATCCTTAGCTTCTGAGGCACTTACTGGCCTAACGCACGCCAGAAATGATCTATTAGCAGAACTACACAAACGATTAAAGCGCAAATACATTTTACAGCGGAAATGTTTTTATGAATTTGGTGATAAGTCAGGAAAGCTCCTCGCAAGAGCACTGCAGGCCAAGAGAGCAGCACATACCATACACACAATCAAAGACCCTTCTGGTACACGTCATGTTACCTCTGATGCCATAGCACATCAATTTGTACAATACTTCACAAAATTATACAACTTACGACCCCCCCATACGCCAAATTCTCTAGAGGATAGACAGGAAGCTATCAACCAATTCCTAGCCCAGTACGCCCCGACCCCACTCACGGCAGAAGAGGCAGAGGCACTAGACTCTCCTCTAACGACAAAGGAGCTTACACTAGCTTTACAACAGATGAAACCAGGCAAAAGTCCGGGTCCAGACGGACTTACGGTAGGATACTACAAAGCCTTTACTGACATTTTAATCCCACCTCTAGCTAAAGCATATAACAACTTCCCACCTTCCAGTATTGCTACCAGAGACACATTAGAAGCACACATCTCCCTTATCCCGAAACCAGGTAAAGATGAAACCATGGTCACCAACTATCGCCCTATCTCACTATTAAACGTAGATATTAAAATGTTTGCCAAAGCCATCGCCAATCGTATATTACCTCTACTTCCCAAACTAATATCCACAGAACAGGTAGGTTTCGTCCCCGGTCGCGAGGCCCGAGACAACACCACAAAAGCGCTAAATGTACACCATTGGATCACTACCTCTAACTCCAAAGGCTTCCTCTTATCCCTTGACGCGGAGAAGGCGTTCGACAGGGTGGCTTGGGACTTTATGGAAGCTACCCTGCGCTCCATAGGACTACCTCCACACTTACTCCAAATGATCATGACACTGTACTCCTCCCCCACAGCAAAGGTGAGGGTGAATGGTCGCCTGTCGAGCGCCTTCTCCGTGTCCAATGGTACTAGACAGGGATGCCCCTTATCCCCACTAATTTTCATTATCACTCTAGAACCATTCCTCCGCAAACTTAGGGACAACCCGAACATCAAAGGGTTGGAAATTGACAATAAACACTTTAAAATAGCCGCTTATGCGGACGACATCCTGCTGTTCCTCACTGACCCGCTCACTACCATCCCTAACCTACTTAAAGAATTTACTCACTTCAAATTTCTCTCTAACCTACAAATAAATTTTTCTAAGTCCAAAGCCCTAAACATATCTCTACCTGATGACATAGTCACACAATGTAAACTTAACTTCCCGATTGAATGGGAACCTCATGCGCTTACATATCTTGGCATCAAAATACCCTCTAAATTGACAGACCTATATAAACTAAACTTTTTACCCATCTTACAAACCGTCCAAGCAGATCTACAAAAATGGAGCTCGGGACCGTTTTCCTGGTTCGGAAAGACGGCGATTCTAAAAATGAACATACTTCCAAGACTGCTCTACTTATTCCAAACCATCCCTATACAACTCCCTCCTTCCTTCTTTGGCATACTTAAGAGAACATGTAGGAATTTCATATGGTCTTCCAAACAACCCAGACTGAACTGGAACAGATTGACGTCTCCTAAACTCCAAGGAGGCTTACACATACCAGATATACAAAAATATTATTGGGTCTGTCACCTCGCTAGGATAGTTGACTGGCACAATAACAGGCCTAACAAAGACTGGATACATGTAGAAAATGCTTTTACCGCAATACCTTTAAATCTTTTACCTTGGATTAAGCAAAATAAAATTCCTGACGGGGCTACACATAACCAATTCATCAATGCTACTCTACACACTTTTAAAGCAGCTTGCAAACTACTCCAATTGACACCCACACCGGGTCCCTTGACACCTCTTGAAAACAACCCTGACTTCATACCAGGAATACATACCAAGATCCCAACAACGGATATGAATCGCCCCAACCTTAAACTACACCAACTGTTCCAACAGGGTACTTTCATGTCTTTCCAGACCATGACTCGGACATTTCCAGACTACCACATTCCCTTTTATAAATACCTGCAGATACGCCACTTCGCTAATAGCATCCAACCTATTGCAGACTTACACAGAGATCTTACACCCTTTGAAAGCTTTTGCAATAACCCAGAGCCCCAAAGACACCTTATCTCGTCTATATATAAACTCTTATTCACATCACAAGAAATCAAATCTGATAGCCTGATTTTACAATGGGAAAGGGACTTACATCTAGACCTCACTGCAGAAGACTGGCAACACATCCTTACTCACTTACACAAGGGTTCTCTCAATATCTCCACACAGGAAAACAGATATAAAATCTTTACAAAATGGTACAGAACTCCTGATAGGATACACAAATTCCACCCAAACCTTCCCCCCCTCTGCTGGCGTTGTCACGCATCCAGGGGCACTCTTCTACACATATGGTGGGACTGTCCCCTCATTCAAAACTACTGGATAGACATACATCGACTAATTTCACAGATTACGACTTACTCGCCTGATTTCACCCCGGCCCAATACCTACTTCATCACACCTCACTTCCACAACACACCTACAAGAAATCTTTGGTTCTCCACCTCATCAACGCAGCTACCTTATGCATCCCTGTCCACTGGAGAGATACCTCCCCCCCTACTATTCAGGAATGGATCCAGAGAGTAGACAGAATAGCTGAAATGGAACACCTTATCCACCAATCCAATGACACACCATCCAAGTTTGAACATATATGGGCCTGCTGGACCCATTTCAAATCGACCCACATCCCGCACACTTCCACTGACCCCACCCCTCAAAGGACTGGGGAGAAAGTGCAAACACAATCGGCTGCTTAACCCATGGAATTCTCTTTAGGCTTACATTGTCCTTCCATCATTCTTTCCCCCTTCCCCCTCCCTCGTAGGACCCTCTCTACCACCCAAGGGATCACTAATGATCTGAAGGATCTCTCGCTGCTGTTCTGAGACCTGATAGGTTTCGCTGTGACACCTTTTCTCAAGCTAACTAGGCAGACCCGACATGCTTTTTGTCTCATATGTCTGCATATGTCCCACACTGGGCACAGATTGCTCCCAATAGGGGTGCCCAGTAGTGGAACTGAGCAAACAAGGTCGGTTAAGGATAAGGAAAGACTTTAGGAAAGAAGGCAGGGGAATAGAGAAGGGTGCAAACGGGATGATAAGGAGAAGAGAAAGGAGAAATTGAAGATATGAATTAATTGAAAACAAAACAATATGCCTTAACGATTTTCATTAAAACTGATACTTTAAATTCCAATTATAACGCCTAAGTCACACCCTGATTTGGATATAAATATAATTGCATTGTACTGACATAATTCACACCTTGCCTTAATTGTAGATGTAAATGCATTACTATCTACAGCGTCTGGGTTTTTTTTTTTTTTTTTTTTTTCTTCCATACCAAACTATCAATGTATTTTAATGACACGGGAATCTCACACAGATATAGTTAACCATAACTTAAGGCTTATTCCCCCACTACGTAGGAAACCACCTACAAAATCTCTGAATGTAGCTCCCTTGTTCTTTTGTTCATACTATGTTAATGTACTTACAATGTCATACAACATTCTGTACTGTTTTAACTGGATATGGGTCAATATGTGACATTTACTTACATGCTTTCATTTTTGTAACCTATGTGTAAACCCAATAAAATTATACTTTTAAAATATCAAAAAAAAAAAAAAAAAAAAAAAAAAAAAAATTAGACACGGCTTTCTCCAAGGTAACTGGTGGCAAGTCCGGGCTCATTCCCTCGGATAGGAGGCCTAAACAGAGACCTCCTCCCTTTAAGCGGAATCTCCCAGAAAGGTATAGGGACGTGAAAGCGTACAGACCAGGGAAGGAGTACCGAAGGAACTGGAAGAACCCTCAAACCTCTTTCATGAAGTTACAGAAGCCTAAGACTTCCGTTTCCAGTGACCAGAAGCCTTTTTGAAGGTGCGCCCGTCCGGCCAGCGGTAGTGGGAGCAAGACTCTCCAGTTTCAAGCTGGTCTGGGCGGAGACCATACACGATACCTGGACCCTGGCCACTGTCAGTTTCGGCCACAGATGATCCTTTAAGAATCGACCCCCAAGGGATCAATTCTGCCCAACCCGTATTCCCCCACCTGGAGAGAAAACGTTGTCCCTTCTAAGCTACGTCCAAGAACTTCTTCAAAAACGAGCGATAATAGAGGTTCCGCCAGCACAACGAGGCAGGGGATTCTATTCTCCACTATTCCTCCTCAAGAAGAAGTCAGGGGACTTTTGGCCGGTTCTAGACCTGAAGAACCTCAACAAGTCCATCAGAGTGGAGTCTTTCAGGATGGAAAGCCTGCAGTCTATCCTCCAGGCCATTAATCTAGGAGACTGGATGCTCTCCTTAGATCTCCAGGATGCCTACCTGCACATACCAATCCACGTGGCATTCCAAAAATTCCTGCGATTCTTGGTGGGTCAGGGGCACTTCCAATTTCAAAGCCTCCCTTTCGGAATCTCTACAGAACGTTTACGAAGGTTCTGCTTCCAGTGATAGCCTCTTTGAGGGAGAAGGGTCTAAGGGTCCACCATTACCTGGACGACATTCTCCTCCTCTCAGACAGCCAGGAATCACTCATGCAACATCGCAAGGTCTTAGTTTCCACCCTAACGAGTCTGGGTTGGATAGTCAACTGGCAGAAGAGCAACATTCAGCCTACTCAAAGGATGGTCTTTCTGGGAGCCGAATTAGACACCCGAGCCAACACGGTGGAACTGCCAAGGGAGAAGTTGTCCCTAATGGTTCAGAAGGTGAAGAATGTCATGCCGGAGTCATGCCTACCAGCCAGAGCATACCTCAGCCTCTTGGGTTCCCTATCAGTAACCATTCCGATGGTCAGATGGGCACAATGGAATGCCAGACCCCTGCAAACCTCCTTCTTGCGCCAGTGGGATGGATGGTCCATGTCCCAGTTATTTCACATCTCAGAGGAAGCCAGGTTATCGCTACGGTGGTGGACTCACCCCGACAACCTCAGCAGATGCAAACAGATAGTCATCCTCCACCAGGAGGTGGTAACTTCGGACGCCAGTCTGGAGGGATGGGGGCACATTATCTACATTACGCAGCTCAGGGCCACTGGCATTTCCAAACCAAGGATGTAGTATCAAACGTTCTAGAGATGAAGGCAGCCTTCCAAGCCCTCTTAGCATTCAGTTCACTCCTGAGAGGGAAACAGGTCCTCATTCGAATGGACAACCGAGTGGCTGTAGCCTACATCAACAGGCAGGGGGTACCAAGAGCATCTCCATGATGCGGGAGGTCGGTCTGATAATGCGTTGGGCTCAACTGAACTTGTGGAATCTGAGGGCGGCCTACATCCCGGGTGTCCAAAATCTCCTGGCGGATTCTCTCAGCAGAACATTCGTTTCCAACAACGAATAGTGTCTAAGCCCACAAGCATTTGCCCTTATATGCCAGACATGGGGTCATCCAGACATAGACCTTGCAGCGACGCCAGGGAACAAGAAATGCCGGAGGTTTCTGTCAAGGAACCCCTTCCCCTCGGCGGAAGGAACAGATTGTCTCCAACACCCCTGGAACTTTCGCCTAGGCTACATTTTTCCACCAACGCCATTGATAGCCAGGTACCTTCTGAGGCTCAAACACTCGGCGGCTCTAGTATTAGCTGTGATTCCCTTCTGGCCACCCTCCTGCAGCTAAGCACAGCGGATCCACTTCCGCTCCCAGTGACAACAGATCTGCTAACCCAAGGTCAGCTCCTCCATCCAAACCCAGAGAAATTACACCTAGCGGCCTGGAGACTGAAAGGTCTAGGTTCCTAGTCCAGGGCTGCTCTCAACGGGTAGTCGATACTCTACTCCAGGGGTCTCAAACTGGCGGCCCTCCAGCTGTTGCTAAACTACAAGTCCCATGAGGCATTGCAAGGCTGACAGTTAAAAGCATGACTCCCACAGGCAGAGGAATGATGGGACTTGTAGTTTCGTAACAGCTGGAGAGCCACCAGTTTGAGACCCCTGCTCTACTCCAAGCTAGGAAATTTTCCACAAACAAAACCTACGGGAGGATCTGGGGAAAGTTCTCTTCCTTCGCCCAGGAACAAGGTTGGGACCCTTCTTCCCCATCAGCAGTTCAGGTGCTCGAATTCCTCCAGTCAGGTCTGGACAAAGGCCTTAGATCCAACACCCTAAAGGTTCAGGTGTCTGCCATCTCCGCTTTGACAGGGGTCAAGTGGGCCCTTAACCCTCTGGTGGTCCAATTTCAGAAAGCCTGCCTGAAGCTGAGGCCCCCTAGAAAACCTTCGTTTCCAACATGGGACTTATCGACTGTCCTAGAGTCCCTATCCGGAGAGCCATTTTTCCCACTCAAAGACGTCTCCCTCTGGGACCTGACTCTGAAAGTATCGTTTCTAATTGCCATCACATCGGCAAAGAGGGTGTCGGAAATGCAAGCGCTATTGATCAAAGAACCATATCTGATGATCTACCCAGACAGGCTAACCCTGAAGCCTTCAGACAGATTCATCCCAAAGGTCTCCTCCTCGTTCCACTTTAACCAGGAGATTGACCTCCCGGCCTTGGTCATGGATCAGGGCGTTCCCCATCCGTTGGATGTCAAGGGCAACATTCTGCATTACCTCTCTGTAACCAAGCCTTTCAGAAAATGTGAAAACCTTCTAGTCATTCCACATAGGTTCAGGAAGGGCCAGGCAGCTTCATGGCTCGTGAAAGCCATCAAGAAGGCCTACTCCTTAAGCACCTCGCAAGTTCCAGAAGGTTTAAGGGCGCATTCCACCAGGGCAATGGCGACTTTATGGGCAGCTTACTGCAGAGTCTCAGTGGAAACCATTTGTAAAGCGGCCACTTGATCTTCCAGAAACACCTTTGTTTCCCATTATAAAATAGACGCTGCGCGTTTAGCAGCAGTGGAATTCGAGAGGGCCGTTATACAGGCCAATTCTTCTGTTTCTTGTCAATAAATTTATTTTGCATTCCCACCCAGTTTGGCGAGTTACTCCCCAACGTGTATGCTGCCATGATGCGACAGGAAAACGGAAAATTGTATACTCACCTTTCCGTAATTTTCCTTTCCTGTCGCATCTTCATGGCAGCATACAATCACCCACCCTCTGAGGTGACATGTGTATATATTTACAGAGAATACTGGGACAGGTGTCTACTCTCTAATTTATAGCTATGTGGTCCTATCAGGTTGTGGAGGCAGAGTCACAACCCAACGTGTATGCTGCCATGAAGATGCGACAGGAAAGGAAAATTACGGAAAGGTGCGTATACAATTTTCCGTTTTTTTCACATCTAACACATGGTGATATGATCTGTATTTATATGTATATATTTGGTGTGCAATTTACTGTGGATGTCATTGGGTTCAGTTGCTTATGTTTGTAGCAGAGCATACTCTGTGACATACAGTAGATTTAAGTTTACTTTTTTGTGTTAATTAGTTTGCACTGGGAGGGTGAGAGCGCCTCTTATTTCTTCTTATATATCTGTAAGAGGGATCGTTTGGGTGTGCAGATATGTGAGATCAAATGGTATTTATGAATCAACATGGTGGAATATAAACTTAAACATATAATCCTTGCATGCTGCATTCTCCACAACTTTTTAAGGAGAAATTATATGAACTATGTGGTCTCAATTGGGCCTGAGGCCCGATTTCAAGACCAAACCCTGGCGGCGCTTGAAGCTGGCGGTCCTAGCTTTCCCCCCCAAAGTGCCCGCAAGGTCCGTCTAAAATATATGGAGTACTTTGCGGGTAGGGGGGCCATTGATATGCCCGAAAATGTTTAAGAAACATTTTTTAAATAAATTTGTATTTTAAAGCTTTCATGACTAAGCCTTTTTCTGACATGTGGTGTTTACAAGTTAAAATCCATATTTTTTGCTAGAAAATTACTTAGAGCCCCAAAATATTATATATATATTTTTAGCAGAGAATCTAGAGAATAAAATGGCGATTTTTACAATATTTTATGTCACACGGTATTTGTGCAGCAGTGTTTTAAACGCAACTTTTTGGGAAAAGGGACACTTTCATGAATTTAAAAAAATGAAACACTAAAGTTAACCCAATTTTTTTGTGTAATGTGAAAGATGATGTTACGTTGAGTAAATAGATACCAAACATGTCACGCTTTATAATTGCACGCAGTCGTGGAATGGCGACAAACTACAGTACCTAGAAATCTCCATAGGCGACGCTTTAATTTTTTTTATGGTTACCAGGTTAGAGTTACAGAGGAGGTCTAGTGCTAAAATTATTGCTCTCTCTCTGACGATCGCGGAGATACCTCACATGTGTGATTTGAACACCGTTTACATATGTGGGCGTGACTTCCGTATGCGTTTTCTTTCCTGCTGAGCTCGCGGGGATGGGGGCGCTTTAATTTTTTTTTTCTTACTTATTTTATTTACTTTTATATTATTAAATTACATCCCTTGTGACAGTAATAGGTGGTGACAGGTAATCTTTATGGAGGGATCGGGGGTCTAAAAGACCTCCAATCCCTCCTTTGCACTTCAAAGTATTCAGATTGCCATTTTCGGTGATTCTGAATACTGTATATTGTTATATACGTCGCTTTCGTGTTTACAATCAGGAGACTGGAACAAAGCCATTTCCGGATTTGTGCCAGTCTATCCCTAGCCGCCGGAAGTGGCGGATCATGGATCAGTTCTCCCGCTCCCGGTGGGACGGGAGGCCCGGTCAGAGCGGCAGGAGGCGGCAGGAGGCGGCAGGAGGGGGGAGTCCCCTCCCGCTCCTCTGCGATAGCAATCGAGCAGCTTTTAGCCGCATCGGTTGTTATCCCTGGAAAGCCAATCCCCCGCACTAAAAAACAGTACCAGAATGATGCCTGTAGCTGCGGGCATCATCCCGGTATAACCCCCAAAAGCCGAAGCCACACATCTGCATACGCTCGGCGGGAAGGGGTTAAACTGAAAAATATTTCCTTTGATTTACTGCTTGTGTTTATTTTAGCTGTCTCCTAGGTTATCCAATGGGCTTTTTTTTGGCCATTTTCTTCAATAGTGCAAACGTAATTTCTTTGATACATAAGGTGACAATCGCTTCTTCAGCTAACTATTATGTTGTGGGTCTGCTACACACACTCCTTGTTTTTGATGTTAATGTATGTAATGCATTACTGATAAAAATATTCATCATTTTCAGCACCATGAATTAATTTATTGGAGTGATGAAATGACCTGATTGATGCAAATGTGGATGTTATTTACTAAAGGAAAACCAACTTGGCACTACAAGTGCACTGCAAAAGTGCACTTGAAAATGTACTTAAACTGCACTGAAAGTGCATTTGTAGTGCCAAGTGGATTTGCCTTTAGTAAATAACCCCCATTGCCCTGTAAACAGCAAATTAAGCAAACAAATGCTATTGAGCATTGAAAGAAGAAGCCACACATTGTTGAGCAGAAAATGTTTTACTCTGTGCACATTCACATGTGCATTTAGAAAAGGGTTTTTAAACAAACAAACATATTTTTGGAATATTTTTTTTTTTTTGACAGTAGAAATATCCTTTTTGTGGTAAACGGGCATGTTTTTCAAACCATAGAACAATACACAACTCAGGAACTTACAAAGTTCAACTTTGATAAATTGAAGGCAATATCAGACATTAGTATGTGAAAACTGTGTTGATATTGCCTTCATCAGATTGGGTCACCCCTGTAAAAACCAAATTTTAAAGATGCACATAAATTGATAGTCAAAATGAGGATTTTCCACCTGATCCCATGCCTAATGTCAACATGTGCTAGCTCCCATCATGGAGGATCAATGGACATGTTTCTGGGGTATAATCCCTTCCTCTCATCTACTTTAGTTGCGAGGAAGGGGTTTCACCCACAAAAAGCGTACATTGATCCCGTGATGGCAGATAGCACATGTTGACACACTGTGTGCATCTTCAAAATTTGGCTTTCAAAATTTTTTTAGAAAAGTTAGAAAAAAATAAACAATTTGATAAATTTTGGTGTATTTTCGATTCTGCCTAAAACATCAATGATGTTTTTTAGTCTTTTTTCCACATCATTGATGTCTTCCTTGATCTTCTGTAAATCACGATTGCACACCATGATCTCCCCCGATGAGGATCTGTGCACTTGCACTTGTGAAATGTGTTTCTTCTTCCACAACATCCACATCACCTAACATAAAAAACACACCATGTATTATAAATATGCAGGCATCTATCTATTACCTGAAGCTGTGGTCTCAGACACTCACTTGTTGTGGTCACTATTTCACCCAATTCATAAACCTATCCTTCCTCCACATCCTGAGGTCATGGTGTGGGGATTCCCCCTTCATTAGGTGGTTGTAGGTCCCTGGTGTCCTCTGACATCCCGAGTCTTTTCTCCCCTATGTGAGAAAAAAAAGGTATACTTAGCACACAGATATTTGAGGGAAGAAATAGGAATATGAAACATTGCTTGGAAGTGATGTCCAATTGTCTTCAAGATGAAGACATGATTTTTTCCCTTTCTTAAAGCTGGAATACTTACCTTTTTTGGTCACGTTTCACAGATGGAGACACCCCTAGTATCCACTGGAGCACCTGTGTGGGACACCCTAAAAAGTTTGTTCTGGTGTCCCACACTAGTGCTCCTGCATCCAGATGTGTAAACAGCTGCTGAGTGTCTTCTCCTTACACTGAATCAAGTTTGCATTTCATTCTAGTTACAAACCCATCTAGACAACAATGTACTAAACTTCTTTGAATACAAATAGGCCTGAGCAAATGTAGTTAACCTGTATCTGCCAAAAACATTGTATTAGTGGGCGAACGAACAATGTTTACTACGAAAGATTACTGTGCCCACGAACCTGAAAGTTGCCATTTTAAACTGTACAACAGTAAAGAAAAACACATGGAGCAGAACAAAAGTAATAATAATAATAGGAACACACAACTACTTAATTTTTAGAAGCAGTTTCCTGATCCTTCTGTACTGATCCTGCTCCCTCAATTTGAGGTCTGACCAGCATTTCCTCAATTGCTCCTTGGATCGCCATACCCCAAAATTCCTGTGCAAACTTCTCACAAATTTAGTCACGATTTTGGCCTTTCTCACATTAGGTTGTCTGTACGGTCCATGCTTCCCATCATAGTCGGCCCTCTTCAAGATGTCCACCATCTCCACCATCTCTACAAGGGACATATTTGAGTCCTTAAATCTCCTCTGGGATCGGGACTTTAGTGGCTCCAGGCTTTCGTCCTTGCTGCTGCTGTCTTCATGCACTTGTCCTTTCTCCGCCATGTGTTCTCCCTCCGTACCAAAAGAGAAGGGGCAGGGAATATACTAGATAGAAGGTCAGGGGTGGGTGGAGTTTCACGCATGCGCAGTGTATATAAAGCGCAACACGCGTGCGTCATATGGAAGATGTTTGAGCCAAGGAAGGAGTAGCAGAAGCGCCAATCGTGATAATGAAGGTACAATTTTAACTTGGGCCTATACTACTTATAGATTGAGGCCTATATTGGGACAAGATTAGGAGAGTTTAGCCTGACATTATGGTTTGTCTTGTGTTGTGTCTTGCAGATAAAAATGGATATATTGAATGATCAGGACTTTATCCCCATATTCACTGATATGTACAGGGAGCTGGCCTGTCTGTGGCAGGTAAACCACCCCTTTTATACCAATAAAATAAAGAGGAAGGTAGCGCTGGATCAATTGTTGGAATCAGTGAAGTCGCAGATCCCCATGGCAACCCATTTGAAGGCCATAATTGGTGGCATGAGGAGCACTTATAATAGGGAGCACAAGAAGGTCCAGGATTCCCAGAGATCAGGAGCTGCAGCGGATGACATTTATGTACCCAGGCTGTGGTACTATGACAGACTGCATTTTCTGGCAGACCAGAAGGAACCCAGGCCAGCACTCTCCAGTGTTCCTTCAACGCTTCTTTCTACCCCAGCTGAGGCTTCCGACATCCAACCTGGGCCTTCCAGCCAGGAAAATGTGGAGGAGCCCAGCTTGAGCCAGGTATAGCATTGTTCAACATATTTTTTGTAAAAAAATTAATGATGTTAACTAAATGTTATTATTGATCACTAATTTCTGATTTAACAAAGTGTTTTACATATCAATAGACAGTGGTGACCACAAATAATTGGGACAAGAATGAAAAATGCTGGGGTCAGAACGATAGTCTTTTCTATTTATTAGCATTCAATTTGCAACAGTCATGAGCTGAAAATTGTGTGTAATTGATGACCAAAAAACTAAAACTATGTCCCTTTTCCATACACAGGAAAGCCTCAGCCAGGAGGAGGCTGTGGAAAGTGGCAGCCAGGAGGTGGCCGGGCCCAGTAGCCTGACCAAATCCCAGGTCCCTTCCCTCCGCCTTCAAAAAAAAGGCCCAGGAAGGGGAGGAACCTGGAGGAGGCAGCACTTGGGCTATTTCTGCAGGCTACTGCAGCCCTCAGATCCCCCCAATCTTCAAGATGACTATGCCTGCATGGCAGCCTGCAAAATGCAGGAAATGGAGGAGAGCCAATGCCTCTTCTGTGAGGAAGTTATCTTACAAGCCCTAAATAAGGGGTTGAGGGGCGAACTCACAAGCCAAAGACAGGTTTGTGAGTTCGACCATCGCCCTCCTCCACCTCCTGCCACAACTCCAACACCAGAGCCACAGCCTGGAAGCAAGCCTGGAAGGAAGTGTGGAAGGAAGACAAGAGAGTGATGGCCTGGGTTCAGTCTGGTCTGACAAAAGATTTTGGCTGTAAAATAGTTGATGTGTGCCCTGGGGTACAAAGGCTTCACCAATTTCACCAGTTTCCAGCATTGCCTTCCTCTTTATTTGGTTATGACCCATAAGAAATGGCTATTTTTTTCACAAATACTTGCCTATGTGTTTTACTTCAAAAAGGACAGTTTTATTGTGAGAAGGCAGGTACATTTCAAAAATACAATGTCAATTTAACAAGGGACACCAACACCAAACAACCTCCTTGATGTTAAAGCATACAAGTTAATAATGGTGTTGTGGTAACTTGACACACAAAATGACAAAAATATTATGGAGATCAGTAAAAAAAAATATATATAAAAAAAACAGTAGATCTTGATAAAAAAAAAAAAAAAGGAAATCTTCATAAAAAAATAAATAAAAAAAGATCACTATAAAAATAAATTCAAAACATTATTATGGAGATCTGACGAAAAAAATAACAAATATTATTCATGAGATCACAAGAAATAATAAAGAAATCAGTTTGTGAGAACTCTGTGTGAATATCAGCAGCAAAACAACTTCATAATTCTAGTATTATTAAGAAGAAGAGAATGCACTGCATTAAAAGATTAAAAAATGTGCAGCGTGACAAATGCGCTATCACTATTACGTTGGATGACAGGCTAGTAAATCTTCGGCGGACAACGGCTTGACATCTGATTTTCATATGGTAAGTACACAAATCCATCACACAAAAGACTAAAGTACAAACACTCACAAACAAACACGCATGCTCAGAATCAATGCTCACCAGACACAAAATTAGTGGAAGGAGCCCAAAGGGTGGATCATAAGAGCTGAAATTCCTCGTAGTATGTCACTATGTTCGTATTTGTGGCACGTAGGGATGAGCTTCGTGTTCGAGTCGAACCCATGTTCGACTCGAACATCATCTGTTCGCCCGTTCGCCGAATTGCAAACGATATGGGCCGTTCGCGCCAAATTCGTGTGGCGCGTCACGGCCCATAATGAACTGCAGCATCGCAGTGCATTGCTGGCTGATGATTGGCCAAGCATGCACTATGACCCGCATGCTTGGCCAATCACAGCGCCGTCTGAACAGAGAGCCGTAATTGGCCAAATCCAAGGAGGCTTTGGCCAATTATGGCTCAGGGGATTTAGTACACGCCCCACACTATATAAGGCCGCCTGCATGACGGCCCTGTGTAGTTTGTGTTCTGGCTTTCAAAGAGATAGACAGAGAGACAGTGTCATTTGATTTGAGTTAGATAGATTAGGCAGAACAGTCAGTCAGTTAGCTGCACTTACAGTGTATAGTGTATATATATGCATCCCAGGTGTTGCATATATATATATATACTCTGTATTCAGTTTAGCTAGATCCGTTCCTGTTATCTTCCTACTGACAGGCAGGCTTGTCTTGTTACAGTATTTACAGCTACCTGAAGAAAATTACTGGTGTTCTTTTGATCATATTAGTACCACAGTCAGGCAGCTAGACTATTTACAGTTAGTGCAGTGCATTCTGCTCACAGTGTTCAGCTAGATCCGTTCCTGTTATCTTCTTACTGACAGGCAGGCTTATCTTGTTACAGTATATACAGCTACCTGAACAAAATTGCTGGTGTTCTTTTGATCCTATTAGTACCACAGTCAGGTAGCTAGACTATTTACAGTTAGTGGGGTGCGTCCTGCTCACAGTGTTCAGCTAAAACTACAAGTTAGTGGGGTGCGTCCTGCTCACAGTGTTCAGCTAAACCTACAAGTTAGTGGGGTGCGTCCTGCTCACAGTGTTCAGCTAAACCTACAAGTTAGTGCGGTGCGTCCTGCTCACAGTGTTCAGCTAGATCCGTTCCTGTTATCTTCCTACTGACAGGCAGGCTTGTCTTGTTACAGTATATACAGCTACCTGAAGAAAATTACTGGTGTTCTTTTGATCCTATTAGTACCACAGTCAGGCAACTAGGCTATTTACAGTTAGTGCAGTGCGTCCTGCTCACAGTGTTCAGCTAGATCCGTTCCTGTTATCTTCCTACTGACAGGCAGGCTTGTCTTGTTACAGTATATACAGCTACCTGAAGAAAATTACTGGTGTTCTTTTGAACCTATTAGTACCACAGTCAGGCAGCTAGACTATTTACAGTTAGTGCAGTGTGTCCTGCTCGCAGTGCTCAGCTAGATCCGTTCCTGTTATCTTCCTACTGGCAGGCAGGTTTGTCTTGTTATAGTATATACAGCTACCTGAAGAAAATTACTGGTATTCTTTTGATCCTATTAGTACCACAGTCAGGCAGCTAGACTATTTACAGTTAGTGCAGTGCGTCCTGCTCACAGTGTTCAGCTAGATCCGTTCCTGTTATCTTCTTACTGACAGGCAGGCTTGTCTTGTTACAGTATATACAGCTACCTGAAGAAAATTGCTGGTGTTCTTTTGATCCTATTAGTACCACAGTCAGGCAGCTAGACTATTTACAGTTAGTGCAGTGCGTCCTGCTCACAGTGTTCAGCTAAAACTATAAGTTAGTGGGGTGCTTCCTGCTCACAGTGTTCAGCTAACCTACAAGTTAGTGGGGTGCGTCCTGCTCACAGTGTTCAGCTAAACCTACAAGTTAGTGCGGTGCGTCCTGCTCACAGTGTTCAGCTAGATCCGTTCCTGTTATCTTCCTACTGACAGGCAGGCTTGTCTTGTTACAGTATATACAGCTACCTGAAGAAAATTACTGGTGTTCTTTTGATCCTATTAGTACCACAGTCAGGCAGCTAAACTATTTACAGTTAGTGCAGTGCGTCCTGCTCACAGTGTTCAGCTAGATCCATTCCTGTTATCTTCCTACTGACAGGCAGGCTTGTCTTGTTACCATATATACAGCTACCTGAAGAACATTACTGGTGTTCTTTTGATCCTATTAGTACCAAAGTCAGGCAGCTAGACTATTTACAGTTAGTGGGGTGCTTCCTGCTCACAGTGTTCAGCTAAACCTACAAGTTAGTGGGGTGCGTCCTGCCAACAGTGTTCAGCTAGATCCGTTCCTGTTATCTTCCTACTGACAGGCAGGCTTGTCTTGTTACAGTATATACAGCTATCTGAAGAAAATTACTGGTGTTCTTTTGATCCTATTAGTACCACAGTCAGGCAGCTAGACTATTTACAGTTAGTGCAGTGCGTCCTGCTCACAGTGTTCAGCTAGATCCATTCCTGTTATCTTCCTACTGACAGGCAGGCTTGTCTTGTTACAGTATATACAGCTACCTGAAGAAAATTACTGGTGTTCTTTTGATCCTATTAGTACCACAGTCAGGCAGCTAGACTATTTACAGTTGGTGCAGTGCGTCCTGCTCACAGTGTTCAGCTAAACCTACAAGTTAGTGGGGTGCATCCTGCTCACAGTGTTCAGCTAAAACTACAAGTTAGTGTGGTGCGTCCACCTCACAGTGTTCAGCTAAACCTACAAGTTAGTGCGGTGCGTCCTGCTCACAGTGTTCAGCTAAAACTACAAGTTAGTGCTGTGCGTCCTGCTCACAGTGTTCAGCTAAACCTACAAGTTGGTGTAGTGAGACCTCTGCACAGTGTTCATCTAAAGCTACAAGTTAGTGCAGTGCGTCCTGCTCACAGTGTTCAGCTAAAACTACAAGTTAGTGAGGTGCATCCACCTCACAGTGTTCAGCTAAACCTACAAGTTATTTTTTTGCGAGCTCTGCACAGTGTTCACCTAAAGCTACCTGTAGAAGGTTGGTGGTGTTCTCATACTACAGGCAGGCAGTTGATTTTGCTAATAATAAAATAGGTGATTTCGCGCTACAGTTAATAACTATAATCAAATAAATATTCACTCAATATGTCAATCAATAAAGTGTTAAAACCAATTAAATGGTTGAAAACAGTGTGAAAAAGTGGTGCATGAAAAATATTTTTTAAAAAGGCAGGGCAAATAGTTTATAGTATTAATAATCTCTTAGTCAATAGTTCAATAGTATTAATAATCTCTTAGTGAAACTGTTAAAAAAGAAAAATTACTGTCCATAAAAGGGGCAAAAATTGCACAAAAGGTGTTCAATGTATGACACAGTGGTAAGGAAGGGTTATAAAGGGTAAAAAATCCCATAAAGGTAGTCCCAAAGCCCTCACCTTCATATACTGTCTAAAACCGCATCCAGTATTAACCTGAGGTCCGTTTGTCTGACGTTATTACAGCTTCCAGGGGGTCCTCTGTGTCAATAGGTATGAAATAGCAATCATCCGGAGCGCCAGCATATGACCATGAATAAAAGTATCATGTAATAGCTGTAATATTCTTTACCACCAGGGGGTCCTCTACTTGATCCACCAAATCTCCCAGATATCACTGAAGAAGTCACGTGATGACGTAACGCATAGGGCGTGGCTGATGACTGAGCGATACCAGGAAGTGATGTGAGAGCGGCGTTCAGACGCCTTAGCAACTGTCTATGCTCATTTCTTTGTGTTTTAATGTAAGAGTCCAATTTTAAATCTTTAATAAAGCTTGTGTATTCTAAACTTTACTACACTATTGGGGCTTTTTCTCTCTCTCCCACCCCTGTTCGCTTCTATCCCTCTTCTCTCCCCCCCCTCCTCCCCACTCTGCGGAGGATACGAGGTACAAGAAGTCCTTTGAAGTGCAGTGATATCTGGGAGATTTGGTGGATCAAGTAGAGGACCCCCTGTTGGTAAAGAATATTACAGCGGATGATACTTTTATTCATGGTCATATGCTGGCGCTCCGGATAATTGCTATTTCATACCTATTGACACAGAGGACCCCCTGGTGGTGGAAGCTGTAATAACGTCAGACAAACGGACCTCAGGTTAATACTGGATGCGGTTTTAGACAGTATATGAAGATGAAGGTTTTTGGACTATCTTTATGGGATTTTTTTACCCTTTATGGTAAAAAATGGACAGTTTCCCCGGAGGGGCTTTAGACAGCAATATCTTGAAATCCAGAATAATAAAAAATGTATAACCAGTAAGTGCATTTATTGAACCATGAACAATTGTAATGTTATAATTCAATTGGCATTACAACATAGAGCGCTGGCCAAGTAGTTACATAGTTACATAGTTACATAGTAGGTGAGGTTGAAAAAAGACACAAGTCCATCAAGTCCAACCTATGTGTGTGATTATGTGTCAGTATTACATTACATATCCCTGTATATTGCGGTCATTCAGGTGATTATCTAATAGTTTCTTGAAGTTATCAATGCTCCCCGCTGAGACCACCGCCTGTGGAAGGGAATTCCACATCCTTGCCGCTCTTACAGTAAAGAACCCTCTACGTAGTTTAAGGTTAAACCTCTTTTCTTCTAATTGTAATGAGTGGCCACGAGTCTTATTAAACTCTCTTCTGCGAAAACGTTTTATCCCTACTGTGGGGTCACCAGTACAGTATTTGTAAATTGAAATCATATCCCCTCTCAAGCGTCTCTTCTCCAGAGAGAATAAGTTCAGCGATCGCAGCCTTTCCTCATAACTAAGATCCTCCAGACCCTTTATTAGCTTTGTTGCCCTTCTTTGTACTTGCTCCATTTCCAGTACATCCTTCCTAAGGACTAGTGCCCAGAACTGGACAGCATATTCCAGGTGCGGCCGGACCAGAGTCTTGTAGAGCGGGAGAATTATCGTTTTATCTCTGGAGTTGATCCCCTTTTTAATGCATGCCAATATTCTGTTTGCTTTATTAGCAGCAGCTTGGCATTGCATGCCATTGCTGAGCCTATCATCTACTAGGACCCCCAGGTCCTTTTCCATCCTAGATTCCCCCAGAGGTTCTCCCCCCAGTGTATAGATTGCATTCATATTTTTGACACCCAAATGCATTATTTTACATTTTTCTACATTGAACCTCATTTGCCATGTAGTCGCCCACCCCATTAATTTGTTCAGGTCTTTTTGCAAGATTTCCACATCCTGCGGAGAAGTTATTGCCCTGCTTAGCTTAGTATCATCTGCAAATACAGAGATTGAACTGTTTATCCCATCCTCTAGGTCGTTTATGAACAAATTAAATAGGATTGGTCCCAGCACAGAACCCTGGGGAACCCCACTACCCACCCCTGACCATTCTGAGTACTCCCCATTTATCATCACCCTCTGAACACGCCCTTGTAGCCAGTTTTCAATCCATGTACTCACCCTGTGGTCCATGCCAACGCACCTTATTTTGTACAGTAAACGTTTATGGGGAACTGTGTCAAATGCTTTTGCAAAATCCAGATACACCACGTCTACGGGCCTTCCATTATCTAGATGGCAACTCACCTCCTCATAGAAGGTTAATAGATTGGTTTGGCAAGAACGATTCTTTATGAATCCATGCTGATTACTGCTAATGATATCATTCTTATTACTAAAATCTTGTATATAGTCCCTTATCATCCCCTCCAAGAGTTCACATACTATTGATATTAGGCTAACTGGTCTGTAATTCCCAGGGATGTTTTTTGGGCCCTTTTTAAATATTGGTGCTACATTGGCTTTTCTCCAATCAGCTGGTACCATTCCAGTCAATAGACTGTCTGTAAAAATTAGGAACAACGGTCTAGCAATCACCTGACTGAGTTCCCTAAGTACCCTCGGATGCAAGCCATCTGGTCCCGGTGATTTTTTAATGTTAAGTTTCTCAAGTCTAATTTTAATTCCGTGCTCTGTTAACCATGTAGGTGCTTCCTGTGTTGTGTCATGAGGATAAACACTGCAGTTTTGGTTACTGAAGCCCCCCGATTCACTTGTGAAGACTGAGGAGAAGAATAAATTCAATACCTTTGCCATCTCCCCATCCTTTGTAACCAGATGTCCTTCCTCATTCTTTATGGGGCCAATATGGTCTGTCCTCCCTTTTTTACTGTTTACATACTTAAAGAATTTCTTGGGATTTTTTTTGCTCTCCTCCGCTATGTGTCTTTCATGTTCTATCTTAGCCATCCTAATTGCACCCTTACATTTCTTATTGCATTCTTTATAAATTCTGAATGCTGAGGATGATCCCTCAACCTTGTATTTTTTGAAGGCCTTCTCCTTTGCTTTTATATGCATTTTTACATTGGAGTTAAGCCATCCAGGATGTTTGTTCGCTCTTTTAAATTTATTACCCAATGGGATACATTGGCTAATGCCCTTATTTAATATGCTCTTAAAGCAAACCCATCTCTCCTCTGTATTCTTTGTTCCTAATATTTTATCCCAATTTATGCCTTTTAGCCAGGTTTGTAGTTTAGGGAAGTTGGCTCTTTTGAAATTCAGTGTCTTTGTGTTCCCTTCATGTCTCATATTTGTGTGATTTATACTGAAACTAATTGACCTGTGATCGCTGTTACCTAAATTGCCCCGTATTTCCACATCTGTTATCAGGTCTGTATTGTTGGTAATCAGTAGATCTAGTAATGTTTTATTTCTAGTTGGTGCGTCTACCATCTGACCCATAAAATTGTCCTGCAAGACACTAAGGAACTGGCGAGCCTTAAATGAATGCGCTGTTCCCTCCGCCCAGTCTATGTCTGGATAATTAAAATCCCCCATTATGATAACACTTCCCATCCTTGCTGCTAATCCAATTTGTGATAGGAGATCCGTCTCCACTTCCTCCCTCAGGTTAGGGGGCCTATAGCATACTCCCAGTATTATTTTCCCCTTAGCTTCATCCCTTTGGAGCTCTACCCATAAAGATTCCACCTCCTCCCTAGCCCCCTCAGTGATGTCATCTCTCACATTCACTTGTACATTTTTCTTGATATATAGGCATACCCCTCCCCTTTTTTACCCTCTCTATCCTTGCGGTATAGGGTATACCCTTGAATGTTTGCCAGCCAATCATGAGAGCTGTTGAACCAGGTCTCTGAAATTTCCACAAAATCCAAATCCTCCTTGTACAACAGTATCTCTAGTTCACCCATCTTGTCCGCCAGGCTCCTGGCATTGGTGAACATGCCACATAGTTTAGACCGGTCGCATATTGTCCTCGTATTGGGTGTTTCAAGATTGCAACTAGGACTTGCTACTATACTCACCTTGTGTTTTTGTGCTTTGGTTAACCTACCACTAATGCCCCCAATACTACCCTCTGGAATATCTTCCGCGCTGGCTATCACTGTCTCTGGACCCTCCCCCCCATCGCCTAGTTTAAAAACCCCTCTAACTTTTTGGCCATCTTCATTCCCAGCGGATCTGCACCCTCCTCATTTAGGTGCAGTCCGTCCCTTCTATAGTACCGGTTACCGACTAAGAAGTCGGCCCAGTCCTCCAGGAACCCAAACCCCTCCTTACTACACCAGCTCTTCAGCCACTTGTTTACTTCCCTAATCTCCCTCTGCCTTTCTGGTGTGGCTCGATGTACCGGTAGTATTCCTGAGAACACTACCTTGGAGGTCCTTTTCCTCAATTTAGCTCCTAAGTCCCTAAAATGGTTCTTTAGGACACTCCATCTGCCTCTGACTTTGTCATTGGTGCCAACGTGCACCATGACAGCTGGGTCTTCCCCAGCCCCTCCCAGTAATCTGTCCACAAGATCCGTGATGTGCCGAACCCGAGCGCCCGGTAGACAACATACTGTTCGGCGCATCAGGTCTTGGTTACAGATTGCCCTCTCTGTCCTTCTAAGAATTGAGTCCCCTACCACCAGAATCTGTCTTTCCTTTCCCTTTGCTGCCCCCCCACTCTCACTGGAGGAGTTCTTCCCCTGGCAGCTAGGAGAGTCCCTCATTTCCAGCAGTGCTGGTCCCTGACTGGTTTCACCAATGTCACGAAATGGAGCGTACTTATTGGGATGCTCCAGTCCTGGATCGGCCTCTCTGGCACTTCCCCCTCTACCCCTCCTGACTGTCACCCATCTACTCTTTGCTAGTGCCTGCACCTCTTTGTCTCCACCCGCCTCTGTGCTGGCCCCTGCCGGCACCTGCCGTGTACGTTCCTGGCTCACCTTTAGTATGGAGGGACTTCTCAGTGCTGACAGTTGCTTCCCCAGATTCAGAACCTGGGCTTCCAGGGAAACAATGTGCTTACATTTTTCACAGCAGTATTCGCCCTCGATCGGATGATCAAGGAACGCATACATGCGGCAAGATGTACAAAGAGTCGCCTCTCCACACCCACCGGGCATCGTACCTATTAAATTTAGTGAGGATTTGGGGATTTTACCCTGTCCAAATTACCTAACAGCTAGCTTCCTGGCACTGATACTCAAGACAATACACAGGTACACGACAATACACAGGTACACAACAAGACAATACACAGGTACTCACAGACCTACGTGCACTCGCAATACACAAGTACACAATACACAAGTACTAACGATCCACACACACTACTCAGACAACACTCAGATACTCACACTACACAGGTACTATGACCCCTGTTATAACCTCCTGTTTTAAACTCTGGTTTTTAACTCCCACTTATTCCAGCTCCACTTACACCAAGCTCCACAGCTTCAGACTGAGCATGCTCAGCCTGAGTCCTACAACCAGTTAAATAGGCACCTGTGAGCAATTAACCACACCCCTTAATTGATAGACTGATGAAACCAGGAAAAAAAAAAAAGCTATTTAAAAAGTGACAGCAAAAGGCAAATTAAAAACTAAAAGGAAAAGCCCCAAAAATGCAACCCATCAAACAGACAGGAAATAGACAGCAAACAGCAAACAGACAGCAAACAGCAAACAGACAGCAAGACTTGTATACTCTAACTCTGGTTTTTAACTCCCACTTATTCCAGCTCCACTTACACCAAGCTCCACAGCTTCAGAATGAGCACGCTCAGACTGAGTCCTACAACCAGTTAAATAGGCACCTGTGAGCAATTAACCACACCCCTTAATTGATAGACTGATGAAACCAAGGGAAAAAAAGCTATTTAAAAAGTGACAGCAAAAGGCAAATTAAAAACTAAAAGGAAAAGCCCCAAAAATGCAACCCATCAAACAGACAGCAAATAGACAGCAAACAGCAAACAGACAGCAAACAGACAGCAAACAGCAAACAGACAGCAAGACTTGTATACTCTAACTCTGTTTTTTAACTCCCACTTATTCCAGCTCCACTTACACCAAGCTCCACAGCTTCAGACTGAGCATGCTCAGACTGAGTCCTACAACCAGTTCAATAGGCACCTGTGAGCAATTAACCACACCCCTTAATTGATAGACTGATGAAACCAGGGAAAAAAAAGCTATTTAAAAAGTGACAGCAAAAGGCAAATTAAAAACTAAAAGAAAAGCCCCAAAAATGCAACCCAGCAAACAGACAGCAAAAAGACAGCAAACAGCAAACAGACAGCAAACAGCAAACAGACAGCAAGACTTGTATACTCTAACTCTGGTTTTTAACTCCCACTTATTCCAGCTCCACTTACACCAAGCTCCGCAGCTTCAGACTGAGCACGCTCAGACTGAGTCCTACAGCCAGTTAAATAGGCACCTGTGAGCAATTAACCACACCCCATAATTGATAGACTGATGAAACCAGGTAAAAAAAAAAGCTATTTAAAAAGTGACAGCAAAAGGCAAATTAAAAACTAAAAGGAAAAGCCCCAAAAATGCAACCCAGCAAACAGACAGCAAACAGCAAACAGACAGCAAACAGCAAACAGACAGCAAGACTTGTATACTCTAACTCTGGTTTTTGACTCCCACTTATTCCAGCTCCACTTACACCAAGCTCCACAGCTTCAGACTGAGCACGCTCAGACTGAGTCCTACAACCAGTTAAATAGGCACCTGTGAGCAATTAACCACACCCCTTAATTGATAGACTGATGAAACCAGGAAAAAAAAAAGTTATTTAAAAAGTGACAGCAAAAGGCAAATTAAAAACTAAAAGGAAAAGCCCCAAAAATGTAACCCAGCAAATAGACAGCAAACAGCAAACAGACAGCAAACAGCAAACAGACAGCAAGACTTGTATACTCTAACTCTGGTTTTTAACTCCCACTTATTCCAGCTCCACTTACACCAAGCTCCACAGCTTCAGACTGAGCACGCTCAGACTGAGTCCTACAACCAGTTAAATAGGCACCTGTGAGCAATTAACCACACCCCTTAATTGATAGACTGATGAAACCAGGAAAAAAAAAAGTTATTTAAAAAGTGACAGCAAAAGGCAAATTAAAAACTAAAAGGAAAAGCCCCAAAAATGCAACCCAGCAAACAGACAGCAAACAGACAGCAAACAGCAAACAGACAGAAAACAGCAAACAGACAGCAAGACTTGTATACTCTAACTCTGGGTTTAACTCCCACTTATTCCAGCTCCACTTACACCAAGCTCCACAGCTTCAGATTGAGCACGCTCAGACTGAGTCCTACAACCAGTTAAATAGGCACCTGTGAGCAATTAACCACACCCCTTAATTGATAGACTGATGAAACCAGGAAAAAAAAAGCTATTTGAAAAGTGACAGCAAAAGGCAAATTAAAAACTAAAAGGAAAAGCCCCAAAAATGCAACCCAGCAAACAGACAGCAAACAGACAGCAAACAGCAAACAGACAGTAAACAGCAAACAGACAGCAAACAGCAAACAGACAGCAAACAGACAGCAAACATCAAACATACAGCAAACAGCAAACAGACAGCAAACAGCAAACAGACAGCAAGACTTGTATACTCTAACTCTGGTTTTCAACTCCCACTTATTCCAGCTCCACTTACACCAAGCTCCACAGCTTCAGACTGAGCACGCTCAGACTGAGTCCTACAACCAGTTCAATAGGCACCTGTGAGCAATTAACCACACCCCTTAATTGATAGACTGATGAAACCAGGGGAAAAAAAGCTATTTAAAAAGTGACAGCAAAAGGCAAATTAAAAACTAAAAAGGAAAAGCCCCAAAAATGCAACCCATCAAACAGACAGGAAATAGACAGCAAACAGCAAACAGACAGCAAACAGCAAACAGACAGCAAGACTTGTATACTCTAACTCTGGTTTTTAACTCCCACTTATTCCAGCTCCACTTACACCAAGCTCCACAGCTTCAGACTGAGCACGCTCAGACTGAGTCCTACAACCAGTTAAATAGGCACCTGTGAGCAATTAACCACACCCCTTAATTGATAGACTGATGAAACCAGGGGAAAAAAAGCTATTTAAAAAGTGACAGCAAAAGGCAAATTAAAAACTAAAAGGAAAAGCCCCAAAAATGCAACCCATCAAACAGACAGCAAAAAGACAGCAAACAGCAAACAGACAGCAAACAGCAAACAGACAGCAAGACTTGTATACTCTAACTCTGGTTTTTAACTCCCACTTATTCCAGCTCCACTTACACCAAGCTCCGCAGCTTCAGACTGAGCACGCTCAGACTGAGTCCTACAGCCAGTTAAATAGGCACCTGTGAGCAATTAACCACACCCCATAATTGATAGAGTGATGAAACCAGGAAAAAAAAAAAGCTATTTAAAAAGTGACAGCAAAAGGCAAATTAAAAACTAAAAGGAAAAGCCCAAAAAATGCAACCCAGCAAACAGACAGCAAACAGACAGCAAATAGCAAACAGACAGCAAACAGCAAACAGACAGCAAACAGCACACAGACAGCAAGACTTGTATACTCTAACTCTGGTTTTTAACTCCCACTTATTCCAGCTCCACTTACACCAAGCTCCACAGCTTCAGACTGAGCACGCTCAGACTGAGTCCTACAACCAGGTTAAATAGGCACCTGTGAGCAATTAACCACACC
Source organism: Lithobates clamitans (assembly GCA_037952925.1). Taxonomy (NCBI): domain Eukaryota; kingdom Metazoa; phylum Chordata; class Amphibia; order Anura; family Ranidae; genus Lithobates; species Lithobates clamitans. The sequence goes on along the minus strand of JBBGZY010001913.1, from coordinate 1,262,476 downwards.
CCTTAATTGATAGACTGATGAAACCAGGAAAAAAAAGTTATTTAAAAAGTGACAGCAAAAGGCAAATTAAAAAGTAAAAGGAAAAGCCCCAAAAATGCAACCCAGCAAACAGACAGCAAACAGCAAACAGACAGCAAACAGCAAACAGACAGCAAGACTTGTATACTCTAACTCTGGTTTTCAACTCCCACTTATTCCAGCTCCACTTACACCAAGCTCCACAGCTTCAGACTGAGCACGCTCAGACTGAGTCCTACAACCAGTTAAATAGGCACCTGTGAGCAATTAACCACACCCCTTAATTGATAGACTGATGAAACCAGGGGAAAAAAAGCTATTTAAAAAGTGACAGCAAAAGGCAAATTAAAAACTAAAAAGGAAAAGCTCCAAAAATGCAACCCATCAAACAGACAGCAAATAGACAGCAAACAGCAAACAGACAGCAAACAGCAAACAGACAGCAAGACTTGTATACTCTAACTCTGGTTTTTAACTCCCACTTATTCCAGCTCCACTTACACCAAGCTCCACAGCTTCAGACTGAGCACGCTCAGACTGAGTCCTACAACCAGTTAAATAGGCACCTGTGAGCAATTAACCACACCCCTTAATTGATAGACTGATGAAACCAAGGGAAAAAAAGCTATTTAAAAAGTGACAGCAAAAGGCAAATTAAAAACTAAAAGGAAAAGCCCCAAAAATGCAACCCATCAAACAGACAGCAAATAGACAGCAAACAGCAAACAGACAGCAAACAGACAGCAAACAGCAAACAGACAGCAAGACTTGTATACTCTAACTCTGTTTTTTAACTCCCACTTATTCCAGCTCCACTTACACCAAGCTCCACAGCTTCAGACTGAGCATGCTCAGACTGAGTCCTACAACCAGTTCAATAGGCACCTGTGAGCAATTAACCACACCCCTTAATTGATAGACTGATGAAACCAGGGAAAAAAAAGCTATTTAAAAAGTGACAGCAAAAGGCAAATTAAAAACTAAAAGAAAAGCCCCAAAAATGCAACCCAGCAAACAGACAGCAAAAAGACAGCAAACAGCAAACAGACAGCAAACAGCAAACAGACAGCAAGACTTGTATACTCTAACTCTGGTTTTTAACTCCCACTTATTCCAGCTCCACTTACACCAAGCTCCGCAGCTTCAGACTGAGCACGCTCAGACTGAGTCCTACAGCCAGTTAAATAGGCACCTGTGAGCAATTAACCACACCCCATAATTGATAGACTGATGAAACCAGGTAAAAAAAAAAGCTATTTAAAAAGTGACAGCAAAAGGCAAATTAAAAACTAAAAGGAAAAGCCCCAAAAATGCAACCCAGCAAACAGACAGCAAACAGCAAACAGACAGCAAACAGCAAACAGACAGCAAGACTTGTATACTCTAACTCTGGTTTTTGACTCCCACTTATTCCAGCTCCACTTACACCAAGCTCCACAGCTTCAGACTGAGCACGCTCAGACTGAGTCCTACAACCAGTTAAATAGGCACCTGTGAGCAATTAACCACACCCCTTAATTGATAGACTGATGAAACCAGGAAAAAAAAAAGTTATTTAAAAAGTGACAGCAAAAGGCAAATTAAAAACTAAAAGGAAAAGCCCCAAAAATGTAACCCAGCAAATAGACAGCAAACAGCAAACAGACAGCAAACAGCAAACAGACAGCAAGACTTGTATACTCTAACTCTGGTTTTTAACTCCCACTTATTCCAGCTCCACTTACACCAAGCTCCACAGCTTCAGACTGAGCACGCTCAGACTGAGTCCTACAACCAGTTAAATAGGCACCTGTGAGCAATTAACCACACCCCTTAATTGATAGACTGATGAAACCAGGAAAAAAAAAAGTTATTTAAAAAGTGACAGCAAAAGGCAAATTAAAAACTAAAAGGAAAAGCCCCAAAAATGCAACCCAGCAAACAGACAGCAAACAGACAGCAAACAGCAAACAGACAGAAAACAGCAAACAGACAGCAAGACTTGTATACTCTAACTCTGGGTTTAACTCCCACTTATTCCAGCTCCACTTACACCAAGCTCCACAGCTTCAGATTGAGCACGCTCAGACTGAGTCCTACAACCAGTTAAATAGGCACCTGTGAGCAATTAACCACACCCCTTAATTGATAGACTGATGAAACCAGGAAAAAAAAAGCTATTTGAAAAGTGACAGCAAAAGGCAAATTAAAAACTAAAAGGAAAAGCCCCAAAAATGCAACCCAGCAAACAGACAGCAAACAGACAGCAAACAGCAAACAGACAGTAAACAGCAAACAGACAGCAAACAGCAAACAGACAGCAAACAGACAGCAAACATCAAACATACAGCAAACAGCAAACAGACAGCAAACAGCAAACAGACAGCAAGACTTGTATACTCTAACTCTGGTTTTCAACTCCCACTTATTCCAGCTCCACTTACACCAAGCTCCACAGCTTCAGACTGAGCACGCTCAGACTGAGTCCTACAACCAGTTCAATAGGCACCTGTGAGCAATTAACCACACCCCTTAATTGATAGACTGATGAAACCAGGGGAAAAAAAGCTATTTAAAAAGTGACAGCAAAAGGCAAATTAAAAACTAAAAAGGAAAAGCCCCAAAAATGCAACCCATCAAACAGACAGGAAATAGACAGCAAACAGCAAACAGACAGCAAACAGCAAACAGACAGCAAGACTTGTATACTCTAACTCTGGTTTTTAACTCCCACTTATTCCAGCTCCACTTACACCAAGCTCCACAGCTTCAGACTGAGCACGCTCAGACTGAGTCCTACAACCAGTTAAATAGGCACCTGTGAGCAATTAACCACACCCCTTAATTGATAGACTGATGAAACCAGGGGAAAAAAAGCTATTTAAAAAGTGACAGCAAAAGGCAAATTAAAAACTAAAAGGAAAAGCCCCAAAAATGCAACCCATCAAACAGACAGCAAAAAGACAGCAAACAGCAAACAGACAGCAAACAGCAAACAGACAGCAAGACTTGTATACTCTAACTCTGGTTTTTAACTCCCACTTATTCCAGCTCCACTTACACCAAGCTCCGCAGCTTCAGACTGAGCACGCTCAGACTGAGTCCTACAGCCAGTTAAATAGGCACCTGTGAGCAATTAACCACACCCCATAATTGATAGAGTGATGAAACCAGGAAAAAAAAAAAGCTATTTAAAAAGTGACAGCAAAAGGCAAATTAAAAACTAAAAGGAAAAGCCCAAAAAATGCAACCCAGCAAACAGACAGCAAACAGACAGCAAATAGCAAACAGACAGCAAACAGCAAACAGACAGCAAACAGCACACAGACAGCAAGACTTGTATACTCTAACTCTGGTTTTTAACTCCCACTTATTCCAGCTCCACTTACACCAAGCTCCACAGCTTCAGACTGAGCACGCTCAGACTGAGTCCTACAACCAGGTTAAATAGGCACCTGTGAGCAATTAACCACACCCCTTAATTGATAGACTGATGAAACCAGGAAAAAAAAGTTATTTAAAAAGTGACAGCAAAAGGCAAATTAAAAAGTAAAAGGAAAAGCCCCAAAAATGCAACCCAGCAAACAGACAGCAAACAGCAAACAGACAGCAAACAGCAAACAGACAGCAAGACTTGTATACTCTAACTCTGGTTTTCAACTCCCACTTATTCCAGCTCCACTTACACCAAGCTCCACAGCTTCAGACTGAGCACGCTCAGACTGAGTCCTACAACCAGTTAAATAGGCACCTGTGAGCAATTAACCACACCCCTTAATTGATAGACTGATGAAACCAGGGGAAAAAAAGCTATTTAAAAAGTGACAGCAAAAGGCAAATTAAAAACTAAAAAGGAAAAGCTCCAAAAATGCAACCCATCAAACAGACAGCAAATAGACAGCAAACAGCAAACAGACAGCAAACAGCAAACAGACAGCAAGACTTGTATACTCTAACTCTGGTTTTTAACTCCCACTTATTCCAGCTCCACTTACACCAAGCTCCACAGCTTCAGACTGAGCACGCTCAGACTGAGTCCTACAACCAGTTCAATAGGCACCTGTGAGCAATTAACCACACCCCTTAATTAATAGACTGATGAAACCAGGGGAAAAAAAGCTATTTAAAAAGTGACAGCAAAAGGCAAATTAAAAACTAAAAGGAAAAGCCCCAAAAATGCAACCCATCAAACAGACAGCAAATAGACAGCAAACAGCAAACAGACAGCAAACAGCAAACAGACAGCAAGACTTGTATACTCTAACTCTGGTTTTTAACTCCCACTTATTCCAGCTCCACTTACACCAAGCTCCACAGCTTCAGACTGAGCATGCTCAGACTGAGTCCTACAACCAGTTCAATAGGCACCTATGAGCAATTAACCACACCCCTTAATTGATAGACTGATGAAACCAGGGAAAAAAAAGCTATTTAAAAAGTGACAGCAAAAGGCAAATTAAAAACTAAAAGGAAAAGCCCCAAAAATGCAACCCATCAAACAGACAGCAAAAAGACAGCAAACAGCAAACAGACAGCAAACAGCAAACAGACAGCAAGACTTGTATACTCTAACTCTGGTTTTTAACTCCCACTTATTCCAGCTCCACTTACACCAAGCTCCGCAGCTTCAGACTGAGCACGCTCAGACTGAGTCCTACAGCCAGTTAAATAGGCACCTGTGAGCAATTAACCACACCCCATAATTGATAGACTGATGAAACCAGGAAAAAAAAAAAGCTATTTAAAAAGTGACAGCAAAAGGCAAATTAAAAACTAAAAGGAAAAGCCCCAAAAATGCAACCCAGCAAACAGACAGCAAACAGACAGCAAATAGCAAACAGACAGCAAACAGCAAACAGACAGCAAACAGCACACAGACAGCAAGACTTGTATACTCTAACTCTGGTTTTTAACTCCCACTTATTCCAGCTCCACTTACACCAAGCTCCACAGCTTCAGACTGAGCACGCTCAGACTGAGTCCTACAACCAGGTTAAATAGGCACCTGTGAGCAATTAACCACACCCCTTAATTGATAGACTGATGAAACCAGGAAAAAAAAGTTATTTAAAAAGTGACAGCAAAAGGCAAATTAAAAACTAAAAGGAAAAGCCCCAAAAATGCAACCCAGCAAACAGACAGCAAACAGCAAACAGACAGCAAACAGCAAACAGACAGCAAGACTTGTATACTCTAACTCTGGTTTTTAACTCCCACTTATTCCAGCTCCACTTACACCAAGCTCCACAGCTTCAGACTGAGCACGCTCAGACTGAGTCCTACAACCAGTTCAATAGGCACCTGTGAGCAATTAACCACACCCCTTAATTGATAGACTGATAAAACCAGGGGAAAAAAAGCTATTTAAAAAGTGACAGCAAAAGGCAAATTAAAAACTAAAAGGAAAAGCCCCAAAAATGCAACCCATCAAACAGACAGCAAATAGACAGCAAACAGCAAACAGACAGCAAACAGCAAACAGACAGCAAGACTTGTATACTCTAACTCTGGTTTTTAACTCCCACTTATTCCAGCTCCACTTACACCAAGCTCCACAGCTTCAGACTGAGCACGCTCAGACTGAGTCCTACAACCAGTTAAATAGGCACCTGTGAGCAATTAACCACACCCCTTAATTGATAGACTGATGAAACCAAGGGAAAAAAAGCTATTTAAAAAGTGACAGCAAAAGGCAAATTAAAAACTAAAAGGAAAAGCCCCAAAAATGCAACCCATCAAACAGACAGCAAATAGACAGCAAACAGCAAACAGACAGCAAACAGACAGCAAACAGCAAACAGACAGCAAGACTTGTATACTCTAACTCTGTTTTTTAACTCCCACTTATTCCAGCTCCACTTACACCAAGCTCCACAGCTTCAGACTGAGCATGCTCAGACTGAGTCCTACAACCAGTTCAATAGGCACCTGTGAGCAATTAACCACACCCCTTAATTGATAGACTGATGAAACCAGGGAAAAAAAAGCTATTTAAAAAGTGACAGCAAAAGGCAAATTAAAAACTAAAAGAAAAGCCCCAAAAATGCAACCCAGCAAACAGACAGCAAAAAGACAGCAAACAGCAAACAGACAGCAAACAGCAAACAGACAGCAAGACTTGTATACTCTAACTCTGGTTTTTAACTCCCACTTATTCCAGCTCCACTTACACCAAGCTCCGCAGCTTCAGACTGAGCACGCTCAGACTGAGTCCTACAGCCAGTTAAATAGGCACCTGTGAGCAATTAACCACACCCCATAATTGATAGACTGATGAAACCAGGTAAAAAAAAAAGCTATTTAAAAAGTGACAGCAAAAGGCAAATTAAAAACTAAAAGGAAAAGCCCCAAAAATGCAACCCAGCAAACAGACAGCAAACAGCAAACAGACAGCAAACAGCAAACAGACAGCAAGACTTGTATACTCTAACTCTGGTTTTTGACTCCCACTTATTCCAGCTCCACTTACACCAAGCTCCACAGCTTCAGACTGAGCACGCTCAGACTGAGTCCTACAACCAGTTAAATAGGCACCTGTGAGCAATTAACCACACCCCTTAATTGATAGACTGATGAAACCAGGAAAAAAAAAAGTTATTTAAAAAGTGACAGCAAAAGGCAAATTAAAAACTAAAAGGAAAAGCCCCAAAAATGTAACCCAGCAAATAGACAGCAAACAGCAAACAGACAGCAAACAGCAAACAGACAGCAAGACTTGTATACTCTAACTCTGGTTTTTAACTCCCACTTATTCCAGCTCCACTTACACCAAGCTCCACAGCTTCAGACTGAGCACGCTCAGACTGAGTCCTACAACCAGTTAAATAGGCACCTGTGAGCAATTAACCACACCCCTTAATTGATAGACTGATGAAACCAGGAAAAAAAAAAGTTATTTAAAAAGTGACAGCAAAAGGCAAATTAAAAACTAAAAGGAAAAGCCCCAAAAATGCAACCCAGCAAACAGACAGCAAACAGACAGCAAACAGCAAACAGACAGAAAACAGCAAACAGACAGCAAGACTTGTATACTCTAACTCTGGGTTTAACTCCCACTTATTCCAGCTCCACTTACACCAAGCTCCACAGCTTCAGATTGAGCACGCTCAGACTGAGTCCTACAACCAGTTAAATAGGCACCTGTGAGCAATTAACCACACCCCTTAATTGATAGACTGATGAAACCAGGAAAAAAAAAGCTATTTGAAAAGTGACAGCAAAAGGCAAATTAAAAACTAAAAGGAAAAGCCCCAAAAATGCAACCCAGCAAACAGACAGCAAACAGACAGCAAACAGCAAACAGACAGTAAACAGCAAACAGACAGCAAACAGCAAACAGACAGCAAACAGACAGCAAACATCAAACATACAGCAAACAGCAAACAGACAGCAAACAGCAAACAGACAGCAAGACTTGTATACTCTAACTCTGGTTTTCAACTCCCACTTATTCCAGCTCCACTTACACCAAGCTCCACAGCTTCAGACTGAGCACGCTCAGACTGAGTCCTACAACCAGTTCAATAGGCACCTGTGAGCAATTAACCACACCCCTTAATTGATAGACTGATGAAACCAGGGGAAAAAAAGCTATTTAAAAAGTGACAGCAAAAGGCAAATTAAAAACTAAAAAGGAAAAGCCCCAAAAATGCAACCCATCAAACAGACAGGAAATAGACAGCAAACAGCAAACAGACAGCAAACAGCAAACAGACAGCAAGACTTGTATACTCTAACTCTGGTTTTTAACTCCCACTTATTCCAGCTCCACTTACACCAAGCTCCACAGCTTCAGACTGAGCACGCTCAGACTGAGTCCTACAACCAGTTAAATAGGCACCTGTGAGCAATTAACCACACCCCTTAATTGATAGACTGATGAAACCAGGGGAAAAAAAGCTATTTAAAAAGTGACAGCAAAAGGCAAATTAAAAACTAAAAGGAAAAGCCCCAAAAATGCAACCCATCAAACAGACAGCAAAAAGACAGCAAACAGCAAACAGACAGCAAACAGCAAACAGACAGCAAGACTTGTATACTCTAACTCTGGTTTTTAACTCCCACTTATTCCAGCTCCACTTACACCAAGCTCCGCAGCTTCAGACTGAGCACGCTCAGACTGAGTCCTACAGCCAGTTAAATAGGCACCTGTGAGCAATTAACCACACCCCATAATTGATAGAGTGATGAAACCAGGAAAAAAAAAAAGCTATTTAAAAAGTGACAGCAAAAGGCAAATTAAAAACTAAAAGGAAAAGCCCAAAAAATGCAACCCAGCAAACAGACAGCAAACAGACAGCAAATAGCAAACAGACAGCAAACAGCAAACAGACAGCAAACAGCACACAGACAGCAAGACTTGTATACTCTAACTCTGGTTTTTAACTCCCACTTATTCCAGCTCCACTTACACCAAGCTCCACAGCTTCAGACTGAGCACGCTCAGACTGAGTCCTACAACCAGGTTAAATAGGCACCTGTGAGCAATTAACCACACCCCTTAATTGATAGACTGATGAAACCAGGAAAAAAAAGTTATTTAAAAAGTGACAGCAAAAGGCAAATTAAAAAGTAAAAGGAAAAGCCCCAAAAATGCAACCCAGCAAACAGACAGCAAACAGCAAACAGACAGCAAACAGCAAACAGACAGCAAGACTTGTATACTCTAACTCTGGTTTTCAACTCCCACTTATTCCAGCTCCACTTACACCAAGCTCCACAGCTTCAGACTGAGCACGCTCAGACTGAGTCCTACAACCAGTTAAATAGGCACCTGTGAGCAATTAACCACACCCCTTAATTGATAGACTGATGAAACCAGGGGAAAAAAAGCTATTTAAAAAGTGACAGCAAAAGGCAAATTAAAAACTAAAAAGGAAAAGCTCCAAAAATGCAACCCATCAAACAGACAGCAAATAGACAGCAAACAGCAAACAGACAGCAAACAGCAAACAGACAGCAAGACTTGTATACTCTAACTCTGGTTTTTAACTCCCACTTATTCCAGCTCCACTTACACCAAGCTCCACAGCTTCAGACTGAGCACGCTCAGACTGAGTCCTACAACCAGTTCAATAGGCACCTGTGAGCAATTAACCACACCCCTTAATTAATAGACTGATGAAACCAGGGGAAAAAAAGCTATTTAAAAAGTGACAGCAAAAGGCAAATTAAAAACTAAAAGGAAAAGCCCCAAAAATGCAACCCATCAAACAGACAGCAAATAGACAGCAAACAGCAAACAGACAGCAAACAGCAAACAGACAGCAAGACTTGTATACTCTAACTCTGGTTTTTAACTCCCACTTATTCCAGCTCCACTTACACCAAGCTCCACAGCTTCAGACTGAGCATGCTCAGACTGAGTCCTACAACCAGTTCAATAGGCACCTATGAGCAATTAACCACACCCCTTAATTGATAGACTGATGAAACCAGGAAAAAAAAGCTATTTAAAAAGTGACAGCAAAAGGCAAATTAAAAACTAAAAGGAAAAGCCCCAAAAATGCAACCCATCAAACAGACAGCAAAAAGACAGCAAACAGCAAACAGACAGCAAACAGCAAACAGACAGCAAGACTTGTATACTCTAACTCTGGTTTTTAACTCCCACTTATTCCAGCTCCACTTACACCAAGCTCCGCAGCTTCAGACTGAGCACGCTCAGACTGAGTCCTACAGCCAGTTAAATAGGCACCTGTGAGCAATTAACCACACCCCATAATTGATAGACTGATGAAACCAGGAAAAAAAAAAAGCTATTTAAAAAGTGACAGCAAAAGGCAAATTAAAAACTAAAAGGAAAAGCCCCAAAAATGCAACCCAGCAAACAGACAGCAAACAGACAGCAAATAGCAAACAGACAGCAAACAGCAAACAGACAGCAAACAGCACACAGACAGCAAGACTTGTATACTCTAACTCTGGTTTTTAACTCCCACTTATTCCAGCTCCACTTACACCAAGCTCCACAGCTTCAGACTGAGCACGCTCAGACTGAGTCCTACAACCAGGTTAAATAGGCACCTGTGAGCAATTAACCACACCCCTTAATTGATAGACTGATGAAACCAGGAAAAAAAAGTTATTTAAAAAGTGACAGCAAAAGGCAAATTAAAAACTAAAAGGAAAAGCCCCAAAAATGCAACCCAGCAAACAGACAGCAAACAGCAAACAGACAGCAAACAGCAAACAGACAGCAAGACTTGTATACTCTAACTCTGGTTTTTAACTCCCACTTATTCCAGCTCCACTTACACCAAGCTCCACAGCTTCAGACTGAGCACGCTCAGACTGAGTCCTACAACCAGTTCAATAGGCACCTGTGAGCAATTAACCACACCCCTTAATTGATAGACTGATAAAACCAGGGGAAAAAAAGCTATTTAAAAAGTGACAGCAAAAGGCAAATTAAAAACTAAAAGGAAAAGCCCCAAAAATGCAACCCATCAAACAGACAGCAAATAGACAGCAAACAGCAAACAGACAGCAAACAGCAAACAGACAGCAAGACTTGTATACTCTAACTCTGGTTTTTAACTCCCACTTATTCCAGCTCCACTTACACCAAGCTCCACAGCTTCAGACTGAGCATGCTCAGACTGAGTCCTACAACCAGTTCAATAGGCACCTGTGAGCAATTAACCACACCCCTTAATTGATAGACTGATGAAACCAGGGAAAAAAAAGCTATTTAAAAAGTGACAGCAAAAGGCAAATTAAAAACTAAAAGGAAAAGCCCCAAAAATGCAACCCATCAAACAGACAGCAAAAAGACAGCAAACAGCAAACAGACAGCAAACAGCAAACAGACAGCAAGACTTGTATACTCTAACTCTGGTTTTTAACTCCCACTTATTCCAGCTCCACTTACACCAAGCTCCGCAGCTTCAGACTGAGCACGCTCAGACTGAGTCCTACAGCCAGTTAAATAGGCACCTGTGAGCAATTAACCACACCCCATAATTGATAGACTGATGAAACCAGGAAAAAAAAAGCTATTTAAAAAGTGACAGCAAAAGGCAAATTAAAAACTAAAAGGAAAAGCCCCAAAAATGCAACCCAGCAAACAGACAGCAAACAGACAGCAAATAGCAAACAGACAGCAAACAGCAAACAGACAGCAAACAGCACACAGACAGCAAGACTTGTATACTCTAACTCTGGTTTTTAACTCCCACTTATTCCAGCTCCACTTACACCAAGCTCCACAGCTTCAGACTGAGCACGCTCAGACTGAGTCCTACAACCAGTTAAATAGGCACCTGTGAGCAATTAACCACACCCCTTAATTGATAGACTGATGAAACCAGGAAAAAAAAAAGTTATTTAAAAAGTGACAGCAAAAGGCAAATTAAAAACTAAAAGGAAAAGCCCCAAAAATGTAACCCAGCAAATAAACAGCAAACAGCAAACAGACAGCAAACAGCAAACAGACAGCAAGACTTGTATACTCTAACTCTGGTTTTTAACTCCCACTTATTCCAGCTCCACTTACACCAAGCTCCACAGCTTCAGACTGAGCACGCTCAGACTGAGTCCTACAACCAGTTAAATAGGCACCTGTGAGCAATTAACCACACCCCTTAATTGATAGACTGATGAAACCAGGAAAAAAAAAAGTTATTTAAAAAGTGACAGCAAAAGGCAAATTAAAAACTAAAAGGAAAAGCCCCAAAAATGCAACCCAGCAAACAGACAGCAAAAAGACAGCAAACAGCAAACAGACAGCAAACAGCAAACAGACAGCAAACAGCAAACAGACAGCAAGACTTGTATACTCTAACTCTGGTTTTTAACTCCCACTTATTCCAGCTCCACTTACACCAAGCTCCGCAGCTTCAGACTGAGCACGCTCAGACTGAGTCCTACAGCCAGTTAAATAGGCACCTGTGAGCAATTAACCACACCCCATAATTGATAGACTGATGAAACCAGGAAAAAAAAAAAGCTATTTAAAAAGTGACAGCAAAAGGCAAATTAAAAACTAAAAGGAAAAGCCCCAAAAATGCAACCCAGCAAACAGACAGCAAACAGACAGCAAATAGCAAACAGACAGCAAACAGCAAACAGACAGCAAACAGCACACAGACAGCAAGACTTGTATACTCTAACTCTGGTTTTTAACTCCCACTTATTCCAGCTCCACTTACACCAAGCTCCACAGCTTCAGACTGAGCACGCTCAGACTGAGTCCTACAACCAGTTAAATAGGCACCTGTGAGCAATTAACCACACCCCTTAATTGATAGACTGATGAAACCAGGAAAAAAAAAAGTTATTTAAAAAGTGACAGCAAAAGGCAAATTAAAAACTAAAAGGAAAAGCCCCAAAAATGTAACCCAGCAAATAAACAGCAAACAGCAAACAGACAGCAAACAGCAAACAGACAGCAAGACTTGTATACTCTAACTCTGGTTTTTAACTCCCACTTATTCCAGCTCCACTTACACCAAGCTCCACAGCTTCAGACTGAGCACGCTCAGACTGAGTCCTACAACCAGTTAAATAGGCACCTGTGAGCAATTAACCACACCCCTTAATTGATAGACTGATGAAACCAGGAAAAAAAAAAGTTATTTAAAAAGTGACAGCAAAAGGCAAATTAAAAACTAAAAGGAAAAGCCCCAAAAATGCAACCCAGCAAACAGACAGCAAACAGACAGCAAACAGCAAACAGACAGAAAACAGCAAACAGACAGCAAGACTTGTATACTCTAACTCTGGGTTTAACTCCCACTTATTCCAGCTCCACTTACACCAAGCTCCACAGCTTCAGATTGAGCACGCTCAGACTGAGTCCTACAACCAGTTAAATAGGCACCTGTGAGCAATTAACCACACCCCTTAATTGATAGACTGATGAAACCAGGAAAAAAAAAAAGCTATTTAAAAAGTGACAGCAAAAGGCAAATTAAAAACTAAAAGGAAAAGCCCCAAAAATGCAACCCATCAAACAGACAGCAAAAAGACAGCAAACAGCAAACAGACAGCAAACAGCAAACAGACAGCAAGACTTGTATACTCTAACTCTGGTTTTTAACTCCCACTTATTCCAGCTCCACTTACACCAAGCTCCGCAGCTTCAGACTGAGCACGCTCAGACTGAGTCCTACAGCCAGTTAAATAGGCACCTGTGAGCAATTAACCACACCCCATAATTGATAGACTGATGAAACCAGGAAAAAAAAAAAGCTATTTAAAAAGTGACAGCAAAAGGCAAATTAAAAACTAAAAGGAAAAGCCCCAAAAATGCAACCCAGCAAACAGACAGCAAACAGACAGCAAATAGCAAACAGACAGCAAACAGCAAACAGACAGCAAACAGCACACAGACAGCAAGACTTGTATACTCTAACTCTGGTTTTTAACTCCCACTTATTCCAGCTCCACTTACACCAAGCTCCACAGCTTCAGACTGAGCACGCTCAGACTGAGTCCTACAACCAGTTAAATAGGCACCTGTGAGCAATTAACCACACCCCTTAATTGATAGACTGATGAAACCAGGAAAAAAAAAAGTTATTTAAAAAGTGACAGCAAAAGGCAAATTAAAAACTAAAAGGAAAAGCCCCAAAAATGTAACCCAGCAAATAAACAGCAAACAGCAAACAGACAGCAAACAGCAAACAGACAGCAAGACTTGTATACTCTAACTCTGGTTTTTAACTCCCACTTATTCCAGCTCCACTTACACCAAGCTCCACAGCTTCAGACTGAGCACGCTCAGACTGAGTCCTACAACCAGTTAAATAGGCACCTGTGAGCAATTAACCACACCCCTTAATTGATAGACTGATGAAACCAGGAAAAAAAAAAGTTATTTAAAAAGTGACAGCAAAAGGCAAATTAAAAACTAAAAGGAAAAGCCCCAAAAATGCAACCCAGCAAACAGACAGCAAACAGACAGCAAACAGCAAACAGACAGAAAACAGCAAACAGACAGCAAGACTTGTATACTCTAACTCTGGGTTTAACTCCCACTTATTCCAGCTCCACTTACACCAAGCTCCACAGCTTCAGATTGAGCACGCTCAGACTGAGTCCTACAACCAGTTAAATAGGCACCTGTGAGCAATTAACCACACCCCTTAATTGATAGACTGATGAAACCAGGAAAAAAAGCTATTTGAAAAGTGACAGCAAAAGGCAAATTAAAAACTAAAAGGAAAAGCCCCAAAAATGCAACCCAGCAAACAGACAGCAAACAGACAGCAAACAGCAAACAGACAGTAAACAGCAAACAGACAGCAAACAGCAAACAGACAGCAAACAGACAGCAAACATCAAACATACAGCAAACAGCAAACAGACAGCAAACAGCAAACAGACAGCAAGACTTGTATACTCTAACTCTGGTTTTCAACTCCCACTTATTCCAGCTCCACTTACACCAAGCTCCACAGCTTCAGACTGAGCACGCTCAGACTGAGTCCTACAACTAGTTAAATAGGCACCTGTGAGCAATTAACCACACCCCTTAATTGATAGACTGATGAAACCAGGAGAAAAAAAAAAGCTATTTAAAAAGTGACAGCAAAAGGCAAATTAAAAACTAAAAGGAAAAGCCCCAAAAATGCAACCCAGCAAACAGACAGCAAACAGACAGTAAACAGCAAACAGACAGCAAACAGCAAACAGACAGCAAACAGACAGCAAACATCAAACATACAGCAAACAGCAAACAGACAGCAAACAGCAAACAGACAGCAAGACTTGTATACTCTAACTCTGGTTTTCAACTCCCACTTATTCCAGCTCCACTTACACCAAGCTCCACAGCTTCAGACTGAGCACGCTCAGACTGAGTCCTACAACCAGTTAAATAGGCACCTGTGAGCAATTAACCACACCCCTTAATTGATAGACTGATGAAACCAGGGGAAAAAAAGCTATTTAAAAAGTGACAGCAAAAGGCAAATTAAAAACTAAAAAGGAAAAGCCCCAAAAATGCAACCCATCAAACAGACAGCAAATAGACAGCAAACAGCAAACAGACAGCAAACAGCAAACAGACAGCAAGACTTGTATACTCTAACTCTGGTTTTTAACTCCCACTTATTCCAGCTCCACTTACACCAAGCTCCACAGCTTCAGACTGAGCACGCTCAGACTGAGTCCTACAACCAGTTCAATAGGCACCTGTGAGCAATTAACCACACCCCTTAATTGATAGACTGATGAAACCAGGGGAAAAAAAGCTATTTAAAAAGTGACAGCAAAAGGCAAATTAAAAACTAAAAGGAAAAGCCCCAAAAATGCAACCCATCAAACAGACAGCAAATAGACAGCAAACAGCAAACAGACAGCAAACAGCAAACAGACAGCAAGACTTGTATACTCTAACTCTGGTTTTTAACTCCCACTTATTCCAGCTCCACTTACACCAAGCTCCACAGCTTCAGACTGAGCATGCTCAGACTGAGTCCTACAACCAGTTCAATAGGCACCTGTGAGCAATTAACCACACCCCTTAATTGATAGACTGATGAAACCAGGGAAAAAAAAGCTATTTAAAAAGTGACAGCAAAAGGCAAATTAAAAACTAAAAGGAAAAGCCCCAAAAATGCAACCCATCAAACAGACAGCAAAAAGACAGCAAACAGCAAACAGACAGCAAACAGCAAACAGACAGCAAGACTTGTATACTCTAACTCTGGTTTTTAACTCCCACTTATTCCAGCTCCACTTACACCAAGCTCCGCAGCTTCAGACTGAGCACGCTCAGACTGAGTCCTACAGCCAGTTAAATAGGCACCTGTGAGCAATTAACCACACCCCATAATTGATAGACTGATGAAACCAGGAAAAAAAAAAAGCTATTTAAAAAGTGACAGCAAAAGGCAAATTAAAAACTAAAAGGAAAAGCCCCAAAAATGCAACCCAGCAAACAGACAGCAAACAGACAGCAAATAGCAAACAGACAGCAAACAGCAAACAGACAGCAAACAGCACACAGACAGCAAGACTTGTATACTCTAACTCTGGTTTTTAACTCCCACTTATTCCAGCTCCACTTACACCAAGCTCCACAGCTTCAGACTGAGCACGCTCAGACTGAGTCCTACAACCAGGTTAAATAGGCACCTGTGAGCAATTAACCACACCCCTTAATTGATAGACTGATGAAACCAGGAAAAAAAAGTTATTTAAAAAGTGACAGCAAAAGGCAAATTAAAAACTAAAAGGAAAAGCCCCAAAAATGCAACCCAGCAAACAGACAGCAAACAGCAAACAGACAGCAAACAGCAAACAGACAGCAAGACTTGTATACTCTAACTCTGGTTTTTAACTCCCACTTATTCCAGCTCCACTTACACCAAGCTCCACAGCTTCAGACTGAGCACGCTCAGACTGAGTCCTACAACCAGTTAAATAGGCACCTGTGAGCAATTAACCACACCCCTTAATTGATAGACTGATGAAACCAGGAAAAAAAAAAGTTATTTAAAAAGTGACAGCAAAAGGCAAATTAAAAACTAAAAGGAAAAGCCCCAAAAATGCAACCCAGCAAACAGACAGCAAACAGACAGCAAACAGCAAACAGACAGAAAACAGCAAACAGACAGCAAGACTTGTATACTCTAACTCTGGGTTTAACTCCCACTTATTCCAGCTCCACTTACACCAAGCTCCACAGCTTCAGATTGAGCACGCTCAGACTGAGTCCTACAACCAGTTAAATAGGCACCTGTGAGCAATTAACCACACCCCTTAATTGATAGACTGATGAAACCAGGAAAAAAAAGCTATTTGAAAAGTGACAGCAAAAGGCAAATTAAAAACTAAAAGGAAAAGCCCCAAAAATGCAACCCAGCAAACAGACAGCAAACAGACAGTAAACAGCAAACAGACAGTAAACAGCAAACAGACAGCAAACAGCAAACAGACAGCAAACAGACAGCAAACATCAAACATACAGCAAACAGCAAACAGACAGCAAACAGCAAACAGACAGCAAGACTTGTATACTCTAACTCTGGTTTTCAACTCCCACTTATTCCAGCTCCACTTACACCAAGCTCCACAGCTTCAGACTGAGCACGCTCAGACTGAGTCCTACAACTAGTTAAATAGGCACCTGTGAGCAATTAACCACACCCCTTAATTGATAGACTGATGAAACCAGGAGAAAAAAAAAAAGCTATTTAAAAAGTGACAGCAAAAGGCAAATTAAAAACTAAAAGGAAAAGCCCCAAAAATGCAACCCAGCAAACAGACAGCAAACAGACAGTAAACAGCAAACAGACAGCAAACAGCAAACAGACAGCAAACAGACAGCAAACATCAAACATACAGCAAACAGCAAACAGACAGCAAACAGCAAACAGACAGCAAGACTTGTATACTCTAACTCTGGTTTTCAACTCCCACTTATTCCAGCTCCACTTACACCAAGCTCCACAGCTTCAGACTGAGCACGCTCAGACTGAGTCCTACAACCAGTTAAATAGGCACCTGTGAGCAATTAACCACACCCCTTAATTGATAGACTGATGAAACCAGGAAAAAAAAAGTTATTTAAAAAGTGACAGCAAAAGGCAAATTAAAAACTAAAAGGAAAAGCCCCAAAAATGCAACCCAGCAAACAGACAGCAAATAGACAGCAAACAGCAAACAGACAGAAAACAGCAAACAGACAGCAAGACTTGTATACTCCAACTCTGGGTTTAACTCCCACTTATTCCAGCTCCACTTACACCAAGCTCCACAGCTTCAGACTGAGCACGCTCAGACTGAGTCCTACAACCAGTTAAATAGGCACCGGTGAGCAATTAACCACACCCCTTAATTGATAGACTGATGAAACCAGGAAAAAAAAAGCTATTTGAAAAGTGACAGCAAAAGGCAAATTAAAAACTAAAAGGAAAAGCCCCAAAAATGCAACCCAGCAAACAGACAGCAAACAGACAGCAAACAGCAAACAGACAGTAAACAGCAAACAGACAGCAAACAGCAAACAGACAGCAAACAGACAGCAAACATCAAACATACAGCAAACAGCAAACAGACAGCAAACAGCAAACAGACAGCAAGACTTGTGTACTCTAACTCTGGTTTTCAACTCCCACTTATTCCAGCTCCACTTACACCAAGCTCCACAGCTTCAGACTGAGCACGCTCAGACTGAGTCCTACAACTAGTTAAATAGGCACCTGTGAGCAATTAACCACACCCCTTAATTGATAGACTGATGAAACCAGGAAAAAAAAAAAGCTATTTAAAAAGTGACAGCAAAAGGCAAATTAAAAACTAAAAGGAAAAGCCCCAAAAATGCAACCCAGCAAACAGACAGCAAACAGACAGTAAACAGCAAACAGACAGCAAACAGACAGCAAACAGCAAACAGACAGCAAGACTTGTATACTCTAACTCTGGTTTTCAACTCCCACTTATTCCAGCTCCACTTACACCAAGCTCCATAGCTTCAGACTAAGCACGCTCAGACTGAGTCCTACAACCAGTTAAATAGGCACCTGTGAGCAATTAACCACACCCCTTAATTGATAGACTGATGAAACCAGGAAAAAAAAAAAGCTATTTAAAAAGTGACAGAAAAAGGCAAATTAAAAACTAGGAAAAGCCCCAAAAATGCAACCCAGCAAACAGACAGCAAACAGACAGCAAACAGTACAATACAGTACAATACATATTCCACAATATAAAGTCGACACATCTTTACACAAAATTATATACAGTCATACATTTCCGGGCTGTTGACGGTATAAATCCCCGACGCGTTTCGACCTGTGTATGGTCATCATCAGGGGGATAGTTGGTTCTATAAAATACATTGAATATCTTCAAAATTTAAGAACATGTCATCATAAATCTCATTGTAAGGTTAAAAGTGGTAGTATATTTACCGCTGAAAAGTAGAGGAAATAATCCTTTGGCCAGTAAAAGCCGTAAATGGATCCGGGGGGCCCCCATATTCGCCCCTGTCTCCCCAGAGCGCATGAGTCCAGCCCAAGGGGCTTACAAGGAGCCACATAGACGCCCTCCAGGGGAAGGAGAAGTCAGCACCTGCGACAAATACCCAATAAGTCAAAATGATTCTCTGGTGTCCTAAGGTTTCATGATAGTAATTAATTATATAGAATGTGGCAAAACCATAAAAGAAATGGTTGTATAGTTATAGGGTTGTTTGAGTGGTGTGGTGTGTAAAAACAGGTGAGTGGGAAGTGATATGTGGTACTAGGAATATGAAAAACCCTTTGAGTGATGAAGTAAAATTAGATGGATGGCCAGCACACTGCTGACTACAGTGCCATGTCCAGGTGAATAAAATGAGTGTGTAGTGTCAGCCAACACATGGTGGAATAAAAGTGAAAAACAAGTCAAAAGGAGAGTATGTGAATGAATAAAACCAAATTGAAACAATCAAAAACATGTGTGAAAGATCTAAACTGATTATAGGAATAGGAGTATGAGTGTAGTGTTGTGATATTATAAGAGTAGGAATATATGTATAGTATTATAATTTACCTTGTGCCACAGTGTGGCTGATGTAGTATGGTAAAGTTTGACTTGTATGAACCAAATTGCAATAAAGCAAAAAAGGTAAAAAGCTGGAGCCAAAAAGGATTTGTGCAGTGCCATCCATTACGGTCTGCGTGGAGTCATAGTAAATCCACCAAATCTCCCAGATATCACTGCACTTCAAACGACTTCTTGTACCTCGTATCCTCCGCAGAGTGGGGAGGAGGGGGGGAAGAGAAGAGGGATAGAAGCGAACAGGGGTGGGAGAGAGAGAAAAAGCCCCAATAGTGTAGTAAAGTTTAGAATACACAAGCTTTATTAAAGATTTAAAATTGGACTCTTACATTAAAACACAAAGAAATGAGCATAGACAGTTGCTAAGGCGTCTGAACGCCACTCTCACATCACTTCCTGGTATTGCTCAGTCATCGGCCACGCCCTACGCGTTACGTCATCAAGTGACTTCTTCAGTGATATCTGGGAGATTTGGTGGATCAAGTAGAGGACCCCCGGTGGTAAAGAATATTACAGCGGATGATACTTTTATTCATGGTCATATGCTGGCGCTCCGGATGATTTCTACTTCATACCTATTGACACAGAGGACCCCCTGGTGGTGGAAGCTGTAATAACGTCAGACAAACGGACCTCAGGTTAATACTGGATGCGGTTTTAGACAGTATATGAAGGTGAGGGCTTTGGGACTACCTTTATGGGATTTTTTACCCTTTATAACCCTTCCTTACCACTGTGTCATACATTGAACACCTTTTGTGCAATTTTTGCCCCTTTTATGGACAGTAATTTTTCTTTTTTAACAATTTGACTAAGAGATTATTAATACTATTGAACTATTGACTAAGAGATTATTAATACTATAAACTATTTGCCCTGCCTTTTTAAAAAATATTTTTCATGCACCACTTTTTCACACTGTTTTCAACCATTTAATTGGTTTTAACACTTTATTGATTGACATATTGAGTGAATATTTATTTGATTATAGTTATTAACTGTAGCGCGGAATCACCTATTTTATTATTTCTGTGAGTGGATTGTGATACACTTGAGGTTCTGCTGCAGACAGCTATTTTATAATTGTGTGATTACATTTTGATGCACTATTGGCACTATATTAATTGATCACGTTATATCAAGAATTCACAAATTTTACTCATTCACCAACACATCATAGTAGCGCGAGGGATTTATATTTGCAGTTGATTTTGCTAGCTGTAGTATCAGTACATATATATATATATATATATATATATCCCAGCTTAGTGCAGCTACAGGGTATTAGTATGTCTGGAAGGCCAAGAAGGAGAGGCAGACAGTCACAAGCCAATAAGAGAGGGCAAGCAGGCTCTGTGTCTAGTGCTGGTCGTGGAGACGGTACATCCTCATCAGCACATGGCCGTGGGACACGCTTGGCCTTTTATTGCTCCGTAGCCATTCAAGGGGCTACGCAAGTACGCAAGCCAAAAGATGCCATTCGGTGCTTGAGCTGGTGTGCTTGGGGGACAGGAGCCACACTGGGGCAGAGGTTCTGTCAGCTCTGCAGGGGCAGGTTCAGAGGTGGTTGACGCCACGCCAACTTAAGGCAGGAATGGTGGTTTGCGACAATGGCACCAACCTCCTCTCTGCCCTCTGACAGGGACAAATGACCCATGTGCCCTGTTTGGCTCACGTCCTTAACTTGGTGGTGCAGCGGTTCTTGGGCAGGTACCCTGGCTTACAGGATGTCCTGAGGCAGGCCAGGAAAGTCTGTGTGCATTTCCGCTGTTCATATAATGCCAGTGCTCGGCTGACGGACCTCCAAAAGGAGTTTAACCTGCCCAAGAACCGCCTAATCTGTGACATGCCCATCAGGTGGAACTCAATGTTGGCCATGCTGCAGCGGCTGCACACGCAGCAGAGGGTCATCAATGAGTACCTGTGCGACTATGGCACCAGGACAGGGTCAGGGGAGCTTGTTTTTTTTTCCCCACGTCAGTGGGCCATGATCAGGGATGCATGCACTGTCCTGCCACCATTTGAGGAGGCCACGAGGATGGTGAGCAGTGACAGTGCATGCATTAGTGACACTGTCCCCCTTGTCCACCTGTTGGAGCACACGCTGCGTAGAATAATGGACAGGGCACTTGAGGCAGAACAGAGGCAGGAAGAGATGGACTTCCTTAGCTCTCAAGGCCCCCTTTATCCAGACAGTGTTCCTGCGTGCCCGCTGATCACACAGGAAGAGGACGAGGAGGAGGAGGAGGAAGATTGTGTCAGTATGGAGGTGGAGCATGGCGCTCAGCATCAGAAGCAGTCCCAAGAAACACATGGACTTGTACGTGGCTGGGAGGAGGTGGCAGCGGGCCATGTCATCCTTAGTGACCCAGAGGACTCCGGACCGAATGCCTCAGCAAACCTACGCTGCATGGCCTCCCTGATCCTGCAAAGCCTGCGTAAGGATCCTCGTATTCGTGGTATCAAGAAGGACCAATACTGGCTGGCAACCCTCCTTGATCCACGTTACAAGGGTAAGGTTGCGGACCTTATCTTGCCATCATAGAGGGAGCAGAGGATGAAACATCTTCGGGAGGCCTTGCAGAAAGGTCTGTGCATTGCGTTCCCAGAGACTGGGAGGTTAAAAACTCCTGTTTCTGGACAATGTCTTGCTGAGGCTTCGGTCAGTCAAAGAAGGAGCGATGGAGAAGGTGGCCGTCTGGCCAATGCGTTCAGACAATCTTTTGGTCCGCAGCCCCAAGGTATGATCGGTTCCAGCAACCATCGCCAGCATCTGTTTTACATGGTGGAGGAATACCTAGGGGCAATATCTGACTTGGACACCTTTCCCACCGAAAATCCTCTGGGTTACTGGGTCTTGAGGATGGATCACTGGCCAGAGCTTGCACAGTATGCAATTAAGCTACTGGCCTGTCCTGCATCCAGTGTTCTTTCGGAACGCACATTCAGTGCTGCTGGAGGCGTGGTAACCGATCACAGGGTGCGTCTGTCCACCGACTCGGTTGATTGACTTACCTTCATAAAAATGAATCAGTCTTGGATCACCACCAGCTACCAAGCACCTGATGCTGATGTAACCGAATAATTTTTTTTGAAATCTCAGATCCCTTCAAAGACTGCCTATGCTGATGCTGAGTGACTATCCCTGAGTAATTATCCTCTTCCTCCTCAATGATCACGCTGATAGCTTGTAAGATCATTTTTGGTTCTGGGCGCCACCACCAGTGCCTAAGGCACAATTTTTCAGCCCCTGTTTAACAGGGGCATGTAATTACAATTTTTGATGCAATACTTTGCAGCAGGGCTCATTTCAGCATTCCCACTAGAGTATCTGTGAGGGGTTGCAGTGTTGTGGCACCAGCACCAGTGCCTAAGGCCCAATCTTTCTGCCCCTGTTTAACAGGGGCGTGTAATTACAATTTTTGATGCAATACTTTGCAGCAGGGCTCGTTCCTGCATTCCAACTAGAGTGTCTGTGAAGGGTTGCAGTGTTGTGGCACCAGCACCAGTGCCTAAGGCCCAATTTTTCAGCCCTTGTTTAACAGGGGCGTGTAATTACAATTTTTGATGCAAAACTTTGCAGCAGGGCTAGTTCCTGCGTTCCAACTAGATTGTCTGTGAGGGTTTGCAGTGTTGTGGCACCAGCACCAGTGCCTAAGGCCTAATTTTTCAGCCCCTGTTCAACAGGGGCATGTAATTACAATTCTTGATCTAATATTTTACAGCAGGGCCCATTTCTGCACCCACCAAGAGCGAGTGAGGACTTACAGTGTTGTGGCACCAGCACCACCACCACCAAAGGTCCAATTTTTCTGCCCTTGTTCAACAGGGGCATGTAATTACAATTCTTGATCTAATATTTCACAGCAGGGCCCATTTCTGCACCCACCAAGAGCGAGTGAGGACTTACAGTGTTGTGGCACCAGTACCACCACCACCATCACCAAAGGCCCAGTTTTTCTGCCCCTGTTCAACAGGGGCATGTAATTATAATTCTTGATCTAATATTTCACAGCAGGGCCCTGTGAGGGCTTACAGTGTTGTGGCCACAACAACACCTAAGGCCCAAATTTCTGCTGAGTATATAGGGCAGGCCCCTACTTTCAAACATCTAACTTACAAACGACTCCTACTTGCAAACGGAAGGAGACAACAGGAAGTGAGATGAAATCTACCCCTAGGAAGGGAAATTCTCTCCTGTAAGAGTTAATATGGGAAAAACATTTCTCCTTTCCACTGATGCTTTCCAATCCTTGTTCCACAAAAAAACCCAAATTTTCAAAAAACATTTGTCATTGGGACAAAAAGTGAGGTGAAATCTTCTGAAGAGGAGGAAAGACAGCAAAACAAATGTCACAGGGGTGATAACCCTTCCCTACGTTTTCCAAAAAGCTTAAAAAAGATTTTTTGGCTGGAGCTAAACATGTTAAAAATGCACCCGTTCAAAATTACAAACAGATTCTACTTAACAACAAACCTACAGTCCCTGTCTTGTTTGCACTGCCTGCAGGGCTGGACTGGGACAAAAATTTGGCCCTGGACTTCCTCATGACTGGCCCACTTTAATTTTGAGTGTCCCCAACAGTGCCCCCACTTACATCAGTGTCCCCAACAGCGTCCCCCTTACATCAGAGTGTCCCCAACAGCATCCCCCTTACATCAGAGTGTCCCCGACAGCATCCCCCTTACATCAGAGTGTCCCCAACAGCGTCCCTCTTACATCAGAGTGTCCCCAACAGCGTCCCCCTTACATCAGAGTGTCCCCAACAGCGTCCCCCTTACATCAGAGTGTCCCCAACAGCGTCTCCCTTACATCAGAGTGTCCCCAACAGCTTCCCCCTTACATCAGAGTGTCCCCAACAGCGTCCCCCTTACATCAGAGTGTCCCCAACAGCGTCCCCCTTACATCAGAGTGTCCCCAACAGCGCCCCCCTTACATCAGAGTGTCCCCAACAGCGCCCCCCTTACATCAGAGTGTCCCCAACAGCACCCTCCTTACATCAGAGTGTCCCCAACAGCGCCCTCCTTACATCAGAGTGTCCCCAACAGCGCCCCCCTTACATCAGAGTGTCCCCAACAGCGCCCTCCTTACATCAGAGTGTCCCCAACAGCGTCCCCCTTACATCAGAGTGTCCCCAACAGCGTCCCCTTACATCAAAGTGTCCTCAACAGCGTCCCCCTTACATCAGAGTGTCCTCAACAGCGTCCCCCTTACATCAAAGTGTCCTCAACAGCGTCCCCCTTACATCAAAGTGTCCTCAACAGCGTCCCCCTTACATCAGAGTGTCCCCAACAGCGTCCCCCTTACATCAGAGTGTCCCCAACAGCGTCCCCCTTACATCAGAGTGTCCCCAACGGCGTCCCCCTTACATCAGAGTATCCCCAACAGCGTCCCCCTTACATCAGAGTGTCCCCAACAGAGTCCCCCTTACATCAGAGTGTCCCCAACAGAGTCCCCCTTAAATCAGAGTGTCCCCAACAGAGTCCCCCTTACATCAGAGTGTCCCAATCAGCAGCTCCCTTCACAGTGAGTCCCCACCAGCAGCTCCCTTCACATCAGAGCCCCCACCAGAGAGCCCCCATCAGCAGCCCTTCACATCAGTGTCCTCCCTCTCCTCCCCCTCCCACATGTACTCACCATTTTGAAGGCAGCTTCTCGTTCCTCTCTCCAGTCATGTGATAACAAGTAATAGGGGCGAGAGGAAGGAAAGTCTGCCGTTGGTCTATCTCCCCCTGCAGGCTGGAGGGAGCATAACGCCTAAGGGAAGGAAGCTTCTCCTCCTGACAGGAGTGAAATTGTGATCACTCACTGTCAGAGAGGAGCGGCTCCAGGACTGCACCTGACTGGCCCACTGAGACATCAGCCCACCGGGAATCTCCCTGTAGTCCCTATGGCCAGTACAGGCCTGACTGCCTGTATACTGCTGTTCAGAGTATATAGGGCCTGGTGGCCCCACACCTTTCCTTATTTTAATTTGGGTTCCCCTTAATATCCATACAAGACCCAAAGGGCCTGGTAATGGACTGGGGGGTACCCATGCCGTTTGTTTCACTGATTTTCATCCATATTGCCAGGACCCGACATTACATTAAACCCACAAGCAGTTTTAAATGAGATTTTTTCCTTTAAAAATGACATTTTGTGCAGGGACTGTTCTAAACATGGGAAACACACGCCACTTTACAGGCATACTATAGACACCCCCCAGATACGATATTTAAAGGAATATTTCACTTTTTTTTTTACTTTAAGCATCATTAAAATCACTGCTCCCGAAAAAACGGCCGTTTTTAAAAGTTTTTTTTGCATTGATACATGTCCCCTGGGGTAGGACCCGGGTCCCCAAACCCTTTTTAGGACAATACCATGTAAATTAGCCTTTAAAATGAGCACTTTTGATTTCGAACGTTCGAGTCCCATAGACGTCAATGGGGTTCTAATGTTCGTGCAAATTTTCTAGTGTGAACCGAACCGGGGGGTGTTCGGCTCATCCCTAGTGGCACGACAATTGTGTACCATTAGTATGCAAGACAAGATTATGGCACACGCCCTTTTGACAAAAATCAGACGCTCGCTGTAAGAGAATGCATAAACAGCTGTGACTCCAATTTAGATTCCCCTCCATTTTACATAAAGTAGAAATGAACTTTTGTATGTATGAGTTATGCCATAAACAACTTAACTAACAGTTTTCATAGAACCACACCCTATGAGTTACTGTGGTTAAACCGATTCCCGGAGCAACATCCTGTGTCAGCAAGTCATCAGCTATTTCTTGTTATCTAGTTAGCAGTCTAACTCATGATAAGAAAGTACTGAGTGTAAGTCTGTATAACCCTTAGACACATATATATATTAAAACGCAACCCCTCTCCCTTCATTGTTTTACTTATATATAAAAGCTACTGTTGTACTCAATAAAATCAGACACCTTATGAAAACACTCAAGCCTGTTTTCCGTGTCTCATGTGGTGTCTCATGGATCCGAGGTTCTCAGTGGGGTGCCTGCATAACCAGGGTGGTCATCAAGGTGTATACTGTAATTCCTTTCAAATGAGGGCTCGTCCGGGATAAAACAATCATCCGTGGTAAGTAAACTTTTGTCTCATTTTGACAAATTATTTTCTTGCCTCGGCTCTGATAAAGCTTTAGTCCAGGGGTCTTCAAACTATGGCCCTCCAGTTGTTCAGGAACTACAATTCCCATCATGCCTAGTCATGTCTGTGAATGTCAGAGTTTTACAATGCCTCATGGGATGTGTAGTTCAACAACAGCTGGAGGGCCATAGTTTGAGGATCCCTGCTTTAGTCCCTTAAAATGTATATAGAAAGGAGACAGACCATGCCTTAAAGTGTGAATGGTCTTTAGGAGATCTGAGAGTCCTAGAGAGAGGATTCATTAACATTAGACAAAACAGTACTGTAACTAATTTTGGGAAGGAGAGAAAGAGTTTATGGGGTAACCACCACCGTGATCCAAACCTCTGATTGCTTTGTATTTCTGTTGCATAGAAGTTTAAGATAATTTGTTCTGTAGAAGAAGCTGTAAGGTAACACAGCCTCTCATTCACTGTAATATGGGTCAAGAACATGGTAAAGAGGCTCCGCCTCTCCCTAACCCTGGGGAAACATGTAAGGATTATGTTGCTGGGGTTTGTGGTAGTGATTATGAATTTATAAATCCTTGGGTGTCAAATTTAGCAGGGTGGACTGAAACTATGCATAGCAGTGATCCCTTCCCCCAAGATGGAGATAATGATGAATTTCATATGGATATGGTGGACGGTTTATGTCTTGGTGACATGAAGGCTTTCCCATGGTTTTCAGGAGACCCTCAGTGGGATATGAAATACATGAAAGAGGGAGGGGAAAATTGGCTGAAGTTTGCCCCATACTGGTTGCAGAGGGATAATAAGAAACAGAAGAAAGCAAAGAATGTTTAACTAAGGAAGAGTGTGACCTTAAACATAATAAGGAATCTTTCAAGAGACCCGATCCCACGGCTCCACCTTTGCCTTTCTCTCATGTATCCCTACCACCTTACACCAGTTAGATCTATCCTAGCCTCAGCAAGGACGAGATAGATCTTCTTGCTGGATATCATGCCACCCACCAGAGACCCCCTCCACCAGGTGCCCCACCGGCTCTGCCACAACAACAAGCACCTCCACAGACACAACAGCTAGCAGTACAAACTAAACAGGCACCCCCCACCCCACAAAGACAAGCATCACAAGATTCTGAGGATAGTAATAGCACCTCAAAAGAAGCAACAGGGCGCCACACATCAACTACCCAATCCCCCCTGCTGTTATGGTAGAAAAGGAAGATGAGGAAGACGATCTTGACATGATAGGAATGACAAAAGCTATTGGAGGTACTATTGTAAATTTTTTAAGCCCAAACAGAACAAAGAGTGGAAAGATATATGGGATGGATGCAGATGTACAGGGTGTCAGCATGCAGGCTCCTTTTATGACTAAAGGAAATGACATGCTTAAAAAGGTAATTGATATTGAAGATATAAATTCCTTTTTTAAACACTGTCCTAAACCCACTCAATCATCATCCGATACATTGAGTTACTTAAAAAAAGGCTTGTAATGGTAGAAATTATACACAGGAAGATATGCGATCGATTTTTGATGGGGTGATTGGGCATACATCTGCCTTTGATTGGACAAACATTCCCAGTATTTCAATGATAGAAGAAAATAATGTTCGTGCAGATCAGTATAGTCTAAATACAGACAGGGACAGAACCACAATGTGGGACCACTTGGAGACAGCATTAAAAAATGCTTTTAAAAACAGGACCTCTCTCCCCACTGCCACAGCATGTAAACAGAAATCTGGAGAAAGTGTATTAGAATTCTGGAAAAGGTTTGTAGATGTATGGACACAGGAAGTTGGATTATCCACATTGGCAAATATGCACAGCTTAATGATCCAAACTTTCATTAGCTTTTAAAAACAGGACCTCTCTCCCCACTGCCACAGCATGTAAACAGAAATCTGGAGAAAGTGTATTAGAATTCTGGAAAAGGTTTGTAGATGTATGGACACAGGAAGTTGGATTATCCACATTGGCAAATATGCACAGCTTAATGATCCAAACTTTCATTAGCAACCTTAAACCACAACATGGCTTAATGGTAAAGCAGATGATTTCTGATTGGCCCACAAAATCAATGTGGGACTTTTAGAAAGCACTGGCTGAATAGGATGCAGCAGGTTGCTTTGATATATCGAAGGTTAAAGCTACAGGTGCCCTTCTTCAAGGAGGTCCACCTCAACAGGATATTAGACCTCAGGATAATTCGGGGAATAGGAGGCAGTGGGGTAGAGGAAGGGGTAGAGGAAGAGGCAGAGGATGAGGGAGAAGTTTTTCCCGAGGCCCCCCTCCCTCTAGAACCGGACGCTTCAATTGTGGAGCTGAAGATCACTGGAGGAATCAATGTTCTTATGAGATCTATGACCCAAATAATCAACAGCCCTTGAATAATACCAATCCTGATCCTTAAAGATCTCAGAGTCAACCAGCTCCTGGCCCAAGGTTTCCCATGGACTCAACTGAAATAGCAATGAACCTGCCCAGAAGGTGGTATCCCAGCATTTCCTCTTGTGTCACACTCCTTTGATGACAAATCTCTAGTGACCCTACATGTAAATGGGTTACTGTTCTTGTTTCTTCTTGACAGCGGGGTGACTCAGAGTACTTTAAGCCAAGATTATTATAGAGGTGAGACCACAAATTCTGAGCCTGCACGGGGAATTAATGGGATACTCACCAAGACCTACCAACCCCCCCTCCCCGATTGTAGATGATGAACATGGGTCCTCAATAATCCATCACAGTTTTAGGATCATACCAAATTGTGATGTAAATCTCCTGGGAAGAGATTTGTTGGTCAAGCTGGGCATGAAAATAGTAATGTCTGCAAGTGACAGTCCAACTGTATATTCTAAAAAGGTCCCCATAGTACCTATTCTAGCTTTGTCGAAGTACCGGAAGATACATTTTAAAAGGACTTACAAAGGTCCTGGTCGGATGGACCTCTGGATGTAGGTCTTATCTCTTGTATCCCATACAAAGCCACCCTCAAACCTTGGGCAGAACCTATATACCACAAATAATACCCTTTGTCAAAAGAAAAGGAGGATGGACTTGCTTCCATGGTGGACAATTTCATTAAACAAGGAATTTTAAAGGAAATATCTTCACCTTACAGCTTTGTTCAAGACCTTGGGGCCATAAATAATCTTGTAGTGCCCATAGCACCTATAGTACCTGATGTGCCATGACTTCTGACTTCCATACCAACAGATGCAGAGTATTTCACAGTAATTGATTTAGCAAATGCATTTTTTATTGTCCCACTGGACGAAGAGAAACAGCCTATTCTTGCATTTTGTTTTAGAAATTGCCAGATGACTTGGTGCAGAATGCCCCAAGGGTATGTAGACTCCCCTGTAGTCTATTCAGTTGCACTCCAGGCAACCCTGTGGTCCTGGACTCCCCACCATGGTTCAGTCCTATTACAGTATGTTGATGATTTGTTGTTATGCTGTCCGAGCCAGGTTACCAGCAGAGAGGATGGTAAAGGTTTATTGTACTGGTTAGCAGAAAATGGTCACAAAGTCTCTAAAAAGAAATTGCAATGGTGTCAAGAGACTGTTGAGTACCTTGGTTTTACCCTCAAAAAAGGAGAAAGAAGAGTCAGTCACAAGAGAGCTGCGGCTATCGTGGGTCTTCCCCACCCACTGACAAAGAAAGATATGCTATCTTTTCTTGGTATGGTTGGTTACTGCCGCCAGTGAATACCTGACTGCTCTTTTTTATGATAACCTCCTGAGGCAAGCCACAGGCTCAGACATGCCCGATTGTGTAAAATGGACAAATGAAATGTGTGATGCATTTGTGTACCTTAAGACAGCAATGGTAATGGCCCCTGGCCTCAGATTGCCGGATTATGGCATAATGTTTCACTTGTTTGCCAGGGACAATTCTAAATCAATGGCGTGAGTCCTGGCACAGGAACACGGAGGAAAACTCTGCCCTATTGCATTTTTTTCAATAGTAGTGCCAATGCCGGTGTAGTGATGTAGATCAGTGGTCATCAACCTTGTCCTCAGGGCCCACTAACAGGGCAGGTTTGCAAGATAACTGAAATACATCACAGGTGATATCATTTGCTGTTCAGTGATTGCAGTATTCTAGTCTACATCTCCCCAAGGTAATACATAAAACCTGGTCTGTTAGTGGGCCCTGAGGACAGGGTTGATGACCACT
This sequence comes from Lithobates clamitans, assembly GCA_037952925.1. Taxonomy (NCBI): domain Eukaryota; kingdom Metazoa; phylum Chordata; class Amphibia; order Anura; family Ranidae; genus Lithobates; species Lithobates clamitans. The sequence continues at coordinate 1,231,689 of JBBGZY010001913.1, read as the reverse complement.
AATGTAGATGTAGTGCACAGGCTGCAGAACTGATTGCCCTTACAAGAGCATGCCAGCTCTTTGAACGACAATGTGTGAACATTTATACTGATTCTAAATACGCATTTGGTGTATTCCACAATTTTGGTATTATCTGGTTAACCGCTTCAGCCCCGGAAGATTTTACCCCCTTCCTGACCAGAGTACTTTTTGCAAATTCGGCACTGCAATCAGTTTAACAATTGCGTGGTTGTGCGAAGTAGCACCCAAACGAAAATTGACGTCCTTTTTTTCCGACAAATAGAGCTTTCTTCTGGTGGTATTTGATCTCCTCTGCGGTTTTTATTTTTTGTGCTATAAACAAAAAAAAACGACAATTTTGAGAAAAATGCAATATTTTTTACTTTTTGCTATAATAAATATTCCCCAAAAATATATAGAAAAACTAATTTTTTCCTCAGTTTAGACCAATATGTATTCTTCTACATATTTTTGGTACAAAATAGGGGATAGTTTTATGGCATTTTTATTATTCTTTTTTTTTCATTAGTAATGGCGGCGATCTGCGATTTTCATCGGTAATGCAACATTATGGCAGACACATAGTTACATAGTTACATAGTTACATAGTAGGTGAGGTTGAAAAAAGACACAAGTCCATCAAGTCCAACCTATGTGTGTGATTATGTGTCAGTATTACATTACATATCCCTGTATATTGCGGTCATTCAGATGATTATCTAATAGTTTCTTGAAGCTATCAATGCTCCCCGCTGAGACCACCGCCTGTGGAAGGGAATTCCACATCCTTGCCGCTCTTACAGTAAAGAACCCTCTACGTAGTTTAAGGTTAAACCTCTTTTCTTCTAATTGTAATGAGTGGCCACGAGTCTTATTAAACTCTCTTCTGCGAAAAAGTTTTATCCCTATTGTGGGGTCACCAGTACAGTATTTGTAAATTGAAATCATATCCCCTCTCAAGCGTCTCTTCTCCAGAGAGAATAAGTTCAGTGCTCGCAACCTTTCCTCATAACTAAGATCCTCCAGACCCTTTATTAGCTTTGTTGCCCTTCTTTGTACTCGCTCCATTTCCAGTACATCCCTCCTGAGGACTGGTGCCCAGAACTGGACAGCATACTCCAGGTGCGGGCGGACCAGAGTCTTGTAGAGCGGGAGAATTATCGTTTTATCTCTGCAGTTGATCCCCCTTTTAATGCATGCCAATATTCTGTTTGCTTTATTAGCAGCAGCTTGACATTGCATGCCATTGCTGAGCCTATCATCCACTAGGACCCCCAAGTCCTTTTCCATCCTAGATTCCCCCAGAGGTTCTCCCCCCAGTGTATAGATTGCATTCATATTTTTGACACCCAAATGCATTATTTTACATTTTTCTACATTGAACCTCATTTGCCATGTAGTCGCCCACCCCATTAATTTATTCAGGTCTTTTTGCAAGATTTCCACATCCTGCGGAGAAGTTATTGCCCTGCTTAGCTTAGTATCGTCTGCAAATACAGAGATGGAACTGTTTATCCCATCCTCCAGGTCGTTTATGAACAAATTAAATAGGATTGGTCCCAGCACAGAACCCTGGGGGACCCCACTACCCACCCCTGACCATTCTGAGTACTCCCCATTTATCACCACCCTCTGAACACGCCCTTGTAGCCAGTTTTCAATCCATGTACTCACCCTATGGTCCATGCCAACAGACCTTATTTTGTACAGTAAACGTTTATGGGGAACTGTGTCAAATGCTTTTGAAAAATCCAGATACACCACGTCTACGGGCCTTCCTTTATCTAGATGGCAACTCACCTCCTCATAGAAGGTTAATAGATTGGTTTGGCAAGAACGATTCTTCATGAATCCATGCTGATTACTGCTAATGATATCATTCTTATTACTAAAATCTTGTATATAGTCCCTTATCATCCCCTCCAAGAGTTTACATACTATTGATGTTAGGCTAACTGGTCTGTAATTCCCAGGGATGTTTTTTGGGCCCTTTTTAAATATTGGTGCTACATTGGCTTTTCTCCAATCAGCTGGTACCATTCCAGTCAATAGACTGTCTGTAAAAATTAGGAGCAACGGTCTGGCAATCACCTGACTGAGTTCCCTAAGTACCCTCGGATGCAAGCCATCTGGTCCCGGTGATTTATTAATGTTAAGTTTCTCAAGTCTAATTTTAATTCCGTCCTCTGTTAACCATGTAGGTGCTTCCTGTGTTGTGTCATGAGGGTAAACACTGCAGTTTTGGTTACTGAAGCCCCCCGATTCACTTGTGAAGACTGAGGAGAAGAATAAATTCAATACCTCTGCCATCTCCCCATCCTTTGTAACCAGATGTCCTTCCTCATTCTTTATGGGGCCAATATGGTCTGTCCTCCCTTTTTTACTGTTTACATACTTAAAGAATTTCTAGGGATTTTTTTTGCTCTCCTCCGCTATGTGTCTTTCATGTTCTATCTTAGCCATCCTAATTGCACCCTTACATTTCTTATTGCATTCTTTATAAATTCTGAATGCTGTGGATGATCCCTCAACCTTGTATTTTTTGAAGGCCTTCTCCTTTGCTTTTATATGCATTTTTACATTGGAGTTAAGCCATCCAGGATGTTTGTTCGCTCTTTTAAATTTATTACCCAATGGGATACATTGGCTAATGCCCTTATTTAATATGCTCTTAAAGCAAACCCATCTCTCCTCTGTATTCTTTGTTCCTAATATTTTATCCCAATTTATGCCTTTTAGCCAGGTTTGTAGTTTAGGGAAGTTGGCTCTTTTGAAATTCAGTGTCTTTGTGTTCCCTTCATGTCTCATATTTGTGTGATTTATACTGAAACTAAATGACCTGTGATCGCTGTTACCTAAATTGCCCCGTATTTCCACATCTGTTATCAGGTCTGTATTGTTGGTAATCAGTAGATCTAGTAATGTTTTATTTCTAGTTGGTGCGTCTACCATCTGACCCATAAAATTGTCCTGCAAGACATTAAGGAACTGGCGAGCCTTAAATGAATGCGCGGTTCCCTCCGCCCAGTCTATGTCTGGATAATTAAAATCCCCCATTATGATAACACTTCCCATCCTTGCTGCTAATCCAATTTGTGATAGGAGATCCGTCTCCACTTCCTCCTTCAGGTTAGGGGGCCTATAGCATACTCCCAGTATTATTTTCCCCTTAGCTTCATCCCTTTGGAGCTCTACCCATAAAGATTCCACCTCCTCCCTTGCCCCCTCAGTGATGTCATCTCTCACATTCACTTGTACATTATTCTTGATATATAGGCATACCCCTCCCCCTTTTTTACCCTCTCTATCCTTGCGGTATAGGGTATACCCTTGAATGTTTGCCAGCCAATCATGAGAGCTGTTGAACCAGGTCTCTGAAATTCCCACAAAATCCAAATCCTCCTTGTACAACAGTATCTCTAGTTCACCCATCTTGTCCGCCAGGCTCCTGGCATTGGTGAACATGCCACATAGTTTAGACCGGTCGCATATTGTCCTCGTATTGGGTGTTTCAAGATTGCAACTTGGACTTGCTACTATACTCACCTTGCGTTTTTGTGCTTTGGTTAACCTACCACTAATGCCCCCAATACTACCCTCTGGAGTATCTTCCGCGCTGGCTATCACTGTCTCTGGACCCTCCCCCCCATCGCCTAGTTTAAAAACCCCTCTAACTTTTTGGCCATCTTCATTCCCAGCAGATCTGCATCCTCCTCATTTAGGTGCAGTCCGTCCCTTCTATAGTACCGGTTACCGACTGAGAAGTTGGCCCAGTCCTCCAGGAACCCAAACCCCTCCTTACTACACCAGCTCTTCAGCCACTTGTTTACTTCCCTAATCTCCCTCTGCCTTTCTGGTGTGGCTCGATGTACCGGTAGTATTCCTGAGAACACTACCTTGGAGGTCCTTTTCCTCAATTTAGCTCCTAAATCCCTAAAATCGTTCTTTAGGACACTCCATCTGCCTCTGACTTTGTCATTGGTGCCAACGTGCACCATGACAGCCGGGTCTTCCCCAGCCCCTCCCAGTAATCTGTCCACAAGATCCGTGATGTGCCGAACCCGAGCGCCCGGTAGACAACATACTGTTCGGCGCTTCAGGTCTTGGTTACAGATTGCCCTCTCTGTCCTTCTAAGAATTGAGTCCCCTACCACCAGAATCTGTCTTTCCTTTCCCTTTGCTGCCCCCCCACTCTCACTGGAGGAGTTCTTCCCCTGGCAGCTAGGAGAGTCCCTCAACTCCAGCAGTGCTGGTCCCTGACTGGTTACACCAATGTCACTCAATGGAGCGTACTTATTGGGATGCTCCAGTCCTGGATCGGCCTCCCTGGCACTTCCCCCTCTACCCCTCCTGACTGTCACCCATCTACTCTTTGCTAGTGCCTGCACCTCTTTGTCTCCACCCGCCTCTGTGCTGGCCCCTGCCGGCACCTGCCGTGTACGTTCCTGGCTCACCTTTAGTATGGAGGGACTTCTCAGTGCTGACAGTTGCTTCCCCAGATTCAGAACCTGGGCTTCCAGGGAAACAATGTGCTTACATTTTGCACAGCAGTATTCGCCCTAGATCGGATGATCAAGGAACGCATACATGCGGCAAGATGTACAAAGAGTCGCCTCTCCACACCCGCCGGGCATCGTACCTATTAAATTTAGTGAGGATTTGGGGATTTTACCCTGTCCAAATTACCTAACAACTAGCTTCCTGGCACTAATACTCAAGACAATACACAGGTACACGACAAGACAATACACAGGTACACAATACACAAGTACTAACGATCCACACACACTACTCAGACAACACTCAGATACTCACACTACACAGGTACTATGACCCCTGTTATAACCTCCTGTTTTAAACTCTTGTTTATAACTCCCACTTAATCCAGCTCCACTTACACCAAGCTCCACAGCTTCAAAATGAGCACGCTCAACTGAGTCCTACAACAAGTTAAATAGGCACCTGGGAGCAATTAACCACACCCCTTAATTGATAGACTGATGAAACAGAAAAAAAAAAAAAGCTATTTAAAAAATGACAGAAAAAGGCAAGTTAAAAACTAAAAGGAAAGGTCCCCAAAATGCAACCCAGCAAACACCAACAGACAGCAGCAATACACACACCAACAGACAGCAGCAATACACACACCAACAGACAGCAGCAATACACACACCAGCAGACAGCAAACACCAACAGACAGCAAGACTTGTATACTCTAACACTAGTTTATAACTCCCACTTAATCCAGCTCCACTTACATCAAGCTCCACAGCTTCAAACTGAGCACGCTCAACTGAGTCCTACAACAAGTTAAATAGGCACCTGGGAGCAATTAACCACACCCCTTAATTGATAGACTGATGAAACCGAAAAAAAAAAAAAAAATAAAGCTATTTAAAAAGTGACAGAAAAAGGCAAGTTAAAAACTAAAAGGAAAAGTCCCCAAAATGCAACCCAGCAAACACCAACAGACAGCAGCAATACACACACCAACAGACAGCAGCAATACACACACCAGCAGACAGCAAACACCAACAGACAGCAAGACTTGTATACTCTAACACTTGTTTATAACTCCCACTTAATCCAGCTCCACTTACACCAAGCTCCACAGCTTCAAACTGAGCACGCTCAACTGAGTCCTACAACAAGTTAAATAGGCACCTGGGAGCAATTAACCACACCCCTTAATTGATAGACTGATGAAACAGAAAAAAAAAAAAAAGCTATTTAAAAAATGACAGAAAAAGGCAAGTTAAAAACTAAAAGGAAAGGTCCCCAAAATGCAACCCAGCAAACACCAACAGACAGCAGCAATACACACACCAACAGACAGCAGCAATACACACACCAACAGACAGCAGCAATACACACACCAGCAGACAGCAAACACCAACAGACAGCAAGACTTGTATACTCTAACACTAGTTTATAACTCCCACTTAATCCAGCTCCACTTACATCAAGCTCCACAGCTTCAAACTGAGCACGCTCAACTGAGTCCTACAACAAGTTAAATAGGCACCTGGGAGCAATTAACCACACCCCTTAATTGATAGACTGATGAAACCGAAAAAAAAAAAAAAATAAAGCTATTTAAAAAGTGACAGAAAAAGGCAAGTTAAAAACTAAAAGGAAAAGTCCCCAAAATGCAACCCAGCAAACACCAACAGACAGCAGCAATACACACACCAACAGACAGCAGCAATACACACACCAACAGACAGCAGCAATACACGCACCAACAGACAGCAGCAATACACACACCAGCAGACAGCAAACACCAACAGACAGCAAGACTTGTATACTCAAATACTTGTTTATAACTCCCACTTAATCCAGCTCCACTTACACCAAGCTCCACAGATTAAAACTGAGCACGCTCAACTAAGTCCTACAACAAGTTAAATAGGCACCTGGGAGCAATTAACCACACCCCTTAATTGATAGACTGATGAAACAGAAAAAAAAAAAAAAGCTATTTAAAAAGTGACAGAAAAAGGCAAGTTAAAAACTCAAAGGAAAAGTCCCCAAAATGCAACCCAGCAAACAATAAAACAGACAGCAGCAATACACACACCAACAGACAGCAGCAATACACACACCAACAGACAGCAGCAATACACACACCAGCAGACAGCAAACACCAACAGACAGCAAGACTTGTATACTCTAACACTTGTTTATAACTCCCACTTAATCCAGCTCCACTTACACCAAGCTCCACAGCTTCAAACTGAGCACGCTCAACTGAGTCCTACAACAAGTTAAATAGGCACCTGGGAGCAATTAACCACACCCCTTAATTGATAGACTGATGAAACAGAAAAAAAAAAAAAAAGCTATTTAAAAAGTGACAGAAAAAGGCAAGTTAAAAACTTAAAGGAAAAGTCCCCAAAATGCAACCCAGCAAACACCAACAGACAGCAGCAATACACACACCAACAGACAGCAGCAATACACACACCAGCAGACAGCAAACACCAACAGACAGCAAGACTTGTATACTCTAACACTTGTTTATAACTCCCACTTAATCCAGCTCCACTTACACCAAGCTCCACAGCTTCAAACTGAGCACGCTCAACTGAGTCCTACAACAAGTTAAATAGGCACCTGGGAGCAATTAACCACACCCCTTAATTGATAGACTGATGAAACCGAAAAAAAAAAAAAATAAAGCTATTTAAAAAGTGACAGAAAAAGGCAAGTTAAAAACTAAAAGGAAAAGTCCCCAAAATGCAACCCAGCAAACACCAACAGACAGCAGCAATACACACACCAACAGACAGCAGCAATACACACACCAACAGACAGCAGCAATACACACACCAGCAGACAGCAAACACCAACAGACAGCAAGACTTGTATACTCAAACACTTGTTTATAACTCCCACTTAATCCAGCTCCACTTACACCAAGCTCCACAGATTAAAACTGAGCACGCTCAACTAAGTCCTACAACAAGTTAAATAGGCACCTGGGAGCAATTAACCACACCCCTTAATTGATAGACTGATGAAACAGAAAAAAAAAAAAAGCTATTTAAAAAGTGACAGAAAAAGGCAAGTTAAAAACTAAAAGGAAAAGTCCCCAAAATGCAACCCAGCAAACACCAACAGACAGCAGCAATACACACACCAACAGACAGCAGCAATACACACACCAACAGACAGCAGCAATACACACACCAACAGACAGCAGCAATACACACACCAGCAGACAGCAAACACCAACAGACAGCAAGACTTGTATACTCTAATGCCGCGTACACACGGTCGGACTTTCTAGAAAGCTAGGTCCGACGTACTTGCCGCCAGACTTCCGGCGGACTACCGCCGGACTTTCTGAACGGCCGGACTTGCCTACACACGGCCGGACTTTCCGGAATCCGGTCTTCCCGACGGACTTCCGCCGGACTTTCAGAACGAACGGACTTTCCCACACACGGACAAGTCCGTTCATTTTGAACCTAACTTTGGTACGACGGGACTAGAAAAGGAATTCAATCTCGCCGCTTTTTTTGGCGAGATTGAAACCTTGCGAGCCCCGTCGCAGGCCCTTAGGTCTGGTATGGATTATAAAGGGGAACCCCTACGCCGAAAAAACGGCGTGGGGTCCCCCTAAAATCCATACCAGACCCCGATCCGAGCACGCAGCCTGGCCGGTCAGGAAAGGGGGTGGGGACGAGCGAGCGCCCCCCCCCCTGAACCGTACCACGCCGCATGCCCTCAACATGGGGGGTGGGTGCTTTGGGGGAGGGGGCGCCCTGCGCCCCCCCCCCCAAAGCACCTTGTCCCCATGTTGATGAGGACAAGGGCCTCTTCCCGACAACCCTGGCCGTTGGTTGTCGGGGTCTGTGGGCGGGGGCTTATCGGAATCTGGGAGCCCCCTTTAATAAGGGGGCCCCCAGATCCCGGCCCCCCACCCTATGTAAATGAGTATGGGGTACATGGTACCCCTACCCATTTACCTAGGTAAAAAGTGTCAGTAATAAAACACAACACAGGTTTTTAAAATAATTTATTAAACAGCTCCGGGGGGGGAATCTTCCGTCTTCGGGGGTCCCTCCGGTTCATCTTCTCCCGGCGTCCGGTTGGTTCTTCTCCGCTCTCCGGCCTCTTCTCCCGGTGTCCCAGGTCTTCGGCCGGCCCCTCCGCTATCTTCAGGTAGCTCTATTGCTAGCGGAGGTCCGGACTTCTGGGCTTCTTGGCTTCTTGGCTTCTTGGCTTCTTGTGTTCTCTTCTCTTCTCTTCCCCCAGATGTTGACACGACGCTCTCTCCGGCTGGACTGGTCTCTGAGGGCTGCGTTGTGACTTATATAGGCGGAGACCCCGCCCCCATATGATGTCACAGTCCCTGGGCATGCTGGGACTGTGACGTTTTAGGGGGCGTGGTCGACCACGCCCCCTAAAACGTCACAGTCCCAGCATGCCCAGGGACTGTGACATCATATGGGGGCGGGGTCTCCGCCTATATAAGTCACAACGCAGCCCTCAGAGACCAGTCCAGCCGGAGAGAGCGTCGTGTCAACATCTGGGGGAAGAGAAGAGAAGAGAACACAAGAAGCCAAGAAGCCAAGAAGCCAAGAAGCCCAGAAGTCCGGACCTCCGCTAGCAATAGAGCTACCTGAAGATAGCGGAGGGGCCGGCCGAAGACCTGGGACACCGGGAGAAGAGGCCGGAGAGCGGAGAAGAACCAACCGGACGCCGGGAGAAGATGAACCGGAGGGACCCCCGAAGACGGAAGATTCCCCCCCCCGGAGCTGTTTAATAAATTATTTTAAAAACCTGTGTTGTGTTTTATTACTGACACTTTTTACCTAGGTAAATGGGTAGGGGTACCATGTACCCCATACTCATTTACATAGGGTGGGGGGCCGGGATCTGGGGGCCCCCTTATTAAAGGGGGCTCCCAGATTCCGATAAGCCCCCGCCCGCAGACCCCGACAACCAACGGCCAGGGTTGTCGGGAAGAGGCCCTTGTCCTCATCAACATGGGGACAAGGTGCTTTGGGGGGGGGGCGCAGGGCGCCCCCTCCCCCAAAGCACCCACCCCCCATGTTGAGGGCATGCGGCCTGGTACGGTTCAGGAGGGGGGGGGCGCTCGCTCGTCCCCACCCCCTTTCCTGACCGGCCAGGCTGCGTGCTCGGATCGGGGTCTGGTATGGATTTTAGGGGGACCCCACGCCGTTTTTTCGGCGTAGGGGTTCCCCTTTATAATCCATACCAGACCTAAGGGCCTGGTATGCCCCGCGCTCGCCGCAATAGGAAGATTTGTTTTTCCTATTGCAGCGAGCGCGAGATGCAGCAACCTGCTCCTCCGTCGTATCTGGTCCTTCGGACTAGCATACAGACGAACGGGCTTTAGGTCAGGAACTGAGTCCGGCGGAGGTACGACGTAAAGATTTGAAGCAGGCTTCAAATCTAAAGTACGTCGGATTTCCGCAAAAATCCGACCGAAACGGTCCATCGGAAGTCCGATGGAGACCACACACGGTCGGACTTTTGCAGGTGAAAAGTCCGACCGTGTGTACGCGGCATAACACTTGTTTATAACTCCCACTTAATCCAGCTCCACTTACACCAAGCTCCACAGCTTCAAACTGAGCACGCTCAACTGAGTCCTACAACAAGTTAAATAGGCACCTGGGAGCAATTAACCACACCCCTTAATTGATAGACTGATGAAACAGAAAAAAAAAAAAAAAAAAAAAAAGCTATTTAAAAAGTGACAGAAAAAGGCAAGTTAAAAACTAAAAGGAAAAGTCCCCAAAATGCAACCCAGCAAACACCAACAGACAGCAGCAATACACACACCAACAGACAGCAGCAATACACACACCAACAGACAGCAGCAATACACACACCAACAGACAGCAGCAATACACACACCAGCAGACAGCAAACACCAACAGACAGCAAGACTTGTATACTCTAACACTTGTTTATAACTCCCACTTAATCCAGCTCCACTTACACCAAGCTCCACAGCTTCAAACTGAGCACGCTCAACTGAGTCCTACAACAAGTTAAATAGGCACCTGGGAGCAATTAACCACACCCCTTAATTGATAGACTGATGAAACCGAAAAAAAAATAAAAAAATAAAGCTATTTAAAAAGTGACAGAAAAAGGCAAGTTAAAAACTAAAAGGAAAAGTCCCCAAAATGCAACCCAGCAAACACCAACAGACAGCAGCAATACACACACCAACAGACAGCAGCAATACACACACCAACAGACAGCAGCAATACACACACCAGCAGACAGCAAACACCAACAGACAGCAAGACTTGTATACTCTAACACTTGTTTATAACTCCCACTTAATCCAGCTCCACTTACACCAAGCTCCACAGCTTCAAACTGAGCACGCTCAACTGAGTCCTACAACAAGTTAAATAGGCACCTGGGAGCAATTAACCACACCCCTTAATTGATAGACTGATGAAACAGAAAAAAAAAAAAAAAAAAAAGCTATTTAAAAAGTGACAGAAAAAGGCAAGTTAAAAACTAAAAGGAAAAGTCCCCAAAATGCAACCCAGCAAACACCAACAGACAGCAGCAATACACACACCAACAGACAGCAGCAATACACACACCAACAGACAGCAGCAATACACACACCAGCAGACAGCAAACACCAACAGACAGCAAGACTTGTATACTCAAACACTTGTTTATAACTCCCACTTAATCCAGCTCCACTTACACCAAGCTCCACAGATTAAAACTGAGCACGCTCAACTAAGTCCTACAACAAGTTAAATAGGCACCTGGGAGCAATTAACCACACCCCTTAATTGATAGACTGATGAAACAGAAAAAAAAAAAAAGCTATTTAAAAAGTGACAGAAAAAGGCAAGTTAAAAACTAAAAGGAAAAGTCCCCAAAATGCAACCCAGCAAACACCAACAGACAGCAGCAATACACACACCAACAGACAGCAGCAATACACACACCAACAGACAGCAGCAATACACACACCAACAGACAGCAGCAATACACACACCAGCAGACAGCAAACACCAACAGACAGCAAGACTTGTATACTCTAATGCCGCGTACACACGGTCGGACTTTCTAGAAAGCTAGGTCCGACGTACTTGCCGCCAGACTTCCGGCGGACTACCGCCGGACTTTCTGAACGGCCGGACTTGCCTACACACGGCCGGACTTTCCGGAATCCGGTCTTCCCGACGGACTTCCGCCGGACTTTCAGAACGAACGGACTTTCCCACACACGGACAAGTCCGTTCATTTTGAACCTAACTTTGGTACGACGGGACTAGAAAAGGAATTCAATCTCGCCGCTTTTTTTGGCGAGATTGAAACCTTGCGAGCCCCGTCGCAGGCCCTTAGGTCTGGTATGGATTATAAAGGGGAACCCCTACGCCGAAAAAACGGCGTGGGGTCCCCCTAAAATCCATACCAGACCCCGATCCGAGCACGCAGCCTGGCCGGTCAGGAAAGGGGGTGGGGACGAGCGAGCGCCCCCCCCCCTGAACCGTACCACGCCGCATGCCCTCAACATGGGGGGTGGGTGCTTTGGGGGAGGGGGCGCCCTGCGCCCCCCCCCCCAAAGCACCTTGTCCCCATGTTGATGAGGACAAGGGCCTCTTCCCGACAACCCTGGCCGTTGGTTGTCGGGGTCTGTGGGCGGGGGCTTATCGGAATCTGGGAGCCCCCTTTAATAAGGGGGCCCCCAGATCCCGGCCCCCCACCCTATGTAAATGAGTATGGGGTACATGGTACCCCTACCCATTTACCTAGGTAAAAAGTGTCAGTAATAAAACACAACACAGGTTTTTAAAATAATTTATTAAACAGCTCCGGGGGGGGAATCTTCCGTCTTCGGGGGTCCCTCCGGTTCATCTTCTCCCGGCGTCCGGTTGGTTCTTCTCCGCTCTCCGGCCTCTTCTCCCGGTGTCCCAGGTCTTCGGCCGGCCCCTCCGCTATCTTCAGGTAGCTCTATTGCTAGCGGAGGTCCGGACTTCTGGGCTTCTTGGCTTCTTGGCTTCTTGGCTTCTTGTGTTCTCTTCTCTTCTCTTCCCCCAGATGTTGACACGACGCTCTCTCCGGCTGGACTGGTCTCTGAGGGCTGCGTTGTGACTTATATAGGCGGAGACCCCGCCCCCATATGATGTCACAGTCCCTGGGCATGCTGGGACTGTGACGTTTTAGGGGGCGTGGTCGACCACGCCCCCTAAAACGTCACAGTCCCAGCATGCCCAGGGACTGTGACATCATATGGGGGCGGGGTCTCCGCCTATATAAGTCACAACGCAGCCCTCAGAGACCAGTCCAGCCGGAGAGAGCGTCGTGTCAACATCTGGGGGAAGAGAAGAGAAGAGAACACAAGAAGCCAAGAAGCCAAGAAGCCAAGAAGCCCAGAAGTCCGGACCTCCGCTAGCAATAGAGCTACCTGAAGATAGCGGAGGGGCCGGCCGAAGACCTGGGACACCGGGAGAAGAGGCCGGAGAGCGGAGAAGAACCAACCGGACGCCGGGAGAAGATGAACCGGAGGGACCCCCGAAGACGGAAGATTCCCCCCCCCGGAGCTGTTTAATAAATTATTTTAAAAACCTGTGTTGTGTTTTATTACTGACACTTTTTACCTAGGTAAATGGGTAGGGGTACCATGTACCCCATACTCATTTACATAGGGTGGGGGGCCGGGATCTGGGGGCCCCCTTATTAAAGGGGGCTCCCAGATTCCGATAAGCCCCCGCCCGCAGACCCCGACAACCAACGGCCAGGGTTGTCGGGAAGAGGCCCTTGTCCTCATCAACATGGGGACAAGGTGCTTTGGGGGGGGGGCGCAGGGCGCCCCCTCCCCCAAAGCACCCACCCCCCATGTTGAGGGCATGCGGCCTGGTACGGTTCAGGAGGGGGGGGGCGCTCGCTCGTCCCCACCCCCTTTCCTGACCGGCCAGGCTGCGTGCTCGGATCGGGGTCTGGTATGGATTTTAGGGGGACCCCACGCCGTTTTTTCGGCGTAGGGGTTCCCCTTTATAATCCATACCAGACCTAAGGGCCTGGTATGCCCCGCGCTCGCCGCAATAGGAAGATTTGTTTTTCCTATTGCAGCGAGCGCGAGATGCAGCAACCTGCTCCTCCGTCGTATCTGGTCCTTCGGACTAGCATACAGACGAACGGGCTTTAGGTCAGGAACTGAGTCCGGCGGAGGTACGACGTAAAGATTTGAAGCAGGCTTCAAATCTAAAGTACGTCGGATTTCCGCAAAAATCCGACCGAAACGGTCCATCGGAAGTCCGATGGAGACCACACACGGTCGGACTTTTGCAGGTGAAAAGTCCGACCGTGTGTACGCGGCATAACACTTGTTTATAACTCCCACTTAATCCAGCTCCACTTACACCAAGCTCCACAGCTTCAAACTGAGCACGCTCAACTGAGTCCTACAACAAGTTAAATAGGCACCTGGGAGCAATTAACCACACCCCTTAATTGATAGACTGATGAAACAGAAAAAAAAAAAAAAAAAAAAAAAGCTATTTAAAAAGTGACAGAAAAAGGCAAGTTAAAAACTAAAAGGAAAAGTCCCCAAAATGCAACCCAGCAAACACCAACAGACAGCAGCAATACACACACCAACAGACAGCAGCAATACACACACCAACAGACAGCAGCAATACACACACCAACAGACAGCAGCAATACACACACCAGCAGACAGCAAACACCAACAGACAGCAAGACTTGTATACTCTAACACTTGTTTATAACTCCCACTTAATCCAGCTCCACTTACACCAAGCTCCACAGCTTCAAACTGAGCACGCTCAACTGAGTCCTACAACAAGTTAAATAGGCACCTGGGAGCAATTAACCACACCCCTTAATTGATAGACTGATGAAACCGAAAAAAAAATAAAAAAATAAAGCTATTTAAAAAGTGACAGAAAAAGGCAAGTTAAAAACTAAAAGGAAAAGTCCCCAAAATGCAACCCAGCAAACACCAACAGACAGCAGCAATACACACACCAACAGACAGCAGCAATACACACACCAACAGACAGCAGCAATACACACACCAACAGACAGCAGCAATACACACACCAGCAGACAGCAAACACCAACAGACAGCAAGACTTGTATACTCTAACACTTGTTTATAACTCCCACTTAATCCAGCTCCACTTACACCAAGCTCCACAGCTTCAAACTGAGCACGCTCAACTGAGTCCTACAACAAGTTAAATAGGCACCTGGGAGCAATTAACCACACCCCTTAATTGATAGACTGATGAAACAGAAAAAAAAAAAAAAAAAAGCTATTTAAAAAGTGACAGAAAAAGGCAAGTTAAAAACTAAAAGGAAAAGTCCCCAAAATGCAACCCAGCAAACACCAACAGACAGCAGCAATACACACACCAACAGACAGCAGCAATACACACACCAGCAGACAGCAAACACCAACAGACAGCAAGACTTGTATACTCTAACACTTGTTTATAACTCCCACTTAATCCAGCTCCACTTACACCAAGCTCCACAGCTTCAAACTGAGCACGCTCAACTGAGTCCTACAACAAGTTAAATAGGCACCTGGGAGCAATTAACCACACCCCTTAATTGATAGACTGATGAAACCGAAAAAAAAAAAAAAATAAAGCTATTTAAAAAGTGACAGAAAAAGGCAAGTTAAAAACTAAAAGGAAAAGTCCCCAAAATGCAACCCAGCAAACACCAACAGACAGCAGCAATACACACACCAACAGACAGCAGCAATACACACACCAACAGACAGCAGCAATACACACACCAGCAGACAGCAAACACCAACAGACAGCAAGACTTGTATACTCTAACACTTGTTTATAACTCCCACTTAATCCAGCTCCACTTACACCAAGC
Organism: Lithobates clamitans; assembly: GCA_037952925.1. Lineage (NCBI taxonomy): Eukaryota > Metazoa > Chordata > Amphibia > Anura > Ranidae > Lithobates > Lithobates clamitans. The sequence goes on along the minus strand of JBBGZY010001913.1, from coordinate 1,216,305 downwards.
TCCACAGCTTCAAACTGAGCACGCTCAACTGAGTCCTGCAACAAGTTAAATAGGCACCTGGGAGCAATTAACCACACCCCTTAATTGATAGACTGATGAAACAGAAAAAAAAAAAAAAAAGCTATTTAAAAAGTGACAGAAAAAGGCAAGTTAAAAACTAAAAGGAAAAGTCCCCAAAATGCAACCCAGCAAACACCAACAGACAGCAGCAATACACACACCAACAGACAGCAGCAATACACACACCAACAGACAGCAGCAATACACACACCAGCAGACAGCAAACACCAACAGACAGCAAGACTTGTATACTCTAACACTTGTTTATAACTCCCACTTAATCCAGCTCCACTTACACCAAGCTCCACAGCTTCAAACTGAGCACGCTCAACTGAGTCCTACAACAAGTTAAATAGGCACCTGGGAGCAATTAACCACACCCCTTAATTGATAGACTGATGAAACAGAAAAAAAAAAAAAAAAAAAAGCTATTTAAAAAGTGACAGAAAAAGGCAAGTTAAAAACTAAAAGGAAAAGTCCCCAAAATGCAACCCAGCAAACACCAACAGACAGCAGCAATACACACACCAACAGACAGCAGCAATACACACACCAACAGACAGCAGCAATACACACACCAGCAGACAGCAAACACCAACAGACAGCAAGACTTGTATACTCTAACACTTGTTTATAACTCCCACTTAATCCAGCTCCACTTACACCAAGCTCCACAGCTTCAAACTGAGCACGCTCAACTGAGTCCTACAACAAGTTAAATAGGCACCTGGGAGCAATTAACCACACCCCTTAATTGATAGACTGATGAAACAGAAAAAAAAAAAAGCTATTTAAAAAGTGACAGAAAAAGGCAAGTTAAAAACTAAAAGGAAAAGTCCCCAAAATGCAACCCAGCAAACACCAACAGACAGCAGCAATACACACACCAACAGACAGCAGCAATACACACACCAACAGACAGCAGCAATACACACACCAGCAGACAGCAGCAATACACACACCAGCAGACAGCAAACACCAACAGACAGCAAGACTTGTATACTCTAACACTTGTTTATAACTCCCACTTAATCCAGCTCCACTTACACCAAGCTCCACAGCTTCAAACTGAGCACGCTCAACTGAGTCCTACAACAAGTTAAATAGGCACCTGGGAGCAATTAACCACACCCCTTAATTGATAGACTGATGAAACAGAAAAAAAAAAAAAAGCTATTTAAAAAGTGACAGAAAAAGGCAAGTTAAAAACTAAAAGGAAAAGTCCCCAAAATGCAACCCAGCAAACACCAACAGACAGCAGCAATACACACACCAACAGACAGCAGCAATACACACACCAACAGACAGCAGCAATACACACACCAGCAGACAGCAAACACCAGACAGCAAGACTTGTATACTCTAACACTTGTTTATAACTCCCACTTAATCCAGCTCCACTTACACCAAGCTCCACAGCTTCAAACTGAGCACGCTCAACTGAGTCCTACAACAAGTTAAATAGGCACCTGGGAGCAATTAACCACACCCCTTAATTGATAGACTGATGAAACCGAAAAAAAAAAAAAAATAAAGCTATTTAAAAAGTGACAGAAAAAGGCAAGTTAAAAACTAAAAGGAAAAGTCCCCAAAATGCAACCCAGCAAACACCAACAGACAGCAGCAATACACACACCAACAGACAGCAGCAATACACACACCAACAGACAGCAGCAATACACACACCAGCAGACAGCAAACACCAACAGACAGCAAGACTTGTATACTCTAACACTTGTTTATAACTCCCACTTAATCCAGCTCCACTTACACCAAGCTCCACAGCTTCAAACTGAGCACGCTCAACTGAGTCCTACAACAAGTTAAATAGGCACCTGGGAGCAATTAACCACACCCCTTAATTGATAGACTGATGAAACAGAAAAAAAAAAAAAAAAAAAAGCTATTTAAAAAGTGACAGAAAAAGGCAAGTTAAAAACTAAAAGGAAAAGTCCCCAAAATGCAACCCAGCAAACACCAACAGACAGCAGCAATACACACACCAACAGACAGCAGCAATACACACACCAGCAGACAGCAAACACCAACAGACAGCAAGACTTGTATACTCTAACACTTGTTTATAACTCCCACTTAATCCAGCTCCACTTACACCAAGCTCCACAGCTTCAAACTGAGCACGCTCAACTGAGTCCTACAACAAGTTAAATAGGCACCTGGGAGCAATTAACCACACCCCTTAATTGATAGACTGATGAAACAGAAAAAAAAAAAAAAAAGCTATTTAAAAAGTGACAGAAAAAGGCAAGTTAAAAACTAAAAGGAAAAGTCCCCAAAATGCAACCCAGCAAACACCAACAGACAGCAGCAATACACACACCAACAGACAGCAGCAATACACACACCAACAGACAGCAGCAATACACACACCAGCAGACAGCAAACACCAACAGACAGCAAGACTTGTATACTCTAACACTTGTTTATAACTCCCACTTAATCCAGCTCCACTTACACCAAGCTCCACATTGGACACTTTTGACACTATTTTTGGACCATTCTCATTTATGCAGCGATCCACGCTATAAAAATGCACTGATTAATGTGTAAATGACACTGGCAGTGAAGGGGTTAACCACTAGGGGGCGATGAAGGGGTTAGGTGTGTCCTAGGGAGTGATCCCAACTGTGGGGGGGATGGGCTACTAGTCACATGACAGCGATCACTGCTCCCAATGACAGGGAGCAGTAATTTCTGTCATGACACAAGCCAGAATGGGAAAATACCATGTTTACATGTGCACTTACCTGTTCTGAGGCTCCATGACACGATGGCCGGGAGACCGGCGGACATTGAGTCCGCAGGTCCCGCGGGCACGGGCACGGTCACGCTGTACACGGCGGGATTGTGCCTCCGGCAGCATGCGCCTGCTATCCCCGCCTCTTAAAGGGGACGTACAGGTACACTCATTTGCCCGATGCTGCCCTTGTGCTAACGTATATCGGCGTGCAGCGGTCAGCAAGTGGTAAGAAAAGGGTATATAGCAGCAGATGGCAAATCAATTTCACATTCAACATTTGTGTCCAGCCTTTTGGAAGTGATTGAATTGCCTCGCTGTATAGCTATCCTCCATTGCAAGACACATACCACAAACCAGGATGATGTTTCAAAAGGAAAGCAGCAAAGGAAGCAGCTTTTAAACAAGAAGCTACAATACAAATGCCATCACTTGCACCTGAAATGCCCCTGTTAGACCAAACCTTGTCAGATCTTTAGACATATGCTACAGACACAGATATTAAACAATGGAATATTGCAGGAGTGCAGAAATACCAAGATATCGGACTTGTCTGTCCAGAGTAGAGACCATGTATACCTGTAGCTAGTGCACCTTTAATTATTTCTCAGTATCATGGGGTAGGGCACAGAGGCTGACAGGTCACATGTGAATTATTGGACAATGATTTCTTTATTCCAGGTCCTCCCTATTTAGTCAAATCATATGTTGCCAGATGCATCACATGCATCCGAAACAACCCAAGAAATCCACACAAGGCAAAACATGAACACCTTACATATCTATCCACACCTTTTACACATTTAGAGATTGACTTCACCCATATGCCTAAGTTAGGTAAAAGACAGGAGTATTTACTTGTGATAGTAAACAAGATGGACAGAAGCATTTGTAACCACGAAAGAAGATGTGCAAACAGTTGTAAATTTGGGGTTTTTTTGTGAAACAAGGATTGGTGATAAAGCATCAGTGGAAAGGAGAAACGTTTTTCCCATATTAACTCTTACAGGAGAGAATTTCCCTTCCTAGGGGTAGATTTCATCTCACTTCCTGTTGTCTCCTTCCGTTTGCAAGTAGGAGTCATTTGTAAGTTGGATGTTTGAAAGTAGGGGCCTGCCCTATATACTCAGCAAAAATTTGGGCCCTAGGTGTTGTTGTGGCCACAACACTGTAAGCCCTCACAGGGCCCTGCTGTGAAATATTAGTTCAAGAATTGTAATTACATGCCCCTGTTGAACAGGGGCAGAAAAATTGGGCCTTTGGTGGTGGTGGTGCTAGTGCCACAACACTGTAAGTCCTCACTCGCTCTTGGTGGGCGCAGAAATGGGCCCTGCTGTGAAATATTAGATCAAGAATTGTAATTACATACCCCTGTTAAACAGGGGCTGAAAAATAGGGCCTTAGGCACTGGTGCTGGTGCCACAACACTGCAACCCCTCACAGATACTCTAGTTGGAACGCAGGAACGAGCCCTGCTGCAAAGTATTGCATCAAAAATTGTAATTACATGCCCCTGTTAAACAGGGGCTGAAAGATTGGGCCTTAGGCACTGGTGCTGGTGCCACAACACTGCAACCCCTCACAGATACCCTAGTTGAAACGCAGAAACGAGCCCTGCTGCAAAGTATTGCATCAAAAATTGTAATTACATGCCCCTGTTAAACAGGGGCTGAAAAAGTGGGCCTTAGGCACTGGTGCTGGTGCCACAACAATGCAACCCTTCACAGATACTCTAATTGGAATGCAGAAACGAGCCCTGCTGCAAAGTATTGCATCAAAAATTGTAATTACCCGCCCCTGTTAAACAGGGGCTGAAAAAGTGGGCCTTAGGCACTGGTACTGGTGCCACAACACTGCAACCCCTCACAGATACTCTAGTTGGAACACAGAAACGAGCCCTGCTGCAAAATTTTGCATCAAAAATTGTAATTACACGCCCTTGTTAAACAGGGGCTGAAAAATTGGGCCTTAGGCACTGGTGGTGGCGCCCAGAACCAAAAATGTTCTTACAAGCTATCAGCGTGATCATTGAGGAGGAAGAGGATAATTACTCAGGATTAGGGATGAGTCAAACACCCCCCGGTTCGGTTCGCACCAGAACCTGCGAACGGACCGAAAATTCGCACGAACGTTAGAACCCCATTGACGTCTATGGGACTCGAACGTTCGAAATCAAAAGTGCTCATTTTAAAGGCTAATTTGCATGGTGTTGTCCTAAAAAGGGTTTGGGGACCCGGGTCCTGCCCCAGGGGACATGTATCAATGCAAAAAAAACTTTTAAAAACGTCCGTTTTTTCGGGAGCAGTGATATTAATGATGCTTAAAGTAAAAAAAAAAAGTGAAATATTCCTTTAAATATCGTACCTGGGGGGTGTCTATAGTATGCCTGTAAAGTGGCGCGTGTTTCCCGTGTTTAGAACAGTCCCTGCACAAAATGTCATTTTTAAAGGAAAAAATCTCATTTAAAACTGCTTGCGGGATTAATGTAATGTCGGGTCCTGGCAATATGGATGAAAATCAGTGAGACAAACGGCATGGGTACCCCCCAGTCCATTACCAGGCCCTTTGGTTCTTGTATGGATATTAAGGGGAACCCCGCACCCAAATTAAAATAAGGAAAGGTGTGGGGCCACCAGGCCCTATATACTCTGAACAGCAGTATACAGGCGGTGCAAACAAGACAGGGACTGTAGGTTTGTTGTTAAGTAGAATCTGTTTGTAATTTTGAATGGGTACATTTTTAACGTGTTTAGCTCCAGCCAAAAAATCTATTTTAAGCTTTTTGGAAAACATAGGGAAGGGTTATCACCCCTGTGACATTTGTTTTGCTGTCTGTCCTCCTCTTCAGAAGATTTCACCTCACTTTTTGTCCCAATGACAAATGTTTTTTGAAAATTTGGGTGTTTTTTTTTGGAACAAGGATTGAAAAGCATCAGTGGAAAGGAGAAATGTTTTTCCCATATTAACTCTTACAGGAGAGAATTTCCCTTCCTAGGGGTAGATTTCATCTCACTTCCTGTTGTCTCCTTCCGTTTGCAAGTTAGGAGTCGTTTGTAAGTTAGGTGTTTGAAAGTAGGGGCCTGCCCTATATACTCAGCAGAAATTTGGGCCTTAGGTGTTGTTGTGGCCACAACACTGTAAGCCCTCACAGGGCCCTGCTGTGAAATATTAGATCAAGAATTGTAATTACATGCCCCTGTTGAACAGGGGCAGAAAAATTGGGCCTTTGGTGGTGGTGCTGGTGCCACAACACTGTAAGTCCTCACTCGCTCTGGGTGGGCACAAAAATGGGCCCTGCTGTGAAATATTAGATCAAGAATTGTAATTACATGCCCCTGTTGAACAAGGGCAGAAAAATTGGGCCTTTGGTGGTGGTGGTGCTGGTGCCACAACACTGTAATAGGGCGTGCACACGGTCGGACTTTGTTCGGACATTCCGACAACAAAATCCTAGGATTTTTTCCAACGGATGTTGGCTCAAACTTGTTTTGTCTTCACACAGTCGCACAAAGTTGTCGGAATTTTCGATCGCCAACCACGTACATCACGTACACCACGTACGACGAGACTAGAAAAGGCCGGTTCAGAACCAAGCGCGGCACCCTTTAGGCTCCTTTTGCTAATCTCGTGTTAGTAAAAGTTTGGTGAGAGACGATTCGCACTTTCTCAGACTCGTGGCTTTCAGATCGTCTTCTGCTGTTCAGTTTGTGCTTGTGGGTTTGTATCTGCTCTTCAGTGCGTGCAAGCAAGTTCCGCGTGACTTTAAGTAGTCATTGTATTCTTGTTCTTTCGTTACTGTTTTTCAGGTCCCTCTTCACAGGCCTTGCTGTTCTTCAGTGCGTTCTGTTACTTTGTTCTGAGCAGCCGACCGTTTTCTAGCCATGTTTCTTATGCATACTCCTCGTAGAGTTCGTGCTGTGCGGGGGCTTGGTGTTGGGGTCCTGACCTTGACACAAGTCCAGTCCATGAACAGGGTGGGGAGGAGTTCATGGACCAAGAATTGGTTGCTTCAGCGTGACCAGTTCTGTCATATGCCTTTGTTCCGTGAGATCCGTGAGAAAAATCCTGATGATTTCAGGAACTTTCTCAGGATGACAGACCCCGTGTTTCACCGTTTGTTGGCTTCGCTGACCCCCTATATCAGCAGGCGGGATTCCTGCATGAGGCAAGCCATCACTCCGGAGCAGAGGTTGGTCGCTACCCTGTGGTATTTCGCGACAGGGAGAAGTCTGCTGAAGTTCTCTTCAGGCATCTCCCCCCAGGCTCTGGGGATTATTATCCCAGAGATCTGTTCTGCCATCATCCAGGTCCTGCAGAAGGAGTATATGAAGGTAAGATTTATCCTTTAATATCACATTTTATTGTATTGAATGTTTGATAATATATTGTATTTCTTTCCTCATTCCCTAATTACCATGATTGTAATATGCTGTGAATGTCCCCTTTGTTCTCATGCATGCTGGATTTTTATGTAATTATTATTTTAGGTCCTTCATACATATTTGCCTTACAATAACCTCCCCAGCATGGTGTCTCCTGCCCTATATTCACCTCATGTAGTCACTTAACAATGTATTTTATCAGCTCCATAGTAGTGCTTTACCCCAAACACCCCCTAAAATGTTTGGAAATGTTATTTTTGATTTAAATTCTGGCAGAGTGCCAGAGGCTCTTTTTTGTTGGTTTCCCCAAATAATTTTTAGTAACTCTCCCTCCCCCAACTGCTAAGTCAGCTGATCCCAATTCTCTATGTATCCTCAATCATCTATCTGCTGACTTTGCCAAACCCATACACACTATACCCACCTCTTTACTGGTCAGATTTATGGATGAATTCCCCAAAGCATGTAGTGCAAGGGCCTGCCTGTATACTTTCAAATGGTACTGTTTCGCGTTTTTGTATCCTATTATTATCTTGATAGGTAATAGCAGAATGTCCAAATGTCCTCAAATGTGTACAATGTGTATTTATATCTTTGTATTATGACACTTCTTACCTGTCCAGTGGGCTGCCAATAGAGTAACTAAGGAGGGGCTGTTCCAAGTAATACCCATTATTTAGGCATTCATCTCTCAATGAAGTGAAGAGGGTTACCTGGCCAAGAGCTTCCCCCCCTATAATGTTAGAAATGGCCCATGAGAGAGGGGGGAGGAATATGATAGGTGTACCTTATACTTTGGCCTTGTTAAATTCCCCTTACTAAATGCTATCTGGAGGTTGCCCTATAATGTTTGTGTCTAATCTGCTTGCCATGTTTCTGTGAAAAAATAGTAATGTTTATTGTTTTTTCCTCAACAGTTTCCTTCCACTCCACAGGAATGGCAGACTGTGGCCTCCCACTTTGCCCAGCGGTGGGACTTTCCTAACTGCGGAGGGGCAGTTGATGGGAAACACGTCCACATCGTCCCACCACCCAACTCGGGGTCGTACTATTATAATTACAAGGGGTTCAATAGTATATTGATGTTGGCAGTGGTGTCGGCTAATTACGACTTCCTGTATGTGGACGTGGGGAAGAATGGCCGGATGTCCGATGGTGGAGTCATCGCCCAGAGGGAGTTTTACAGGCGTCTCCAGAATGGCAGCTTGGACTTGCCAGCTCCAGAGGACAATGTGGAAGGACTCTCATTTGTGTTCATTGCTGATGAAGCGTTTGCGCTGGGGGACCACCTGATGCGGCCATTCCCAATGAGGACCCTCACCCCGGGACAGAGGGTTTTTAATTACCGGCTGGCCAGAGCCCGAAGAGTGGTGGAGAACACATTTGGAATCCTGGCCAGCCGGTTCCGCCTATTTATGACACCCATCCATATGGCGGAGTATAAACTGAACCATATTATACTTGCGTGTTGTGTTCTCCATAACTTTTTAAGGAAACATTCGGCCAACTATGCTGGCTCAGTTGGGAGACCGGAATGATACATCAAACCACACTGACGGCGCTTGAAAGTGGCCATCCTGGCTTGCCCTCCCTGAGTGCCCGTGATGTCCGGTTACGCTACCTGGAGTTCTTTGCGGGTAGGGGGGCTATCAATATGCCAGCAAATCTGTAAAGCCTTTTTATAATAAAAAAAAAAAAGAAATTCCATGTGGACATTTACTGCTTGTGTTTGTTTTAGCTGACCCTGACAGAAATGTTTTGAGTGCAGAAAATGGCGTGATTGTGTAACCTTATACAAAGCACTGTTGGGTGTTATTTACTAACTTGCAACTGCACTGAACCTGCACTTGTAGTGCAAAGTGGATTTGCCCTTAGGAAATAACCCCCATTTTCTCAGAAAACAACAATTACATCACCCCAAAAGTGTTGTAGCGTTGAGACAATAATCCACACATTCTTGATTAACAATCCTTTTAATACCTGCACAATCACATGTGCATTTACCAAAGGTTTTTCAAACAAACCAAAATGTTTGTTGTATACCAATTTTTGAGTAGGCATTATCAAAACTCAAAATGTCCATTTTAGATAAAACAGGCATGTGTAAAACCAACAAGAAAAGACACAAATCTTGTACTTACAAACGTCACATTTGGTCAAATTTGAAGGCAATATCAGACATGAGTATTTAGGAACTGTGTTTGATATTGCGTTCAGATGGGGTGAAGTCACCCCAGGAAAAGCCAAATTTGGAACATGCACACCAATTTACCAATGTCAACATGTGCTAGCTGCCATCACGGGGGATCAAGGGATGTGTTTTGGGGGAGCAAGCCCTTCCTCTCAGCTACTTTATTATTGAGGAAGGGGTTGCACCCCCAAAACGCGTCCATTGATCTCTTGTGATGGCAGATAGCACATGTTGACACACTGTGTGCATCCTCTAAATTTGGCTTTGAGAAAAATCACAAAAACATTTAGCACATTGTAGCACACAAAAGAAGAAAGTGATTTGGAGGGGCTTTAAACTCGCCCCAAAACATCAATGATGTTTTTATTTTTTGAAATAACATCATTGATGTTTTGCTTGATGATTTCCAATTGTAAATTACACCCCATGATCTCCCCGATCAGGATCTGGGCACTTTCGGATGTGAAAGGATCTGGATCCAGACCCTCACGATCACCTAAAAAGAGAGGAACCCCAAAATAAATTAGTTTTCAAAAAAATGCCGCCATCCATCTCTTATCTGAGCCTGTGGTCGCAGACACTCACCTGTTGTGGTGACTAGTTCCACCACATCTTCTTCCTCCTGCTCAGCTTGTGATGGGTGGATTTCCCCTTCTTCTGGAGGGGGGTGGCTCTGGTCTCCTGAGGGGTGTCCTCCGAGTCTTTTATCCCCTATGTAAAACAAAAATGGTATACTTAGCACACAGATATTTGATGGCAGAACTATAAAGATGAAACATTGCTTGGAAGTGGGGTACAATTGTCAATTTTAGCAGAGTTCCAAGATGTAGCTTTTTTAGTGTCCTTTGTCAACATGCAATACTTTACCTGTTTTGTACAAGCTTCACAGATGTAGACCCCCCTATAGTATACACTGGAGCACCTGTGTGGCCCCCTAATAAAAATGGTGTTCTTTTGTCCCACACTAGTGCTCCAGTGTCCAGATGTGAAAACAGCTGCTGAGTGTCCTCTCCTTACACAGAATCTAGTTTGCATTTCATTCTAGTAACAAAGCCATCTACACAACCCAATTCTTTGAAGACAAGTATAGGGCGTCAAAATGGTGACCAAATGCATATGGTCTAAACAATAGTATTTTATAGTTGGAACGAAAAATGTTTGATCCGAACGAATAATGTGCCCATGAACATGAAAGTTGCCATTTTAAACTGTACAACAGTTCCTAAAAGTACATGGAGCAGCACGAACGTAATAAACATAAAGAATAGGAACACAGGACAACTACTTACTTTTTTGCAGCACACTCCGGATCTTTCTGTACTGCTCATGTTCTCGTAATTTGAGGTCCGACCACCGTTTCCTGAGCTGATCTTTCGATCGTTGTACCCCGAAATTTACGGTGCAGACTCCTGACCACTTTCGCCATGATCTTGGCCTTTCGGACATTGGGGTTGGGGTAAGGCCCATACTTTCCATCATAGTCGGCCCTCTTCAGGATGTCCACCATCTCCAACATCTCCCCAAAGGACATATTTGAGTCCTTAAATCTCCTTCTGGATCGGGACGTGTCCGGATCCGGCCTTTCCTCCTCCTCCTCGTTGCTACAATTAGCACGCACCTGCTGTCTATCTGCCATGTGCTCTTCCCCCACTGCGTGGAACGAAAAGGGGACGGGGAATAGACTAGAAAGAACATCAGGGGCGGGCGGAGTTATACGCATGCGCAGTGTGTATAAAGCGTAACACACGTGCGTCTTACGTACGATCTGTGAGCGGAGGAAGGAGCATCGGAGACGCCGATCGTGATAACGAAGGTAAGATCTAAACATGCGTCTATACTGCTTCGAAATGGAAGCCTATATTGTAACAAGATTAGGGGAGTTTGGCCTGACATTAGGGTTTGTCTTGTGTTGTGTCTTGCAGAGAAAATGGATGGGTTCAACGACCACAATTTCCTGCCCCTGTTCATTGACAAATACAGGGAGCTGCCCTGTCTGTGGCAAGTGAGACACCCCCACTATAATCATAAACAAAAGAGGCAGGCAGCGCTGGAGAAACTGCTGTAGTTGGTGAAGCCGATGGTCCCCACAGCAACCATCCCTTATTTAAAAGCCAAAATTGGTGGCCTGAGGAGCACTTATCTCAGGGAGCGCAAGAAGGTCACAGATTCCCAGAGATCAGGAGCTGCAGCAGATGACGTTTATGTCCCCAGACTGTGGTACTATGAGAGACTGCGATTTCTGTCAGACCACATTGAAGTCATGGAATCCCTCTCCACTCTTCCTTCCACACTTCCTTCCACTCCAGCTGAGGCTTCCGATGTCCAACCTGGGCCTTCCAGCCAGGAAGAAGTGGAGGAGCCCAGCTGGAGTCAGGTATTGCATTGTTCAACATTTTTCTGGTCAATAAAGAAATTATGTTTACTAGATGTTATTATTGATCACTAATTGCTGCTTGAAAGTGTTTTACATATTAATAGACAGTAGTGGGCACCCAAAATTGGGACAAGAATGAAAACTGCTGGGCTCAGAAGGATAGTCTGTTATATTTGTTAACATTCAATTTGCAGCAGTCAGGAGGTGAAAATTGTGTGAGATTGATGAAGAAAATACTAAAACTATGTCCTTTTTCATACACAGGAAGACCTCAGCCAGGAGGAGGTTGTGGAATGTGGCAGTCAGGAGGAGGCGGGGATTAGTTGCAGCCAGGTGGAGGTGGGGCTAAGTGTCAGCCAGGAGAAGCCAGGGACCAGTCGCAGCCTGACTGAGTCTCAGGTCCCTCCCCTCCGCCTGCCATATAAACGAGCCAGGAAGGCCACTCCGAGTCCCGTGCAGTATTCAGCGTTCCTTACCAACTCCTGAAGAGGCCTTTGCCTGCATGGCTGCCACCAAATTGCAGGGCATGCAGGAGGATCAACGCAAGCTCTGGGTTTGCCCTGGGTTCAGTCTGGTCTGACAAAAGCTGCAGTCTCTCGTATGACCACAGCCTGAGGACACAGATGTCATCTGCTGCTGTTCATGATCTCTGGGACTTCTGGACCAGACTGCCCTCCCTTAGATATGGACTCCTCAGGCCACCAATTTTGCGTAAAAATAGTTGATGTCTGCCCTGGGGGTCCAAGGCTTCACCCACTTCTGCAGTTTCTCCAGCGTTGCCTCCCTCTTTGTTTAGTTGTGAGCCCTTAATAAAAAATTTTTTGGGAAATTATACTCTCCTGTGTGTTTTCATCCAAAAAGGACAGTTTGTTGGTGACGATTCTGGTACATTTCTAACATAAAATGTGAAATTAACAAGAGACAACAACACCAAACAATCTCCTACAGATTAAATAGAACAACATATCAATGGTGTTGTGGGAACTTGTCACAAAAAACACACACAAACATTTTCGGGAGTACAAATCAAAATCCCCCCCAAAAATTAAAAAAATACAAACACAAAAAAGGAATCTACATTAAAGCCAAAAAATATATAAAAAATATACAAAAATATGTTGTCAGATGTGAGAAATCAAAATATATGGAGGGAATCACGATAAATAGTAACAAAATAAGTTTGTGAGAAGTGTGTGTGAATATGAGCAGCAAAACTACTTTATTCTTGCAACATTATAAAGAAGAAGAGATTGTGCTGTATTAAACCATTTTTAACATTGCAGCGTGACGAAAGTGCTGTATCCATTGCGAACGCTAAGTTTACCAGAACGAGCTGTTCCGTCTTGGAATTTCTTCTGAGCATGCGTGGCACTTTGTATGTCGGAACAGGCCACACACGGTTGGAATTGATTTTGTTTTCGGAAAATTTTATCTCCTGCTCTCCAACTTTGTGTGTCGGAAAATCCGAGGGAAAATATCCGATGGGGCCCACACATGGTCGGAATTTCCGACAACACACTCCGATCGGATATTTTCCATTGGAAAATCCGACCGTGTGTACGGGGCATAAGTCCTCACTCGTTCTTGGTGGGTGCAGAAATGGGCCCTGCTGTGAAATATTAGATCAAGAATTGTAATTACATGCCCCTGTTGAACAGGGGCAGAAAAATTGGGCCTCTGGTGGTGGTGGTGCTACAACACTGTAAGTCCTCACTCGCTCTTGGTGGGCGCAGAAATGGGCCCTGCTGTGAAATATTAGATCAATAATTGTAATTACATGCCCCTGTTGAACAAGGGCAGAAAAATTGGGCCTTTGGTGGTGGTGGTGCTGGTGCCACAACACTGTAAGTCCTCACTCGCTCTTGGTGGGTCCAGAAATGGGCCCTGCTGTGAAATATTAGATCAAGAATTGTAATTACATGCCCCTGTTGAACAGGGGCAGAAAAATTGGGCCTTTGGTGGTGGTGTTGGTGGTGGTGGTGGTGGTGGTGGTGCTGGTTCCACAACACTGTAAGTCCTCACTCGCTCTTGGTGGGTGCAGAAATGGGCCCTGCTGTGAAATATTATATCAAGAATTGTAATTACATGCCCCTGTTGAACAAGGGCAGAAAAATTGGGCCTTTGGTGGTGGTGGTGGTGCTGGTGCCACAACACTGTAAGTCCTCACTCGCTCTTGGTGGGTGCAGAAATGGGCCCTGCTGTGAAATATTAGATCAAGAATTGTAATTACATGCCCCTGTTGAACAGGGGCTGAAAAATTAGGCCTTAGGCACTGGTGCTGGTGCCACAACACTGCAACCCCTCACAGATACTCTAGTTGGAACGCAGAAATGAGCCCTGCTGCAAAGTATTGCATCAAAAATTGTAATTACACGCCCCTGTTAAACAAGGGCTGAAAAATTGGGCCTTAGGCACTGGTGGTGGTGCCCAGAACCAAAAATGTTCTTACAAGCTATCAGCGTGATCATTGAGGAGGAAGAGCATAATTACCCAGGGATAGTCACTCAGCATCAGCATAGGCAGTCTTTGAAGGGATCTGAGATTTCAAAAAAAATTATTCGGTTACATCAGCATCAGGTGCTTGGTAGCTGGTGGTGCTCCAAGACTGATTCATTTGTATGAAGGTCAGTCAATCCACCGAGTCGGTGGACAGACGCACCCTGTGATCAGTTACAAAGCCTCCAGCAGCACTGAATGTGCGTTCCGAAAGAACGCTGGATGCAGGAGAGGCCAGTAGCTCAATTGCATACTGTGTGATCCATCCTCAAGACCCAGTAACCCAGAGGATTTTTGGTGGGAAAGGTGTCCAAGTCAGATCTTGCCCCTAGGTATTCCTGCACCATGTAAAACATACGCTGGCGATGGTTGCTGGAACCGATCATACCTTGGGGCTGTGGACCAAAAAATTGTCTGAACACATCGGTCAGACGGCCACCTTTTCCACCACTCCTTTGACTGACCGAAGCCTCAGCAACACGTTGTCCAGAAACAGGAGTTTGTAACCTCCCAGTCTCTGGGAACGCATTGCACAGACCTTTCTGCAAGGCCTCCCAAAGATGTTTCATCCTCTGCTCCCTCTGCAATGGCAAGTTAAAGTCCGCAACCTTACCCTTGTAACGTGGATCAAGGAGGGTTGCCAGCCAGTATTGAGCCTTCTCCTTGATACCACGAATGCGCAGGCTTTGCAGGATCAGGGAGGCCATGCAGGGTAGGTTTGCTGAGGCATTCGGTACGGAGTCCTCTGGGTCACTAAGGACGACATGGTCCGCAGCCACCTCCTCCCAGCCACGTACAAGTCCATGTGTTTCTTGGGACTGACCCCTTAAAGACTGCTGCTGATGCTGAGTGCCAGGCTCCACCTCCATACTGACACAATCTTCCTCTTCCTCCTCCTCCTCCTCTTCCTGTGTAATCGGCGGGCACGCAGAAACACTGTCTGGATAAAGGGGCATTGAGAGCTAAGGAAGTCCTCCTCTTCCTGCCTCTGTTCTGCCTCAAGTGCCCTGTCCATTATTCCACGCAGTGTGTGCTCCAACAGGTGGACAAGGAGGACAGTGTCACTGATGCATGCACTGTCACTGCTCACCATCCTTGTGGCCTCCTCAAATGGTGACAGGACAGTGCATGCATCCCTGATCATGGCCCACTGGCGTGGGGTAAAAAAAACATGCTCCCCTGACCATGTCCTGGTGCCATAGTCGCACAGGTACTCATTGATGGCCCTCTGCTGCATGTGCAGCCACTGCAGCATGGCCAACGTTGAGTTCCACCTGGTGGGCATGTCACAGATTAGGCAGTTCTTGGGCAGGTTAAACTCATTTTGGAGGTCTGCCAGCCGAGCACTGGCATTATATAAGCGCCAGAAATGCACACAGACTTTCCTGGCCAGGCTCAGGACATCCTGTAAGCCCGGGTACCTGCCCAAGAACTGCTGCACCACCAAGTTAAGGACGTGAGCCAAACAGGGCACATGGGTCATTTGTCCCTGTCGGAGGGCAGAGAGGAGGTTGGTGCCATTGTCGCAAACCACCATTCCTGCCTTAAGTTTGCGTGGCGTCAACCACCTCTGAACCTGCCCCTGCAGAGCTGATAGAACCTCTGCCCCAGTGTGGCTCCTGTCCCCCAAGCACACCAGCCCAAGCACCGCATGGCATCTTTTGGCCTGCATACTTGCGTAGTCCCTTGAACGGCTACAGAGCACCGCTGGTTCCGAGGACAAAGCACAGGAAGAGGCCATGGAGGAAGAAGAAGTAGAGGGGTTGGAGGAGAGAGGTGTGTCACAATCATTAGTAGTGGCATTTTGGAGGCGTGGTGGTGGAACAACCTCCAACACTACTGCACCTTGTCCTGCATCCTTCCCAGCTGCCAGCAGAGTCACCCAATGCGCGGTGAAACTTAGGTAACATCCATGTCCATGCCTGCTGGACCATGAGTCAGCGGTAATATGCACCTTACCGCTGACCGTCCTGTCCAGCGAGGCATGGACATTGCCTTCCACATGCCGGTAGAGAGCCGGAATCGCCTTCCATGAGAAAAAGTGGCATTTGGGTACCTGCCACTGAGGAACCACACATTCCACAAACTCACGGAAGGGGACAGAGTTTACCAACTGCAAAGGCAGCAGTTGAAGTGCTAGCAATTTTGCCAAGCTAGCATTCAACCGCTGGGCATGTGGATGGCTGGGAGCGAACTTCTTTCGGCGGTGCAGCAGCTGGGGCAGGGAAATTTGCCTGGTACAATCTGATGTTGGTGTACCGAAAGCAGATTGCTCACAAGTACTTGGCTGTGACACACCTAATTCTACACCTTCATTCCTCTCAGTGCAGGTCTCAGAGAGGACTGAAGGTGTAGTGGGGTTGGAGATCTCAGCTGATGAGGAGCCAGGAGAGGTCCTCTTTGTTCTTTGGTGTGGGTCTTTTAAATACGCTTGCCAATGAACTGCATGGCAGGTCAACATATGTCTGGTCAAGCATGTGGTGCCCAAGCGGGAGATGTTTTGGCCACGCAAGATACGCTTGAGACATATGTTGCAAATAGCAGCGGTGCGATCTGATGTACTCGTCTCAAAAAAGGCCCACACCAAAGAACTTTTTGAATAACGCGCAGAGACTGCAGCGCCCTGCACATGCGAAGCTTTGGGGTGTGATGCAGTCAGTGTGCTGCCCTTAGGCTGGCCCCTGGAGGGCATCCTGCCTCGTTGGTGATGTGCCGCCTCCTCCACTTCCTCCTCCTCCTCTCCCTATCAGGCACCCACGTTGAGTCAGTAACCTCATCATCCCCTCCCTCCTCATCACTGGAGCACACCTGGCAGTATGCTGCAGCAGGGGGAGCATGACTGCCAGATTGCTGTCCTTCTTGGGCACCCCCTCTGTCCGTGCTTACGTTACTGCCTTCATCTAGCTCAGTATCATCATCAGAGCCTTCCAAACACTGGGCATCCTCCTGGAGCATGTACCCAACACTGTGGTCAAACAGTTCGAGGGACTCCTCAGGAGGACATGGTGCGGCTAGGGAAGGAGTCACTGATGACATTGAGCCGAGGGAAGAGGCTGCTGCTTTGCCAGACAAAGTACCCTGAGCATGGGTGAGAGAAAATGAGGAGGATAAGGACGGCTTGGTCATCCACTCGACCAAGTCTTCCGCATGTTGAGGCTCAACAGGGCCAGCTGCCGAAAAAAAGGCCAAGCGCGTCCCACGGCCATGTGCTGATGAGGGTGCACCGTCTCCACAACCAGCGCAACCAGCACTGTTGCCTCTAGACACAGAGCCTGCTTGCCCTCTTTTATTGGCTTGTGACTGTCTGCCTCTCTCTGTTGGCCTTCCAAACATACTAATGGCCTGTAGCTGCACTAATCTGGGATATATATATATATATATATATATATATATATAT
Organism: Lithobates clamitans; assembly: GCA_037952925.1. NCBI lineage: Eukaryota > Metazoa > Chordata > Amphibia > Anura > Ranidae > Lithobates > Lithobates clamitans. The sequence goes on along the minus strand of JBBGZY010001913.1, from coordinate 1,198,647 downwards.
ATATATATATATACTGATACTGCAGCTAGCAAAATCAACTGCCTGCCTGTAGTATGAGAACACCACCAACCTTCTACAGGTAGCTTTAGCTGAACACTGTGCAGAGCTCGCAAAAAACTAACTTGTAGCTTTTTTAGCTGCCTGCGGTAGTGATAGGATCAGGAAAACACCACCCACCTTCTACAGGTAGCTTTAGGTGAACACTGTGCAGAGTTCGCACTGCACTAACTTGTAGCTTATTTAGCTGCCTGCGGTAGTGATCGGATCAAGAAAACACCACCAAACTTCTACAGGTAGTTTTAGCTGAACACTGTGCAGAGCTCGCAAAAAAATAACTTGTAGGTTTAGCTGAACACTGTGAGGAGGACGCACTACACTAACTTGTAGCTTTAGCTGAACACTGTGCAGAGGTCACACTACACTAACTTGTAGTTTTAGCAGAACACTGTGAGCAGGACGCACTACACTAACTTGTAGCTTTAGCTGAACACTGTGCAGAGGTCTCACTACACTAACTTGTAGCTTTAGCTGAACACTGTGCAGAGGTCGCACTACACTAACTTGTAGTTTTAGCTGAATGCTGTGAGCAGGACGCACTACACTAACTTGTAGCTTTAGCTGAACACTGTGCAGAGGTCTCACTACACTAACTTGTAGTTTTAGCTGAACACTGTGAGGAGGGCGCACTACACTAACTTGTAGCTTTAGCTGAACACTGTGCAGAGGTCGCACTACACTAACTTGTAGTTTTAGCTGAACACTGTGAGGAAGACGCACTACCCTAACTTGTAGCTTTAGCTGAACACTGTGCACATGTCACACTAAACTATCTTGTAGCTTTAGCTGAACACTGTGAGGAGGATGCACTGCCCTTACTTGTAGCTTTAGCTGAGCACTGTGCACTACACTAACTTGTAGTTTTAGCTGAACACTGTGCAGAGGGCACACTAAACGAACTTGTAGCTTTAACTGAACACTGTGAGGAGGACGCACTACACTAACTGTAAATAGTCTAGCTGCCTGACTGTGGTACTAATAGAATCAGCAATTTTCTTCAGGTAGCTGTAAATACTGTAACAAGACAAGCCTGCCTGTCAGTAGGAAGATAACAGGAACGGATCTAGCTAAACTGAATACAGTGTATATATATGCAACACCTGGGATGCATATATATATACACAGTACACTATAAGTGCAGCTAAATCACTGACTGTCCTGCCTAATCTAGCTAACTCAAATGAAATGAATGTCTCTCTCTCTCTATCTAAGCACGCCGGAACACACTACACAGGGCCGCCGTGCAGGCGGCCTTATATAGTGTGGGGCGTGTTCTAAACCCCCTGAGCCATAATTGACCAAAGCCACCCTGGCTTTGGCCAATTACAGCTCTCTCTATCGATGGCGCTGTGATTGGCCAAGCATGCGGGTCATAGTGCATGCTTGGCCAATCATCAGCCAGCAATGCACTGCGATGCCGAACGATCGAACAGCTGATGTTCGAGTCGAACATGGGTTCGACTCGAACGCGAAGCTCATCCCTATATATAAACAACACTGTTGCTTTTACAATAATGGCTTAAAGTCATTCCCCTGACTGGTGTTTTAATTTAGGGAATGAGACACAGACTAACCCCTCTTCATACAGTGGGTCAATATTTAACATTTCCACATATAAACCAAAGGGAAACTCCTCCTGTTCACTGTTCCACATATCTGATCCTGATTTAAACAACACCTTGGCTAATTTTTCTTCCCTCCCTGATAATTTAAGTGATATACTACACAAATTCATGCTGGCAGCACAGACCAAGGACACTCATGGGCTTATTGCTAAGAAACCATTTGCACTAGGACAAAGTGTCTATGTGTGTTGTGGGAAGGTAGGCTATCCTTGGGTCTCCCTCCATGTCCAGGGATGGTGTTATTTAGCCTCTTTAGTCTTGATTATGGGAGTAATGGGTAGCAATAAGGGAGGCCAGTATGCATCCAAGATACCCTCTTAAGCATAGAATGAAGTGAGAATTGTTTCTTTAAAAGGATGGCATGGGCTTGGTTTCCCTCATGGATGGGATGGGGGATTGATATGAAAAAATTAAATAAGTATTCTAAGATAATAGATGAAATACTGGATAAAAATCCAGATGACATCACTAAGTTAAATTTGAAAACAAGAGCAATCAGAAAACAACTAGAACTTCATGACATGGCCATAGAAAGTATGGGTGCAGCTCTTACAGGGTTATGTGAGATGACTGGACTATGAATGTTGTACTTGGATACACAATACCAGTATAGAAATACCTGATTATTATGACATAATCTCACAACACAGAAAAGAAGTAGATACATTAAAAACAGAAGCACGAGACATAGCAAAGAATTGGGATCCTTTCAAATGATTTAGTTTTGGAGGAATATTTTCATGACTGAAAAACATTGCTATGACTATTGTAATGATTTTGCCTTTTCTGTTATTTTTATATGCATGTTTCAAACTTGTAATGTGTATCATTTCTAGAGCTACCCAAACCCCTGAACCCGCTGCTGCTAATAAAGCCTACCTTAGCATGTACTATGATAAGAAATCAAATTATGTTACCGTGGAGAGAAAGTAAGTCATGTTCATGACTTAAGAGGGGATTGTAAGAGAATGTATAAACAACCTTGACTCCATTTTAGATTCCCCTCCATTTTACATAAAGCAGAAATGAACTTCTGTATGTTTGAGTTTTGCCATAAACAGCTTAGCTTGCATAGAACCACGCCCTATGAGTTACTGTGGTTAAGCCGATTCCCGGAGCAACATCCTGTGTCAGCAAGTCATCAGCTATTTCTTGTTATCTAATCAGCAGTCTAACTCATGATAAGAAAGTACTGAGTGTAAGTTAGTATAACCCTTAGACACGTATATATTAAAACGCAGCTCCTCCCTTCTTTGTTTTACTTGTATATAAGCTACTGTTGTACTCAGCCTGTTTCCCGTGTCTCATGTGGTGTCTCACTGATCCGAGGGTTCCGGTGGTCTGCCTGCATAACCAGGGTGGTCGTCAAGGTGTATAATTCCTTTGGTTGGCCAACAATCGTACCATGTGTACGAGGCTTTAAGGTTTGACCTCAATTTATATGGTTATGGTAAATCTGAAAAAAAAATTTCAGAAAATCAAAAAGTGTGTATGGGGTTTAAAGATTTTCTGCAGATTTTTGTCTTCAGATTTACCAAAACCATATAATATGAGGTCAAACCTTAGGCCTCGTACACATGGTTTGATTGTTGGACCACCGAGCGTCTGATTTTTGTCAAAAGTGTGTGTGCAGAATTTTGTCTAGCATACTAACTATCCGCAAATTGTCGTTTGACAAACATAAACTTAGTGATGTACTATGAGAGTATAAAGAGAAAGTGAATTTCTCAAGCGCCACACTTTGGGCTCCTTATGCTAATTTTGTGTTAGTAGAAGTTAGTATAATTTTGGTGAGCGTTGATTTGCAATTTTCAGATCGTGCAAAAAAAATGCCTTTTAAAATATGTTTGGGAAAACTACATCAGTATCACCAGCAAAGCTGCTTAATTAATATCCCATTAAAGGAGATGAGAATGTGCGCTGCATTTCGTAATTTTATTAGCTGGCGCGTCACGAATGTTAATTCTAGATTATGGACTCTTCCAGCTCGTTCCTTGATTTCGAGCATGCGTGTTTGTACTTTCGACTTTTGTGTGACAATTTCTGTACTGACCATCTGAAAATCAGATGCTGAGTTCACATCCGACAAAAATTTTATAACCTGCACATCCATCTTCTGTCTGATGAAAAAGTCAAATCGGCTTTTGAAAGCACCGTACCAGTGATCCGAAAATCCGCAGACAGCTTGTTAGGAAAGACAGGTCCGCAGTACACTTGGCGTACATGCATGCGCACTAGCGCATTGGCACATCGACGTATGCGCATGCGCATTTGGGCGTCGGCATATGCGCATATGCCAGGCGAGCTATTTTAGCTTCTGTGTGTTCTGACCTGTTACCTGTGCTGACCTCTGATCTTGATCCAGCTTGTTCTCACTAATGCTGTCTGCTTGATACCCCAGTTTGTTTTGGACTCCTCTTCTGCCTGCTGCTCTGTTTATCTGCCTGAACATTACCGACCCGGCTTGCCTGATCCTGCACCTGCTCATCCAGCCTGTCATGGCTCTGCTCTGCAATCCGCATCTGGATCCTGCTCTAGCTGCATTCCCAGCCTGCCATGGCCCTGGGCTGCCTAACCAGCACCTGCCTGCCTGCCTGCCTGCCTGCTGCACACCCATCCACAGACAACCAGCCATACAGACTACAGGACTGACCTCAGGTACTCCTATGCCACTGTGCTTCTGAGGCTGCTGTCTCACCTTCTGTAACCCACAAGCCGGTGTGGTACGAGAGGATGCATGCCAATATTCTGTTTGCTTTGTTAGCAGCAGCTTGGCATTGCATGCCATTGCTGAGCCTATCATCTACTAGGACCCCCAGGTCATTTTCCATCCTAGATTCCCCCAGAGGCTCTCCCCCTAGTGTATAGATTGCATTCATATTTTTGCCATTCAAATACATTATGTTACATTTTTCTACATTAAACCTCATTTGCCATGTAGTTGCCCACCCCATTAATTTGTTCAGATCTTCTTGCAAGGTTTCCACATCCTGCTGAGAAGTTATTGTCCTGCTTAGCTTAGTATCATCTTACATAATGTCTCCAACTTACAAGCCTACCTTAATGCATTGTTTAATTAGGCAACTATGTGGCAAATGAGGTTTAATGTTGATAAATGTAAAGTTATGCACTTGGGGGCTAAGAATATGTATGCATCATACATACTAGGGGGAGTACAACTGGGGTAATCAATGGTGGAGAAGGATCTGGGTGTTTTGGAGGATATGGAAGGATATGGGAGGACCTGAAAACCTTAGAACAAATCCACCAAGTCTCACCCACAGTAGGGTGATCGAGAACCGAGGTAGGTAGGCCCAATTGCCACCAGAGTAAGGAATCTAATGGCGACTCCACCGCGTGATCGCGTGTAGGCAAGTCCGTTCATTCGTAAAGTCCGTCGTAAAGTCCGTAGAAAAGTCCGCAGGAAAAAGTCTGCCGTAAAGTCCGCTCGTGTGTACGCGGCATTACACATACTTTCTAGTGGTGTATTTGACGAACATGGAAATTTTGATAATTAGTTTTAATATTGATAATCCTAACCCTTTCAGCAAAGAAAGAAAATAGAAATGATATTGGGTAAAGTTACAAGAAAACTCTGCTGCTCAATTCTACATAATACGTTTTCACACACTTCTCCACTGATCATCAAAGTAACAATCGACCAAGTAACACAAACTGTTGTACTCCGTGCTGTACAATACTTTTCCTAGACTGCTGAACTCTCTGAAGAAATATCTGCCTTTTATACCCTGACCTCAGAAAGCCAACCTAAAGCAATGTTAGAAATGAGTTCACCTTCTGGTGGCACTGTGCTGCTCTGGACTGTTTGCTTCAGCTCCAGTGTCCACCAGCAGGTGTCTCCCAAGAGCCAGCAGGCCGAAATTATCAGCCACCCCTGCATTCAGCCATTAGGTGGCTAGGTAAGGCTGCTCCTCCCTGACCCCGGTGGGTCACTACTCTGATTGCCTCCCTGCTGCCAGTTGTGCCTTATACCTGTCCAGAAGCTTCCTGTACCCCTCTGCCTTGCTCCTGCCTCCCTCTGACTTGCTCCTGCTCAAGTACCCAGTACCCTGGCTGTTGAAACCTGACAAATACTCAGGTTCAAAATATTAAGTAATTTGTTGGATGTTCCCCTTGTCTAGTGTGTACAAATACATGTAACTACCGTATTTATCGGCGTATAACATGCACCGGCGTATAACACGCACCCCAATTTAGGAGGGAATTTTAAGGAAAAAAAAACTTTTAGGAGGGAAGTTGAAGGGAAAAAAACTTACATTTAAATGCCCATCAATGCAGCCTTATCAGTGCAGCCTTGCCCCAGTGCAGCCATGTCAGTGCAGCCTTGTCAGTGCAGCCTTGTCAGTGCAGCCTTGTCAGTTCAGCCATGTCAGTGCAGCCATGTCAGTGCAGCCTTGTCAGTGCAGCCATGTCAGTGCAGCCTTGTCAGTGCAGCCTTTCCCAGTGTCCAGTGCAGCAGCCCCAGTGCAGCCTTGCCCCAGTGCAGCCTTGCAGGATCCCATCTTCATCTCCTGAGCTTAAAAATCGCCGACCGCGGTTTGAAAATGGCGCCACTGGCGCCTAAATACACAGAGTCGGTCCTCGGCTCTTCTCGGCGGCTCTCGTGCACTTTCGGCTCCACTCGTAGTCCCGCCCGGGATGGGCGTGACTGTGAGCGGAGCTATCCGAACCTAGCAGAGTACACTCATTATACTAGTTATAGAGTCACAAACTATGGGATATATTCATGAAATTAGTATTTATTTATTTTTCACTAGTGATGATTTCAATCAGTGACTTATGCCGCGTACACACTAGCGGACTTTACGGCAGACTTTGCCCGGCGGACTTTTCAACGTACTTTACAACAGACTTTCTGAATGAACAGACTTGCCTACACACAATCCACCAAAGTCCGTTGAATTCATACGTGATGACGTACGACCGGACTAAAACAAGGCCAGTAGCCGATAGCTGCCCTAGCGTGGCTTTTTGTCCGTCGAACTAGCATACAGATGGCGGACTTTTCGACCGGACTCGATTTCAACGGATTAATTTAAAACATGTTTCAAATCTAAGTCCGTTCAACTTTTGAGAAAACAAAGTCGGCTGGAGCCCACACACGATCGAATTGTCCGACCAAATTCCGTCCGCCGGGCAAAGTCTGCCGTAAAGTCCGCTCGTGTGTACGCGGCATAAGGCTACTTTCACACTGGGGTGGTGAGAGCATCGCCGGTAAAGAGCCGCTAGTTTAAGCGGTGCTTTACCATCATTTTAGTTGCGTTTTTCAGCCACTAGCGGGGCACTTTTAAGCCCCGCTATCAGCAGAATATTAATTAATAGGTTAATAGCGCCTGCAAAAGCACTGCTGCTGAATCACTTTGCAGGCACTTTGCAGGTGCTTCAGCAACGCTGCCCATTGATTTCAATGGGCAGGGGTGGTGGAGGAGCGGTGTATACAGTGTGAAAGTAGCTTTATAGCGGGACTGCGATGTTGTGAAGGACAAATTGGACACTAAAGCCACTTTCACACTGAGGCGCTTTACAGGCATTTTAGCGATAAAAATAGCACTTGCAAAGTGCCTGTAAAGCACCTCTCCAGTCACTCTATTGTGAAACCCCGATTGCTTTCACACTGAAGCGGTGTACTTGCAGGACTTTAAGAAAAGTACTGCAAGCAGCATTTTTGGGGTGGTGGAGAAGCGGTGTATACACAGCTCCTTCACTGCCCCTGCCCATTGATATCAAACCAATCTGCTGCGAGAGCAGCGTGCCTTTGGCCAATCCAAGTCCATGCCCCGCACTACATAAGGCTGCTTACACAGTGGTCATATATATATATATATATATATATATATATATATATATATATATATATATATACACAGTATCTCACAAAAGTGAGTACACCCCTCACATTTTTGTAAATATTTTTTTATATCTTTTCATGTGACACCACTAAAGAAATGACACTTTGCTACAATGTAAAGCAGTGAGTGTACAGCTTGTACACTCACAGTGTAAATTTGCTGTTCCCTCAAAATAACTCAACACACATCCATTAATGTCTAAACCGCTGGCAACAAAAGTGAGTACACCCCTAAGTGAAAATGTCCAAATTGGGCCCAAAGTGGTAATATTTTGTATGGCCACCATTATTTTCCAGCACTGCCTTAACCCTCTTGGGGATGGAGTTCACCAGAGCTTCACAGGTTGCCACTGAAGTCCTCTTCCACTCCTCCATGACAACATCACGGAGCTGGTGGATGTTAGAGACCTTGCACTCCTCCACCATCTATTTGAGGATGCTCAATAGGGTTTAGGTCTGGAGACATGCTTGGCCAGTCCATCATCTTTACCCTCAGTTTCTTTAGCAAGGCAGTGGTCATCTTGAAGGTGTGTTTGGGGTCGTTATCATGTTGGAATATTGACCTGCGGCCCTGTTAACGAAGGGTAGAGATCATGCTCTGCTTCAGTATGTCACAGTACATGTTGGCATTCATGGTTCCCTCAATGAACTGTAGCTCTCCAGTGCTGGTAGCACTCATGCAGCCCCAGACCATGACACTCCCACCACCATACTTTACTGTAGGCAAGACTTGTCTTTGTACTCCTCACCTGGTTGCCACCACACACACTTGACACCATCTGAACCAAATATGTTTCTCTTGGTCTCATCAGACCACAGGACATGGTTCAAGTAATCCATGTCCTTAGTCTGCTTGTCTTCAGCAAACTGTTTGCGGGCTTTCTTGTGCATCATCTTTAGAAGAGGCTTCCTTCTGGGACGACAGCCATGCAGACCAATTTGATGCAGTAAGCAGCATATGGTCTGAGCACTGACAGGCTGACCCCCCACCCTTCAACCTCTGCAGCAATGCTGGCAGCACATGTACGTATATTTCCCAAAGACAACTTCTGGATATGACGCTGACCACGTGCACCCAACTTCTTTGGTCAACCATGGCGAGGCCTGTTCTGAGTGGAACCTGTCCAGTTAAATCGCTGTATGGTCTTGACCACTGTGCTGCAGCTCAGTTTCAGGGTCTTGGCAATCTCTGTATAGCCTAGGCCATCTTTATGTAGAGCAACAATTATTTTTTTCAGATCCTCAGAGAGTTCTTTGCCATGAGGTGCCATGTTGAACTTCCAGTGACCAGTATCAGAGAGTGAGAGCGATAACACCAAATTTAACACAACTGCTCCTCATTCACACTTGAGACCTTGTAACACTAGCAAGTTACATGACACTGGGGAGGGAAAATGGCTACTCAGGCCCAATTTGGACATTTTCATTTAGGGGTGTACACACTTTTGTTGCCAGCAGTTTAGACATTAATGGCTGTGTGTTGAGTTATTTTGAGGAGACAGCAAATTTACACTGTTATACAAGCTGTACACTCACTACTTTACCTTGTAGCAAAGTGTCATTTCTTCAGTGTTGTCAAATGAAAAGATATACTAAAATATTTACAAAAATGTGAGGGTTGTACTCACTTTTGTGAGATACTATATATATAGTGCAGTCAGTGCAGAGTATATAATACAGTGTATTGAAGTGGTTAAGGGCAACCCAATGACATAATTAAGAAAACAATGGCATGGGGTCCCCCCCATAAGGGCAACTACATGCCAAAATAAAAAAAAAAACAGCGTGGGGCTCCCCCTTTCAAAATCCATACCAGGCCATTTGGGTCTGGCATTGATTTTAAGGGGAACTCCGTGCCAAAAGTTAAATAAATATTGGCGTGGGGTCCCCCCCAAAATCCATACCAGACCCTTATCCGACCCTTGGCAGGCCAGGAAAGGGGGGAACAAGTGATGGCATCCCCCTCCTGAACCATACCAGGCCGCTTGCCCTCAACAGGGGGAGGGTGCTTTGGAATCCCCCCAAAGTACCTTGTCCCCATGTTAATGGAGACAAGGGTTTCTTCCTCACAACCCTGACCTGGTGGTTGAGGGGGTCTGCGGGCGGGTGACTTATCTGAATCTGGAAGCCCCCTTTAACAAGGGGGCCCCCAGATCCCACCCCCCCTATGTGAATGGGTAACTATGCCATTCACCAAAAAAGTGTCAAAAAGTAAAAACCACAATAGAAAGTTTTTGACAATTCCTTCATTAAAAAAGAAAAAATGTGTCCTGCAATGTCCATCCTTCTTCAATCACGCCCCCGACTGACCCGAAAAATAGAAAAAAAAAAGCTCGGCATTGATGGGAGGCCTCCTGGCGACTGCTGTCTCTTGGCTGTGACAGCTGTTATATAGGTAAGGGCGGAGCCACCCAGTGATGTAACTTAGTGACCACGCCCCCTTCTGACGTCATGTGAGATCAGAAGGGGCAGGGTCATCCGGTTATGTCAGCAGGTGGCCCCACCCTTGCCTATATAACAGCTGTCATAGCCAAAAGACAGTCGCCAGGAGGCCTCCCATGGAGGCAAGGTTTTTCCGTTTTTTTTTTTTATTGAAGATGGATGGACATCGCGGGACACTTTTTTTAATAAAGGAATTGTCAAAAACTGTCTTTTGTGGTTTTTACTAGAACCCCACACCCATTCACATGGAGGGGAGAGATCTGGGGGCCCCTTGTTAAAGGGGGGCTTATAGATTCTGATAAGCACCCCACCCACAGACCCTCATAACCACTGGGCCAGGGTTGTGGGGAGGAGGCCCTTGTCCCCATCAACATGGGGACAAGGTGCTTTGGGGGGGCCTCAGTGCACCCTCCCCATGTTAAGGGCAAGCAGCCTGGTATGGTTCAGGAGGGGGGCGCCATCGCTTGTCCCCTCCCATTTCCTGGCCTGCCAAGCTGCTTGCTCGGATAAGGGTCTGGTATGGACTTTGGGGGGACCGCACGCCAATTTTTTTTAACTTTGGTCGTGGAGTTCCCCTTAAAATTTATGCCAGACCCAAAGGGCCTGGTATTGATTTTGGGGGAGGGGGGCCCACGCTGTTTTTTTTTATTTTGGCGTGTAGTTCCCCTTATGGGGGGGACCCCATGCCTGGTATGGTTGGGGGGCATTTGCTCATCCCCCCTTTTCTGGCCTGTCAGGCTGCTTGCTCGGATAAGGGTTTGGTATGGATTTTAGGGGGGAATTCCACACCAATTTTTTTTTACATTTTGGCATGGAGTTCCCCTTAAAATCTATACCAGACACAAAGGGCCTGGTATGGACTGGGGGGGTGAACCCACCCCAAATTTTTCATTGATTTTTCATCTATATTGCTGGGAGCCAGCAATACATTACAGCCGCGAGCAAGTTTTTTTGAATTTTTTTCCTTTAGAAATGTCATTTTGCTGTGGCACTGTTCTACACATCGCACAGATGCGGCACTTTACAGGCAGAACAAGGGGACCCCCCAGGCATGACTTTTAAAGGATTATTTCATTTTTATTGTTTCACTTTAAGCATTAATAAAATCTCTGCTTCTGAAAAAACAGCCGCTTTAAAAACGTTTGTTTGAATTGATACATGTCCCCTAGGGCAGTACCCGGGCCCCTATACAGTTCTTGCGGCAATAGCTTATATATAAGCCTTTAAGATTAGCACTTTTTTTCATGTTCGTGTCCCATAGACTTTAATAGGGTTTGCATGTTCGCTCAAACTTTTTGCCTGTTCGCATGTTCTGATGCGAACAACACTGGGGGGGTGTTTGGCTCATCCCTAGTCCAGGATCCATGCCTTCCCTACTGACAGAACGGCAATCTGCCTTGTTTACATAGGCAGCCTGCCATTCTGCCTCTGTAATGAAGATCAGCGGGTGCCGATGGACATCGAGTCTGCGGTACCCACTGATCGGCTCCTGCAGGAGCGAACCGCCGCTGCGCATTTCTGCTACCTGGAAGTGTGGGATCACATATATATACATGAGCGTACACACAGCAGCCACCCTGCCCCAAGCAGCAAGTTTTGGGCAATCATATTAATTTGGAAGACCACCAAAACTGTTCATAATGAGGATATTGAGCCTCTGGGTAGTTACTGTACATAGTTACATAGTAGGTGAGGTCGGAAAAAGACACAAGTTCATCAAGTCCAACCTATGTGTGATTATATGTCAGTATTACCTTGTATATCCCTGTATGTTGTGGTCGTTCAGGTGCTTATCTAATAGTTTCTTGAAACTATCGATGCTCCCCGCTGAGACCACCGCCTGTGGAAGGGAATTCCACAACCTTGCCGCTCTTATGCCCCGTACACACGGTCGGATTTTCCGATGGAAAATGTCCAATCAGAGCGTGTTGTCGGAAATTCTGACCGTGTGTAGGCTCCATCACACATTTTCCATCGGATTTTCCGACACACAAAGTTGGAGAGCAGGAGATAAAATTTTCCGACAACAAAATCCGTTGTCGGAAATTCCGATCGTGTGTACACAAATGTGACGGACAAAGTGCCATGCATGCTCAGAATAAATAAAGAGATGAAAGCTATTGGCCACTGCCCCGTTTATAGTCCCGACGTACATGTTTTACGTCACCGCGTTTAGAATGATCGGATTTTCCGACAACTTTGTGCGACCGTGTGTAGACAAAACAAGTTTGAGCCAACATCCGTAGGAAAAAATCAGAGGATTTTGTTGTCGGAATGTCCGATCAATGTCCGACCATGTGTACGGGGCATTACAGTAAAGAACCCTCTATGCAGTTTAAGGTTAAACCTCTTTTCTTCTAATTTTAATGAGTGGCCACGAGTCTTGTTAAACTCCCTTCCGCGAAAAAGTTTTATCCATATTGTGGGATCACCAGTACGGTATTTGTAAATTAAAATCATTTCCCCTTTCAAGTGTCTCTTCTCCAGAGAGAATAAGTTCAGTGCTCGCAACCTTTCCTCATAACTAATATCCTCCAGACCCTTTATAAGCTTTGTTGCCCTTCTTGGTACTCGCTCCATTTCTAATACATCATTCCTGAGGACTGGTGCCCAGAACTGTACAGCATACTCTAGGTGCGGCCGGAACAGAGTCTCGTAGAGCAGGAGAATTATCGTTTTATCTCTGGAATTAATCCCCTTTTTAATGCATGCTAATATTCTGTTTGCTTTGTTAGCAGCAGCTTAGCATTGCATGCCATTGCTGAGCCTATCATCTACTAGGACCCCCAGGTTCTTTTCCATCCCAGATTCCCCCAGAGGTTCTCCCCCTAGTGTATAGATTGCATTTATATTTTTGCCACCAAAATGCATTATTTTACATTTTTCTATATTGAACCTCATTTGCCATGTAGTTGCCCACCCCATTAATTTGTTAATAGTTCAAGTTCTATAACTACCCTCCTACTTTTCATTGCCTTTTGAGGCCCTGTTAAACGCTTGCAGAGGCACTCAATTTGTTGGGGCAGCCAGAAAATGACTAATCTCTGCAGACATCATCCTTAAAATTGTGAAGTTATACAGTTACTGGGGATACACATGAAGTTTCAATCCACTTTGCTGTTCTAACATAGGAGAGAATGTGTCACGTACCTGGGCAGTAAGCCTGATGTGTATAGGAAGGCCTCTCATACATCTTAGGCTCAGGGCCACTGGTAGTGAGACAGCAGCCACAGGAGCACCACAATGTACACTATATTACCAAAAGTATTGGGATGCCTGTCTGTACACGCACATAAATTTTAATTACATCCCAGTCTTAGTCCGTACGGTTCAATATTGAGTTGGCCCACCCTTTGCAGCTATAACAGCACCAATATTTCTGGGAAGGCTTTCTGCAAGGTTTAGGAGTGTGTCTATGGTCATGTTTGATTATTCTTCCAGAAGCACATTTGTGAGGCCAGTCACTGATGTTGGACAAGAAGGTCTGGCTCACAGTCTCCACTCTTATTCATCACAAAGGTGTTCTATTGGGTTGAGGTCAGGACTCTGTGCAGGCTAGTCAAGTTCCTCCACTCAAACGTGCTCATCCATGTCTTTATGGACCTTGTTTGTGCACTGGTGCGCAGTCATGTTGGAACAGGAAGAGACCATCCCCAAACTGTTCTTGGTATGCTGATACCTTAAGAGTTCCCTTCAATGGAACTCAGGGGCCAGGTTCAACCCCTGAAAAGCAGCCCCACACCATAATCCCCCCTCCAGCAAATTATTTGGACCAGTGCATAAAGCAAGTCCTGACCTCAACCCAATAGAACACCTTTGAGATGAAGAAGAGCAGAGACCGCGAGCCTGGCCTTCTGATCCAACATCAGTGCCTGACCTCATAAATGCACTTCTGTAAGAATGGTCAAACATTCCCATAGACAGACTCCTAAGCCTTGTGAACAGCCTTCCCAGAAGAGTTAAAGCTGATATAGCTGCAAAGGGTGGGCCAACTCAATATTGAACCCTACGGATTAAGACTGGCATGCCATTAAGGTTCATGTGCGTGTAAAGGCAGGTTCGCAAAATTGTTGGTAATATAGTGTATGCATGTCTGTAATCAGTCCAGTAGTCTGTGTGGAAGCAGTCAGCAAGTGGATGTGGCAGCAAAGCAGGCTGGTAGTAAATGAGCTGGCACTGGGCTTGGCTGGCAGCAGACTGTAGTAGGTAGTTGGAAACAGGAACCAGATGAGGGCTTGCCGGACTGAGAGCTGTAGCAGGCTAGATGAGCAAGATGCAGGGTCAGATAAGCTGGGTCGGTAACGGTCAGACAGATCAGGCATAGACGGAAGACAGCAGGATGGTCAGGTCACAAGCCAAGTCAGCCAAGCAGAAACAGAAGGCAGAAGCAGAATTTCAAAGACAAGCCGAGGTCGGGCAGGTACTGTAGCAGACAAACACAGGTCAGAAGTAAGCCGGATCAGGATCAAAGGTCAACACAGGAATCTAGGACACACACAGAAGCTGCAGACCAAATATCAAAGGGTCCATACAAAAACTTGTTTAAATAGCCCACTTGGCGCCAACATCAGTGACAGGCGCATGCTCCCATGTCCGCGACTATGAACATCTGTCCAGCCAGTTGCTGGCCTTTGCATGTACATAGGTATGTGCTGCAAAACTCTGTCTGCACTGTGGACATGCCTTCCCTGACAGAATGATCACCATAGCTTGCAGCCATTTTTATTCCCTCTGTCTACAAATATGAGTTGGAAGGTTCATCCAATGAGAGCTTGACAACTTTCAATGCAGAAGTCTCAATCATAACCAACCACTCCTCTATCCCCATTTTCTAGAGACATAAAGGGATCACCACTTAATCCCGCCACTTGTCTTAATCAGGAAAATGTAATAAGCAGTGCTCATTCTGGAGAGTTAATATAAAAAAAAATATGCCAATGGACACAAGACCAAAGTCTTACAAAGGCCTCCTGGGAAAGGTGGCACAATGAACACTTCTCCATTTCCTCGTCTTACAAAATGAAATGGTGGTAGTTCTGGCACAAACTGTAGTTCAAATGATGCCAGAGAACCTGAGTCTGTGATATTGTAAAGGGTGGGGATCAGGGAAAAGCAAAAACCGTGCAAGATGGATGATGATATCCAGGGGTGAAGAAGAGACAGTCCATAACACACGGCCAGCCTCTTCAGGATAGCAGAAGCATGCTCCAAAACATGTAGAAAAACAACTTCTAAGTATGAACTGTAGAAACTTTATAGACTATCCTCATGCTGATCATTTTTAACCTCAATGTAAGTGTTTTATTTATTGTACCATAAAGTTCTACAGTTCATACTTAGAAGGCGCTGTGATGAACGCGGGTGTCAGATCCCTGCCCTCCTTGCTAACTCATGACGAAGGACTGGCCAACTTCATACCACGCTGTCACTAACGTAACAATGCCACTTTCAGCTGCGCCCAGCACAAAGATTTTCCAGCTTGCAGGACCACAATCTAGGTGCCAACAGCCTAAGAGCGATTGTCACTGGGCAAATTACGCAATTAACCCTTTAACTGCCACCACCCCCATTTAGACCGAGTCGGGGGAGACTCGTAATTTTAGCAATACCAATTATAATTTTAGAATAAGTGTCTGCAAAACACACTGCCACCACAGACAGGTCTGCTCAGAGGCCTTACTCTACAACAGTAGTGCTCTTTAAGAGGCAGGTTAGTTTATAGCTTGCATTAAGAGCTTTGGGGACAAGGTTAACACTCTTCAACATAAGGGTTTATTATGAAAAGGTCAAAGTTGGTGCATTTACAGAAAAAAGATGTTTCAAAGAGATAAAGACAATATACAGCAACAAAGAAATAAGGTAGAATTGGGAAGGAAGAATACTTGTGATTAACGGTTGAGGGTTGATCAGCGTTCGATCGATGAGCTGGGTAATCGGTTCTCAAACTTGGCAGATGTTCCTGCTTGGATGGTAAAAGGAGAACTGACCATTGTCTTGGCAGCTCCCTTTTCTGTCAAATCAAAGGGGTGTTGACAGCGACCAGTGACCAATCCTCTGGTCATCTTGTTTAGGGGTTGGTTGCTGGGAGGTGTCTACATTCATGACCATGTCCCAGGTACACTTTGTGATACATATTCATATCTCTGCATCTATAGTGTTTACAGACTGAAAATATCCATATTATTATTCAGTGTGAGATTTCCTTCAAAACAGATATAACCATGCCATGTCTACAATGTCTAGTTTACCTGGGAGGAATAAGGGGTACCAGTGGTTTCCCATATGACCTGACATAGGGGTGTCTGGACTTGAAATGTTACAAATTATCTGAGCAAACTAAATATGTCCATATTATGGCTGTGCTATTATTACTTATATTACTTACTTATGGAAGTTATGAAAGATGCTGAAAATTTATACTTATTCCACTGTTTAAGCTTGATGTGCACTAAAGTATTTACGACCGTTGTCTGCTGGTTCTCTGAATTAAGAGGGTGACAGGTTTACGACACGCCAGGCCAACATTAGCTGTTTTTACAGATCTAGCTGGGTTCTGCTTCAAAGGAATAGTTTCTTTTGAAGTCTAAAACTATGAATTCCTGAACACAAAGGAGGAGGGAGTGTGTTCCGATTTTTCTGTAATATTAAACTGTTAGCCAAGCTGTTATGGCTGCCCCAAGGTTCTCAAACAACATGGCCACTAGCTACAGCTTTTGTGATATTGTTACAGCTCCCCCTTAGGTGGTTGCATGGGAGGGAACTACAATTTCCCTCCTGACGTAACCAGCTCCTGTGTGCTCAGCTTGTCATGACAGCCCATCAGCATTGCCATGGGTGCTGCCTTTCTTATGCTGGATAGTGAAATTGTATTGCTGCAGAATTAGGCTCCCACAAAGGAATTTGCCATTCTCCCGCGCAACACGATTTAGCCAGCTCAAGGGATTGTGATCTGTGATCACAATGAAGTGCCATCCATAAAGGTATGTTTGTAACTTCTGGAGAGCCCACACGATCGCAAGACACTCCTTTTCAATCATGGTGCATGCTACTTCCCGGGGAAGCAGCTTTCAGCTCAGGTAGAGGATGGGATGCTCCTCTCCAGCATCATCCACCTGGCTCAGGACTGCACCCAATCCATAGGCAGAGGCATCTGTCTGCACTAGGAAATTGCGGGTGAAGTCTGGAGCCTGCAGCACAGGGGCGCTGGCCAGTGCCTCCTTCAAGGCCTGAAAGGCCTGCTCACATTCTGGTGTCCAAGACACCACTTTGGGCAGTTTCTTTTTGGTTAGGTCAGTCAGAGGTTTAGCCAGGCTACTATAGTTACATACAAACTTCTTATAGTAGTCAGCGGTCCCCAAGAAAGACATAACCTGCTTTTTGGTTTGGGGGGTAAGCCAGGCCAGGATGGCCTCAACCTTCCCTGTCTTGGGTTTAAGGGTGCCTCCTCCTACCTGGTGTCCCAGGTACTGCACATCAGTCATGTCAATCTGACACTTACTGGGTTTGACAGTCAGATTGGCAGCTGTCATTTGGTCCAGGACCTGTGACAGGTGCACCAGGTGTTCTTCCCAGGTAGGGCTGAACATGGCAATGGCATCCAGGTAGGCTACTGAAAAGGTTTCCAGCCCCTCCAGTAAATCATTCCTGACTCTCTGAAAGGTAGCTGGGGCATTCTTCATCCCAAACGGCATGACAGTAAATTCGAACAAGCCAAATGGGGTGATGAAGGCTGACTTTTCCCGAGCCTCAGGGGCCGGAGGAATTTGCCAGTACCCCCTGCTCACATCCATGATTGTGATATAGTGGGCAGCCGCCAGCCTATCTAACAACTCATTAATCCGGGGGGAAGGGGTAGGCATCTGCAGTGGTGATGGCATTCAGCTTCCGGTAGTCCACACAGAACCTGGTTATCTGGTCCTTTTTGGGGACCAGGACTACTGGGGATGCCCAGGCACTGTGGTACTTCTGAATCCCCCCCAGCTGGAGCATTTCCTCCACCTCCCTCTTCATGTCGGCCAGCACCTCCAGGGAGACGCGATAGGCCAACTGTTTACTGGAAGGATGTGCCCCGGTGTCCACCTGGTGCTCTGCTAGGGGAATCTCATGAGCCACTTTTAGCAGCTGTCCCCTAAATTGACTGGGTACAACCAGCTGCCTGCTACCTATGTCAGCCTCATTCCCCTCTACAGGCAAACCTTCTCTGTACAGTTTTCCTTTGCCCCAGTAGACCCTTTTGTTTGTCATTCTCAGCAGGTGGGCGATCAGCTAGACTCCTGAGCTGTGCTAGTGTTTGGTCTGTCTGCAGTGCTGTTTCAAAGGCAGAACAACAAGGCCCAGCCATCAGTCCTGTGGCAAACAAGAATGGCTGCTGAGGCTCAACAGAGGTGGAGTCCACTGGGTCAGAACCGGGAGAGGTCCCAGAAACCTCCTCCTGCTGTTCTGTGATCAGGGCCTGCACCTCGGCTGCCTTTTCAGCACTGTGAGTGACCACCAATACTGGCAATGCATCATCATCATCGTCATCACATTTAACATTTACCAGTGCAGCATCATTGGAACATACGTCAGTTACATTCACAAGCAAAGGGGTCTCCTCTCCTGTCTCTGAAGAAGGAGGACCTTGCACTTCAAATCCACCCTCCCCCTCCCTCTGTCCATCCACAGGTTGCCCAGATATTACCCCTACATCTGTTAGCAGTACCTTGGTAGGTCCAGAGAGTTCCGTGGGAGCATCCTGGGTGCTCTTAGCAGGGGCATAGTAATAAACAAGGGTATCTAAATCAGCACCCAATTACACAGCAGTGGGGATCTCCTCCAAGACACCCACCCCTCTCATTCCACTTCTGGCACCCCAATCAATGAAAACATAGGCACGGGGTACACGGGAACGGGTCCCCCCAACTCCGGTGAGGGTAAGAAACTTTTCTGGGATGATGTCCGTTTCTTCTATCACCTCTGGTCTGACCAAAGTGACTTCAGCTCCGGTGTCATGAAAGCCCATTACAGTCTGGTGGCCTATGATGACTGGCTGCAAGTTGGCATTGGTTGCTGGAGGTTTCCCACTGACGAGCAGCACAGCAGAAGGGTTTCTGGCCAGATGGCCAGGGGATGTCATCTTCTTCCACTCATAGCACTGCGTCCTGAGATGTCCGGCTCTCCCACAGTTGTAGTATCTGCGGTTGTCAGTCAAGAAGGCCTTGGAACCAGGAGCTGCAGGTTCCGGCTGCTGAGGAACTTGGTTGGCAGGCAGAGGAGGGGTTGCCATGTGTGATTTCCCTCCTTTCCAGCCATTCGGAGGAGTTTCACGATAGTCAGATACCCGAGAGTGGATATAGGTATCTGCCAGTTCTGCTGCTGCTTTGGCAGAGGTTGGCTTTCGCTCCAGCACAAACTGTTTGACGTCTGTAGGACAGATGTGCAAAAGTTGATCTTCAATCATAAGATCTTCCAGGGACTCAAAAGAATCGGCTTTCAAGCCTTTAGTCCACTGTCGGAATGTGGTGCGTAAGCGACTTGCCACATCCAGGTATGAATCACCAGGCCCCTTTTGCAAGGACCTAAAATGCTTCCGGTACACTTCCGGGGTTAGCTGAAACTTTTGGATGATCGCTGCCTTTAGGACCTCATAATTGTCATCCTGCTCTGCTGACAGTTCGACATAAGCATTCAGGGCCTTGCCTCGTAGCCCTGGAGTCAGGTACCGGGCCCATTGTGCTAGGAGCAGATGGTACCGACGGCAAGTTTTTTTCAAACGACAGTAGATAAACGTCAATGTCACTGTCCTTTTCCATAATGGGAAATTTGGCTGCCGGGGTCACTGGCAGAGAGGCATCCCTGTGCTCTAGTGATACAGAGGTTCTGAGCCTATCACTGCTGCTGGATCCTAGCCATCTCCAGTTCGTGCCAACGATCAGCCTCCCTCTCAGCATGGCATTCCGCAGCCTCTCTCTCAGGCCTGCATTCCTCTCGCTCGGCCTGCTACTCAAGAAACTGCAGTTACACCATAGGATCTGTCTCCCTGAGGTGTTGCAGCGTTTCCTGCATTTGAGGAGAGTCTATGCTGGTTTCAGGCAATCTGGTGCTGGCCTGCTCAGGCGGTGGCATGGAGGTAACAATCCGTGGTATTCTAGTGTCAATCTCTGCATGCCCATCTGCTGAGACCGCCTCTGAACCACTGGACTCTGGAGTAGGGGAAACCCTTTCTGGTCCAGTTTCCCCCAGGTTCTGGTCTGGACGGGTATCAAACCCCTGTAGGGCCTGTATCAAGCCTTCACGATTTTTGCCACCAACATCAATTCCTCTTCCTGCACACTCAGCAGTCAGTTCATTTTTGCTCATCTTTTTATATGCTGATAACCCAGACATGTTGCAAGCAGAAAAGATAGAACAGAAAGCAGAGATAGGAAAAAGGTGCAGGAAGGAGCTGTTGCTGTATGTCTCTTTAAAAAAAAATATGCACCAGCTTGTCTCTAAGGACTGTTTCCACAAAGGTTACAATTGTTCAGTGCAGGCTAATTCCTAACAATTCACTGAATGCTCTTAATGAGAAACTATCCCACTACACTGCCAGCCAATATGTGATGAACGCGGGTGTCAGATCCCTGCCCTCCTTGCTAACTCGTGACGAAGGACCAGCCAACCTCACACCATGCTGTCTCTTATGTAACAATGCCACTCTCAGCTGCGCCCGGCACAAAGATTTTCCAGCTTGCGGGACCACAATCTAGGTGCCAACAGCCTAATGCCCCGTACACACGGTCGGACATTGATCGGACATTCCAACAACAAATCCTAGGATTTTTTCCGACGGATGTTGGCTCAAACTTGTTTTGCGTACACACGGTCGCACAAAGTTGTCGGAATTTTCGATCGCCAAGAATGCGGTGACGTCAAGCACGTATGACGAGACTAGAAAAGGCCAGTTCAGAACCAAGCGCGGCACCCTTTGGGCTCCTTTTGCTAATCTCGTGTTAGTAAAAGTGTGGTGAGAGACGATTCGCGCTTTTTCAGACTCGTGGTTTTCAGATCGTTTTCTGCCGTTCAGATTGTGCTTGTGGGTTTGTATCTGCTAATCAGTGCGTGCAAGCAACTTCCTCGTGACTTAGTCATTGTATTCTTGTTCGTTCGTTACTGTTTTTCAGGTCCCTCTTCACAGGCCTTGCTGTTCTTCAGTGCGTTCTGTTACTTCGTTCTGAGCAGCCAACCGTTTTCTAGCCATGTTGCGTATGCATACTCCTCGTAGAGTTTGTGCTGTGCGGGGGCTTGATGTTGGGGTCCTGACCTTGACACAAGTCCAGTCCATGAACAGGGTGGGGAGGAGTTCATGGACCAAGAATTGGTTGCTTCAGTTCTGTCATATGCCTTTGCTCCGTGAGATCCGTGAGAATAATCCTGATGATTTCAGGAACTTTCTCAGAATGACGGACCCCGTATTTCACCATCTGTTGGCTTTGCTGACCCCTTATATTAGCAGGCAGGATACCTGCATGAGGCAAGCCATCACTCCGGAGCAGAGGTTGGTCGCTACCCTGCGGTATTTGGCGACAGGGAGAAGCCTGCAGGACTTGAAGTTCTCGACAGGCATCTCCCCCCAGGCTCTGGGGATCATTATCCCAGAGACCTGTTCTGCCATCATACAGGTTCTGCAGAAGGAGTATATGAAGGTAAGATTTTTATCCTTAAATATCACATTTCATTGTATTTAATGTGTGCTAATATATTGTATTTCTTTCCTCATTCCCTAATTACCATGATTGTAATATGCTGTGAATGTCCCCTTTGTCCTCATGCATGCTGGATTTTTAGGCAATTAATTTTTTAGGTCCTTCATACAGATTGTCATTTACTAACCTCCCCAGCATGCTCTACGGGCCCTATATTCACCACATGTAGTCACTTAACAATGTATTTTGTCAGCTCCATAGTAGTGCTTTACCCCAAACACCCCCTAAAATGTTTTGAAATGTTATTTTAGCTTTAAATTCTGGCAGAGTGGCAGAGGCTTATTTTTTGTGGTGTCCCCAAATCATTTTTAGTAACCCTCCCCCAACTGCTAAGTCAGCTGATCCCAATTCTCTATCTATCCTCAATCATCTATCTGCTGACTTTGCCAAACCCATACACACTATACCCATCTCTTTTGTGCTCTGATTTATGGATGAATTACCCAAAGCATGTAGTGCAAGGGCCTGCCTGGATACTTTCAAATGGTACTGTTAAAAGTTTTTGTATCCTATTATTATCTTGACAGGTAATAGCAGAATGTCCAAATGTCCTCAAATGTGTACAGTGTGTATTTCTATCTTTGTATTATGACACTTCTTACCTATCCAGTGGGCTGCCAATAGTGTAACTAAGGAGGGGCTGTTCCAAGTAATACCCTGTATTTAGGCATTCATCTCTCAATGAAATGAAGACGGTTACCTGTCCAAGATTTCCACACACCCCATAATGTTAGAAATTGCCCATGAGAGGGGGGGGGGGGATATGATAGGTGTACCTTATACTAAATTCCCCTTACTAAATGCTATCTGGAGGTTGGTAATTTTTTGGTCGAATTACTACGCTTCGCTTTACTTAACAACTATTTTCAGTTTCTGACGACCTATTACCAACAGATTAGGGGTACCTCCATGGGCGTCGCCTGGGCCCCAGCCTATGCCTGCCTACACCTGGGCCTGTGGGAGGAGGAGGATGTCTACCCTTCGCCCATGTACCGCAGCCACGTGCATACCTGGCTGCGGTACATCGACGATGTCCTTATGATATGGACAGGTACCACACAGGACCTCCACGACTTTATGGCACAATTGAACGTCAACCAGCGTAATATATGGTTGACGTACAGTTTTGATTGGACCAGTTTGTCCTTCTTGGACTTACTGATTTCGCTCCAAAACGGCCAACTGCACACTAGTACCTTTCGCAAGGAAACGTCCGCTAACACTCTTTTGTATGCCAGCAGCCATCACCCACGGTGGCTGATGAACGGCATTCCGGTGGGCCAATTCCTGCGAATAAAAAGGAACTGCACTAGGTCTAGTGACTACAGGCGTGAGTCAGAGGAACTCTATGCGAGGTTCCGTGAACGTGGATACTCCCACAGACAAATTAGAAGTGCACGCAAAAAGGCCGCGGCAAGAGAGAGGCAAAGCCTATTACAGATGCACCCACCTAACCAGCGTGCATCTAAACTTGAAGGTGGTGACCGTACCAGGATAATTACCACCTTCGGACCACAGTGGAAGGAAGTTCGCTCTATTTTGGAAAAACATTGGGGGGTCCTTACTAATTCTCCAGGGCTTCTGAAGATAGTTGGCACGTCGCCCTTATTGGTGGCCCGTCGGGCTAGAAATCTGAGCGATATGCTAGTCCGGTCTGAATTCACTAAAAATCCTGATCCGACCTGGCTAGCCAACTACCCACGCAGTAAAGGAATGTTTCCCTGTAACAAATGCCAGATCTGCCCACTGATACATAGGACAGCCACTTTCTCGGACGCCCTGGGCAGGGAACAGTTCGAAATACGTGATCTTATAAACTGCTCCACAACCAGGGTTGTTTATATGATAACGTGCCCTTGCCCCAAGATCTATGTGGGGAAAACAAAAAGGCCCCTCAAAGTGCGCATTGGCGAGCATCTAAGAGAAATTAAAGACAAAGAAAAAATCCCGGAGAAACCACTAGCCAGGCATTTTGCACTTGAACACGATAGAAGCACCAAAGGCATGCTAATAAAGGGCATATATGCCTTGAAAATATCTAACCGACGTGGTGACTTTGATCGTGTCCTCCTGCAAAAAGAGAAACGATGGGTGTACCGCCTGAAGTCTCTTGTCCCTCTGGGGTTAAATACAGAATTAAACCTGCAGCCCTTTTTAAGTACATAAATGCTATTTATGCACCTTCAGGAATTTATATCAGCCAAAAATGATATTCATTAGCCAATACAACCCCCCTAAAAAATTAATAATAATTAAGAAAGGACAGATAACTTAAGGGCTCTGTCAAGAAAAAAGAAAAAAGTGTCCTGTATATATTTTGTACTGCAAATGTAAATATGACCAAACTGATTAAGTCCTCCATTTCTGCTTACATTTTGACCTATTTCAGGCTAATTACCAGCCTGTCTCACTATGTCCACTACATAAATGACACTAACCTCATTTATATGCACTTTGTGCAACACTCTAAATGCACTGTGATCCCTGTGTGTCCCCGTGTCCTCACCCCTTGTCTTTTCCCTACCTTATCTTTGCAAATCCATAATAGACACTGCATATCGCTGCACCTTCTCCTACTTAATTTTGCACTTTTGTGATACTTAAATGCCATAAGCCCCCACAACTGACGATATCGTCTGTAAAGTCTCCTCGATATAACAACAACGTTGCATATGCAGGGAAATGAATTACACAGCCCATGTTATTCCGTACCAAGTAACAACCCAATTAAAACCAATCACAGAGCCGATTGGCTACATAGAAGCCAGTTCGCCGAAATAAAAAAGGTGTGCACTGGCTTCTCCAATCAAACGTCCAGGAAGAAGCTACGCTACCACGCAACAGCAAAACGCGTTGACGTCATCACCGGCATCAGCGCTGTCCACTGAACGGACGGAGAGGTGGAAGCCGTGCAGCGGTGACACACCAGGTAGCCCATCACACTATCGAAGGCACCTGAAGCTGCTCAGGCTACTAGCATCAAGCAAGGACTTTTTAATGCTCAGGACCTGATCAGCTATTCCCTACGGAGGATCACAGGAGCAGTCCTACTCACCGGCCTCACAATCATCCGGACTCCGCAAGCCACCTCCAGTATGACCCGTGTAACAACTTCCAGGAATCCTCAAGGAAGTTAAGGTACGAGCATTACTGACTCACTAACAAGTTTGAGGACTCTGTACAGCTTTTTGTATATGCTTAAGCTCTACAAGTACCACACGGCCTTTGGTGTCCTTGCTAACTATTGTCTGCACCTTATGAATAGCCTTGAAGCCTATTGATCACTGTGCTTTATCAGCTCCCCTGCTCACACGGCCGACCATTACTGCCTACACTGTATAAGTGAACTACACTATACTTAGACCAACAGCTCTACTTTACTCAGAATAAGTTTGGCTACCATCTCATAAGTACTCTGAACTGCCAGGATCAGTCCAGTCAACTCCTTGATCCCTATTCCCGGGCCCGGGTTCTCCCCCTCCCCCCCTCTTCCTGTCCCCCCCCTCCCCGTTCCATGCATATGCTTCTCGGCAGCGTGTTCCACTAAATTTTCAATTTGATGACACACTCATATGCCGTTACTCAATTAGATCGCCTGGCCACCGAGCAGCATATAACCAGTCCGGACAGTGTTTATGCCGTTATATGTTCTGTGTATGTCTTGTCTGTTGAATTCGTTAGTTCCCTTTTATGCCACCACATTAGATATGGCATTGTATTCTTAAATGCATCAATCATTTAACTGTATGTCTATCATACTCAGTTGTTTTATCATCTTATAATAAATTGTTACCTTTTACTCCATTTACATTGTACTGACCTATAATTGCTACAGTAACCACTTTTTCCTATCGGTACCTCCATACCGTATACCCCTCCCACGTCCCCTGGTCCCCCACCTATTGTTATATACTATTGTATTGGTTACAGCAACTACACCTTACAGGTGCATGGTCAGGACCTGATCAGTATTTGACTGATCAGAATACCTATACACACCTGCTTTTGCCCCTTCCCCCTCCCCCCTTTTTTCTGATTATCTGGAGGTTGGCCAAGAATGTTTTTGTCTAATCTGCTTGCCATGTTTATGTGCAAAAATAGTAATTGTTTTTATTTTCCTCTACAGTTTCCTTCCACGCCACAGGAATGCCAAACTGTGGCCTCCCACTTTGCCCAGCGGTGGGACTTTCCTAACTGCGGAGGGGCAATTAATGGGAAACATGTCCACATCGTCCCACCACCCAACTCGGGGTCGTACTATTTCCACTATAAGGGGTTCAATAGTATATTGATGTTGGCAGTGGTGTCGGCTAATTACGTGGACGTGGGGAAGAATGGCCGGATGTCCGATGGTGGAGTCATCGCCCAGACAGAGTTCTACAGGCGTCTCCAGAATGGCAGCTTGGACTTGCCAGCTCCAGAGGACAATGTGGAAGGACTCCCATTTGTGTTCGTTGCTGATGAAGCGTTTGCGCTGGGGGACCATCTTATGCGGCCATTCCCTATGAGGGAATATGAGTAAGCACTTGGACAAGTGTGAAACGCTTTAGCCTATGATCTGTACATTCTGTCTATGATGTCCTGTATCTGATGTGTTCCTGATTTTAAAATAAATAAACTTGGATTATTACTTCCTGGAGTGCGGCTGTCCAGATCTTCTCGTTTGCATATACTGCCTCTCAGCTACTTTATTATTGAGGAAGGGGTTGCACCCCCAAAACGCGTCCATTAATCTCCCGTGATGGCCGATAGCACATGTTGACACACTGTGTGCATCCTCCAAATTTGGATTTGTGAAAAATCACAAAAACATTTTGCACATTGTAGCACACCAAAAAAAAAAGGATTTTGGAGGGGCTTTAAACTCGCCCCAAAACATCAATGATGTTTTTATTTTTTTGAATAACATCATTGATGTATTTCTTGAGGTTTTCCAATTGTAAATTACACCCCATGATCTCCCCGATCAGGATCTGGGCACTTTCGGATGTGAAAGGATCTGGATCCACAACATCACGATCACCTAAAAAGAGAGGAACCCCAAAAAAAATTAGGTCTCAAAAATATGCTGCCATCCATCTCTTACCTGAGCCTGTGGTCGCAGACACTCACCTGTTGTGGTGACTAGTTCCACCACGTCTTCTTCCTCCTGCTCAGCTTGTGTTGGGGGGATTTCCCCTTCTTCCAGAGGAGGGTGGGCTCTGGTCTCCTCGGATGAGGGGTGTCCTCCGAGTCTTTTCTCCCCTATGTAAAACAAAAATGGTATAATTAGCACACAGATATTTGATGGCAGAACTAGAAATAGTAAACATTGCTTGGAAGTGGGGTACAATTGTCAATTTTAGCAGAGTTCCAAAATGTAGCATTTTCAGTGTCCGTTGTAAAGCTTCAATACTTTACCTGTTTGGTTAAGATTCACAGATGGAGACCCCCTATAGTATACACTGGAGCACCTGTGTGGCCCCCTAATAAAAATGGTGTTCTTGTGTCCCACACTAGTGCTCCAGTGTCCAGATGTGAAAACAGCTGCTCAGTGTCCTCTCCTTACACAGAATCTAGTTTGCATTTCATTCTAGTAACAAAGCCATCTACACAACCAAATTCGTTTAAGACAAGTATAGGGCGTAAAAATGGTGGCCAAATGCATATGGCCTAAACAATGGTATTTTATAGTCCGAAAGAAAAATGTTTGATACGAACGAATAATGTGCCATGAACATGAAAGTTGCCATTTTAAACTGTACAACAGGTCCTAAAAGCACATGGAGCAGCACGAAAGTAATAAACATCAAAAGAAGAGGAACACAGCACAACTACTTACTTTTTTGCAGCACTCTCCGGATCTTTCTGTACTGCTCATGTTCTCTTAATTTGAGGTCCGACCCCTGCTTCCTGAGCTGATCTTTCGATCGACGTACCCCGAATTTACGGTGCAGACTCTTGACTACTTTCGCAATGATCTTGGCTTTTCTGACATTGGGGTTGGGGTAAGGTCCATACTTTCCATCATAGTCGGCCTTCTTCAGGATTTCCACCATCTCCAACATCTCCCCAAAGGACATATTTGAGGCCTTAAATCTCCTTCTGGATTGGGACGTTTCCGGATCCAGGCTTTCCTCCTCCTCGTTGCTACAATTATCACGATCCTGCTGTGTATCCGCTATGTGCTCTTCCCCCACTGCGCAGAACAAAAAGGGGCGGGGAATAGATTAGAAAGAACGTCAGGGGCAGGCGCAGTTACACGCATGCGCAGTGTGTATAAAGCGTAACACGCGTGCGTCTTACGTACAATCTGTGAGCGGAGGAAGGAGCATCGGAGGCGCCGATCGTGATAATGAAGGTAAGATCTAAACTTGCGCCTATACTGCTTCGAAATGGAAGCCTATATTGTAACAAGATTAGGGGAGTTTGGCCTGACATTAGGGTTTGTCTTGTGTTGTGTCTTGCAGAGAAAATAGATGGGTTCAACGACCACAATTTCCTGCCCCTGTTCATTGACAAATACAGGGAGCTGCCCTGTCTGTGGCAAGTGAGACACCCCCACTATAATCATAAACAAAAGAGGCAGGCAGCGCTGGAGAAACTGCTGGAGTTGGTGAAGTTGGTGGTCCCCACAGCAACCATCCCTTATTTAAAAAACAAAATTGGTGGCCTGAGGAGCACTTATCTTAGGGAGCGCAAGAAGGTCACAGATTCCCAGAGGTCCGGAGCAGCAGCAGATGACGTTTATGTCCCCAGGCTGTGGTACTATGAGAGACTGCGATTTCTGTCAGACCACACTGAAGTCAGGGAATCCCTCTCTACTCTTCCTTCCACGCTTCCTTCCACCCCAGCTGAGGCTTCCGATGTCCAACCTGGGCCTTCCAGCCAGGAAGAAGTGGAGGAGCCCAGCTGGAGTCAGGTATAGCATTCTTCTACACATTTCTGGTCAATAAATAAATGATGTTTACTAGATGTTATTATTGATCACAAATTGCTGATTGAAAAAAGTGTTTTACATATCAATAGACAGTAGTGGGCACCCAAAATTGTTAAAAGAAACAAAAATGCTGGGCTCAGAATGATAGTCTGTTATATTTGTTAACAATCAATTTGCAACAGTCAGGAGGTTAAAATTGTGTGTGATTGATGAATAAAAAACTTAAACTCCCTTTTTCATACACAGGAAGACCTCAGCCAGGAGGAGGCTGTGGAATGTGGCAGCCAGGAGGAGGCGGGGATTAGTGGCAGCCAGGAGGATGCGGGGCTAAGTGTCAGCCAAGAGAAGCCTGGGACAAGTCGAAGCCTGACTGAATCGCAGGTTCCTCCTCTCCGCCTTCCATACAAAAGGGCGAGGAAGACTGCGCTCAGGCTGATTCAGGAGGCTTCTGCGTCCCTCCGAGCCTTCCCCACTCCTGAAGAGGCCTTTGCCTGCATGGCTGCCACCAAACTGCAGGGCATGCAGGAGGGTCAACGCAAACTATGTGAGGACCTGCTTAATAAAGTCCTAAGTAAGGGGGTGAGTGGGGAACTAACACCCAAGACCGACGTGATTGAGTTGGACCATCCTTCTCCTCCTCCTGCTGCTACAACTCCACCACCACAGCCACAGTGTGGAAGGAAGCATGGAAAGAAGACCTGAGAGTGATGACCCTGGGTTCAGTCTGGTCTGACAGAAGCTGCAGTCTCTCGTATGACCACAGCCTGGGGACACAGATGTCATCTGCTGCTTTCCGGATCTCTGGGACTTCTGGACCAGACTGCCCTCCCTTAGATAAGGACTCCTCAGGCCACCAATTTTGCTTGAAAATAATTGATGTCTGCCCTGGGGGTCCAAGGCTTCACCAATTTCTGCAGTTTCTCCAGCGTTGCCTCCCACTTTGTTTAGTTGTGAGCCCTTAATAAACATTTTTTTGGGAAAGTATACTCTCCTGTGTGTGTTTTAATCCAAAAAGAACAGTTTGTTGGTGACGATTCAGGTACATTTCTAACATAAAATGTGAAATTAACAAGGGACAACAACACCAAACAATCTCCTACAGATTAAATAGAACAACATATCAATGGTGTTGTGGTAACTTGACACAAAAAACAAACACAAACATTTTCGGGAGTCCAAATAAAAATCCAAAAAAAAAACAAACACACTTCAAAAAAATACAAATACAAAAAAAAAATCTACATTAAAGCCAAAAAAAAATAAATAAAATACACCAAAATAATGTTGTCAGATGTGAGAAATCAAAATATATTGAGGGAATCCCGATAAATAGTAACAAAATAAGTTTGTGAGAAGTGTGTGTGAATATGAGCAGCAAAACTACTTAATTCTTGTCACATTATAAAGAAGAAGAGAGTGCGCTGTATTAAACCATTTTTAACATTGCAGCGTGACGAAAGTGCTGTATCCATTGCGAACGCTAAGTTTACCAGACCGAGCTGTTCCGTGTCGGAATTTCTTCTGAGCATGCGTGGCACTTTATGCGTCGGAACAGGCCACACACGGTCGGAATTGACGCGATCGGATTTTGTTGTCGGAAAATTTTATCTCCTGCTCTCCAACTTTGTGTGTCGGAAAATCCGATGGAAAATGTCTGATGGAGCCCACACACGGTCGGAATTTCCGACCGTGTGTACGGGGCATAAGAGCGATTGTCACTGGGATAATTATGCAATTAACCCTTTAACTGCCACCACCCCGTTTAGACCGAGTCAGGGGAGACTCATAATTTTAGCAATACCAATTATAATTTTAGAATAAGCGTCTGCAACACACACTGCCACCACAGACAGGTCTGCTCAGAGGCCTTACTCTACAACAGCAGTGCTTTTTAACCACTTCCCACCCGGCCACTGCACATAAATGGCCAGGTGGGAGCTCTCTCCTTCTGAGTGGACATTCCTGAACATCCTTCAGAAGGAGCAGGATCGCGCCGGCACATCCCCACACAGCCGCACGATCCTGATACAGGCGTGTCCCCCGGAGACACGCCTCATCTCAGAGTGGAAGGAGGGCACTGTGATTTGCCCTCCTGATCCGCACAATGGCTGTGTCTAATCACAGCCATCGTAATGTAAACAGAGGGGGAGGGGTGGCATCTGACAGGGGATCCCGCCGATGCATGCCCACACAGCGGCGTGATCCAGATCTGCCTGTGCCCCCCAGAGACAGGAGAGTTGTACAAGACAGGAGGGCTCTGTGATTGGCCCTCCTGATCACATGACGACTGTGTCCAATCACAGTCGTCATGTAGTGTAAATAGAGAGCGCTTGTAACTGCTCTCATCTCTTCCTCTCCTCACACAGAGCCTATCAGTGAGGAGAGGAAGAGAGATCTGTGCTGCAGCCGGTAGATCAGTGAGTTTTTAGCTGTTTGTCTGCTGTTTACCCACTGATCACCCAGCTAGTGTCCCCAAAACACAGTGTCCCCAAAACAGTGAAAACACCTGTCATACGGTGAACATCTGCCTGTCAACAACTGGCACATCTAACTGCCAACAGCTGGCACATCTGTCCGCCAACAGCTGGCACATCAGCCTGTAAACAATTGGCACATCAGCCCGTCAACAGCTGGCACATCAGCCGTCCGCCATCTGACACATCTGGCGCCCACCATCATCAGGCACATCTGCCCGCCATCATCAGGCACATCTGCCTGCTAACATCAGGCACAGCCGCCCCAACATCTGGCAAAGGCACCCAACATCTGGCACATATGCCGCCCGCCATCTGACACATCTGCCACCCGCCAACATCAGGTACAGCTGCCCAGCATCTGGCACATCTGCCGCCTGCCATCTGGCACACTTGCCGCTCGCCATCTGACACATCTGCCCGCCAACATCAGGCACATCTGCCCACCAACATCAGGCACATCTAGCCACGCACCATCTGGCATTGTTTTTGTTAAGGATTGCTATCCACAAAGAAATTGGTGGCTCCTAGGTCAACAAGATTTTTCCAAAGGAGGATGGAAATGTTCTTGAAGTTAAGGATAAAGTTTGTAAACTAAGGAAATCAAGCTATTTCTCAAACCAGTTTCTGAACTGATCTTACTACTAACTTCTGAGGATGCATGGAAGGCATCAGTTGTTACCAGGCTTGAAGAGACATTCCTTCAGTGTTTTAATATAGTTTTTATCTGCTCTGACCATTTACCTTAGCTTAGGTTCCATATAATAGCCCATTGGCACTACTAATATTTCCTAAGGATTTTAAAATAATGTTTTAACCTTTTGCTGTTTCAATGCTATCCCATCAACCTCTTTTCTAAAAGCACAATTTATTTAGGTGTCTATTTAACATCTACATAATGCATACCATAAAAAATAAGAATTTTTGCATTGTTACATCATACACAGAAAGTATTTTTACCATAGTGTATTAATACATCAAATCAATAATTTACTTACAAAATGCACATACAGGTACATAAATCTACATATATATCTGACTCCCCTTTCCATCCACCACTCACATGGGACACTCCATAGGATCTAAATGTGCTTACTGGGGACAAAATGCCCCCATTTTAGCAGTTTCCAGTATCCTACAAGTAAAGGGTCTTAACCATTATTTGTAAAAAGTATTTTTCTATAAATAAGAGTTTCAAAATAGAACACTTCATGTGTTAATTTAATAATTATATATTTTCAGTCTGAGGAGTTAAATCCAAAGACAACTGTCAATACTTGTGCAAACTTAAGTCCCAGATGAGCTTGTTAGAGCAAGACTGGATTGTGTAATTCATGACTGGAGAATATCTTGTTAGGGTTTTATCTTTAGCCACAACTAATCCACCCATCTACAAGTATTGCTTTTCCTATTCACTTTATTAAGAGAAAAATCATGCCTGTCATACTACAAAGTATACCTGTGGGAAAAAAACTGAAAACTTGTGGGTCCTACTACTAACTTCAAACTTCATTGTAGAAACCTGGACACTCTCAAAACACCATCCTGTAGCCCTTTAGAATCAGGCACATCTACAACATTGATGTCTCAAAAAGTGTTGTAAAAACCAAGTGGAGTGGGTTTGCTTAAAATAACCTGCTCTGACTAGGAGCAGTTAAATTCCTACCACTGTCCTGGTAATCTATGTATTCATATTTACTTTCTACACTCAAGGTCATCATTAGGGATGAGCCAAACACCCCCTGATACGATGCGCACCAGAACATGTGAACAGGCAAAAAAATTGTGCGAACATGCGAACACCGTTAAAGTCTATGGGACACGAATGTGAAAAATTAAAAGTGTTAATTTTAAAGGCTTATATGCAAGTCATCGCCATGAAAAGTGTTTGGGGACCCAGGTACTGCCCCAGGGGACATGTATCAATGCAAAAAAAGTTTTTAAAACTACCTTTTTTTCAGGAGCAGTGATTTTATTAAAGCTTAAAGTGAAACAATAGTATTGAAATATTCCTTTAAATATCATGCCTGGGGGTCCCCTTAGTCTGCCTGTAAAGTGCCACATCTTTCTGATGTGTTTTACTGTGCCGCAGCAAAATTACATTTCTAAAGGAAAAGATGTGATTTAAAATTGCTTGCGGCTGTAATGTATTGCTGGATCCCGGCAACATAGATAAACATCAATGAAGAAATCAGAGTGGGTCCCCCCAGTCCATACCAGGCCCTTTGGGTCTGGTATGGACAGTAAGGGGAACTCCATGCCAAAATTAAAAAAATAAATGGTGTGGGCCTCCCAAAATCCATACCAGACCCGTATCCAAGCAGCCTGGCAGGCCAGAAAAGGGGGGAGAACAAGTGAGCGCACCCTTCCTGAACCATACCCGGCCACTTGAAATCACTATAGGAAGGGTGTTGATGGGGATAAGGGCCTCGTCCCCACAACCCTGGCCATTGGTTGTGGGGGTCTGCGGTGGGGGGCTTATCGGAATCTGGAAGCCTCCTTTAACAAGGGGGCCCCCAGATCCCACCCCCCATGTGAATGGGTAGGGGTTACATTGTACCCCTACCCATTCACCAAAAAAAATGTCAAAAAGTAAAAACCACAATACACAGTTTTTAACAATTCCTTTATTTAAAAAAAAAACCTGTCCTGCGATGTCCATCCATCTTCAATCACGACGCTGACGGACTCAAAAAATAGAAAAAAAAATGAAAGTACTCCGCCTCCATGGGAGGTGTCCCCCTGACTGCTTTGTTTTTTCGCTGTGACAGCTGTTATATAGGCAAGGGCTGGTGCACCCGCTGACGTAACTTGATGACCCCGCCCCCTCTGATGGAACATGAACGCGGAGTATTTTTGTCTTTTTTCTATTTCTTGGGTCCGTCGGCGCAGTGATTGAAGATGGATGGACATCACGGGACACTTTTTTTTTAACCATTTCAGCCCTGGAAGATTTGGCTACTCAATGACCAGGTAATTTTTTGCGATACAGCACTGCTTCATTTTAACTAACAATTGCGCTGTCATGTGACGCTGTACCCAAACAAAATTGACGTCCTTTTTTTTCTCACAAATAGAGCTTTCTTTTGTTAGTATTATATCACCTCTGCAGTTTTTATTTTTTGCGCTATAAACAAAAGAAAACAGAAAATTTTGAAAAAAAACACAATATCTTTTACTTTTTGCTATAATAAATATCCCAAATTAAAAAAAAATAAATGTTTTTCTCAGTTTAGGCCGATATGTATTGTTCTACATTTTTTTGGTAAAAAAAATCACAATAAGCGTTTGCGCAAAAGTTATAGCGTCTACAAAATAGGGGACAGATTTATGGCATTTTTATTATTATTATTTTCTTTTTACTAGTAATGGCGGTGATCTGCGATTTTTATCGGGACTGCGGACAAATTGGACACTTTTGACACATTTTTGAGACCATTGACAATTATACGGTGATCAGTGCTATAAAAATGCACTGATTACTGTATAAATGTCACTGGCAGGGAAAGGGTTAACACTAGGGAGCGATTAAGGGGTTAACTGTGTTCCCTAGGTGTGTTCTAACTGTAGGGGGAATGGGACTGATTAGGGGAGGAGAGATCAGTGTTCATACTTAGTATGAACACACGATTTGTCTCCTCTCCCCTGAGAGAACCGGGATTTGTGTCCTTACACACACAGTGCCGGTTCTCGCTCTGTCACCAGCAATCGCAGGTACCCGGTGGTCATCACTCCCACCGGGCACTCGCATCGGCTCTGGGCACATGCTGCGGGCGCACGTGCATGCCTCTTACAGCATCTTAAAGGGCTGATGTACAGTTATGACGGTTCGCCCAGGGAAGCCAACCTGCCACAGTACAACTGCGGTGGCTGGTCTGGAACTGGTTAATAAAGGAATTGTCAAAAACTGTATATTGTGGTTTTTACTTTTCGACACTTTTCTTGGTGAATGGGTAAGGGAACAATGTACCCCTACCTATTCACATAGGGGGGCTGGGATCTAGGGGCCCCCTTCCAGTTTCCGATAAGCCCCCCACCCACAGACCCTCACAACCACCAGGCCAGGGTTATGGGGATGAGGCCCTTGTCCCCATCAACATGGGAACAAACAGCCTGGTATGGCTCACTCGTCCCCCCCTATCGTGGCTTGCTCGGATAAGGGTCTGGTTATCACATACCTGGTAGAAGAGCCTGATTGGATGAGCAAGGCCTCCCTTACACCTCTGATTTAGGGCCTCTGATAGTGAGAACAAAAGGTGCCGAGGTACAGAGTCGCACAAGTGCTAAGAAGTCTTTAACCGGTAGTAGGACGGCTGTCCTAGTAAGGCTGGTGAAGGCACTGGAGACTTCAGCAGGAAGACCGACAGGCAGGCAGCAGGTGCAGATGGCAGCAACGAAGAAGCAAGGTCAGGCAGGCTGGGTCATACATAGCTAGGACAATCGGATGCAGGGTGCAGGCAGGATCATGGTCAGGAGGCAAACCAGACAGGAGCCAAGGAGAAGACAGGAGGATGGTCACAGGGCAAGCCGGGGTCAGTACTGGTGGAGATCAAGGGATGGTCAAGACAAGCCAAGTAGGTAACAGGAATCAAGATACAGGTTCTCAGTGTCAGGTGAGTACTTACCGAGGCCGAGATACCAAGAGCGGTTCACCCTTGCCACTACGCACACCCCGTCCCCTGGAGATGAAACAGGGAATGAGTGGCACTAAGGAGCACGGGCCACCAGCAGGTATGGGTCCCTTGTGGGAAACTGCAGAGCTGGGTCTGGGGATGCAGGAGTCCAGGAACCAGTGGAAGTCCCGTTGCTGGGAGGAGCAGACAAACTGTAAGCAAGCAAAGGGTCAAACACAGGCAATAAGCAAGACAAGTCCGTAGAACAGGCCAGGGGGTCAAACACTGGTATCAAGCAGAGGAAGTCCGTTAATCAGGCCGGGGGTCAAACACTGGTATCAAGCAGAGGAAGTCTGTTAATCAGGCCGGGAATCAAACACTGATATCAAGCAGAAGAAGTCCGTTAATCAGGCCGGGGGTCAAACACTGGTATCAAGCAGAGGAAGTCCGTTAATCAGGCCAGGGGTCAAACATTGGTATCAAGCAGAGGAAGTCCGTTAATCAGGCCGGGGGTCAATCCAGGAGAGAGGCAGCGTGGTGAGAGCAGTCCGGGTCACAACAGGAGATCAGGTGAGCATAAACAGGAAACAGGAAGCAACAGGAGCTGAAGACAAACCAGCAATCAGTATGGGTGCTGGAGCTGATTTAAATAGCCCCGCCAGAGTGTCATGGTGGGCGTGCATGAGTCACCGCTTGCACCCATGTGCTATCGCGCACGCGCTCGCGCCACTCAATCGGGCCGCGCACGCATGCGCTGAAGCGCCAATCCAGCATGCACGCGCCCAGGGACAGGATGAATGTGACTGGAGAGGACCCTTCTCTGATACTCAGGAAACAGGATGCACAGAAGCTGAAGACGAAGCAGCACTGGGGCTAGGTACTGGCTGCGCCTAAATAGACTCACTTGGCACCAGCGTCACTCACGAGTGCGCAAGAGCGTCGACGCGCACTGGGAATGCGTGACGGCTTCTGTTTGCATGCCAGTTCACGCATATGCACTTCTATGGGCCAAAGCCAGATTCCTACGGGCAACAGGAATGCATGTATTTCTGTGCCTCTTGTAGGGAGGCGAATCTCTCTGCTGGTATGCGCATCCTGACACTGGTATGGATTTCGGGGGAACCCCACGCCAATTTTTTTTTATTTGGCTTGGAGTTCCCCTTTAAATCTATGCCAGACCCAATGGGCCTGGTATGATTTTGGGGGGACACACCATTTTTTAAAATTTTGGCATGGAGTTCCCCTTAAAATCTATACGAGACCCAAAGGGCCTGGTAAGGACTGGGGGGGACCCATGCTTTTTTTTTTCCTAATTCTTCATAGGGTATAGGGTTCCCCTTAACCACTTCAATGCACTGTATTATAAACTGCACACTGCCTGCACTGTATATATATATATATATATATATATATATATATATATATATATATCTCACAAAAGTGAGTACAACCCTCACATTTTTGTAAATATTTTATTATATCTTTTCATTTGAAAACATTGAAGAAATTACGCTTTGCTACAATGTAAAGTAGTGAGTGTACATCTTGTATAAGTGTAAATTTGCTGTCCCCTCAAGATAACTCAACACACAGCCATTAATGCCTAATTTAATATAATATTTAGGAATAAAATTACTCATTTAGAAACCTTTCCAAATGACCACTTGAAAAGGTCATAATGTTGATGTTTAAACCTTTACCTTAAAGTTTATAGAAGGTAGCTATGTTAGGGTGATATACTTCTGTTTTACACTCTAATTAAATTGGCTTATTATAGAGACACAACATTTGTTCTTCCTTTTCTGACACATACATTTTTCTTCATTTTGTAAACCCAAAATGAATTTTCCTTACTACTTTAGACAAAAGGAATCCTTAACCATTAGACCATTTGTTCTCATCTTCTGCTCCCTTGAGGAAAAGCTCATAGTCATTTGTGTATGTTGTATGGTAAAAAAAAGCCAAAAAACAAAACAGATACAAACAATAAAAAATCAATAACTATTGCTACAATCACAGCACTGCCAACTACTGAAGTTGGGTCACAATTCTCTTTAAATTGTCACTATTGTATGGTAAATATAGCTTATTTTTAAATACACTGAACAGGTTACATTTTCAAAGATGCAGCAGCATTTACCCTTGATATCCACACACTGGGACTTAAAATTAATGGCATCAATAATTCCGTCAACTATGCTGAAAAAAAAGGTTCTTAAACCTTATGATATTTTTAAATAAAACTAAAATTAATAGACAATACATGCAATTTGGTACCTACATTTTTTGGTGTGAGACAAATAAAAGTATAAATTAAGTAAGTTGCTGGGCTTACATTTGCAACATTTAAGCAAGTCAATTTTTATTATATAACTATAATTTGAATCTTATGTGTGCCTTTAAATTGTCTATACATTTATCTACAGTATTCATTGTTACTTGTAACAAAACCATATTCACTAGACTCAAGCTAGGTATATATAACCAACTTTTTACCCATTTGAGTAACGCGGCTTTCACACTCTGTTAAAAAAACACATCAATCACATTGCAGCATTTATGCTATGTTTTGCTGCAGTGCGTTAAATTTGAAATTGTGTTTTCCCCATATCACTTATGAGATGTGATTTTCATGTGACTTCCCGGGTAACTATATAGTGCGACTTGCTTGCAGCTTTGATGTGACCCCAGTACGTCTTTACTGACAGAAGTCACATCAGCATTAGATAAGAAGCATTAGAGATTTAGGACCAGTGGACTCCTTGCTGCCTAAAAACTCTTCACCCAGACACATTCCATTCACTCTTGAGTGTAACAGAAACACACATTCCCAATCAAGTTTTTTGTGTGTTTTTTAATGCATAAACCCGCATTGCATGTTTGTAGCATGTCAAAATATGAGTCTGCTTTTCCGAAATGCTTGGCAATACGTGCATTTTCTGTGCTGGTTGCCTTGCCATGCATTCGGTAATGCACAGATGTGAATGCATAAAGTAAAATGTGGGTGCAGTGCTGATACAGTTTAAATTCCCAATTATATCTAAAAAAAGGAAAAAATGTAAAAATGTAAACCACAATTCTGAAATAGCGAAAACAATCTGAAAATAAAAAACTAAGGCAGAGTTCCAACCCAAAAGAGTTGGAATAACTGTATACAAATTAGAAGACAATATAATCACCAATATCGTACTATGAAGTAGATATAAAATGATAAAGTGTTCAAAAAAATTAAATAAACATATCAATGAGTAATACAATAGCTTCAGGCGTACATGTGTAAGCAATAACCAAAAACATTGAAATATTGATAAAAAATAAAAATTTTCCAAAAACAATGGTGGAAGAAAAAGTCTGAAAAAAAGAAAACTAAAGCAAAGTCCCAAAAGTGATAATTGAGAAATTGATACACAGTCCCAAATGGATAATCTTGTGATGAAAGGTTAACCAATAGATTTTCATAAAGATGTCCAAACCAAATATCAGAGAAAAATCGTGAAGTTGAATCCCTGCTCTGGAAGGTTTGACACCCAAAGTGAGTTTGTAATCTCCTTACCGACTCAAAAGACCATCAAGGTGGTCTCACCAAGCCCAGGGAATTCGGTCCCAAAAACCTGTATGCATTTCTAAAGCTGCTGGATCCGTGTCACTTCAAAAGACATAAGCAAGAAAGGCTCCCATAGTGTAGTATTTGAGTAAAAATGTAACGAGCTAAAAGATGGGCTAAAAGATAATGCACTTTCAAAATATAGCTTTCTATGCGCAATATATCACATCAGATCGGAATGGAGGCGTCTCATCCTTCATTCCGATCTGATGTGATATATTGCGCATTGAAAGCTATATCTTGTAAGTGCATTATCTTTTAGCCCATTAAATTTTTACTCAAAGAAACTCATGCTACCACAGAAGCCACAATTCACGCCAAGAGCAGTTACTAGTTCACAGAATGCCTTTTGTAAAGCTTCCGTTTTGCTTTCAATGAAGGGCAATGCAAATTCTTATCGAACAGCAGATATAGGCATGAATGCTCCTACTACAATGGGAACCATCCTGCTAGCAGATGTTTTCAGAAAGCATCAGCAACCTCTCTCCCATCGCTATCCCTGGATGCTGGTGGAAAAAGCCAAGACACCAGTGAGCTTAACAAGAATGCTACCTTGGCTAGATCGCTACGCAGATCACTTGATGGTGCATCTACTAATCAATGGCTTCAAGGAAGGTTTCTTTCCCCTCCTTCTCAGAGAAGGGATGCACCTTGGTTAAGAATTTATCTTCTGCTGTGGTTCATCCTGAAATTATTCGGGATAAGATCTCTAAAGAAGTTGTGGAAGGATGAGTAGCTGGTCCATTCCTTCACCCACCATTTCCAAATTTCTGGCTCTCCCCCTTGGGCATTGTTCCCAAAAAGGAACAAGGTAGCTTTAGGCTGATTCACCAGCTGTGCTATCCAGAGGATGCTTCACTTAATGATGAGGTTTCGGACATTGAAGCTCCTGTTTCATATTCATCTTTTGACGAAGAACTTGTATTGTTAAGACGCTTTGGACAGGGTGCATCGTTAGCGAAGGCAGACATCAAATCTGCCTTTCGCCTGCTACCCGTGCATCCACAAGGTTTTTTTTTACTTGGTTTCCACTTCCAGGATCGTTTCTGTTTTGATAAATGTATGCCCATGGGCTTTTTATTATCATGTTTTTATTTTGAGGCCTTTTCTTACATTGGGTTCTGAGGATACATTCCCTTTCAGGAGGTTTTCTACATTATTTAGAAGACTTTTTGTTCGTTAGTCCAGCAGATTCCCCCAAATGTTTTGAGTCACTGAATGAATTCTTTCATGTCTGTGAATCCTTCGGAGTTCCGCTTGCACATGAAAAGACGTTTTTTCCTCATTATTTTTGTCTAAGTGTTGATAAAAGAGCCCCAATCTTCTTCGGGTCTCTTTGCATTCGCAGCTAGAGTTATCCCAATAGCCAGAATCTTTTCTAGGCGATTTGCTTTGGCCGCCAAAGGTTTAAAAAAACTCTATTCACATGTTCACATCTCTAAAAGTGTCAAAGACTTAAAAGTTTGGGATTCTTTTCTTTGCAACTTTAATGGGTCAACCATCTGGCAACAATCTTTTATACAGGATTTTCAGTTGAATTTCTTTACTGATGCCACGGGTTCATCGGGCTTTGAAGCCTTTATGGATGGCCATTGGTGTGCCTCTGAATGGCACTCAAGTTGGTTGCATCAAGACATTTTGCATAACATAGTCCTCCTGGAGTTATTTCTAGTTATAGTTTCAATAGTGATTTTGCATAAGGATAACAAAGGTGTACTCTTTGCTATCAATATGCTATCATCTAAATCTGAACTGGTTATTAAACTGTTATGCTGTGTACACACGAGTGGACTTTTGATGGACTGAATCACGTCGGACTTTTCGACGGACTTGCGACGGAGTTCCGCCGGAGTTTCGCCGGAGTTCCGCTGAAACGGACTTGCCTACACATGATCACACCAAAGTCCGACCGTTTAGTACTGGGTGACGTACACCAGGTCCGAAGAAGCTGTAAAAAGTAGGTGTAATAGCGTGTGTCCCACCCTTTGGGCCCTTTCTGCTAATTTTGTGTTTACCTCGTGTTAGTAGAAGTTTGGTGAGAGACGATTCGCGCTTTTCAGACTCGTGTTTTTCAGATCGTTTAACAGTTGTTCAGTTTGTGCTTGTGAGGTTTGTATCTGCTTTTCAGTGCATGTAGTGAGTTAGCATTGGTTTATTTATTGCATTCTTGTCCGCTCATTGCTGGTTTTCAGCTCGCTCTTCACAGGCTTTGCTGTTCTTCAGTGCGTTCTGTTAAGTTCGTTCTGACCAGCCGACCGTTTTGAAGCCATGTTGCGTGTACGTACTCGTCGTAGAGTTCATGCTTTGCT
The DNA here is from genome assembly GCA_037952925.1 of Lithobates clamitans. Classification (NCBI taxonomy): domain Eukaryota; kingdom Metazoa; phylum Chordata; class Amphibia; order Anura; family Ranidae; genus Lithobates; species Lithobates clamitans. The sequence continues at coordinate 1,157,012 of JBBGZY010001913.1, read as the reverse complement.
TGGGGTTGGTGTTGGGGTTCATTCTTCAACCCAAGACCAGTCCATGAACTGGGTGGGGAGGAGTTCATGGACCAAGAATTGGTTGCTCCAGCGTGACCAATTCTCTCACATGCCTTTGCTTCGTGAGATCCGTGAGAATAATCCTGACGATTTCAGGAACTTTCTCAGGATGACCGACCCCGTTTTTCACCATTTGTTGGCTTTGCTGACCCCTTATATCAGCAGGCAGGAAACCTGCATGAGGCAAGCCATCACTCAAGAGCAGAGGCTAGTCGCCACGTTGCGGTACTTGGTGACTGGGAGAAGCCTGCAGGACCTCAAGTTCTTGACAGGCATCTCCCCCCAGGCTCTGGGGATCATTATCCCAGAGACCTGTTATGCTATAATTCAGGTCCTGCAGAAGGACTATATTAAGGTAAGATTTATCCTTTAACATCACATTTTATTGTATTTAATGTTTGCAAATGTATTGTATTTCTTTCCTCAATCCCTAATTACCATGATTGTAATATGCTGTGAATGTCCCCTTTTTGCTCATGCATGCTTATTTGCCTTCACTAACCTCCCCAGCATGCTTTGCTGGGCCCATAGCCACCTAGTCTAGTCACTTAACAATGTATTTTGTCAGCTCCATTGTAGTGCTTTAGCCTAAACACCCCCTTAAAATGTGTTCAAATGGTCTGTGTGTCGTTAAATTAATTTCTAAGCCCCCCTCCCCCTAAAATGTGTCCAAATGGTCTGTGTGTCATTAAATTAATTCCTAAGCCCCCCTCCCCCTAAAATGTGTCCAAATGGTTGTGTGTCGTTAAATTAATTTCTAAGCCCCCCTCCCCCTAAAATGTGTCCGAATGGTCTGTGTGTCACTAAACTAATTTCTAAGCCCCCCTAAAATGTGTCCAAATGGTCTGTGTGTCGTTAAATTAATTTCTAAGCCCCCCTCCCCCTAAAATGTGTCCAAATGGTCTGTGTGTCATTAAATTAATTCCTAAGCCCCCCTCCCCCTAAAATGTGTCCAAATGGTTGTGTGTCGTTAAATTAATTTCTAAGCCCCCCTCCCCCTAAAATGTGTCCGAATGGTCTGTGTGTCACTAAACTAATTTCTAAGCCCCCCTAAAATGTGTTTAAATGGTCTGTGTGTCATTAAATTAATTTATAAGCCCCCCCTTAAATGTTATCAATGGGTCGTCGGAGGGGGTGAGGAATCTGATAAGTGGGCCTTAGATTTTAGTATTTAAATAATTCTTAAAATTAATGTTATACTGATGTTGGGCAAGAATGTTTTTTGTGTAATGTGCTTGCAATGTTATGTGCAAAAGTACTTTTTTTTGTGTTTGACTCCCCAGTTTCCTTCAATGCCACAGGAATGGCAGACTGTGGCATCCCATTTTGCCATTTTCACAACTGCGGAGGGGCTATAGATGGGAAGCACGTCCACATCTTGCCACCACCCCATTCGGGGTCATACTATTTTAACTATAAGGGGTTTCATAGTATTGTGTTAATGGCGGTGGTGTCGGCACAATATGAATTTCTGTATGTGGACCTGGGGAAGAATGGCCGGATGTCGGATGGAGGAGTCTTCACCCAGATGAAGTTCTACCAGCTTTGTCTTCAGATGAAGCCTTTGGTCTGGGCGAGCACCTGATTAGGCCATTCTCCCAAAGGACCCTCACCCCGGAGAGTAGGGTTTTTAACTATTGGCTGGCCAGAGCGAGAAGAGTTGTGGAGAATGCCTTCGGGATAATGGCCAGCCGATTCCACCTGTTTCAGCAATCCACATGGCGGACTACAAACTTAATCACGTTGTCCTAGCATGCTGCATCCTGCACAATTTTTTACGCAAAAATTCAAGAAATTATCTTGCATCACTTGGGCCTGAGGCCGGACTTACAGAGAATCCTCTGATGGGCCTGCATGGCTTGGCCCCCCAAAGCGCCTGTGAAATTCAGGATAAATATGTTAATTTTTTTTACGGTAGGGGGGCCATTGCAATGCCAGATAATGTCTAATTTTTATGAATAAAAAATAACGATCAGATAAAATCTAGAAATGTATTTATTGCTTGCCTTTCTTTTTGTCTGTCTCCTAGGTTCTCCTAGTGCACTTGTAAGGCCAATTGTATTTTCCTTTAGTAAATAAGCCCGATTGTCACTGTAAACACCAAATACAGTAACTTACAAAACTGGTATTGAGCATTGAAAGAAGAAGGTACACATTGTTGATTCACAAACTTTTTAATCTGTGCACATTCACATGTGCGTTTATAAATTTTTTTTTAGAAAATATATATATATTTTTAAAAAAATTTTTTTTTTTTTTTTTTTTTTACAAACAGGCATAATATTTTTTATTTATTTTTTTTACAAACAGGCATTTTTTTTTTTTTTACAAACAGGCTTTATTACAAAATTTGTCAGCAAAAAAGGAAATGAAGAACATGATCGATGTTTTTTTAGGGAAAAAGGGATTAGATTCTCCCCAAAACATTGATCATGTTCTTCATTTCCTGCTGCATATTGTCCAGCCGATTACGCATGATGTCAATGGTATTGCGCATGGCATCAATATCCCCATTCCAGGCCATGATCTAGCCAATCAATCTTTTGGCGCTGTCCGTAGTAAATGCTTCCTCTTCCACAACCAGCACATCACCTAAAATTGATGAAAAAAACATGTATTTAGAAATATGCAGGCATACATAGATTACCTAAAGCTGGGGTGTCAGACACTCACCTGGTGGGGTGCCCATGTTGCCCACATCCTCATGTTGCCCACATCCTCCAGGCTGTCGAGGACGGGGGTCCCTGGGATCCTGCTGTCTGAGTCTTTTCTCCCCTATGAGAATTTAAAAAAAGATATACTTAGCACACAAATATTTGAGTCCAGAAATAGGAATATGAAACTTTGCTTAAAAGTGGTGTACAATTGTCTGTTTGGGAAGAGATCCAAGTTGAAGACATGATTAAAATTCCCTTTTAAACAAACTGCAATACTTTTTTGGCCAAGTTTCACAGATGGAGACACCCCAAGTATCCCCTGGAGCCACTGTGTGGGTTACCCTAAAAAATGTTCTCTGGTGTCCCACACTAGTGCTCCTGAGTCCAGATATGTAAACAGCTGCTGAGTGTCCTCTCCTTACATGCTAGCATTGGGCTAGCATTTCTTGTATCCCACATTGCTTTTATTTAATTTTTACCTGTTCCTGTGATCACTTTTATTGATTGGTGTTTACCATCTGAACTTTTATTCTTAATAAACCTCATTGGTTTTTGACCTGCACCATTGGAGTCCTTCTCCTTCCTTCTGCTTTACATGATCATTCCCTGGAGCCCTCACAGAACATCGTTGAAGATGGCTATTCAACAGGGGAGTACTTGGAGCCTTCACGGTCCAGGAGCTGAGGATACCACCTTGAACGGGTTCTTCCATCTGTGTCCAGTATATGAGTGACATATGATGAATACAACAACATCTGATATACATAATATAAGATCCCAAGCCTGTCTGATCCCTCTGTCGTATGGCATTTGGGGTCCATCACAGCTGGTAAGAGTACCCATTTATATCTTGAGTTCTGCTGTTGTTAACTACAGACAAGCCTTACACTGATTATCTCACGATTGGGATTACTCTCACCAGAGGAATATACCATTTAAGATTTTCTGTGGACATTCTTTCTCACACCCCCACTGGGTTATATTCAACATAGCCAATTTATATTGTTTTTTGGTTTCTTTTTTGATGTGTTATTTATTTTCTATTTTTTGTGATTTATTTTCACTTTTTAGTAGCGCTACACTATTATTATATTAATCTCCTTACATTCCACTGAATGAAGTTTGCTATTCATTCTAGTTTCAAAGGCATCTAGACAACAATGTCCTACACTTCTTTTAATAAGACAAATTACTAAGACCAAAATGTTGTTTAAACCCTGTATCAACTAAATACATTGTATATATTTTCAAACGATGTTTCCTATGAACGATTAGTGTTTACACGAACATGAAAGTAGCCATTTAAAACTGTACTGTTTAAAGAAAAGCACATGGAGCAGAATGCAAGTTAATAATCAGAATAGGAACACAGGACAAATACTTCATTTTTTGAAGAACTTTCTTTATTCTTCAGTACTGATCCGGCTCCCTCAATTTAAGGTCAGACCAGCATTTCCTCAAATGGTCTCTAGAGCGTCGTACCCCAAAATTCTGATGCAGGGTCTTCACCACTTTGGACATGATTTTGGCCTTGCGCAAATTTGCCTGGGTGTACGGTCCATGCTGCCCATCATGGTCGTTCCTCCACAAGATGTACACGATCTCCACCATCCCTTTAAAGGCCATATTGGAGGCCTTAAATATCCTCTTCCCGGATCGGGACGTTTTGGGCTCCGGGCTTTCCTCATTACTGGAAGAATTAGCACACACCTGCTGTGTCTCCGCCATGTTGCTCCTACTGCGCACCATAGAAGGAGCAGGGAATATTCATGAAAAAGAATGTCAGGGTGGGCGACGCAGGCGGAGTTTCACGCATGCGCACTGTATATAAATCTGACATGCAAGTGCCGTATGTGCACAGAGGAAATAGGAACGGAAGTTGCGAGCGACCGAAACAAAGGTAATTTTTATACAAATTTTCGAACATCAGTGGCCTATACTGCTTATACATTGAGGCCTGTATTGGGATAAGATTATGAGAGTTTAGGCTAACATTAGTGTTTTTGTCTTGTGTATTGTCTTTCAGAAAAAATGAATAATAAGTTTAAGGACCCTGAATTCATGTCACAATTTATTGACAAGTACAGGGAGATGAGTAATCTGTGGGAGGTCAAGCACAGTGCATATTACAACAAACCAGTAAGGAAGGCAACGCTGGAGAGACTTCTGACATTTGTGCAGACTTTGATCCCAGAAGCAACCTTGGAGATTTTGGAACGTAAAATTGGGATCTTGAGGAATATGTACAGGAGGGAGCATAACAAGATCCAGGCTTCCCTGAGATCAGGAGCATCAGCAGATGATGTGTATGTACCCAAGCTGTGGTACTTTGAAAAACTGCGTTTTCTTGACGACCAGACTGAAGCCAGGGAACTGCTTTCAACCCTTCCCTCCACATTTCCTTCCACCCTTCCCTCCACCCCGGCAGAGGCTGATGAGGAACAACCTGGGCCTTCCATCCTGGAAGAACCGGATGGGCCCAGCTGGAGCTAGGTATATTATTTTTAGACATATTTAGTGGCCTAATATTAATTATGTTAACTAGATGTTATAATTTATTAACTATTAAGGATTTTATCCAAAAAATGATGTATACATATCAATCGACAGTAGTGGCTAAAAATGTTTGTCACCAGCTTGAAAAAAAGGTGGGGTCAGAATGATACTCTTTTATATGTATTAACATTGAATTTGCAAGTCATGAGCTGAAAATTGTGTGTGATTGATGAACCAAAAACTAAAACTATGTCCCTTTTCTATACACAGGATGAGCTCAGCCAGGAGGAAGTTCTGGAAAGTGGCAGGCAGGAGGAGGCTGGGCCCAGAGACAGCCAGGAGGTGGGCAGGCCCAGTGTCAGCCAGGATGTGGCCGGGCCCAGTAAGAGCCTCACCCAATCGCAGGTGCCTCCCCTCCACATGCAAACAAAAAGGCCCAGGAATCGGACGGTGACACAGGAGGCATCACTGCGCCTCATTAGAGAAGCTACAGAGGTCCTGAGGAGCCCACTTGATGCTGAAAAGGCCTATGGATGCTATATAGCGACCAGGTTATTCGAATGTGAGAGGGACCAATGCCTCCTCTGTGAACAACTTATTAGTGATGCCCTTCACAAGGCGCTGAAGGGCGAGTTAACTGCCAACAGCAAAATATATGATCTTACCCATCCTCCTCTTTCTCCTCCTCCTTCTGTCACAAGTCCACCATCAGAGCCGCAGCCTCCAAGGAAGGCTGCAGGGAAGGGTGCAGGGAAGGCATCAGGGAAGGGTGCAGGGAAGGCTGCAGGGCAACGTGGAGGGAAGGCTGCAGCACAGAGAAGAACGTGATGACCTGGGTTCAGTCTGGTCTGACAGAAGACGCAGGCTGGTGTAGTACCATAGCCTGGGGACATATATGTCATCTGCTGCTGGTCTTGATCTCTGGGATTCCTGGACCACATTGTGCTCCCTATTATATGGACTCCTCAAGATCCCAATTTTCTTTTCCAAAGACTTGATGTGTGCCCTGGGGCCAAAAGGCTTAACAAATTCAAAAAGTTTCTCCAGCGTTGCCTTCATCTTTATTTTGTTAACCAGAATAAATGGATATTTTATTTTCTGAAAATACTTGCCTATGTGTTTTTATTCAAATACATTTCTAAGAGACAATGTCAAACTAACAAGGGACAACAACCTCCTTGAGGTTCCAAAAAAAACAAAAATATAATGTTATTGTGTTAACTTCACACAAAATTATAAAACATTAATAATGTTATTGTGTTAACTTGACACACAAAAAAAACATTATTAATGTTATTGTGTTAACCTGACACACAAAAAAATAAAACATTATTAATGTTATTGTGTTAACTTGACACACAAAAAATAAAACATTAATAATGTTATTGTGTTAACTTGACACACAAAAAAATAAAACATTAATGTTATTGTGGTAACTTGACACACAAAAAAAATATGGAGATCACTAGAAAATAAGTTATGAATAATCATAAAAAAGATCTTGATTAAATCAAAAATAATAAAAGATGACTCAAAAAATACATTTGTAAACATTATTATGGAGATCAGGCTTTTAAAAAATACAATATCATTCATGAGATTATGAGAAATAATCCAGAAATCTGTTTGTGAGAACTCTGTGTGAATATGAGCAGAAAAACAACTTTGTTCTTCTAGCATTATAAAGAAGACAATAATGCGCTGCATTAAACAATCACAGATTTTGCAGCATGAGGAATGTGCTAGCTCCAATACGAACACTAGTTTTACCAAACCAAGAGCTTCTGTCTCGTATTTGCTTCAGAGCATGCGTCGATTTTCTCGTTAGGGACTGGGTCTGGCGGAGTTCCGGCGGAAAGATTTGAAACATGTTCCAAATCTAAAGTCCGTCTGATTTTCGACCGAAAATGTCCACTGCAGGTCCGATGAAGCCCACACACGGTCGGATTGTCCGACGGATTTGTCCCGTGTTACATTGCATGAGATTCAATATCTGGTTTAAAGCAAGACACATATCCGGAATACATAATAACATAGCTGACGCTTTATCTCGTTCACAGTTCGAGAGACTCCAGGAATTGGCTCCATCGGCGGATCCGTGCAGCACCCCTTGCCAAGACTTCCTCTGGGGCTTGATTTGGGATTGATATCTGCTAATCTCAGGAATTCGGTGTCACAGAAGACATGGCGGGAATATAGGCTGGCCTGGTCCAGATAGTGTTCTTTTTGCTCTAACATGTTTTTAGATGCTATGGAAGCTTAGTCTTGCCTCAGTGAGTAAGGTATTGGCAGGTGTTTCTTTTTTTCTTAAATTTGCAATCCTGTCAGCTTTAACTTTCTTTAACTTTCAGGTTAACCAGACCCTCAAAGGATTCAAATAAGCACGCCCTACTCGGGATTCAAGACGTCCGATTTCGGTTAATTTGTTGATTAAACTGCTTTTAGTCTTAGAGCCGTTTGTTTTTCTCAATATGAGCTCTTACTTTTTAGAGCGGCCTTTTCAATTACACTTTTTGGTGCTCTAGTAGTTGGGGAGTGTAAAGCTCACAATAAATCATCTTCATCCTTTCTAATGTTTTTGCATGTATCTCTGGAAGCGGATTGTTTGCATCTATTTATCTGTAGGTCAAAAACTTTTGGTTTGGGTAATGGTCGGTGAATCTCTCTGGGTAAATCTCCCAATCCTCTAGTGTGCCCGGTGTCCCATATTGCTAGGTATATGTTGGTCAGACCCTCATCCAATAGTTATTTTTTTTATCCATCGGGACTTTTCTCCTTTGACGAGATATCAGTTTTCTGCTGTGCTATTTTCATGCCTTAAGCACCTTAACCTCTCAGGTTTCCAATTCTCATCACATTCCTTTAAGATTGGGGCTGCTACTACAGCTAATTCATTGCGTTTCTCCCCAGATGTTCAAAAAAGGGTTGGCCATTGGGCAAGTAAAAATACAAAATATATGTCTGTCCGTTAATTTTATCATTTTCTCTTTCAGATTCATCTTAATGCACAAGCTGGATAGTAGGCCATTTCTACATTTTCTGGGCTGAGAAGCAGACAGGATCCAGGATTTACTCAAGCAATTTAGGTCTGGATGTCAATAAGTTTATAGGTTTATGCTCAGGCATTAGGGGCCTAAGATGGTGCAATCTTAGATACCACTTCATTCATTTGTCCAACATTTGTCCTTCTCCCCATGTTCTAGTTATTCACGTCGGAGCAAGTGACATTGGTAAATTTAAAACCTGGCAACGGTTATGCGAACTGAAAAGAGATTTTTATGCTATTAAGCTTTTGTTTCCACTTGGATGAATTAAGAATGTATCATCGCATAGTGGTCATGCGGATACAGGATAAATTGTGTGTGCCACGTCTAATATCAATTGTTTAGAGAACGTGAAAGTGTGGGCAGGCACCAAGACTTTTTAGGCACAATAAAGATACTTATATCATTAAAGTCTAATTTTTATTATTTCAAAAATATTGTACTAAAAACGGGGAGAGACAAAGATAGGATTAAAACTGAATATGATATACATCATTTACAGAATATGCACTCCATACACAATAATTCGGAAGACAACGGAACTACAGGATCAGTAAGAGACAAAGACAACTTATTGATCTATATAGTTACAGTACATATCGTTGAGTCAAACGCCATGTGATGGTGGTAGTCAAATTCTGTATAAGCTCATAAGCTCGACATGTTACGCGCCTTAGCGCTTCTTCAGGAGCATACAAAACGACAACTGTAATGAATAATACACTATTAACAGAATTTCCAAAATATTTTTGTATGTGTAGAATATGAACGTTTCCATATAGGTCAAAGAATAATATATGGAGGCTGTTTAGGGAGAACACCAGGGGAACATCGGTACTGCAAACATATCAGGCCGGGGAAGGGGCAATGTGGGGACGGATGTAACATAGTACAGATATATAGTATAAAAATAGGGAAGGTAGATAAATATAATATAGCATTATACTAGGTAAGGTACAGGGAGGGAAGGGGGAGGGGGTGTCAGAAGGGGGACTGTAGTAGGGAAGGGAAGAAAAGCAGGAAAGGGAAGGGAAGGGAAGAAAGGCAGGGGAGGGAGGGGGGGGGGAGGGGGGAGGGGAAGGGGGGAGAAAGGAAAGGGAGAGGGAGGGACCAGGGGAAGGGAGGGGGAGGGAACGGAATAGAGGGGGGGAGGGGAAAAAAAGGGGGGGGGGAAGGGGGAGGAGGAGGAGAGGAGGGGGGGGGAAAGGGGGAGAAGGGAAAGAAGGGGGAGGAGGGGGGGAGGGGGGAGGAAGAAAGAGCATGGAAGGGAGGAAGGGGGGGAGGGGGGGGAAAGAAAGATGGATGAATGGGTATAATATTGACAAATAGACTATGAAGTGTGTATATGGTAATTAGTATATATATATATATGTACATATCTAGTAAACAATATATATATATGATTCCCAGTGCAAGATAGTGGGGATCACATGTCCATTGGGGGGTAGCTTATTGGAGTAAAATATAATATAATAAAACTTACCCTGGTCAATGTAGAAACTATAGTTTAAGACAGGGGGAAGATGGAAAACAAAACCTCAGCCGTTTCCTAAATAGACAAATGTGGTTCCCAGCAATTAGGTGGAATAGGGGAGAAAGAATTGTCGGTCACAGACTGACTTATAAGTTTCATCAGGGTATATGGACATAATAGTTTCCTAGGGTGCTGTGCGGTTCTGTCCCCAGTCTTGCTGAGTCTGTTGAGGTAGGTAAAGAGCGGTAATAAAGTAAGATGACATCTAAATTGGGTGAAGATAAGAAGGGGATACTGGCAGTAAACGCTTACCTAATTGTAGAACTTGTAGATATAGCAGTTGGTGGTGGAACGTTAGACCGCCATCACACCACAGATAGTGGTTAGTGCAGAGTGTACAGCAAGAGACGCCAGTGACGGCGTCTCTTGTACACCCGCCCCGCCTGTAGTCACCAATCGGCGTAGCCGACGTGACGTCATTCAGGCCGGCCGCTGGCGCGTACTGCGCATGTCCCGATTCCCGGCGCAGATCAGAGAACCGATAGAGCGTCGGGAAGGGGGACGGCAGTCGCGTCCAGGTATCCAGGCAACCAGAGGGGGCCGGGCCTGCCGTGCCGACTCCTCTTCCCCCAGCGGACAGAGCATACAGCAGCACAAGGAGGGGATGAAACGGGCGGTGACGTCCCGAACATCCCAGCCAATTAGGGATGCGGGGAGGTCCCTCGCCATAACCCCACCCCTCCAGGGCCGCAGATGGGTGTCCGTCCACAAGGAAGAAAGGGGGAGAGGAGGATAGCACAAGCCCGCCCGAGCCACCATGGCAGTCACAGAATTTGCAGCATGAGGAATGTGCTAGCTCCAATACGAACACTAGTTTTACCAAACCAAGCGCTTCTGTCTCGTATTTGCTTCAGAGCATGCGTCGATTTTCTCGTTAGGGACTGGGTCTGGCGGAGTTCTGGCGGAAAGATTTGAAACATGTTCCAAATCTAAAGTCCGTCTGATTTTCGACCGAAAATGTCCACTGCAGGTCCGATGAAGCCCACACACGGTCGGATTGTCCGACGGATTTGTCCCGTGTTACATTGCATGAGATTCAATATCTGGTTTAAAGCAAGACACATATCCAGAATACATAATAACATAGCTGACACTTTATCTCGTTCACAGTTCGAGAGACTCCAGGAATTGGCTCCATCGGCGGATCCGTGCAGCACCCCTTGCCAAGACTTCCTCTGGGGCTTGATTTGGGATTGATATCTGCTAATCTCAGGAATTCGGTGTCACAGAAGACATGGCGGGAATATAGGCTGGCCTGGTCCAGATAGTGTTCTTTTTGCTCTAACATGTTTTTAGATGCTATGGAAGCTTAGTCTTGCCTCAGTGAGTAAGGTATTGGCAGGTGTTTCTTTTTTTCTTAAATTTGCAATCCTGTCAGCTTTAACTTTCTTTAACTTTCAGGTTAACCAGACCCTCAAAGGATTCAAATAAGCACGCCCTACTCGGGATTCAAGACGTCCGATTTCGGTTAATTTGTTGATTAAACTGCTTTTAGTCTTAGAGCCGTTTGTTTTTCTCAATATGAGCTCTTACTTTTTAGAGCGGCCTTTTCAATTACACTTTTTGGTGCTCTAGTAGTTGGGGAGTGTAAAGCTCACAATAAATCATCTTCATCCTTTCTAATGTTTTTGCATGTATCTCTGGAAGCGGATTGTTTGCATCTATTTATCTGTAGGTCAAAAACTTTTGGTTTGGGTAATGGTCGGTGAATCTCTCTGGGTAAATCTCCCAATCCTCTAGTGTGCCCGGTGTCCCATATTGCTAGGTATATGTTGGTCAGACCCTCATCCAATAGTTATTTTTTTTATCCATCGGGACTTTTCTCCTTTGACGAGATATCAGTTTTCTGCTGTGCTATTTTCATGCCTTAAGCACCTTAACCTCTCAGGTTTCCAATTCTCATCACATTCCTTTAAGATTGGGGCTGCTACTACAGCTAATTCATTGCGTTTCTCCCCAGATGTTCAAAAAAGGGTTGGCCATTGGGCAAGTAAAAATACAAAATATATGTCTGTCCGTTAATTTTATCATTTTCTCTTTCAGATTCATCTTAATGCACAAGCTGGATAGTAGGCCATTTCTACATTTTCTGGGCTGAGAAGCAGACAGGATCCAGGATTTACTCAAGCAATTTAGGTCTGGATGTCAATAAGTTTATAGGTTTATGCTCAGGCATTAGGGGCCTAAGATGGTGCAATCTTAGATACCACTTAATTCATTTGTCCAACATTTGTCCTTCTCCCCATGTTCTAGTTATTCACGTCGGAGCAAGTGACATTGGTAAATTTAAAACCTGGCAACGGTTATGCGAACTGAAAAGAGATTTTTATGCTATTAAGCTTTTGTTTCCACTTACCTTTTTGGCTTTCTCCGAAATGATTCCAAGGCTCCTTTGGTCTCCTTTCGGTAATTTATTTTATGTAGATATAATTAGATATAATTAGGGTACTGTCCATATTTTTTTAGTATCAGGTGGTTTGTCATTCCGCCAGATGGAGCAGGAAGGTTTTGTGCCTGGGTTATTCAGGAATGATTTAGTACACTTGTCTGAAATTGGTGTGGACATATTCAATATAGGCCTTCAAAGTTTGATTGAAAGTGCCACGGTGTTGGGGGGACCTCAGCCAGCAGGTTCCCTTCTGGCCTTGGTCGGTGGGGAATAGTCATCCAGCATTGTCTGGATGGACACCGTGTAATTTTTGTGTTAATGTATTATAGCCAGGATGGCTTCATATTTTATTTGAATTTATCATTAATACGTTATCAGGTTACCCCTTGAACAACACCGTGGCCTATGTTAAAATTTTGCCAAACAAATAAATATTTATAAAAAGAAAGAAATGCTTGTTGGTCTTTTATTTGTATTAAATAATACCTTTGTTCTAGCCCATGCTTCACACTCCATGACCAAAAAAGTTTTTGAGCTACTTTGGGGCATCTGTCAAGCGTAGGGTAGCCCATTCAAGTGAATCAGCTGCCTTATGTGCGATACACGTACAGAGGGGCAACACTTGTTTGTGAATGTACTTGGGAGGAGAGTTTTTAGGCAGCAAGGATGACCTAGGAGAAGAGGGTAAGGTTATCAAAGTCACATAGGATTTTTTTTGTGAGTTATTATAGAAGTCTATGGGGCTGAAATCACACTGGAGTTGCTCCAAAGTCTTGCAGGAACCTTTTCCAAAATCACACTGTGCTCAGTCGCGTTGGTTAGGATTGGAATCAATGAAAACAATGTGATTTCCCTTGTTATATGATTCAGAAGTCACACACTTCCCACAGGTGCAATGCGTTTTTCATGCATTTTTATGTGTTTTTGTAGCGGTTTCCATTCATTTCTTTTTTTTTTTCAAAAAGTTTTTATTTCGCTTTTCAACATACGATAAAAGGTATAAAATATAGTATTGTATACAGACATTTTGATATTCTTGTACATTCACAGATAAGAGAGACATTTCGGTATTAACTCAAGTCTAAAAAAAGGGGGGACAATAATTTTCAGGAGTATATGCCTATAAGGGATGGTTGAATGGACAAAATTAGACAGATCCTAACAGAGTAGATAGTTGACTAATATGGTAGATGCCTGGATGGATCCGATTAGACAGTCTCTGTGAATACTAGATTATTTAATATCAATGAGATACCTGTAAGTGGGAAAAGAACTCAAACTAGGGGAGGGGGGGGCCATGTGATGTATGAGAAAGAGACGGTTGGTGGGGGTATAGTATCTGATCGATCATAAACATTTTACCATATTAAGAAAATTATGAAAATAGGGTAGCTGGTAATATTCGGTTACATGAAGAACTGTTGGCGATCTTGGATTAGTGAGTTCAGTGGCCTATGCCGTGTCCAGGATGGTTTAGGATAATTTAGGAGGTCACCTCTTATGGGGGGATTTTCTTGTTTTGCATCGGCTGGTAGGAGTCGTGGTAGGAGAAGGTGGATTGGCTCACATTTGCTATTTCCTCTTGGGAGAGAGATGAGAGCATAAAGGTGTGCCATTTAGAGTGAAAGCGGTCTGAGGAGGTTTTCTGTTTGAAGTCCGTATTAATGCGGTCTTTGATAAGTAGATGTGAGAGCTCTGGTTTGACTTGGATGATGTTGGGGTGCGATAGAGAGATCCAGTTTTTCAAGATGGTTCTTCTTGCGATTAGAAGACAGGTCAGGGACCACCCTTTGTGTGAGGCATTGACTTTTAAATTCCCTGAGGGGCTTGTGTCGCTGTCAGCGTATTTTGACCAGGGTAGGAGTATTGGGTCCCAGTAGCCGAAGATGAGGAGTAGCGGGTCCTTGGGTAGTTTTAATAGGGTCACTTCGAATATGTAGGCCAGAACTTGGTCCCAAAAAGTTGAGATATAGGAGCAGTCCCAGAAGCGATGGGCCAGGGAAGGTTTCCGGATGTGGCATAGTGGGCAGAAGGCTTTGCTCATGTCTGTTTTTGACGATGAAAAGGGCATATAAGCTCTGTGGGCTATTTTCAATTGCGTTTCTCTCCATACTTCATTGGGTGTTAGCTTTTGTACGGAGTTGAGGCCTTGCAAGATTTTTTTCACTAAGTTTGAATCCGGGAAGTCTTTATTCCAGTTTTTTATCAATGATGCTGAAAGAGGTGGAGATGATTTATATAGGAGGGGTTTGTAGATGTCCGAGGTTTTGTATGAGTTGTTTGATATCATTAGGTCTATGATGTTTGTTGGAAACCTTTTATCTGCTTGTTTACATGTCTCCCTTAAGAAGCTAATGCATTGCCCATAGTGGAAGGTGTGCATAGTGGGTAGAGCGAAGGTTTCCGCAATGTTGGTAAATGGCAGTGGTCGACCCGTCTGAATGTTGCAAAGGGAGGAGAATTTTGTTAGGCCTTTCCGTTCCCATATTTTGAAAGGTTTATGTTCTAGTCCCTGTGGGAAGGCCGGATTTCCTTGGATCGGGAGATGAGATGACACGAAAGGAGATATCTTAAGTTTTTTCCTTGCTTCTCACCAAGCCACCGCTGTGTCTCTTAATAATAGATTGTGTTAGTGAGGGGGGGGGACTGACTTCCATCTGCGGTGTAGGAGGCCCACTAACGAGTAAGGGTGGGCCATGTCGGCTTCCAGGGAGAAATTTGAGTAGCGGGAGGATTGCGTTATCCAGTCTATGCTGGTTCTAAGCAAGCATGCTATATTATACATTCTAATGTGTGGTAAACTGATGCCCCCTTCGCGCCTGGGAAGATGTAGTTTTTTTAGAGCTATACGTGGTCTTTTGTTTCGCCAAAGGAATTTTGATAAGGAGGAATTGAGCGAAGTCACATCCTTATCAAGAAGTAGTAGCGGAATAGTTTGCAGTGGGTATAGTAGTCTTGCGAAACTGACCATTTTTATTAGGTGACATCTTCCCAAGAGCGAGAGGGGCAGGTCCATCCAGGCATTTAATTCTTGAGATATTTTCGACAGCAAAGGAGGGTAATTTAGGTGGTACAGTGATGAAGGGAGTTTTCCTATTTTTATCCCTAAATAGGTGATATGGGATTTCGCGACCGGGAAAATAGATTGTTGGGTCCATTGTAGTACAGAGTGGGTGCCGATGGGGAGAATTTCGCTTTTGCTGTAATTGATGCGAAGGCCAGAGCACAAGCGGAATTCATCAAACACCCTTTTAATGGTTATCATATCTGAGGGGGGGTTGGCCGAAAATATGAGGACATCATCAGCAAATAGGGATGTGCGTAGATCATGCGTGCCTATTTTTATGCCATGTAAGGGGGCTGTTAGTGTTAGATATCTGGATAGGGGTTCTAGGGCGATGTTAAAAAGGAGCGGGGATAGAGGACATCCTTGGCGAGTGCCCTTGTGAAGACGAAATTCTTCTGACATGAGGCCTGCTACCACTAATTTCGCTGATGGGGCTGTGTACATGGCAGTGATGAGGTGGTGGAATGGGCCAGTAAATCCCATCTCTGACATTGTCATAGATAGCCAGTCGAAACTAACGTTGTCAAAGGCCTTTTCTGCGTCTAATGTGATAATGGCGTGGTTAGTGTTTGGGTGATGAAGTGCATGTTCTAGGACCATCATGACTTTTCGAATATTGAGGGTGGCGGTTCTACCTTTTACGAAGCCTGATTGAGCGGGGTGAATTAAAGAGGGAATAATATCTGCCAGCCTGGTGGCTATAATTTTTGAGAGGATTTTCACGTCTAGGTTGAGAAGTGATATGGTCCTGTATGAGCCTGGTTCTTGGGGGTCTTTGCCCTTTTTAGATAGTAATTTTATAAGAGCCTGGTTCCCCGACTGTATGTACGCACCCCCTGACCAGATATTCCGGTATACTTGGAGGAGGGTGGGTTCCAGAAGGGGTTGTAGGGTCCTGTAAAATTCACTAGTGAAGCCGTCTGGGCCTGGGGCCTTGGAGAGAGTCAAGTGGCGGATGGTTGTTGATATTTCGGTGGGGGTTATAGGAGCGTTAAGGGTTTCTAGTTGTAGTGTGGAAATCTTAGGCATGTTTATTTTCCCTAGAAAAGCGCGTGCTTTTTGTGTATCTATGGGATCTGGGGCGTAGAGTGTAGAGTAAAATTGTTGCATGACTTTGTTAATTGCTTGTGGAGTGGAATGAAGGGTGCCTGTACTGTCGCGGAGTGATGTAATGTGGGTAGGGCGGAACGGGCCTTTGCATAGTCTGGATAAGAGTTTACCCGCTTTGTTTCCAAATTTGTGAAAGGTGGCTTCTAAGTAAGCCTGTTTGGTGTGTTCAAGGGTGTTTACCCATGTGTCGAAATCCCTTTTTGCTGCCTGCCATTCCAATCGATTGGCTGGAGAGTCTGTGGTGTATGATGCTCATTGTGCCTGGTGTAGGCGTGAGCTGGCTGCTTTATATTTAGACAGGATGTTGCGTTTAAAGGAGGTTGCATAGGAGATGATACGGCCTCTTAGGAAAGCTTTACCGGCGTCCCAGAATAGGTTGGGGTCCTGTATGTGGGGGGCATTGTTTGAAGAGTATTCCGTCCATGCATCGGACATGTATTGTTGGAAGTCAGTGTTATTATGAAGGAAGGAAGGGAACCGCCAGATGTTGGGATGTGGGGGTAAGTTTAGATTATCGAGAGTTACCTCTATAGGTGCGTGGTCGGAGATGGTTATGTCGTGTATTGTGGTGTTCTGGAGGAAAGGGATTAAGTTGTCAGAGCCAAAGAGATAGTCTATCCTTGTGAATACTTTGTGTGGGTTGGAGTAGAATGTGAATTCCCTGTCTGTTGGGTGGGAGAGGCGCCAAAGATCCTGGAGATGGATAGATTCCATGGTGTTTGCGAAGAGGGAAGGGGCGGGAGGGTTAATGCGTAGATTTGGACTTTTTGGTGAGGATCTGTCGTCTATCTGATGGAGGGTGTCATTGAAGTCCCCTCCGATTAGGTGGGGGAGGTGAGTGTTTTCTAGAAGCCAACTGGAGAGCTCGGAATAGAATTGCTTGCTTGGGCTGTTGGGGGCATAGACGTTCGTGATTATGAGCTCTTTGGAGCCTATTTTGACATGTGTAGTGAGCAAACGGCCCTGGTTATCAGTTTTTGTCGACAGGATTGAGCAGGGGAGATTTTTGTGTATGAGTAGGAGGACGCCAGCTTTGCGTCCTGCTGCCTCAGAGCCTAGAACAGTGCCAACCCAGAGCTTCTTCATACGATGGAAGTCTGGGGCTGATAGGTGTGACTCCTGGAGTAGGGCTATATCAGTTTTGAGCCGTTTAAGATGCCTAAGAATTTTCATTCTTTTTTGGGGGGATCTGAGACCCTTCACGTTCCAGGAGATTATTTTCATGTTAGGGGGGGCTTGTGAGGGGTATGAGCAGATAATGTCAATTTACCATTTTGTGGATGGTGAGTTGAAATACCAACTATGGCAAGAAGCATGCCATTTTCATAATGATCAAGAGGCACATTAGATGTGTGGGGGAGATGGTGTGGGCCCTGTAGAAGGGGGTAGAAGGAGGGGGGGTATGCCATAGAGGGGAGGCAACATAAAGGATAACATAACCATTAAGCCTGAGAACTTCACTTTTTTTCCACATGGATTCACTGTGTATGTCAACTCCCATAACAGGACAGTTACGGTTTGGGGCCCAATTGGCCCGTGGAAGGGTGACAGGCGTCTATACATGCGCTTGAAGCTAGAATTTAGGGGGGGGGAATGCATGTTGCCGTACACAGTGAGGCCAGGAGGACATAACCGTATAAGAAAACTGTGTTCAAACAAGTATTGTCTGAGAGAAAAAAAGAAAAAATAATAATAACTCTGAGAACTGAGAACAGTCATAATAATATGGCATTATACATTACGTGATACCGTAAAAGGAAGGTAGAGAACCTGAGAAGGGACAAGTTGGGGAACTGTCCGTAGATTGGGTAGCCCGTGATGGCGGTTGCAATTTTCAGTTCAGCGAGGAGTGAAGCGATGCTGGTCCTGAAATGAGGATCTGAAGCGTTTGGGAGAGTCTTTGCGTGGGCTCCGTTGGTCCAGGGAGCGGTTGAGTGGGGTGCCCTTGGAGGGGATGTGCTGTTGAGTGTTGGAGAGTAACGATCGCACGTAGGCTTCCGTTTCTGGTGGATCCTGAAAGGATAGCTGGTCACCGCTGGGTGTCTTGAGGCGTAGGGTGGCTGGGAATGCTAGAGTGAATTTGATTTGTTGCTTGAAGAGTTCTGTGCATATCTGTTGGAAGGCTTTGCATTTTTTGGAGACCTCGATGGAGTAGTCGGCAAAAATCAGAACCTTCACACCATCAATTTGGAGTGTGCGGGTTTGTCTAAATTTTTGGAGAATGAGAGCTTTGTCAGAGTAGTTTAGATATTTAGCAATGATGGGGCGAGGGTTATTACGCTCTTCATTATAAGGTCCCATTCTGTGGGCGCGTTCTACCGTGCAGGGGCCTGTTAGGCCTAGCGCCTCAGGGATGCGTTGGGAGCAAAAGTCTGATAAAGCAGATGATTGTAGCGATTCGGGTATCCCTGCGAATCGCAGGTTGCTCCTTCTGGACCTATTTTCCAAATCGTCAAGTTTTTGTATTATGTTTTGGTTTGTCTTGTCCTCCGCTTGTTCTGTGGCTTGGGCTTGGTACATCTCTTCTTCCATACTTGAAAGGCGGTGTTCTAGCTCATGTAGCCTGGTGTTATGTTCTCCTAGCTGGGCCTTAATTTGTTTCATCCACGCATTTACAGCTTTTTCCACAGATGTTGAAATCATGGGGGACAGGAGAGCTGCTACTGCCTGTGCTATGCGCTCTGTAGTATGGTCCCCTGCATGCTGTGGAGAGGGGGCTGATACTTGAAAGGCCTGAGAGAGAGGGGCTTGAGGAGAGGCGGCTTGTGGTTGTGGCTGAGCTTGGGAGGCTTGTGGAGATGTGTGTGGGGCTGCGCTGCCACTTACTTCCATGTCTGCTGGCTGCGCGCCTGTGTGCAGGTCCGTGTAGGCCGAAGCCGGGGCCTCGATTTGCGGCTGGGCCGGCGGCGCCGTCTGGGCCGTATTAGTGCGGGGGCCGCGGACTTCTACAAATCGGTCCATGTAGTGGGTACTGGTGCCCGAGGTAGCTGAGGGTGGATTCGGGCTTCTGGGCCGGTTTTTCAAGCAGGTTTTTGTCCTGGTTGCGGGAGCTGTGAGGAGAGACAGCTACTCCATGTGGCGCCGGAAGTCCATTCATTTCAATGGAGAAGTGCTTTTTTAGTACACAACACTTTTTTTTAATTGAAAAAACTTGCACCACAATGTAACAAGCAGGATTTTTAAAAATGCTGAAGTGCAACAGACCAGTGTGAAGATTTCCAGGATTTAAATTTTTTATGCATTTTCTTCAGCTTTTTCTAACAAAATACAAACCAACATACTGACTACATAGATCTTCTACCTAATACCTAAACATTCAAGACATTCACTATCATTCAACTATAAAATTGTAAAATTAAATACAGATGTATTCCTATTTAACATCATACATAAAGACATCCAATGATGCACATAAAAATAGGTAAAGTCACGTAAAACATACACACAATAAATAAAATATCCCCCCCCCCAGTCTATGTTCTCTTTAAAGTGGAACTTCACTCTCAATCAACATTGACTATTTTTAATCCTTATGCTGCTAACATTAGATAGGAAAGTATATCATATTCACTTGTTTTAAGCTTTATTTTACAATTCTTCAATTACATCCTGGTTTCCGTGCCTAGACAAATTAATTCATATATCCCAGGAGTCTTCAGAAGGGGAGGAAGGGTTTTCTCAGTTAATCACACCCTCATGCCTGCATGCCTGAGCTAAGGTCAGATGGATTCCAGGAAGTAAATGCTACATGAATCATCACAGGTCCCAGAAGACTACAGGACCATTCACAAGGTGCAGCGCGACTCGCACATAGGCTTCACTTCCCGTTTCCCTTACTCGAGATGCCGGTGCCTTAGCCCAAAGCCGATTGAAGAATCCGCTCAGGTGAGGACAGTGCAGGACCCCTGGACAGGTAAGTTTCCTCATATTAAAAGTCAGCAGTTACAGTATTTGTAGCTGCTGACTTTTAATTTTTTGGAGGGAGCCTGGAACTCCTCTTTAAGATAGCCATGACCAGAAATGCTAGGAGATGTTTTTTAAAGTGACTTCTCAGCATAAAAAAAACATGTAGACATGGATGGATGGGTGTGTTTTCTTTTAATATTGTAAATGCATTAAATTGCATTTTTGGTTTGTGGTGCTCAGATGCAGTGTAGTTCTGCTTTAACATGTTAATGTAATTTCAAAAGCAATGTTCATTGTATTTTAGCAGCAGATTTCATTAATATAGTTCTTGATGATTTTGCCATAAAGGCCCCTGTTCAGGAACTTCATGTAATAGGGTGACACATCCCTGTCCTCTCTTCTAATTGTGCTCCTTCATTGTCATCCTGACACATCAGTTTTCGATGGAGACCATAAGTCATAATTTTAACAAACATAATGCAGGTATAGTTCACTCTTGTCATCATCAGAACATCTCTGA
Source organism: Lithobates clamitans (assembly GCA_037952925.1). Lineage (NCBI taxonomy): Eukaryota > Metazoa > Chordata > Amphibia > Anura > Ranidae > Lithobates > Lithobates clamitans. The sequence goes on along the minus strand of JBBGZY010001913.1, from coordinate 1,136,229 downwards.
AAAATGTCATGTAGCCATTGCTGACATGTATGCATGTAGACAGGAACTGCTTGTAAAGAGGCATTAGAAGATAAGAAGCACTGTGATGCAAAAAAGGATGAAAAAATTACATTTGCTAAACTATATACATTATTTGTAATGTTCCTTACATTGCACATTGTAATTATTGATAAGGTTGTTTTACTTTTAAACTCTTTTGACTGGAAAAGTGTAAATGTAGGTGATACATTTTGATGGTTAACTGAATATATTTTGGAATGTAAAGTTTTAGGCACCTTTCACATGAGAGGTCTGATTGTCCAATTGTCTGTTTTTGTGCAATCCGACCCTCCATTCTCCTCTATAGGCAGTTGAATGTAAACAAACTTGTGTCCATTTGCACCCAGCTAACTCCGGGTCCGAATTGATCCAATCCTGATCGAAGGGCAGTCGGATGTAAATGGACAGCCTGTCAATTTACATTCAGCTGCCCATAGAGCAGAGTGATCTATGTGTCCGCGTCCGCTATGTATAAGCGGAGCAGACACTGGCAAGTCATCCGACTGCTCAGCGGACAGATCCCCTGCTGAGCAAAACTGTATCCAGCTCAACGCTGGCCCAAGACATTGTGCTGTTTGGGTTTAAGAGTAAAATGCTGCCCCCCAAAAAAATGCCCCCCCCAAAGGCCCCCCCACATCCATTATTTTATATCATGATAATTAAAACTAAAATTAAATTGATCAGAAAGTCAGATTTCCATGCAACAGCATGTTGTCTATATGCAAAATTATATGACATACCACCATGTTACCGCTCCCCCATCTTGGCCACCCTAGGGCATTCATGGGTGCAGTGTGTGTCAGCACAGTGGGCCCCCAACCCCCCCGGGGGCCCATGTGCAGTGAACACGTTGCACCCATGGATAATATGCCACTGGGATAGGGCAGTATAGGGGCAGGCTAGGGAAGTATATAGACAGTCTAGCATGGTATATAGACAGGCTAGGTGGTATATAGACAGGCTAGGGTAGTATATAGACAGGCTAGGGAAATATATAGACAGGCTAGGGTAGTATAGGGGCAGGATAGGGTAGCATATAGACAGGCTAGTGTAGTAAATGGACAGGCTAGGGAAGTATAGAGACAGGCTAGGGTAGCATATGGACAGGTTAGAATAGTATATGGACAGGCTAGGGTAGTATATAGACAGGCTAGGGCAGTAAAGGGGTGGGCTAGCAGCAGACCATCCAGCAGATCAGCAGCCACTACTAGAAAGAATTATGGACACCCTTTGTGTCCTGTCACACAGAATTAATTTATACTACCTCTCTGTTGCACTCTCCCAGTGCTCCCACAGTCTTCAGTGCCTAGCCTTACACATGCACCAGAGCAGAAGAAGGTGAGCCAGGCCTGAGGCCAGCTGCACTCCCTCCTCCAGTTTCACCCAAAGAAATGCAAGCCTCGCAAACTGCGCCAGAACATTGGCTGCTTGCAGAGCCTGTGGGGAAGAAATCTTTCATTGCTCTTTGTCTTCTGTGGGTACCCCACCCCTGGCAGCATACATACCTGAGCTCTTCATGTGTGCTTGGGTGTTTAACAGCCAATGTTTGAATGTGTGTGAGCACTAGGGATGAGCTTCGAGTTTGAGTCAAACTCATGTTCGACTCGAACATCGGCTGTTCGCCAGTTCGCCGAACAGCGAACAATTTGGGGTGTTCGCTGCAAATTCGAAAGCCGCGGAACACCCTTTAAAAGTCTATGGGAGAAATCAAAAGTGCTAATTTTAAAGGCAAAAAATTTGTTTGAACACGCGAACACCGTTAAAGTCTATAGGACTCGAACATAAATAATCAAAAGTGCTAATTTTAAAGGCTCATATGCAAGTTATTGTCATAAAAAGTGTTTGGGGACCTGGGTCCTGCCCAAGGGGACAAGGATCAATGCAAAAAAAAGTTTTAGAAACGGCCGTTTTTTCGGGAGCAGTGATTTTAATAATGCTTAAAGTGAAACAATAAAAGTGTAATATCCCTTTAAATTACATACCTGGGGGGTGTCTATAGTATGCCTGTAAAGGGGCGCATGTTTCCCGTGTTTAGAACAGTCTGACAGCAAAATGACATTTCAAAGGAAAAAAAGTCATTTAAAACTACTCAAGGCTATAATGAATTGCCGGTCCGACAATACACATAAAAGTTCATTGATAAAAACGGCATGGGAATTCCCCACAGGGGAACTCCGAACCAAAATTAAAAAAAAAAATTGCATGGGTCCCCCTCAAAATCTATACCAGACCCTTATCCGAGCACGCAACCTGGCAGGCCACAGAAAAAGAGGGGGGTGAGAGAGCATCCCCCTCCTGAACCATACCAGGCCACATGCCCTCAACATTGGGAGGGTGCTTTGGGGTAGCCCCCCAAAACACCTTGCCCCCATGTTGATGGGGACAAGGGCCTCATCCCCACAACCCTTGCCCAGTGATTGTGGGGGTTTGCGGGCGGGGGGCTTATCGGAATCTGGAAGCCCCCTTTAACAAAGGGATCCTCAGATCCCGGCCCTCCCCCCTGTGTGAAATGGTAAGGGGGTACCCCTACCATTTCACAAAAAAACTATCAAAAATGTAAAAAATGACAAGAGACAGTTTTTGACAATTCCTTTATTTAAATGCTTCATCTTTCTTCTATCCTCTTTCTTCTATCTTCTATCTTCCTCCATCTTCTTCTTCTTCTGGTTCTTCTGGTTCTTCCTCGGGTGTTCTCATCCGGCATCTTCCTCTGCGGCGTAGGCGTCTTCTTTCCTTCTTCTCCTCAGGCTGCTCCGCATCCATGATGGCATGGAGGGAGGCTCCCGTTGTGTGACGCTTCTCCTCTTCTGATGGTTCTTAAATAGCGGGGGGCGGGGCCACCCTCTGACGCAGGGGACTTGACGGGGACTTCCCTGTGGCATTCCCCGTGACGTCAGAGGGGGACGGGGTCACCCGTTACGTAACTCCGCCCCCTTTTGACGTCACATGGAAGTCCCCGTCAAGTCCCCGTGCGTCAGAGGGGGGCGGGGTCACCAGGTGGCCCCCCATTATTTAAGAACCATCAGAAGAGGAGAAGCGTCACACAGCAGGAGCCTCCCTCCATGCCATCATGGATGCGGAGCGGCCTGAGGAGGAAGATGCCGGACGAGAACACTGGAGGAAGAACTAGAAGAACCAGAAGAAGAAGAAGATGGAGGAAGAAACCGAAGAAGGATAGAAGATAGAAGAAAGAAGATAGAAGAAAGAAGAAGCATTTAAATAAAGGACATGTCAAAAACTGTCTCTTGTCATTTTTAAAATTTTTGACAGTTTTTGACAGTTTTTTTGTGAAATGGTAGGGGTAGTACCCCCTTACCATTTCACACAGGGGGGAGGGCCAGGATCTGGGGGTCCCCTTGTTAAAGGGGGCTTCCAGATTCCGATAAGCCCCCCCACCCACAGACCCCCACAACCACCGGGCAAGGTGTTTTGGGGGGCTACCCCAAAGCACCCTCCCAATGTTGAGGGCATGTGACCTGGTACGGTTTGGGGGGGCGTTCTCTCGTCCCCCCCCCTCTTTTCCTGCGACCTGCCAGGTTGCATGCTCGGATAAGGGTCTGGTATGGATTTTTGGGGGACCCCAAGCCATTTTTTTTTTAATTTTGGTGCGGGTTCCCCTTAAAATCTATACCAGACCCAGGTCTGGTATAGATTTTGAGGGGGACCCCACGCCATTTTTTAAAAAATTTTGGCCGGGGTTCCCCTTATAATCCATACCAGACCTGAAGGGCCTGGTATGGAATTTAGGGGGACCCCCCACGTCATTTTTTTTTTTTTAATTTTGGTTCGGGGTTCCCCTGTGGGGAATTCCCATGCCGTTTTTATCAATTAACTTTTATGTGTATTGTCGGACCCGCAATTCATTAATAGCCGCAAGTAGTTTTAAATGACTTTTTTTCCTTTGAAATGTCATTTTGCTGTCAGACTGTTCTAAACACGGGAAACATGCGCCCCTTTACAGGCATACTATAGACACCCCCCAGGTATGAAATTTAAAGGGATAATACACTTTTATTGTTTCACTTTAAGCATTATTAAAATCCCTGCTCCCGAAAAAACGGCCGTTTTTAAAACTTTTTTTGCATTGATCCATGTCCCCTGGGGCAGGAACCAGGTCCCCAAACACTTTTTATGACAATAACTTGCATATAAGCCTTTAAAATTAGCACTTTTGATTATTCATGTTTGTGTCCCATAGACTTTAACGGTGTTCGCGTGTTCGAACAAATTTTTTGCCTGTTCGCAAGTTCTGGTGCGAACCGAACAGGGGGGTGTTCGGCTCATCCCTAGTGAGCACCCTTGCAACTATGAATATGCGTTTTGAGTGCAGCGGGGTGGCCTTTTTTACAGGGCAGTGAAGCGTTCCAGGAGGCAGTTGTCACCCTGCCCCCGGCCCAGTCCACCCCTATATGACACACAAATCTGCTGGCAATAAAAAACCTTGGGCATCAATTTGCCACCCCTCTCAAAGTGCTACCTGGGCCAAATGGACCCAGCGGGACCCATGGTAGGGCTTGCCCTGATCCAACCCAAAAACATTCAGTTTTCAACTTCAAGCATGAAAAAAATTCTGTAAATATTTGAGGATTTAAAACTTTCACATTGTATTTAAAAGAGAAAGAATTGCTGGAGTAATACTTTAAAATGCAGTTAAATAAGAAAAAAATAGCTATATGTCATTTGTTTGTCCACCTTGTTTTCAGACTGTAAGCTCTTTCTGAGCTCTGATTTATGTTATTGCATGCCATTGTAAATAGTAAAATGACAACTGTTCTAGGGCCCTCTTGTCCTATTCACCTTGTACAGCACTGCAAAATATGCTAACATCAAAAAAATGTATAATCATTAAAAAAATACATTTTAATTCCACATATGTTGTATTTTTTCTGTATAAATAATGCTAGATTAAGTCTAAAAGAAATATATAAAAAATACTAATTATAATAAAGGTACACAACATATTAGGGTAAAACACAAAACTGTGCTGTTTTGTGTCAACACAACATATGTGGCAAACTATCATATTTCTTTGACCTCACTGGAAAAAATGAGAACCAAAAATATGTCTGACAGTAATAAACTGAATAAAAATTTCAAATAATCACTAATCCGAGAGTAAAGAGATGAGACTAAACGAAATTCTCACTTTTCATCCTGTGCATTCGGTAGCACCTATTTGAAGGTTTCCTCTGTATTGCTACCTCTTATTCTGTCTTATGTCTTTTGTTAAATTATTTAGAAAGATTCAGGCTGCCAATCAGAACAGGATTAAAGGTATACTTGACTTCTTTCTTGTGTCTTCCACTGACCTGCAACTATCAATTTTCTTTTACAAAACAAGAGACAAAACAGTCGATTTTAAATAAACCATACTACAGTGATGATTTCAGAACTAGTTTTATAATTTAATGGAAAATATTTTTACATTGTTCTACTTGCTGTGGCTATGTTGCTATGCAATTTAGCAATTGATTTATTTTCGTTCATTGTTTTTTCTCATTTATGGTACACCAAATGGTGCTATAAATAAAAATTTCTGATGGATGAGTGTTTAAAAAAATAGAGTCTTTCTAGAGATATCTCTGTCTCATATTTATACAGACAATGAACAGATGACTGACAGAAACTTGAGCAGAAGAATCATTGCATCATAGTCCTTATTTTTCATCAATTAATTCTGTATGCTAGACAAGATAAAAGTTGCCTGCTAAAAATATTTGCTGTATAAATTACTTATGACATTTTTTTACAAGATAGATAAAAGGGGGAAAAAAGGAAGGAAAGAGTAGAGGGATGGGGAGAATAAAAAGGGGGATGGGGTAAGACGTGGGAGAGAGAAATTGTTGATGGTTGCATCCCCGGGGCCAATGTATCTAATTTGGATTGAACCTTAACTATTTTAATACCGGACACTTTTGCTCCCTTCCTATCCAGGCTAATTATCAGCTCTCAGCACTATCACACTTTGAATACCAAATACTCAATCATGCAAAACTGTACCCAACTGAAATTGTTTTTTTTGAGACAGCTATAGCTTTCTTTTGGTGGTTTTTAATCACCACTGGGTTTTCTATTTTTTTGCTAAATAAAAAAAAAACATTTTGAATAAAAAAATAAATAATTTTTGGTTCTGTTATAAAATTTTGCAAATAAATAATCTTTCTTCAGAAATTCAGCTCAAACTCTGCTAGTACATTCTTTGGTAAAATAACCAAAATCAGTGTAAAATATTAAAGTTATAGAGTCAACAAATTATGGTACATATACTGTATATTTAAAAATTGAACAGCCATGATTTACTGACTGCCTCTCTCATTTCTTGAAGCCCTAAAATGCCAGGATAGTACAAATACCCCCAAAATTACCCCTCTTTGAAAGTAGACAGTCCAAGGTATTTAGCAAGAGGCATGATGAGTTTTTTTAAATTGTAATATTTGGTAACAATTCTTTGGAAAATGAAGAAATTAAATACATTTTTCACAATATGTTTTTTACATACTATCACCAGAGCAGTACAGTGTCATCATATGACTTGTGTGGCGGTTATCAGAGATACTGACTGGTGACAGTCTTTTTACTTTTTCATTTTTTACATACTGTGACCAGAGCAGTACAGTGTTACCATAGTGACACTATACTACTCTGAGGAGGTGATCAAGATTTTGTTTACACTACAATTGTATATAACAGTGCTTATCACTGTTATAAACAATCATTTTTATAAATGGCATCAATTCATTACCTGTGTGTACTATTGTGATAGCTGTGGTTGGCCATTGCTACCACATGCTACAGATGCACTGTGATTGGCCCTGTCTGTACCATGTGATCACTGTGACCAATCGCAGAGATCATCACAATAGTACACAAAGAAGGGCTATGAATGAAAGCCATTCATTGAGTCCAACTCAGGGCCCATCCTGGGCGGATGCACAGGGTGCTTTGCAACCAGGCACCACAGAAGAGGGGGTGCCGATGTGGCGGAGTGCTCCCCTCCCTCCTCCTCTCCAGGGCTGTCTTTAGCATGGGGAAGTGTGAGTGTAGCCAATTCCCGCCCCCTTGCTCTCCGGTTAGTACAAATGGACACTGAATCTGTGAAAAGGGAGAGCTGTTGGCTGCTTGCCACGCTTCCTTCTCTGTTGAAGCAGCTGTGACAGGGAGTGTGGGCAGCAGAGCATCTGTGTTCCCCCGCTTGCCCCCCCTCTTCCTTCCTATTCTGGACAGCAGCACCACGCAGAGTGTGTGGGGGGAGGGGCGCTTTTGCAGACAATCATCTGGAGGTGTACTGAAGTCAGAGCAGAGGTTCTAGCTGGGGGTAGGAGGATTTATCAGATGAGCTGGCCACTGAGGAATGACTGTAGCAGGCTGATAGCAATAACTGTACTTGCGGTGCTTGATAAGTGGAGAAACCAGGAGCCAGGCCAGAGGTCATATAGGATAAATCAGTTTGAAGCATAAACAGGGGCAAGCCAAGGTCATACACAGGAGACAGGAACAGAAGCAAAGTCCAGATGCAAGCCAAAGGTCAAACCGGGAGATCAGGAAGCGAGGTCAATGCAAGCTGGGTCAATAATGAGTAGTCCACAGATCAGGAACCTGAATCATAAGGCACACAGGGAAGCTGAGATAATCCAGCAATGTTCTGTCACTAATGGCTGGCTTAAATAGAGCAGTTGGCACCAGCATCTGTCACGCCACTTGTGTGCCGCCATGCACAGGTTGTATTGCACATACACGTGTGCCGATGCGCGTCAGTACGCGCCGGTGTGCGCTGATGCATGGCACGCGCTCCTGCACACTTTAGAACTCTCTGTGGGCATCCATGTTGGTTTTGGGCAACATTGCCAGTCCTGCGATGGCCGTGTCCCTGACAAGGGGTGAGCTGTAGATGCCATGTACAGGGGTGAGCTGTCAACGCCATGTACAGGGGTGAGCTGTGGACGCCACATAAAGGGGTGAAGTGTGGATGCCACGTACAGGGGTGAGCTGTGAATGTGGTGTAAGCTGTGGGTGCGGGGTACAGGGGTGAGCTGTGAACACAGGGTACAGGGGTGAGCTGTGGACGCCACGTACAGGGGTGAGCTGTGGACGCCACGTACAGGGGTGAGCTGTGGACACGGTGTAAGCTGTGGATGCAGGGTACAGGGGTGAGCTGTGAACACCGGGTACAGGAGTGAGCTGTGGACACCAGGTAGCAGGGTGAGCTGTGGATGCCACGTACAGGGGTGAGCTGTGGATACTGTGTACAGGGGTGAGCTGTGGACACGGGGTACAGGGGTGAGCTGTGGATGCTGGGTACAGGGGTGAGCTGTGGAGGCCATGTACAGGGGTGAGCTGTGGACACTGCGTACAGGGGTGAGCTGTGGCCATGGGTAGAGGGGTGAGCTGTGGACACAGGGTACAAGGGTGAACTGTGAACACCACGTAGAGGGGTGAGCTGTGGACACCAGGTACAGGGGTGAGCTGGGAACACGTGGTAGAGGGGTGAGCTTGTGGACGGGGAGATACAGAGGAATGCTGTGGATTGGGGGGATAAAGAGGAGAGCTGTGGATTGGGGTACAGAAGAGTGCTGTTGATGGGGGGTGCAGAGGAAAGCTGTGGATTGGGGTACAGAAGAGTTCTGTGGATGGGGGAGGGATACTGAGGAGAGCTGTGGATGGGGGAGGGATACAGAGGAGGGCTGTGGATGGGAGAGGGATACAGAGGAGAGCTGTGGATGGGGGAGGGATACAGAAGAGGGCTGTGGATGGGGGAGGGATACAGAGGAGAGCTGTAGATGGGGGAGGAATACAGAGGAGTGCTGTGGATGGGGGAGGATACAGAGGAGAGCTGTGGATGAGGAGGGGTACAGAGGAGTGCTGTGGATGGGGGGTACAGAGGAGTGCTGTGGATGAGGGGTATAGAGGAGTGCTGTGGATGGGGGTACAGAGGAGTGCTGTGGATGGGGGGTACAGAGGAGAGCTGTGGATGGGGGGTACAGAGGAGAGCTGTGGATGGGGGTACAGAGGAGTGCTGTGGATGGGGGACAGATACATGTAGTCCCAGAGTGTGGACAGTGCATTGAAGTCAATGGGACATGGATGACAGCCCTCACCCAGCTTTGCGGCAGAGAGTAGGAGATAACCAGATTTCCCCAGGCAATATTTTCTCCTCAAGTTGAGAGACACACTGGCCAAGTGTGTGAGAGGACCATCCTGAGGGTTGCCATCTGAGGAAGAGAGGGAGCCTGTGTCAGTGAAAGCCCACTGCTGTGTCTGTAGGACTACTAAAAAGTACAGAGCATGCTCTGAGTGCGGTGGGACCGAGCTGCTGCCATGGTACGGACCTGACCTGCTGTGCTGCTTACTAGAGTCGCCACCGGCAAGCCAGAGAGAGCAGACACCTGATCACTGCTGCTGCGTCACTGGGTCTGGTGAGAGGGTCTTGTGGCTGCTATTTGTTACCTCCACTAGGGACTGAGTCATTAGGAACTACCTTTCAGCTACCCTATAGTTCTATAACTACTGCTTGCAGGCCTATTGACTGCCTTATAGTGCGCCAACTGTTACCTGGCTCAGGACTAAAGACTGCTTCTAACAGTTTTTGCTCTGAGGCCTTGTCCCTTTATTTAGTTAAAGAGGTACCTCCTTGAGAGATTATGTACCCCTGTCAATCTCTTAGAATGCACTCTAATCTATTGTAGTATTTCCCTCATCTATACTGCATTTACTGTTTATTAATATTGATTATTGTTATTTTGCTAACTCACCTTTATATTCTAGTTAGTGGTATGAAACATAGTATTTGTCAAAGTTATTACTCTAGCAGATTTTGTCATAATTTACCTGCTGTGTGCTTTTTTGTTCATTTATGTTCAAGTTGCTATTCATTCCAACCCATACCAATTAAGCCTAGGTTCACTCTGTAGCGATGCGGGAACCAGCGCGAGTCCAAGGCGGTTCAGAGGGCACTGCATCTCTCCCGCAGGCAGTTCACCACTGCCCTCTGAACCACTGAGGGTATGAATACAATGTTAATGACACCCTCAGATCAGTTCACAGATCGCAGTGCGAACTGTGGATTTGGACAGGAATCGGATCGCATGGGTGAGAACACCCATGCAATCTGATTCCAGTGTGGGAAAAAAGTGCAGCGCAATAAAAAAAATCAAGGTAAGGTCTGCTCGGGCCTGCAGCACACCACTCAGTGCCAAATGGATCAATTGATGTCAAAAGAGAGCAAAACTAAAGACTGGGGGAGATGATACCACTCAGTAACTATGCAGAGTGATCTTGAAGGGCAGCAGCCGTTTTAAAAAATCATAAAATTGAAAGCAAATATTATAAATAATAGTATATATAAACCAGACGAGTAGACATATAATACAAACAGCGCTAATTGTTGAGCAAAGATATATATAAAATCATGCGGCCAACCACGCACAAAAGTAATCAAACAGAGAGGTAGAGAGTCTGTGAAGTGCTCAGAAGAAAGTCCATCAGTGACAATACAGTCGTATCCCAGTGTGCGCCCTCCACCGGTCAGCAGAATTTCACCCTGTGTTGACACTCTCCCCCTAGGGGATCGAACTCACCAGAACTGCTAGTTTTAAAAGCCTTCCAAGAACAAAAGATCTTCTCAGAGCAGTCAGCCGCCCACCGCGATCTCCTCCTCGCATCAAGCTGCGAGTATGAATCGAGCACTACGGATGACGTCACTTGGCTCCTCCCGACGCGTTGCGTCACATGTCACGGGACTTTATCAAGGGTACCCTTGATAAAGTCACGTGACATGTGACGCAACGCGTCGGGAGGAGCCAAGTGACGTCATCCGTAGTGCTCGATTCATACTCGCAGCTTGATGCGAGGAGGAGATCGCGGTGGGCGACTGACTGCTCTATGCGCTGACATACAATACTAATACAGCATTCTTCTGTTTGGAGTTGTGGCCCCCCCCCTGAACCCCCAGGAGCGGTATTGAGAGAGTGGTGTTGAGAAGATCTTTTGTTCTTGGAAGGCTTTTAAAACTAGCAGTTCTGGTGAGTTCGATCCCCTAGGGGGAGAGTGTCAACACAGGGTGAAATTCTGCTGACCGGTGGAAGGCGCACACTGGGATACGACTGTATTGTCACTGATGGACTTTCTTCTGAGCACTTCACAGACTCTCTACCTCTCTGTTTGATTACTTTTGTGCGTGGTTGGCCGCATGATTTTATATATATCTTTGCTCAACAATTAGCGCTGTTTGTAGTATATGTCTACTCGTCTGGTTTATATATACTATTATTTATAATATTTGCTTGCAATAAAAAAACAGTCCAATATGCTGGTGAACAACAAATCCCAGAAAGATGAAAAGATGATTCCACTGGTGAAGATCAGCAATATCAAATGAATGGTGACAAACTCTCCACCTTCAATCTAAGTTCTACGCTCACCTCAGAGCATGGACCCCTGAGCTAACAGGTAGTTATGCACGCAGGTCCCACACAAAAGGTAGGCAGCAAAACAGGCCAGTTAAACTTCTCCTCAAGATCGATAATGTCAGAGGGAGCACCAAACCATGTACAGATAAAAAAGGGGAGAGTGCTCACTGTGCAACAGGTTAAAAAATTTTTAAGGTCCAATATGGACTACTCACATGGAATGAAGAAATACAAGAGTGTTGCACAACAGTGTGCTGAATGTTCCAAGGATGGAAGCGGGTGACGTTATCCATGCATGGCTCCTCCTCCGTACACGTTATGTTCGTCAGAACTTCCTTAGCTGGGCGGGGCTACGGCATCACCCAGCAGCTTATTTAAGACCCTCCGTTGTCATGCCAACGGACTACACATATGAGCGCGATTAACGTGGCTCACAATTTTACATGGACAAGCGGCCAGTCAGTGTTCCAGGCATCAAAACAGGCTCCTATAAACAGTCATATGTATAAATGTATATAAAAAAAAAATTATAATGAAAAAGACCTATTAAAAAGTACAGTAGTTTAAAAAAACTCAAAAAAGGTTATCATGCTGCCCCCTAATGGGTGATCAGCATATCTAACCTAACTATTGTGAATATTATATATGAAAAAACCTCACCCAATGCCATCCTTTCACAAAAAACAAACAATCATAAACATCATTAAATAAAATCATTTATCAGAGATAAAACAATTTAAGTCAAAATCAACATTTAACCCTTCAGATGTTAAAACTTTACTCTCAACAATCCAGAACGTTTCTCTTTGGCTAATGGGGTGAGTATATTTACCACTCCTCCGGTGTCTGTCCACCCTCTCGATACCCCAAAATTTCAGGCATCTAGGATCCCTATCATGGCATTGTCTAGTGTTTAGCGATGATGTGGGTCCTAAGACCCTTTTTGATACTATTAACGTGCTCCCCAACGTGAACACTCAGGGGTCTAGAAATTTGGCCTATATATTGGAGTCCATAGCTGCACTCCAACATATAGACCACTCCCTAAATGCTACACGTAATAAGATTCTTAATTTGGTAAGTCTTATTAGTAGAAAAAGAAGCAAACTCCTTTATTTTTTTTCGCATTAAATCTGGACTGTTTGCATGCCGGACATCGTCCACAAGCATAAAAGCCTGAAAGGAAAGAAAAAATTATATTTTCCTTAAAAATAGGTGGGTCAATAACCCCTAGGGCAATGACATCCCTTAAAATGGGGGATCTTTTGTAAATGAATTGGGGGGTGGAGGAAGAACTGTTCCCAGTACTTTGTCCTTCCTCAGCACCTCCCAATGTTTATTCACTATCATCTCAAATTGCTTATATTGAATATTAAAATGTAAAACCATTTTAAATTCATGCTTTTCGACCCTTTTGTTAGAATCTGAAACAAAACTAGTTCTATCTAGGACTCCAATTTTCTTTATCTCATTCTGAATTTGATTCTTATGGTAGCCTTTCTGGTGGAAGCTATCAGCCAAAATCTGAGACTGAGCCAGAAAATCAGCAGTAGAAAAGTAATTTCACCTTAGGCAAATAAATTGCCCCCTTGGAATAGTACAAAGCCAATTTTTGTGGTGGCAACTGTCGAGAAGGGTGAACCCATTTCGGTCAGTTGGCTTAAAATAATTCTGTGTCTTAAATTTGGCTCCCTCCTTGTAAATCTCTAAATCAAGAAACACCATCCTCTGGGTATCCATGTTCCATGAGAGAGATATATTTTTGGTGTTGTTATTCAACTTCAGCGTAAACACTTCAAGGCTAACCATGTCACCCTACCAAATCATGATAAGACCATCAAAATATTGTTTATAGCACTTTAATTGGCTAGGGCATTCCTGAAAGATACTTTCCTCCTCCTATAAGGCCATAAACAGATTTGCCACACTGGGGGCAAATCTAGCCCCCATGGCAACACTCATGATTTGGAGGTAGAAACTTCTGTCGTACCAGAAGTAATTTGTGGTTAGATAGAATTTCAAACATTATAGTAAAAATTTTCTATGTCTACTGGTAAGATCAGACTTTAACAAAGCCCATTTAACAGAAAGGATAGCATCAGAATGACTAATAATAGTATATAAAGAAATTACATCTGCAGTAATCAGTATACTATTACTCCTACAAGGAACTTCCTCCAATATCTGAATAAACGGTTTAAAGTCTCTGAGATAGGCCTTGGTTTCCGAGACGATGGGTTTAAGAAAATAGTCAATATACTGGCCTAAACATGCTGATCCTGATTCGATGGCAATTACTATAGGTCTCCCCGGCGGATGTGTATCATTCTACTGGAACTTTGGCAGGAAATTTATGATTGGAGTCCTACAAGCACTAGGATCCAATTAGTTGACTTACTTTTTTGTGAGAACTTTTTGATTCAGGCCCTTCTGGACTAAAATACCCAAATCCTCTTTAAACCTAAAAATAGGATCACTTTTCAGTAATCTATATGTTAGCATCCCCCAATAAATGTCCCATTTTACCCCTTATAAAATTCCTTGCTCATCACTACAAAACCTCCCCCTTATCCGCCGGGCGAATCACCACCTCTTTTTTTAATTCTAAAGAAGTGATGCCCTTTTTTATGAAAGCAGAGTCTCATTTTTCTAACTTTCATTGAATCCAGATCACTTAACACCATATTTTTGAATACTTTGGTGTGTTTAGTGTCCACATTTGGCAGATTAAACATTGATTTGTTCCTCAGATTGGAATGAATCCCAACTGAGCATAAGAAAGACCTTTCAGCAGGTGTGGACGAAAAATATTTTATAATAGTAAGAGTCCTTACAAATTTCTGTAAATTGACATAGGTCTGGAATTTAAAAAAATTCTGAACTGGAGCAAATTTATCAAGAACTCTAGTTCATCATCTGATAGATTAGTACCACTAATGTTATAGATACCAGTACCTAGTGGAATCTTATCTTTTTTAATTGTTCTCCTTCCTGCCCTCCTTCCTCACGTTCTCTTCTTTTCCCCCCATCCTGTTTCCAGTGGGTGTTTGTGTGGAAGGTCCCCACCATTGGGGATTGGGGTTATCTAAAACCCCCCCTTGTTCATCTCTATTAGACAAAGGTGCAAAATGATTGTTAGTAGAAACAGGATTCTCACGATGATAATAATCATCCCACCAAACATTGTATTGGGTAGTATTTTGATGATACCCCCCCAGGTCCAGATGTATTATTTGATTTACCCCTTGATACCTGACCATGTTGATAATTAGTATTCTCATAAGAATGCATGTTAAAAGGTGGTGGAGGGTAGTGAACACTACCCCTCCCCTACCACCCCTACCATTACCTCTGCGTCCTCTTTGCGAATAAAAGAGACGGTTGTGTTGAAAATTATGTGATAGTGTATGTGGTTTTTGGGACAAAACAGGAGTACTTGGTTGTTTCATCATCCTCACTGGAGGGAGGGACTTAGATGCCTGGTCAGTATTGGAGACATTAGCCTGCCATTTAAAGACCTCTTTCCCTGAAAAATTACCAGAATCTCTGATGAACTTTCCTTTCTTTTTCATTTAAGCATCTTTGTCCCATTTAGTCAATTTATTTTTCAGTTGTCCTGATAATTTAGAAAAATCAGAGTGATCCTGATTAGTCTCCATTTTAACTTTAATATCTGTTTCTCAAAAATTTTCATTTTTCTTTTATTTTTCTTCAACAAGAAGTCCATAAGTTCTAGACCCTTCTTGTTGAAAAAAATCATGCCACTTCCTTAATGATTCATCGTCTTATAAGCCTAAGCCATCACTTGGTGGGATATCCCATCTCAGATGTCTAGGCACTAGTTTATAATAAAAATATTGTTCAAATGATGCAATATCCCACTAGGCTTTTCTTTTCTTTTCAAAAACAAAGCCCAATTTTTTAAAAAGGGACGATACATCATCAGAATTGGCAGATGAAACAGAGCTAGAAAAAATCTCTTTAAGCTTAATTTCTCTATTTTCAAGATATTGAAAAAACTCAATTGATGCTGCTGAAGGTGATAGTGAAATGCAATAAATGTAAAATAAAGTATGCAATCAGTGCAAAAATATACTACACATATGCAAGCTGAACACTAAAAGACTTTCAAAAAAATCCGTAGCAAATGATAAAAATAGGAAGTGCATCGCAATAAAAAACAGTCCAATATGCTGGTGAACAACAAATCCCAGAAAAATGAAAAGATTACTCCACTGGTACTCTTAATAGTAAAAAAATATTTTTTGTCCAAACCCGCTGAAAGGTATTTAGATCCTAGTTCTTGTAGAACTCCAATCATATATTTCCTGTTGAAGTTCCATAAGGATGCTACACATCCGCCGGAGAGACCTATAGTAAATTACATTGAATCAGTATCGGCATGTTTAGGCCAGTATATTGACTATTTTCTTAAACTCATCGTCTCGGAAACCAAGGCTTATCTCAGAGACACTAAACCGTTTATTCAGATATTGGAGCAAGTTCCTTGTAGAAGTAATAGTTTACTGATTACTGCAGATGTCAATTCTTTATATACTATTATTAGTCATTCTGATGCTATCCTTTCTGTTAAATGGGCTTTGTTAAAGTCGGATCTTACCAGTAGACATAGAATAACTTTACTACAATGTTTGGAATTCTGTCTAACCAAAAATTACTTCTGGTCCCAGTGTGGCAAATCTGTTTATGGCCTTATGGGATGAGGAAAGTATCTTTCAGTAATGCCCCAGCCAATTAAAGTGCTATAAACGATATATCGATGATCTTATCATGATTTGGGAGGGTGAGATGGTTAGCCTTAAAGCATTTATGCTGAAGTTGAATAACAACACCAAAAATATATCTCTCTCATGAAACATGGATACCCAGAGGATGATATTTCTTGATTTAGAGATTTATAAGGAGGGAGCCAAATTTAAGACATGGAATTATTTTAAGCAAACTGACTGAAATGGGTACATCCCTCTCGACATTTGCCCCCACAAAAGTTGGCTTTGTAATATTCCAAGGGGGCAATTTATTCGCCTAAGGCGAAATTGCTCTTCTACTACTAATTTTCTGGCTCAATCTCAGATTTTGGCTGATAGATTCCATCAGAAAGGCAACCATAAGGATCAAATTCAAAATGAGATAGAGAAGATTGGAGTCCTAGATAGAACTAGTTTGTTTTCAGATTCTAATAACAAAAGGGTTGATAAGCATGAATCTAAAATGGTTTTACATTTTAATATTCAATATAAGCAATTTGAGAGGATAGTGAATGATCATTGGGATGTGCTGAGAAAGGACAAAGTACTGGGAACAGTCCTTCCTCCACGCCCCCAATTCATTTACAAATGAGCCCCCATTTTGAGTGATATCATTGCCCCAGGGGTCATTGACCCACCTATTTTTAAGGAAAATATATATTTTTTCTTTCCTTTCAGGCTTTTATGCTTGTGGACGATGTCCGGCATGCAAACAGTGCAGATTTAACCCTTTCATGACTAAGCCTATCTCTGACATTTGGTGTTTACAAGTTAAAATCTGTATTTTTTGCTAGAAAATTACTTAGAACCCCCAAACATTATGTATATTTTTTAGCAGAGAATCTAGAGAATAAAATGGTGATTGTTGCAATATTTTATGGGACACAGTATTTGTGCAGCAGTCTTTTAAACACAACTTTTTGGGGAAAAAGACATTTTCATGAATTAAAAAAAAAAAACAAAACAGTAAAGTTAGCCCAATTTTTTTTTTGTATAATGTGAAAGATGATGTAATGCCGAGTAAATAGATACTAAACATGTCACGCTTTAAAATTGTGCACACTCGTGGAATGGGGACAAACTACGGTACCTAAAAATCTCCATAGGCGACATTTAAAAAATAAATTACGATTACCAGAGTTACAGAGGAGCGGGCGCAACTTCCGTATGTGTTTTCTTTGCTGCGCAAGCTCGCGGGGATGGGTGCACTTGAATTTTTTTAATTTTTTTTATTTTTATTTTTTTACACTGTGTTTCTTTTTAAAAAAAAAGTTGTGATTACTTTTATTGCTGTCACAAGGAATGTAAACAGCCCTTGTGACAGTAATAGGTGGTGACAGGTACTCTTTATGGAGGGATCGGCGGTCCAAAAGACTCCAAATCCCTCCTTTGCACTTCAAAGTATTCAGATTGTCGAAAACGGTGATTCGGTATACTGTATATTTTTTAAAAACTGGCGCCATTGGCAGCCAAGTAAACAGGAAGTGACGCTGTGACGTCACGTCCGTGTTTAGAGATAGAAGAATGGAGCAAAGCCGTTTTCAGCTTCGTGTCAGTCTGTCTCTAGCCGCCGGAAATGGCGGATCAAGGATCGGGTCTCCCGGTGGGACGAAAGGTGGCGGGAGGGGGGTGTCCCCTCCCTTTCCACTGGGATAACAACCGAGTGGCTTTCAGCTGCATCGGTTGTTATCCCTGGATAGCTGATCGAGCTGATCGCCAGCTCTAAAAAACTATAACGGGATGATGATGCCTGCAGCTGCGGGCATCATCCAAGTATTACCTCCTAAAGCCGAGGCTGCATATCTGGGTATGCTCGGCGGGAAGGGGTTAATGTGAAGAAACGCAAGGAGTTTGCTTCCTTTTCTACTAATAAGACTTACTAAATTAAGAATCTTATTATGTGTAGCACTCGGGAGTTGTTTATATGTTGGAGTGCAGCTGTGGACTCCAATATATAGGCTGAACTTCTAGACCCCTGAGTGTTCGCGTTGGGGAGCATGTTAATAATATCAAAAAGGGTCTTAGGACTAGGGATGGGCCGAACACCCCCCGGTTCGGTTCGCACCAGAACATACAGAACAGGCAAAAAATCTTGGAGAACATACGAACACCATTAAAGTCTATGGGACACGAACATAAAGAATCAAAAGTGCTAATTTTAAAGGCTTATATGCAAGTTATTGTCATAAAAAGTCCCCAGGAGACATGTATCAATGCAAAAAAAGTTTTAAAAAATGACTTTTTTTCGGGAGCAGTGATTTTAATAATGCTTAAAGTGAAACAATAAAAGTGAATTATTCCTTTAAATTTCATACCTGGGGGGTGTCTTTAGTATGTCTGTAAAGCGGCAATTTTTTTTTTAAATTTTGGCACGGGTTCCCCTTAAAATCCATGCCAGGCCTGAAGTGTTTGTTATGGGTTTTGAGGGGGACCCTCACTCCATTTTTTTTAAATTTTGGTGCGGGGTTCCCCTTAATATCCATACCAGACCTGAAGGGCCTAGTATGGAATTTGGGGGGAGCCCACACAATATTTTTTTATTTTCGGTTTGGGGTTCCCCTTAATATTCATACCAGACCCAAAGTGCCTGGTTATGGACTGGGGGGATCCCATGCCATTTTTTTCAATCACTTCTTTTATCTGTATTGCCGGGACCAACAATTCATTATAGCCGCGAGTACTTTTAAATGACATTTTTTCCTTTAGAAATTTAATTTTGTGCAGAGACTGTTCTAAACACGGGAAAAATTTGCCACTTTACAGGCATACTATAGACACCCCCAGGTACGAAATTTAAAGGAATATTTCACTTTTATTGTTTCACTTTAAGCATTATTAAAATCACTGCTCCCGAAAAAATGGCCTTTTTAAAAACTTTTTTTGCATTGATACGTCTCCTGGGGTAGGTCCCGGGTGCCCAAACACTTTTTATGACAATAACTTGCATGTAAGACTTTAAAATGAATACTACAGAACATCCAAACAACCAAAGTTTGGCCCAAACTTATGCTGGGGCCGAACCGTTCGCCCAACTCTACTTAGAACCCACAGGGTCTCTAAACACTTTAGACAATGTCATGATAGGGATCCTAGATGCCTGAAATTTTGGGGTATCGAGGGGGTGGACAGACACTGGAGGGGCGGTAATTATACTTGCCACTTTAGCCAAAAAGAATAGTTCTGGATTGTTGAGGCTTGATGTTGATTTTTTATGTTTTTTGTTGAAGGATGGCATCCGGGGGGGGGGGGTTTATATATAATATTCACAATAGTTAGGTTAGATATGCTGATCACGCATTAGGGGGCAGCATGATAACCTTTTTTTGAGTTTTTTAAACCACTGTACTCTTTAATAGGTCTTGTTCATTATAAATTTTCTTATTTCTTATGCTCCCACTGTTTGTGGGAGCATGTTTTGATGCCTGGAGCACTGACTGGCCTCTTGTCCATGTATAATTGTGAGCCGCGTTAATCGCCGGTCATATGTGTCGTCCGTTGGCATGACAACGGAGGGTTTAAATAAGCTGCTGGGTGACACCGTGGCCCCGCCGCGCTGAGGAAGTTCTGACGAATGTAAGGCGTACGGGGGAGGAGCCATGCACGGATAACGTCACCCGCTGCCATCCTTGGAACATTCAGCACACTGTTGTGCTGCATGCTTGTATTTCTTCATTCCATGTGAGTAGTCCGTATTGGACCTTAAAATTTTTTAACCTGTTGCACAGTGAACACTTAGATCTCCCCTTTTTTATATCTGTACATGGCTTGGTGCTCCTTCTGACATTATCAATCTTGAGGAGAAGTTTAACTGGCCTGTTTTGCTGCCTACCTTTTGTGTGTAACCTGCGTGCATGAATACCTATTAGTTTAGGGGTCCATGCTCTGAGATGAGCGTAGAACTTAGATTGAAGGTGGAGGGTCTGTCACCATTCATTTGATATTGCTGATCTTCACTGGTGGAGTAGTCTTTCCATCTTTCTGGGATTTGTTGTTCACCAGCATATTGGACTGTTTTTTATTGCGCTGCACTTGCTATTTTTATCATTTGCTATGGATTTTTGTGACTGTCTTTTGGTGTTCAGCTTGCGTATGTGTGGTGTATTTTTGCGCCGATTGCATACTTTATTTTACAGGAAAAGAAAGTCCCTGCACTTTTTTTTAATGCAAATCCAATGTGAGTTCAGCCATACAACTGTATGGCTGAACTTGCACTGCACAGACATCGCATGTGATCGGCACCGCAGTGCAGATGGGAACCATATGCGATGTCCGACAGCGTGAAACTGGGCTCAGAGTATTTACCACTAAATGGGTGTGTGCCTATTTACTAGTAGTAATTCACAGCCAGGTTAGAGGTATTTTACACTTGTGTCTTTACTTGTGCCTGTAGTGATTTTTATTTAACCCGGTGTGTCAGAGGGGCTGAGGTTGTTCTTGGAGTCGAGACGCAGAACAGAGAACCCAAAATTACCAAACGACTCCTTCGGGAGTGGTGCCAAACTAGCTTTTGCTTTCCAGCATATACACCCTGCAATGTGTAGGCACACAATATATTCAGTATGCACCCTGAAGTCCTGCCCAATCAGCAGAAGCCCGATGGTAGATGGGCAGTTCAAATGGCCAATGAAAGTGGTGACCTGGCTCAGATACCAGGGTGGCCGCAGCCAGTGTCAGGGGAGCAGAGGGAGACTCATTGCTAATAACAAGTTCTAGAATTTTCTATCTATTTTTGGGTCCCCTCACCTCCCCAGTCTATGGTGTGCAGGCAGTGAGGAGATTATGTGCTGTAACCTTCAGCAACCAATCAGTGAACTGTAATGATGTGCTGTAACCTCTAGCACCCAATAAGTATGTGGTAATGCTGCATAGTAACCAATAGCAGCCAATCAGTGAGTGGTAATAATACGCAGTAACCTCTAACAACCAATCAGAGAACAGTAATGACCAACTGTAATCTCTAGCAACCAATCAGTGAGCAATAATGATGTACAGTAACTTCTTGCAGCCAGTGAGTGGTAATGACATGCTGCAACCAGTCAGTGAGCTTTAATGAAAAGCAGTAGCTTCTAGCAACCAATCAGTGAGTGGTAATCATCAGAAGTAACCTCAAGCAACCAATCAGTGAGCGGTAATCATCTGCAGTAACCTCTAGCAACCAATCAGTGAGCCTGAACCAATTAGGAAGTGTGGACCAGTTCTTTATGTTTACATTAATAAAGTTTTTAGATAAGTCAAAGTGTTTTTGTTTTTGGGGATGTTGGAGTGGAAAGCAAAATTGCATGAGGGTAGGAGAGCCCAAGAAAATGTTTGCCCAGGGTCCAATCAATATTAAAGATGGCCCTGCTCCTCTCCTTGTGTATGTCACACACGCCACATGGAGCTTTTGTCTGAAATGCCCAGCGGTGCTGTGACAAAGTCCCGCCTCCTAGATCAAGCTCTTGTAATAGACGGAACACTGATCCAATGCAGTAAAATGTAATCAGTGTGACATGTATCACAGGGGCCTAGGAGGTGGGACATTGTTACAGGGGCAGTCACTCATGGTTAGTGTTTGTCTGAAGCCATTTATTATCAATCATCTGTGTTTACTCTTTTTAAATCATAATGACAACAGAAACTAGCCAAATGACCCTGATCAAAAGTTTACATACCCTGGTGATTTTGGCCTGATAACATGCACATAAGTTGACAAAAAAGGGGTTTGAATGGTTATTAAAGGTAACCATCCTCACCTGTGATCTGTTTGCTTGTATTTAGTGTGTGTGTATAAAAGGTCAATGAGTTTCTGGACTTCTGACAGACCCTTGCATCTTACATCCAGTGCTGTACTGACGTTTCTGGATTCTGAGTCTTGGGGAAAGCAAAAGAATTGCCACAGGATCTGCGGCAAAAGGTAGTTGAACTATATAAAACAGGAAAGGGATATAAAAAGATATCCAAGGAATTAAGAATGCCAATCAGCAGTGTTCAAACTCTAATCAAGAAGTGGAAAATGAGCGGTTCTGTTGAAACCAAACCACGGTCAGGTAGACCAACTAAAATTTCCGCCACAACTGCCAGGAAAATTGTTCGGGATGCAAAGAAAAACCCACAAATAACTTCAGATGAAATAAAGGACGCTCTGAAAAAATGTGGTGTGGCTGGTCATGTGCATGGTCGAGTTGCCAAAAGAAAGCCATTACTATACAAATGCCACAAATTATCCTGCTTACAATACACCAAACAGCACAGAGACAAGTCAACAAGGCCTATGATGAAAGGTACACCATTCCTACTGTGAAGCACAGAGGTGGATCGCTGATGTTTTGGGGATGAGTGAGCTACAAAGGCACAGGAAATTTGGTCAAAGTTGATGGCAAGATTAATGCAGTATGTTATCAAAAAATACTGGAGAAGCATTTAAATTCATCAGCCAGGAAGCTGCGCATGGGACATACCTAGACATTTCAAAACCCTCAACCCCCCCAAATCCATACCAGACCCTTAACAGAGCGCGCAGCCCGGCAGATGAGGAAAGGGAGTGGCGACGAGCGAGAAGCGCCCCCCTCCTGAACCGTACCAGGCCGCATGCACTCAACATGGGGGGGTTGGTGCTTTGAGGGAGGGGGGCCTTGCGCCCTCCACACCAAAGCACCGTGTACTGGGACAAGGGCCTCTTCCTGACAACCCTGGCCATTGGTTGTCGGGGTCTGTGGGCGGGGGGAATCGGAATCAGGCACCCCTCCCTATGTGAATGAGTATCGGGTACCCCTACCATTTCACCTGAAGTATCAAAAAAATAAAAATAAATAAAACGCAGTACACAGTTTTTTTAAAGTAATTTATTAAGGCAGCTCCAGCGTCTCTTCCAATTTCTTCTCCCATCTCTGGCTCTTATGCCTCCTCCGCTGATGTCTTCTGCCTCTGCCGGTTCTTCTTCTCTACTCTCTGGGTCTTCTCCATTGATGTTTTCTAGCCTTCTCTGGTTCTTCTCTCCCTGTCCGCTGTCTTCTGCCTCAGCCAGGTCTTCTCCACTGTCTTCTCGCTCTTTTTCCGGGTCTTATCTGCTGTCTTCTCCCTCTGTTCTTCTTCTGATGTTGACTCGATGCTCTCTCCTGCTCTAATGCTGGGTGCGTGGTGTGCCACTACTTATATTGGCATGGGGTAGGGTCACTAGGTGACATCATCTGGAGGCCCCACCCCTTATGAAGTCACCACCCGGGGCATAAGGGGGTGACATCATAAGGGGCAGGGCCTCCAGATAATGTCACCCTGTTGAACCCAACCCATGCCAATAAAAGTAGTGGCACACCGCTTACATTGGCAAAATTTCAATTTGCAAAAAATATCCAATCTTGTGCAAGGAAAATAAAAAAATCATTATTTTTGCTTGCACATGATTGGATGACAGAGGTCAGCAGAGCTTAACCTTTTTCATTAAGCTTTCATTAAGAAATTTTTTTCCTGTTCGCATGTTCTGGTGCGAACCGAACAGGGGGGTGTTCGGCTCATCCCTAGCGGTGACGTAAAATACGTCCGTCGGGACTATAAACAGGGCAGTAGCCAATAGCTTTCATCTCTTTATTTATTCTGAGCATGCGTGGCACTTTGTGCGTCGGATTTGTGTACACACGATCGGAAATTCCGACAACGGATTTTGTTGTCGGAAAATTTTATAGCCTGCTCTCAAACTTTGAGAAAATCCGATGGAAAATGTGTGATGGAGCCTACACACGGTCGGAATTTCCGACAACAAGGTCCTATCACACATTTTCCGTTGGAAAATCCGACCGTGTGTACGGGGCATATGAAATAGCCTCTAACACACCCATTGAAATGAATGGGCAGTGCTGCTGAAGCACCTGCAAAGCTGCTACAGTGTGAAAGTAGCCTTATGCCGCGTACACACGAGCGGACTTTCCGGCATACTTGGTCCGGCGGACTCTGGACAATCCGACCATGTGTAGGCTTTTTCCCAAAAGCCTGCTGGACCTAGATTTGAAACATGTTTCAAATCTTTCCGTCGGACTCAGTTTCTGGCAGAAAGTCCTCTCGTCTGTGTGCTGGTCCGACGGAAAGCCCGCTCGTCTGTATGCTGGTCCAACAGACCAGATATGACGCAAGGGCAGGGTATTGCATTTCGCGCTCGCTGCAATAGGAAAAACAAATCTTCCTATTGCGGCGAGTGCGGGGCATACCAGGCCCTTAGGTCTGGTATGGATTATAAGGGGAAACCCCTACGCCGAAAAAACGGCATGTGGTCCCCCCTAAAATCCATACCAGACCCCGATCCGAGCACGCAGCCCAGCCGGTCAGGAAAGGGGGTGGGGACGAGCGAGCGGCCCCACCCCTCCTGA
The DNA here is from genome assembly GCA_037952925.1 of Lithobates clamitans. NCBI lineage: Eukaryota > Metazoa > Chordata > Amphibia > Anura > Ranidae > Lithobates > Lithobates clamitans. The sequence continues at coordinate 1,111,680 of JBBGZY010001913.1, read as the reverse complement.
ACTATACCAGGCCGCATGCCCTCAACATGGAAGTGGGTGCTTTGGGGGAGGGGGCACCCTGCGGGGCCCCCCCCACTGCAAAGCACCTTGTCTCCATGTTGATGAGGACAAGGGCCTCTTCCCGATAGAGAGAGTGTCGTGTCAACATCTGGAGAAGAGAAGAGGGAAGAAGACAAGAAGCCAAGAAGCCAAGAAGCCCAGAAGTCCAGACCTCCGCTGGCAAAAGAGCGGCCTGAAGACAGCGGAGGAACCGGTCGAAGAACTGGAACACCGGGAGAAGAGGCCAGAGAGAGCGGAGAAGAACCAACCGGACGCCAGGAGAAGAGGAACCGGAGGGACCCCCGAAGCCAGAAGAAGACCCCCGAAGCCGAAGGAAGACCCCGAAGCTGGAGGAAGACCCCCCGGAGCTGTTTAATAAATTATTTTAAAAACCTGTGTAGTGTGTTTTATTATTGACACTTTTTCCCTAGGTGAAGGGGTAGGGGTACCATGTACCCCATACTCATTCACATAGGGTGGGGGGCCGGGATCTGGGGGCCCCCTTATTATAGGGGGCTCCCAGATTCCAATAAGCCCCCCACTCGCAGACCCCGCAGTACCCCGCAGGGCGCCCCCTCCCCCAAAGCACCCACCCCTCATGTTGAGGGCATGCGGCCTGGTACGGTTCAGGAGGGGGGCGCTCGCTCATCCCCACCCCCTTTCCTGACCGGCCGATAAAAGCGCCAAGATTGACTTCCTTTTCTTTCCTTCGTACCCGAGTCACATTCAAAATGATCGGACTTGTCCATGTGTGGGCAAGTCTGTTCATTCTGAAAGTCTGCTGTAACTCTGACAAAAGTCTGTCGGAAAGACGGGCGGACTTAGCCCGCCAGAAAGTCTGGTCATGTGTGGGCAAGTCCGTCCGTTTTAAAGTCCGGCGCACCTGGCAGACAAAGTCCATCAGAAAGTGTGGCGGACCAAGTATGCCAGAAAGTCTGATCGTGTGTACGCGGCATAAGAATATTTTCTTGGAAAGTACAAATTCCCTTGCAAATTGAAAGGTCTATTTGCCTTTAGTAAATCAACCCTAGTAGGTTTGTTTGCAACTTTAAGAATATTATTGTGGACCTGTAGTATATAGTAATGCTTCAATTAGGTATTTTTGTTTGTTATAGTTAAACTGTAGACCCTAATCCATAGTCTTTGTGCCTTGAGACAGGAGCACCACAAATGAAGCATACTGTCTTTTGATGGCATTGTCTGCAGCAATGTGACAAATAACCCAGAACACATTTGGCTAAATGAGAAGGATTGAGATACTGCATAAAGAGAACTCTACAAATTTTCCAAAGCTAATTTATTGGTGGAGCTTTTAGCAGTGGATTTCCAGATATCATTCTAATCTGCCATGTCAGTTGTTTTCCCTAATCCTTACTCCCATCCTAACATATAGTTAGTTTTAGTGAGAGTTTTAGATGAGCATAGAAGTAATTGTATTTTCAAAATTAGGCTGGTGGTATGTGGGTCTTTACAACATCTATCCTCACAGTTTGTTAGTGTTAGTAGTGTATTGTATATCCTAAGTAGAGAAGATAATGTATATAATAGTACAATTCTTGAAAATATTTGTATATAAACATCAATGAAGCCCTTGCATACTCACCAACAAAAACTGTTAGGGGATTTTATTCCTGGTAGGAAAAGAGGGGAATCTGGGGTTAGTGGGGGTGAAAGGAGTACCCGAGAGAGTTAAGTGGAGTGCCATACCACCAGTGATTGCTATAAAGCTGGGCCTAGTTGTGTTGATTTCAGATATGGTGTGACAAGATTGCCAATGGATCACACCCTATGGTGTCACTTAAGCCCCACAGACAGGTTTCTGATTGGGCTTGCAACTGAGACAGGAACTACAGCATATGCTTTATAATAATTTGCTTGCACCTGAACCCTCAGACACCTTTTATGTTTATGATGGTATACTGTGGTTCTGTTACTTCTGGGCCTTTGTAAGGCCTCCATATGAACTGCATTATTTTGTTCTGAAGAAATCGAAGTATTAACCACTTGCTTACTGGGCACTTTAACCCCCCTCCTGCCCAGACCAATTTTCAGCTTTCAGCGCCAATGCACTTTGAATAACAATTGCGTGGTCATACAACACTGTACCCAAATGAAATTTTTATCATTTTTTTTCACACAAATAGAGCTTTCTTTTGGTGGTATTTAATCGCAGCTGGGATTTAAATTTTTTGCTAAACAAACAAATAAAATGGAAAATTTTGAAAAAAAATCATGTTTCATAGTCTGTTATAAAATTTAGCAAACAGGTAATTTTTCTCCTTCATTGATATGTGCTGATGAGGCGACACTGGTGGGCACTGATAGGCTGCACTGGTGGGCACTGATAGGCTGCACTGATGGGCACTGATAGGCACAATTAAGGCGGTACTGATAGGCACAGATAAGGCAGCACTGATGGGGACATATCTGGGCCCATCAGTACCGCCTTATCTGTCATCAGTGTCATCGCAGGCTGCTCGGGAGGACATCAATAGACGCCATCCCAGCAAAGCAGGTCCATGCTGTAGCTGTCATTCGGCTATAGCACGGATCTGAAGAAGTTAAAGGAGTTGTAAAGGCAGAAGTTTTTTTATCTTAATGCATTCTATGCTTTAAGATAAAACGCCTTCTATTTGCAGTAGCCCCCCCCCACCACCCCCTAATACTTACCCAAGCCCCATCTCTGTCCATTGATGTCCACAAGCCATCTGGGACTCTCCTTCTGATTGGCCAAGACACAGCAGCGACACCATTGACTCCTGTGACTGTCAAAGTCAGTTAGCCAATCAGGGAAGAGAGGTGGCAGGGCTGAATTGCAGCTCTGTGTCTGAATGGAGACGTGGAGCTGCTTGCTGTGGGGGCACTCAACAGGAGGGGGGGCTAGGAGCAGTGAAGAGGGACCCAAGAAGAGGAGGATCCAGGCTGCCCTGTGCAAATCCACTGCAACAGAGCAGGAAAGGATAACATGTTTGTTATTTTAGAAAAAAAGTGAGACTTTACAATCACTTTTAGTTTGCGACTGCTACTAGCAAGACTCTGAAGTATTAGAGTATGTTTGGGAGGTATCCATTTTTATTGAATTTAGTCTGTCTATCCGAGAGTTTCATAAGTGACTCCATGTGGGTTATTCATTATAGCAGAGGCAGATTATTTCCGAGTGCAGAAACAATTCGCCAGTGCCACGAAAATTTGCACACAAGGAGAGCCACAAATGGCTAGAGACAAGCTAATCATAAATGTGGAAGTCTATGAACTTCTGACTTACACATAAATTATTGCAAATGTCTAAAGTACATGTGTAAGCTTATGTGTTTGCTCCTCCGCTGCCATAGTACTTACCAGATGTCTGTAAATACCAAACCCAGTGTTTCTCAACTCCAGTCCTTAAGGCACAGGTCATGTTTTCAGGATTTCACAGATGAAACGGCTGTTGTAATTACTAAGGCAGTGAAACTGATCAAATCACCTGTGCAAAATAATGGGAAGCTTGAAAACATGACCTGTAATGCCCCGTACACATGGTCGGATTTTCCGACGAAAAATGTGTGATAGGACCTTGTTGTCGGAAATTCCAACTGTGTGTGGGCTCCATCACACATTTTCCATTGGAATTTCCGACACACAAAGTTTGAGAGCAGGATATAAAATTTTCCGACAGCAAAATCCGTTGTCGGAAATTCCGATCGTGTGTACACAAATCCGACCGACAAAGTGCCACGCATGCTCAGAATAAATAAAGAGATGAAAGCTATTGGCCACTGCCCCGTTTATAGTCCCGACATATGTGTTTTTCGTCACCGCGTTTAGAACGATCGGATTTTCCGACAACTTTGTGTGACCGTGTGCATGCAAGACAAGTTTGAGCCAACATCCGTCGGAAAAAATCCTAGGATTTTGTTGTTGGAATGTCCGAACAAAGTCCGACCGTGTGTACGCCCTATTAGGGTGCCTTGAGGACTGGAGTTGAGAAACACTGACCTAGGAGCGCATGCGCGGAGTCTGACAGGAAAGTAATGCCCTGTTAGAGCAGGAGAGAAAGCCGCCGTTCTTTGTCAGCCAGCAGGCATTTAAGATACAGGGCTTCTCACAAAAGCTCCTGAATACCTGGAGGAAGTTTTGGATTAATAATGGTGTTAGGAGTGACCTGCACAAAGGTAAAAACCTTCCCTAACGGCGGCACACGGTCCCGAGCAGCAGGTAAAATGAAGCCAGTCTCCTCAGACACCAATACCTCAAAGTGCTCTCACAAGCTGACACATTCACAGCCTGTGTTCACAGAGGAATCTGATACTGAGACTTTTCAGTCACAGAAATCTCCACAGGAATCCTCTGCCTCTACAGGTCTTATAAAACAATTTGAGAAAATGCTGCAGAAAGCATTAAAACAAACATCTGAACACATAACTAACAGCTTAACCAGAGAGATAAGAGAACTGGGAAAGCGCACTGAAGAATTGGAACACAGAGCAGATGAATTTGAAAACTCTGCTCAGGAATTTATGTCAGAAATATAATGCCTCAAAGAAGAAAACCTAACACTGCAAAATAAGTTAGAAGATTATGAGAATCGTGCCAGAAGATCTAATTTACGCATCAGGGGCATACCCAAAACAATTACTGACCTGAATTCTACAATAACAGCACTATTTCAAGAGCTAATATCAGGTATACCCCTTGAACGCTTGGAAATGGACAGGGGCCACAGAGCCCTTATGCGAAAAAAAACAGATGGCCCCCCACGCGATATTATCGCTAAGTTTCATTTTTATCGAATGAAAGAGCAGCTTCTGACGGCAGCCAGAGAGAAAGAAGCCTTAACATTTCAAGGTCATAATTATCAGCTCTTTTCGGACCTCTCCCAATTAACCATATCAAAAAGACATGCAATGAAGCCACTGCTTATGGAATTGCAGCAACATAAAATCACCTACCAATGGGGTTTCTCATTCTCTATTCGCTTTAGTTACCAGAGTTCAAGACATACCTGCAGTTCACCAAAAGAACTTCAAAAGGCACTTCAAGACCTACACCTGATTGATGATCTACCCTCCACTTCTGCCTCACGTAGAAGAACGGCTTCATCCTCCTCTCCACGCAATCTCAGTCCCAAGAAACAACTGTAATGCAGCAATCCCACAAGAGAGGGCGCTTCCCCTCTCCACCTCAGGAACAAGAAGATTCCATGGACTGATTAGTTAATCCTATAATCCTCCTCTTCATAATCACAACCTAGAAGAAATTTTTGAAAGATCCCTGCTTTGTTTGACTTTTTCTCCTCTTTTTTTTAATTTATTTATTTATTTTTAACAATTTTTTTTTTTAATATAAACAATTTATGCTACCGTATTATTTTTCATAACTGAACACCAATTTATTGGACTGTTTTCTATCACATATGCATAGAAACAGTAAAATAGTTTATTTTAGTTTATTTTACTTTATTATATCTGGTTTTATTTTGTTATAATATATAAGTTCTCATTTGCGGGTTTGGAGTTTGGGATCAGGTTAAATACCTAGACCCAGATTTCAGATATATATGTATGTGTATATTATGTATGTGTATATATGTGTATATGTATGTGTGTATGTATGTGTATGTGTATGTGTATTATGTGTATGCGCATGTATGTATGTGTGTATATGTATGTGTATGTGTATGTATGTGTATGTACGTGTGTGTATGTATGTATATGTGTATATGTGTATGTGTATATATATGTGTGTATATGTGTGTATGTGTATATATATATATGTATATATGCTATTATGTATGTGTATGTATATATATATATATATATATATATATATATATATTTTTTTTTTTTAATTTTATTTACAAGTTGAATTCATCATATTTAGGCACGAAGGCCCAGCCAGTCGATGTAATATCCCTAATTACATACTATATGTTTTCTCAATTGATTTATAATAGTTAGTTTGACTAATACAAAACTGGGTTTGTTTTAGCTCCAATTGCTCACATGTCCCTTCCTAACTTCCAGTCTTCCTGGTTTATACCTTAACCCCTCCCGTGGCTTATTCCCGTTTATATAATTGTTAGATTATACTTTCCATTAGTACGTATTATATGTATATTCCCCCTTTGCTTTAGAAAAATACAATACATTTGGAGCTATTTTATTATACCCGGCAGGTTATAATTATTCATCATGTCTTTTTTATAGGCGGTTCTCCCACACGCGGATGTTCCGTGTGCTCCACCTTACCTCCCTCGACTCCCCACCCTTATTATGTGGGTGGTCGACGTAGGCTCTCTATCCCCTGATGGGGAGTTGTATCCCCAATCACGGGTAATTTTTGACGCTATTTACAATCATATTTTAAAAATATATTGTATTATTTCTTACGGTTCTTACTTTTCTTTCATTCTAGTCTATCCTGGATTTCCTTCCTCCTTGCTTTCCTTCAGGTCCACACAGGTCGTTCCATACAGCCAAAGAACATCAAGAGTCTGTGAGTATCATTTCCTAGCTCAGCTGCCATGGCACCTTTAAACATATTAACCCTGAATGTTCAGGGTCTCAATATACTGCAGAAAAGAACGAAAGCTTTCCGTTCGTTTCATGCAAACAATGCACATATAGTGTGCCTACAAGAAACAAACTTTACGACAACTTCTACGCCTAAATTTGTAAGCTGCTTTTATCCGCAAGTATTCTCAGCTTCAGCCACTACTAAACAACGTGGAACACTCATAGCCTTCCACCGCACCACTCCATTTACACTCCATTCTGAAATAAAAGACCCTGAAGGGAGGTATTTAATTCTTCTGGGACATATAATGGATACAGAAATAACTGTTGTGTCATATTACACACCCAATAAACAGCCTATACCTTTTCTCACCCATCTTTTACAAGTAATATCTACACACAAGATGGGAACACTTGTTGTATGCGGAGATTCTAATCAGGTCCTCCTCCCGTTTCTGGACAAATCACCATACACTCCTCCTCGAAGTCCAACTAAGATATCTTTCTCCCAACTTCTTTCTAAACATAAATTGGTAGATTCTTGGAGAGAATGTAATCTGACTAAAAGGAAATACACTTATTATTCATACCCACATCAAACATTCACTCGCATTGACCATATATTTCTAACAATAGGTATGATCCCAGAGTTACTTACATCACATATAATCCCCATCCCATGGTCTGATCATAACGCAGTCCTTACTACCATCACTTCCACTATACCCAAAAATCATGACCCTACTTGGTACCTCCCAGATATATTACTCAAACACCCGTCGCATAGTTTAATAATTGAACAAGCACTAAAAGAATATTTAAACACACAACAAAAGTCCTGACATTTCCCCAATAACATTGTGGGAAGCACATAAACCTGTGCTGCGTGGAACCTTACAAAGGCAATTCGCATTATTCAAACGGGAACGCAGGAATCTTGCAAGAAAAATAGAAACTGAATTTAACTCTTCCTTTATAGCTTTCCAAGATAATCCAACGCCGCTTACCAAAAGTCGTCTAGAAAAAGCACGTCTGGAATATGACTTATTCTTCACAGAATCCACGGATAAATACCTAAAGCGCTCTCGACATGCCTTCTACATGAAATCCAATAAGTTTGGTACTTTTCTGGCACGCGCACTTAAGTCATTAAATAAATCTTTTAAACCAATTAGACTTAAATTGTTTAATGATACATACACTAGTAATCCCACTAAAATTGTTCACAAATTTCGCTCCCACCTAACCTCCCTATACTCGGAAACAAATAAATTTAATACCATTGAAGCCGATGCCTTCTTCTCAGATATCTCCATACCCAAGATGTCTAACACTCAAAAGACTATACTCGAAGCACCCATCACTGTGAATGATGTAACCAAAGCAATCAAAGAATTAAAACTAAACAAAAGACCAGGTCCTGATGGCTATTCTGCATTATACTACCGTACTTTTTCAGACATCCTCTCCCCTATTTTGGCCGATGCTTCTAATTTCTTACTAGAAGGTAAATCCTTCAGACAGGAATCATTGACCGCAACTATTTGTATGATCCCTAAGCCTCATTCTGACGACACATCCTGTAATAACTACCGCCCCATTTCCTTATTAAGCTTGGATATCAAACTATTAGCAAAGATTTTAGTGGCCCACCTCAATGGAATCATAGGTAATCTTATACATTGTGATCAAGTAGGCTTCATGCCTACACGGCAAGCAGGCGATAATATACGTAGAGCGGTTCTTTTGGCACACATTGCTAAAACACGCCGCATTCCTTCATGCTTTATATCTCTGGATCTTAAAAAAGCCTTTGATTCCATCTCCTGGTCCTATTTACATTACTCACTTCAGAAATGGGGTTTTGGCCCTAACTTTATAACTTGGATCACTGCATTGTATAATAAACCAAAAGCATACATTAACCGGTTGAATACAGGGCATTTCCCCCCCCCCTTCCTTCCCAGGCCAATTTTTAGTTTTCAGCGCTGTCGCACTTTAAACGACAATTGCGCGGTCGTGCAACGTTGTAGGCAAAAAAATTGACGTCCTTTTTTCCCTACAAATAGAGCTGTCTTTTGGTGGTATTTGATCGCCTCTGCGGTTTTTATTTTTGCGCTAAAAACAAAAGAAGAGCGACAATTTTGAAAAAAACGCAATATTTTTTACTTTTTGCTATAACAAATATCCCAATTTTTTTTAAAAAAACAAATGTTTTCCTCAGTTTCGGCTGATACGTATTCTTCTACATATTTTTGGTAAAAAAAATCGCAATAAGCGTATATTGATTGGTTTGCGCAAAAGTTATAGTGTCTACAAAATACGGGATAGATTTATGGCATTTTTAAAAAAAAAAAAATTATTTATTTTTTTAGCCGCGATCGCGATTTTTTTTCATGACTGCGACATTATGGCGGACACATCAGACACTTTTGACACATTTTTGGGACCATTCACATTTATACAGCGATCAATGCTATAAAATTGCATTGATTACTGTGTAAATTTGACAGGCAGTGAAGGGGTTAACCACTAGGGGGCGGGGAGGGGTAAATATGTTTCCTAGGGAATGATTCTAACTGTAGGGGGAGGGGACGCACAAGGGGAGGAGACCGATCAGTGTTCCTCCGTTCTGGGAACACAGATCGCTCTCCTCTCACCTGACAGGCTGTGGATCTGTGTGTTTACACACACAGATCCACAGTCCGGCCCGGTTAACGGGCAATCGCGGGTGCCCGGCGGACATCACGGCCGCCGGGCACACGCACTGGGTCCCGAGCAGTGCGGCGGGCGCGCACGCCCCCTAGACGGCCGGGAATCCCAGGACGTCATATGACCTCCACCCAGGATGGGAGATCCCATCCCAGGACGTCATATGTCTATGGCTGGGTAGGGAAGTGGTTAAGTATGCAGGTCACAAATCTGACCCCTTTAATATAGAAAAAGGCACAAGGCAAGGATGTCCACTCTCCCCCCTTTTATTTGCCCTCTTAATAGAAGCGCTTGCCCTTTCAATTAGATCAGATCCCAAAATAACCGGAATAGAACTAGGAGGATATCAACATAAACTTTGTCTGTTTGCAGACGATATCCTCCTATTTCTATCATCCCCACAGGTCTCAGGACCTAATCTCCTTCCCATCCTCAATAGGTTTGCTGCTTTTTCAGGCTTATCAATTAACCCTAAAAAATGCTTAGCATTACCAGGGTGGAAAAATCAATACCATATCTAGGGATTCATCTTACGGCTTCTTTATCAGATCTTTTCTCAGCAAATTATCCACGGATTCTCAAAAATGTAACAAACCTGCTGAAATCTTGGTCCCTACTTCCATTATCATGGTTTGGTAGAATTAACGCAATAAAGATGACAATCCTGCCTAAGTTACTATATCTGTTTAGGGTTTTACCAATTCCAATTCCCGCTTATTATCTATGACTAATACAGAAAAAAGCAATTTCATACATATGGGGGGCATCCAAAACACGCATACCTTTGCATACACTTTATCTTTCCAAAGTTAATGGAGGCTTAGGCGTACCAAACTTTGCAACATACTACAAGGCAGCTCATATTGCTAGCCTAACTAAATATCACGCAAGACAGGAAATCCCATTATGGGTTTCAATTGAAGCTACTGAATGTGATCCTTTATCGATCTCGAACCTGCTTTGGCTTCATCCTAAAGATCGTAAAGGTTTATGAAACCCCATCACCAAACATTTCATTTCTCTATGGGACAGTCTTAAATCCAAACACAAGTTACAATCTCCACATAAACCCCTTCTCTCATTCCTAAAAAATCCCGCTTTTTATCCTGCTTGGACTGCTCCCAAATCCTTTTGAAAATGGTCATCCAGGGAAATCTTGAATATACATAAATTTGTCACTAATATGTCTTTCATCCCTTTTCCAACCCTTTGCGAAACCTACGGCATACCTCAATCAGAACTATTCCGATACCTGCAAATTAAAAACTTTTTCACTCCTTTTATAAGCTCTGACACTCCTCTAACACACTTTACTGCGTTCGAATCTATTTGCAGGAAAGATCCCCACACAAAAGGCTTGATTTCCTTACTTTATTCACATTTGATATTTTAACCTGAACTGGATAAACCCTCTTATGTCCAGAGATGGGAGGAGGACCTGGGTCGAACGCTCGACACTACAGAATGGGATCAAATCTGGTCATCTACCAAATCAGCCTCCCCAAATATTAATGAGGTAGAGGCTAATTATAAAGTATTGACAAGATGGTACCTTGTACCAGCTAGGGTTGCAAAATATGTACCAACCTGTTCCGCGCGGTTTTATCGTCGTTGCTCAGAGCCAGGCACACAACTACACATTTGGTGGACATGCCCAATAGCACAAACCTTTTGGAAAGAGATCTTTAAAATGGCCTCCAAAATGTTTGGTTTGCAAGTACAGCCTGATCCTGTTACCGCATTACTTAATCTGAAACCAGGATTGCCAACTTTGATTCAATTTAAACTATTTGTACAGCTTCTAACGGTAGCTAAGCAAACTTTGGCAAAGGCATGGCGGTCCCCGACATTAGTAGTGGCTGAGATGAAGAATAGGATGACTAACGCCATGATCCATGCCAAAATGGTGGCCATTGACAACGCTCTGCTTCCCAAATTTAAAAAACAATGGCACCCATGGATAACACATCATTTACTATCTAACTTTGATGAGAATGTTCTACTGCCATGGTAGCTGAGTTGCAATGATTTAAGCTGATATATAAAAAACGCACAGACTTCATGATGGATCTCAATCCAACCCTGTGGATCCCCTCTTTTCTATGTTCTACTCCTTCTCTCCTTTCTCTTCTTCCCTATCCACTTTCCGATCCTGAAGCTCTTTTCCTAGTAGATTGTAGTCTCCTTCAGACATTTCTGACATAGCTTAAGCTGTGGGCACAAGTACCATTTAAGAATTTACTTACTCTTTAATAGCTACTACTTAGGTATTCTACACCTTATCCAGGTTTTACCCAATTACCCCTATTTATATGTTATGCAATAATCTATTATTAACTAATAATTTTAGTATCTTATCTTTACCACAATATGTTTACTCATGTATTTGTTATCTACTTCTTTATATACTCAATAAAAAATCTTTTGACAAGGAGAAACACTGACCTAACCATGCCAGATGTGTGTAACTCATTTTCTTTTGTTGCAAAATGGCACAAAAAAGTGACACGTTTTTTAAATATATTTTTACAACTTCTATCTCTATTTGTTACAGAAACATGGAACTGAACTTTGCATAGGCACCCAGAGCCATAAAAGTTAGTAATAAATAATATATTTCTTTGTTTGATACAGGTTAAAACCTCCAAAAATAAAAGCTTACAATCAATACATCAAGGATATATCACGTATCTGGATTCCACCATACAAAGTTGTCTTCAATGATAAATAATCAATGATATTAAGCCTCAACGTTTTTCAACTTATAAAGAGTCTTCATCAGGAGATGAACAATAAATCTACAATATAGATATGCATAAATTTCAGTAATATACAAAAGAAGAAAGCAAGAACTAATCACTATATGAGTAAGATTATAAAAGTAGACCCAGGGCATATGATAATTATGCACTTGTACAACATGGTGTTCGATAGGGGAATACATATTACCTGTTGTTGCACAGTTAAATGTTCATATATTCTTCTCCAGAATTCTCTATAATTTTGCAAATATAGAAGGCCCTGCAAGGACAGACCATAATGTAAACAACACCCTGAGTTTGACAATTAACCACTACAGCCCCAGAGGATTTGGCTGCTCAATGACCGGAGCACTTTTTACAATTTGGCACTGCGCTGCTTTAACTGGTAATTGTGCAGTCATGCAATGCTGTACCCAAACAAAATTTTTTTTCCCCACAAATAGAGCTTTCTTTTGATGGTATTTGATTGCCTCTGTGATTTTTATTTTTTTTACGATATAAACGGAAAATCTTGAAAAAAATGATATTTGCTACTTTTTGTTATTAAAAAAAAATTAAAAAAACACAATTTTAGTCAGTCATACATTTAGGCCAAAATCTATTCAGCCACATGTCTTTGGTAAAAAAATGTCAATAAGCATATATTTATTGGTTTAAGTTATGGCGTCTACAAACTAGGGTACATTTTCTGGAATTTATGCAGCTTTTAGTTTATGACTATCTATCTAATTTCTTAAGGTGCTAAAATGGCAGGGCAGTACAACCCCCACCCCCAAATTACCCCATTTTAGAAAGTAGACACCCCAAGGAAATTGCTGAGAGGCATGTTGAGCCCATTGAATTTATTTTTTTGTCACAAGTGATTGAAAAAGGACAAAAAAAAAAATTACACAAAGTTGTTACTAAATGATATATTGCTCACACATGCCATGGTTATATGTGGAATTACAACCCAAAATACATTCTGCTGCTTCTCCCGAGTATGAGGATACTTCATGTGTGAGACTTTTTCGGAGCCTAGCTGCGTACAGGACCCCGAAAACCAAGCACCGCCTTCAGGATTTCTAAGGGTGTCAATTTTTTATTTCACTCCTCACTACCTATCACAGTTAAGAAGGCCATAAAATTCCAAGATAGCACAAACCCCCCCAAATTACCCCATTTTGGAAAATAGACACCCCAAGCTATTTGCCAATAGGCATGTTGAGTCCATGGAATATTTTATATTTTGCCACAAGTTGCGGGAAAATGAATTTTTTTTTTGCACAAAGTTGTCACTAAATGATCTATTGCTCAAACATACCATGGACATATGTGAAATTACACCCCAAAATACATTCTGCTGCTTCTCCTGAGTACGGGGATACCACACGTGTGAGACTTTTTTGGAGCCTAGCTATGTTCAGGACCCCGAAAACCAATCACTGCCTTCAGGCTTTCTAAGGGCGTAAAATGTTGATTTCACTTCCTCACTATCTATCACAGTTTCAAGGCCATAAAATGACAAGATAGCACAAACCCTCCCCCCAAATGACCCCATTTTGGAAATAAGACACTTCAAGCTATTTGCTGAGAGGCATATTGAGGCCATGGAATTTTTTATATTTTGCCACAAGTTTTGGGAAAATTAAAAATTTTTTTTACACAACGTTGTCAGTAAATGATATATTGTTCAAACATGGCATGATTATATGTGGAATTACACCCCAAAATACATTCTGCTGCTTCTCCTGAGTATGGTGATACTGCATGTGTGGGACTTTTTGGCAGTCTAACTGCATACAGGCCCCCGAGAACCAATCACCGCCTTAAGAATTTCTAAGGGCGTACATTTTTGATTTCACTCCTCACTGCCTATCACAGTTTCAGAGGCCATGAAGTGCCCAGGTAGCACAAGCTCCCCCCAAATGACCCCATTATTGTCATTTGGGGTAATTTGACCCCAAATGACAATACTTTTGGAAAATAGACTACCCAAGCTTTCTTCATTTTCAAAAACAAATGAGATCTGCAAAATACTCACCATGCTTCTTAGAAAATACCTTGGGGTGTCTACTTTCCAAAATGGGGTCATTTGGGGGGTTTGTGCTATCTGGACATTTCAAGGCCTCCGTAACTGTGATAGGTAGTGAGGAGTAAAATCACAATTTTATAAAGCCTGAAGGTGGTGCTTGGTTTTCGGGGTCCTGTACGTGGCTAGGCTCCCAAAAAGTCTCACACATGTGGCATTCTCGTACACAGGAGAAGCAACAGAATGTATTTTGGGTTGTAATTCCACATATAACCATGCCATGTTTGAACAATATATCATTTAGTGACAACTTTGTGTTAAGAAAAAAAATTCCCGAAATTTGTGGCAAAATATCAAATATTCCATGGATATAACATGCCTCTCAGCAAAAAGCTTGAAGTGTCTTCTTTCCAAAATGGGGTCATTTGGCAGAGTTTTGTGCTATCTTGACATTTCAGGGCCTCAAAAACTGTAATAGGTAGGGAGGAAGTGAAATCACCATTTTACGCCCTTAGAAAGCTTGAAAGCGGTGATTGGTTTTCTGGGTCCTGTACATGGCTAGGCTCCCAAAAAGTCTCACACACGTGGTATCCCCGTACTCAGAAGCAGCAAAATTTTGGGGTGTAATTTCACAAATGTTCATGGCATGTTTGAGCAATAGATCATTTAGAGACAACTTTGTGAAAATGTTCATTTTCCCGCCCACTTGTGGCAAAATAAAAAATATTCCATGGACTCAACATGCCTCTCACCAAATAACTTGGGGTGTCTACTTTCCAAAATGGGGTAATTTGGGGGGGTGGTTGTGCTATTCTTGGCATTTTATGGCCTTCAAAACTGTGATAGGTAGTGGGGAGTGAAATCAAACATTGTCACCCTTTTGCCCGTACACACAGTTGGATTTTCCAACGGAAAATGTTCGATGGGAGCTTGTTGTTGGAAATTCCGACCGTGTGTAGGCTCCATCGGACATTTTCCATCGGAATTTCAGTCACACAAAATTTGAGATCTGGATCTCAAGTTTTCTGACAACAAAATCCGTTGTAAATTCTGATCGTGTGTACACAATTCCGACGCACAAAGTTCCACGCATGCTCAGAATCAAGCAGAAGAGCCACACTGGCTATTGAACTTCATTTTTCTCGGCTCATCATACGTGTTGTACGTCACCGCGTTCTTGACGTTCAGAATTTCCGACAAGATTTGTGTGACCGCGTGTATGCAAGACAACATCCAACATCCGTTGGAAAAAATCCATGGATTTTGTTGTCGGAATGTCCGATCATGTGTACACGGCATTAGAGATCCTGAAGGCGGCGATTGGTTTTTGGGGTCCTGTACGCGGCTAGGCTCCCAAAAAGTCTCACACATGAGGTATTCCCATACTCAGGAGAAGCAGCAGAATGTATTTTGGGGTGTAATTACACATATAACCATGCCATATTTGAACAATATATCATTTAGTGACAACTTTGTGAAAAAAAAAGTGTAATTTTCCAGAAACTTGTGGCAAAATATAAAATATTCCATGGACTCAACATGCCTATCAGCAAATAGCTGAACTGTCCTGGCGTTTTATGCACAACATTTGGAAGCTTATGTCACACATCACACACTCTTCTAACCACTTGAAAATAAATGCCATGTACACACGATCAGACTTCTCGTCAGAAAAAGCTATGATGGTTTTTCTGACGGAATTCCACTCAAGCTTGTCTTGCATACACACGGTCACACCAAATTCCGACTGCCAAAAAATGTGGTGAAATACGTACGACGGGACTACAAAAGGGAAGCTCAAAACGAAGTACGCCACCCTTTGTGCTCCTTCTGCTAATCTCGTGTTTATCTCATGTTAGTAAAAGTTTGTGAGAGACGATTCGTGCTTTTCAGACTCAAGCTTTTCAGATCATTTTACTGCTGTTCAGTTTGTGCTTGTGGGTTTGTATCTGCTTTTCAGTGCGTGTAGACAGTTCGTATCAGTGAGTCCTTGTCTGCTCGTTGCTGATTTTCAGTTCGCTCTTCACAGGCCTTGCTGTTCTTCAGTACGTTCTGTTAGTTCGTTCTGACCAGCCGACCATTTTGAAGCCGTGTTGCGGGCACGTGCTCGTCGTAGAGTTTGTGCTGTGCGGGGGCTTGGTGTTGGGGCTCTAGCTTTGACACAAGCCCAGTCCATGAACAGGGTGGGGAGGATTTCATGGACAAAGAATTGTTTGCTCCAGCGTGACCAATTCTCTCATATGCCTTTGCTCTGTGAGATCCGTGAGAATAATCCTGATGATTTCAGGAATTATCTCCGGATGACGGACCCCATTTTTCACCATTTGTTGGCTTTGCTGTCCCCTTATATCAGCAGGAAGGACACCTGCATGTGGCAAGCCATCACTCCGGAGCAGAGGCTCGTCGCCACGTTGCGGTACTTGGTGACTGGGTGAAGTTGGCAGGACCTCAATTTCTCAACAGGCATCTCCCCCCAGGCTCTGGGGATCATTATCCCAGAGACCAGTACTGCTATCATTCAGGTCCTGCAGAAGGACTATATTAGGGTAAGTTTTCTCCTTTAAAGTGGAGTTCCACCCACTTTTACAACTCTTCAGCATCCCACACTAAACTGCGCACTGTAAAAAAATTTGATATTTTTACATTTTTTTTCTCAGCACCTACTGTATATCTGCTGTATTCATTTTTCACTTCCTCCTCCCTGGCCGTTGCCCATCACATCATTTCCTGTTTGCAGTGCCTTCTGGGAAGGGGCGGCAACTTCCTCTGACACTGCCGTTGCTATGGAAACCTGACCTGAAACCTATTACACTGCTTGTGCTGCAGTGAGCATGTGCGAGATCTGCAAGGATGAGATCCAGGAAGAAATACAGTCTGGCTTCAGATGCCCACACTTAAGATGGTCACGGCCTGCTGTAAGTTTATAAAATAACAAACTACTGCTATAAACTAACAAAACAGACCTTAGTTTACAGACTAACTTTACTAGTAAACATTAAGCTTGTGTATTATAGGGCTATTTTTATTTAAAAAGTATAATTTCGGCCGGAACACCACTTAACATTACATTATATGTATTTAATGTTTGCTAATATATTGTATTTCTTTCCTCATTCTCTAATTACCATGATTTTAATATGCTGTGAATCTCCCCTTTGTCCTCATGCATACTGTAATCTTTTAGTGCTCCTTTTTTGTCCTTCATACATATTTGCCTTCACTAACCTCCCCAGCATGCTATCCTGGGCCCATATACACCTATAGCCTAGTCACTTAACAATTTATTTTGTCAGCTCCATTGTACTGCTTTACCCTAAACACCCCCTAAAATGTGTACAAATGTTATTTCTGTAAAATTCAGGCAGAGTGCCATAGGCTTTTTTTGGGGGTCCCAAAATCATTTGGAACCCTCCCCCCAACCGCTAAATCAACCATACCAATCCTCTATCTGCTGACTTTGCCAAACCCATACACACTATACCTACCTTTTTTGGGGTCATATTTATGGATGAATTCCCCAAAGCATGTAGTGAAAGGGCCTGCCTGAATATGTTCAAATGGTACTGTTTAAAGTTTTTTTCTCCTATTATTATCTTGATAGATAATTGCAGAATGTAAAAAAGTGCTTCCATTTGTACAGTGTGTATTTATATTTTTGTATTATGACACTTCTTACCTGTCCAGTGGGCTGCCAATAGTGTAAGTAATGAGGAGCTGGCCAAAGTAACACACATTATGTATGAATTCGGCTCTCAATGAAGTGGAGAGGGTTACCTGTCCAAAACACCCCCCTATACATTTTTTACAATGGGCCATCAGAGGGGTGGAGGAATCTGATAAGTGGGCATTATATTTTTGAATTTAAATACTCCTTAAAATAAATGTTATACTGATGTTGGCCAAGAATGTTTGTGTCTAATATGCTTGCAATGTTTATGTGCAAAATGACAATTTTTTTCTAGTTTCACTCCAGTTTCCTTCAAAACCACAGGAATGGCAGCCTGTGGCCTCCCACTTTGCCAACCGTTGGGACTTTCCCAACTGTGAAGGGGCAATTGATGGGAAGCATGTCCACATTGTCCCACCACCCCATTTGGGGTCATACTATTATAATTACAAGGGGTTCAATAGTATTGTGTTGATGGCAGTGGTTCCTGCGACATATGATTTCCTGTATGTGGACACGGGGAGGAATGGCGGATGTCGGATGGTGGAGTATTTGCCCGGACCGAGTTCTACCGATGTCTCCAGAGTGGTGGCTCGGGATTGCCACCTCCGGAGGAGAACGTGGAAGGACTGGCATTTGTTTTCGTCGCATTCGGTCTGGGTGACCACATGATGAGGCCATTCTTCCAAATGACCCTTACCCCAGAAAAAGAGGGTTTTTAATTACCGGCTGGCCAGAGCCAGAAGAGTCGGAGAATGCCTTTGGGATCCTGGCCAGCCGGTTCTGCCTATTTCAAACAGCGATAAATATGGCGGAATACAAACTGATCCATATAATTTTGAGTTGCTGCATCCTGCACAATTTTCTAAAAAAACATAGTCCTAGTTATGTTGCCTCTGTTGGGCCTGAGGCCAGACTTTCAGAAGTTCCAATGACGGCCCTGGAAGCGGGCCGTCCTGGCTTGCCCCCCCAAAGTGCCCATGAAGTGAGAGAAAATTATGTCCAATATTTTACGGGTAGGGGGGCCATTGCTTTGCCACCAAATTTTCAATAAATTTTCATTTTTCTCAGATACAATCTTAATTTTCATTTACTGCTTGGGTTTATTGTTGATGTCTCCTAGGTTCTCCTAGTGCACTTGTAGTGCCTAGTGGTTTTTCCATTATTAAATAACATTCATTGTCATTGTATAAACACTAACTTTACACAAAAACTGGTATTGATCATTGAAAGGTGAAGCCACACATTGTTGTTTCTTAAAATTTTTACTCTGTGCACAGTCACATGTGCATTTATAAAATATTTTAATTTTTTTTTTTCTGAATATTTTCTTTTTTTTTTTTTTTTTTTAAACAGGCATGTTTTAAAACATAACATACACAACTCTGGAACTTACAAAGTTTAACGTATAAAAACTGAAGGCAATATCAGACATTATAGTGTCAAAAATGTCTTGATATTGTCTTCATCAGATGGGGTAATCTCACCCCTGTAAAAGCCAAATTTTGAAGATGCTCACAACTTGGGAGTCCAAATGGGTAATATTAACATGTGCTATCTCTCATCATGGGGGATCAATGGACGTGTTTTGCGGGTGCAACCCCTTCCTCTCACCTACTAGAGTTACGAGGGAGGGGTTGCACCCACAAAATGCGTACATTGAGATCCCCTGATGGCAGATAGCACATGTTGACACACCGTGTGCATATTCAAAATTTGGCTTTTAAAATGTACAATATAAACATTTTTGGGGGAATATAAAAAAAATAAAACAGGTTGTGATTTTAGGGAAAAAGGTGATTAGATTCTCCCCAAAACATTGATCATGTTCTTCATTTTCTGTTCCATAAAGTTTAGTCTATTTCTCATTGCGTCAATTTCCCCATTCCAGGTCATAATTTGCTAGATGAGTGTTTGGGCACTGGCCCTAGTGAAAAGTTCCGCCGCTACCTCTTCCACAACCAGCACATCACCTAAAATTGTTTCAAAAACATGTATTTAGAAATATGCAGGCATACATATATTACCTGAAGCTGGGGTGTCAGACATTCACCTGGTGGGGTGCCCATCTTGCCCACTTCCTCAACCTCTACTTCCTCAAGATCCTCGGGGGGGGGCTTAGGCTAATTTGCCAATCAGGTTGGCGATGTTGGGGGTCCCTAGTATCCTCTGACTGCTGTCTGAGTCTTTTCTCCCATATGAGAATGAAACAAAAGGTATCCTTGCACACAGATATTTGAGTCCAGAAATAGGAATATGAAACATTGCTTTGAAATGGTGTACAATTGTCTGTTTGGGAAGAGATCCAAGTTGAAAACATGATTACAATTCCCTTTTAACCAAGCTGGAATACTTAACTTTTTTGGCCAAGTTTCACAGATGGAGACACCCCAATTATCCACTGGAGCACCTTTGTGGATTACCCTAAAAAAATGTGCTCTGGTGTCCCACACTAGTGCTCCTGAGTCCAGATGTGTAAACAGCTGCTGAGTATCCTCTCCTTACATTCACCTGAATCAAGTTTGCAATTCATTCAAATTTCAAAGACATCTAGACAACAATGTCCGAAACTTCTTTTAATAAGACAAATTAGCATGACCAAAATGTAGTTATAACCCACTATCAACTAAATACATAGTATTTATTGGCAAACAATCAATGTTTCCTATGAATAATGTTCCCTACGAATGATGACTGTGCCCACGAACATGAAAGTAGCCATTTAAAACTGTACAACAGTAAAGA
Source organism: Lithobates clamitans (assembly GCA_037952925.1). NCBI lineage: Eukaryota > Metazoa > Chordata > Amphibia > Anura > Ranidae > Lithobates > Lithobates clamitans. The sequence continues at coordinate 1,091,247 of JBBGZY010001913.1, read as the reverse complement.
AAAGCACATGGAGCAGCATGCAAGTTAATAATCATAATAGGGACACACGACGACAAGCACTTACATTTTTGAAGCACCTTCTTTATTTTGCGATACTGATCCGGCTCCCTCAGTTTTATGTTGGACCAGCACTTCCTTATTTGTTCTTTGGACAGTCGTACCCCAAACTTGTGCTCCAGAGTGTTCACAACTGTAGTCATGATTTGGTCCTTTCACAAATTGGGATGGGTGTACTGACCATGTTTCCCATCATAATCCTCCCTGCACAAGATCTCCACCATTTCATCAAAGGCCATGTTGGTGGCCTTAAATCTCCTCCTCCTGGATTCTGACGTTCCTCACTAGATGACAAACTGCCAACCACCTGTGTCTCCGCCATGTTGCTCCTACTGCGCACCGAAGAGAGAAAGGGCGGGGAATATTCTTGAGAAAATAATTACACAGGCGGGCGCTAACACGCGTGTGTCGTAACTACGTTCTGTGTGCGGAAGAAGGAACAGAAGCAAACATAATAACGAAGGTAACATTTTGCTATTATTATTCACGATTTATATAGCGCCAACAGTTTACGTAGCGCTTTACAATGTATAGAGGGGACAACATTACAGTACAGTTCAATACAAAAAGTACAGGAGGGCCCTGCTCATAGTGCTTACATTCTAAAGGGTGGGGGTGGTGGTACAAAAGGTAATAGCTGCAGAGAATGATTTGATGGGAGTGGCTCAGGGACAGTTCTTAGGTGCGTGTGGAATAGGCTTCCTTGAACAAATGAGTTTTCAGGGATCTCCTAAAGGGTAGGGGCTGATCAGACATACTGGGGCAGGGAGTTCCAGAGGATGGGAGACGCTCTGGAGAAGTCCTGAAGGCGAGCATCGGAGGAGATAACAAGGGAGCTAGAGAGCAGGAGGTCCTGGAAGGAGTGGAGGGGACGATTTGGGTGATATCTGCAGATGAGGTGGGCGATGTAGATGGGGGCGATGTTGTGAATGGCCTTGTATGTTATAGTTAGCATTTTGAATTTTACATGGTGGGGTAGGGGAAGCCAGTGAAGAGATTGGCAGAGAGGAACAGCAGTCATGGATCGGTTAGTGAGGTGTATTAGTCTAGCAGCAGAATTCATAATAGACACTTAGGGGGGTAGCCTGCTTAAGGGTAGGCTATTAAGGAGAGAGTTGCAGTAGTCAAGGCAGGAAATAATCAAGGAGTGAATTAGTTGCTTTCTGGTGTCATTAGTCAGGAAGGGTCGAATTCTGAAGATGTTGGGACATGAGTGGCCTATACTGATTCTTTTTTTTTTTTTTTTTTTTTTTTCTTTTCTTTTTTTTTTCTATCAGCCACTTCAGTTAACTTGATACGGAGACAGCTTTCAGTTTGGTACTCATGTGTGTCTCTTACTTAGTCACATCATTGTGGCCTTGCAAACTTTCCTTCTTTTACATTGTGCATTCCATATTTAAATAATTACAATAATACAAATGTGTAACTTATAAAACACCCGGTTTGTGCATCGAGGCCGACCGGCCGCATAGTCTCTTATTATTATCATACGTGCTTATATATTATTACTGTTCTGTCTAATACGCCATTCCCCCCCCCCCCAATCCCCCCCCCTATCGGACCCACATAGTACCAAGGTACGCCCTATATTTGACTACTGTTCTTTTTCGTTGTTCTCTCTTGGTTTCGGAACCCCAAGCCACGCCCAGCTCGACACCTCTATCCGGGTGGAGAGAGGATTGCTCTCGGCACTAAAATAGCACTGGTAAAGAGCACGGCATTGCTTGGGCCCACAAGTTCCATAATTTCACAAATGTGTTATAGTTGCCTGATCTAGTATAGAATGTCCTTTCGCTCCATACTGTAGCGTTAATGGTTTCAATCCAAGCTTCAGGGGTTGGGGGTGTCCTCGATTGCCAGGATTGTGCTATTAGCTTTCTGGCTTGAAACAAACATCTTGCTATCGCTAAATCTGTATTCCTACCCCTCGGCCCGTTGTTCACATAGCCCAACACACAGGTCTTGGGGTCAAGTTCTAGGTTAACTCTGAAGGTGGTGTTGATTTTCTTTAGAATCTCGGACCAGTATCTAATTAATTTTGGGCACCTCCAGACCATATGAATTAGATCACCTGTTCCTCTGCATCTAGGGCACTCATCATTGGCTCTATGACCAAACATGAATAACTTTTTTGGTGTATGATACGACCTATGCAGCAACATCAGGTGGGAGGCTTTTTGTGAGGGAGAGACCGACACCTCCGATCCAAATTCAAGAATCCTTCTCCACTGTTCGTCCGTTATCTCCCCCACATCGGCCTCCCACTTGTCCCTTCCCCCTGTTGGACCTGCCTGCGTATTTGTTCTCTTTGAAAGCTGGGTATATATCATTGAAATCAAGCCCTTAGTGGTCTCTGACTTAACTATTGTTTGCAATAACGGGATCCTACACCATACTAGGGGTTGTCTATTGAACTGTTTGCTCAATGCATGCCTAATCTGTAGATAGCTATAGAATACTTGGCTTGGTAATCCATACTCGTGTCTCAATTCCTCGAAAGATTTTAGAGTGTCCCCTTCATATAGTTGAATCAGTCAATTTATCCCACACCTTTCCCACATCTTATTCTTATCGACAGTTAGTAATTCGTGTAGTTGCTTATTATTCCACATTGGCGAGAGTTCTGAAATCCCTTTGTACCCCATTATTCTCTTGGTTGCCTGCCAGACCCTAGTGATCATTTTAAATGTCGGAATCTCCCCTTGTAGTGAATCTGCCTCCAGTGCTCCCACTAGTGAGCTGTGTGGGTTCCCCTGCAGAGTAATTTTGACATTGTTACTTCCACCTCCCTCAGAGTCGCATCCCCCTAGTTGTTGTAGCTGGGCTGCTGGGCGGCGCTGCAGTTTTTGTAGGCCAATGTAGGCCAATCCTGGCCTGACCTTTCTTCCATATTAACTCCCTGAAGAGGGATTGAATTTTTTGGAACCACTTCTCCCCGATCCAAACCGGGGAGTTGTGGAGTAGGTATAACAACTGCGGCATCCATACCATTTTTATCAAGTTGACTCTACCCGCCACAGACAGAGGGAGTCTACTCCAGGTGTCACATTTTCTCTTAAATTTCGATAAGAGGGGGACCAGGTTGTCTTCAATAAACGCACTGGGGTCCTTAGACAGGACAACACCAAGGTACTTCATCTTCCCCGTAACCTTCAGTTGGGGCAAACACGTCGAAATAGGATTGGCCAATGAGTCAACCGGCAGGAGCGATGATTTCTCCCAATTAATGGCTAGTCCGGAGAACTTTCCGAAGTCCTCCACTAGATACATCGCTTTCTCCAATGAGGTAGTCGTGTCCCCCAGGAAAAATAGGACATCGTCCGCGAAAAGCGCTATTTTCTCTTCCCCCCCTTTTCGCTGAAATCCCTGTATTTCGAGTGATGATCTCACTGCTCCCGCCAATGGCTCCATGGCCAGGACGAACAGTAAAGGAGATAGGGGGCACCCCTGCCTTGTCCCTCTTTCAAGGGGAAAATTTTCCGAATATTCGCCGTTTATCTTGAGCCTTGCCCTTGGATGGTTATATAGGATTTTTAACCAGCTGATGAATACGGGGCCAAATCCAAACCTCTCTAGCACCCTCCATAGATATTCCCACTTCAGGCTGTCAAAAGCCTTGGCGGTGTCCAGAGACAGTATGGCTCTGGATCCTTCATTTTCTGTTGGTACCTGGAGGTTCAAATAAGCCCTTCTGATATTTGTGCTAGTGGACCGGCCGGGGATAAATCCCGATTGGTCCAGGTGCACAAGTTTTGTAATACACTTATTTAATCTGGATGCCAGCACCCTTGCAATGATCTTAACATCTGTGCATAACAATGATATCGGTCTGTACGAGGAGACTTCCAGTTGGTCTTTGCCCTCCTTTGGTATAACTACTATGTCAGCCTCCAACATTGATGGGGGCAACCTTCCGTCCTTGACCGTTTGCTCCAGCACTTTTAGAAGCTCCGGAAGCAGGACCTCCTCATATCTCCTATAGATCTCCAATGGCAGCCCGTCCGGGCCCGGAGATTTCTGGCCTGACAACTCCGATACTGCCTTTTGCAGCTCCTCCAAGGTCAGAGGGGACTCCATCTCGTCCCTATCCCTCTCCGAGAGTACGGGCAGGTTCACCCTTTCCAAGAACCCATCCATCTCACTCTGATTCAAACCCCGACGTGACCTATACAGGTCTCTGTAGAATGTAGAGAAGGCCTCTAAGACCTCGGCGGGATCGGATGTAATCTTTCCAGCTGATGTCTTAATTGAGGAAATGGCCGGTGAGGACAGGTTAGACTTAATTAAGAGGGCAAGCGTCCGACCTACTTTCTCCCCTTCGCCGAAGTAATTTTGTTTCTGAAAAAGTCTCTTGTTCTCTACTCTTCTATTAATTACTTCTTTATATTCTTGTTGCTTATTAAGCCAAATCTCCTGTTTTTCCGGGGTTGGGTCTAGTACATATTGTGCTTCTGATTCCATGGCCTCCCTCCTAGCCCTCACCTCCCATTCCCTTGATGTTTTCTTTGCTATAACAACCTGCTGATGTAATAATCCCCTAAGGTATGCTTTTAAGGTGTCCCATATTACCCCTGCTGGTGCTGTACCTGAATTAAATGTTATAAACTCTTTTAGTTTGAAGGCTACTTCTGCTGGGCTACGTATCAGGTCCAACCATAGTGGATTTAATGTCCACCATTTTTGGCTAGATCTAGTGTTTAGGTTTAGGGTCAAAGTCAGGGGTGAGTGGTCTGATACCCCCCTTGGTCCATACTCTACGTTTCCTGTTATTCGCAAAGCTTCGCTATTACCCACTGCCATTTCTATATGCGAAAGAGTGGAGTATGAGCCTGAGTAACAAGAATACTGCCGAGTGTTAGGATTATAAGATCTCCACAGGTCACACCATCCAATCTCTTCGAGGAGTTGACCTAGGCGCCCCTCTGAAATCCCTTCCGCCCGATCCATTTTGTTATCCAGAACTGCGTTAAAGTCCCCTACCACTATTATAGGAGTATCCACCCTACTATCTATAAACTCCAACAGATCCAAGATAATCTCTGTTCTAAACGGAGGAGGGATATAGATATTTGCTATCACCATAGGTTTATTTTCCACAACGCAGCTCAGGAAGACATAACGTCCCAAAGTGTCTATCTTGGCTTCCCTGCAGGAAAATAGAATACCTCTCTTCACCAGTATACTCACCCCTCTTGAGTAAGAGGTATGGACTGAGTGGTACTGTTCTTGGAATTTATTACTCCGAATTTGTAGTTTAGTTTCATTAGTAAGGTGAGTTTCCTGCAAGCAAGCCAATTCAACACCATAAGCTTCCATCACCGAGAACACCGCTGCCTTTTTGGCAGGGTCACCCATACCCCTGATGTTCCATGAGCCTATTTTTAGGGTTTTAGTAGGCATCTAGTAAAATTAGGAAAAAAAAAAAAAAATGAAAAAAACAACAACAAAAAAGAAAAAGAAAAAAAGGAAAAGGCAATTCACTCGTGCGTTTGTGTCTACAAATCTTGGCGTCATCTCTGTGATTGTAACAAACAAGAAAGTGAAAAGGGGGAGGGGGGAAGGGTCCCCGCGTCCAGGGACCACCCCGCCCCGCCCCTTGTATTGTTTAACTGCAAAAGCAAACACCATGTGCTAATGTGCTTTATTTTTATCGGCCCCCTCCTCCTAAGTGCGTGTACCTTTCGTTCGCCCCATTGTCTAACCCTGTATCTCACCGTGAGCCCCCCCCAGCCTTAACAAAATATACCCCCCTTCTCCCCGCCCTTGTATGTGACCCCCCTCTCTTGCCTAACTAGGCTAGCCCTAGGGACTTTACTTGTGACCTTTTCCTTCCCTCCCAACCATTCAAGAAAAAACTCCCGGCTCATGCATTGAGCAAATACTTTGTGACACACTTCCAAACTCCTCCCCCCTCCCCCCCCTCCACAACCCTATTACCAAGCTTCATGGCACCACCTTGCAAACCCCTCCCCCCCCCCCCCACAACCCAGTTCCAAAACATCAAAACAATACTTAAAACATACATAACTAGTGCAACCACATCCCTCATCCGTGCTTCCGTCTGTTGCACCCCCCCCTTCCCCCATGCCATCCGCTTTTATGCTCCAAAAAGCAAAAAAAGAGAAAAAAGAAAAAGAAAAAAAAAAAAAAAAAGAACCCCTAACCAGCCCTATTCCACCCATAGCTCTACAGGTCCATTTTGTTATCTTCAAACCATTTTGTTGCCCCTGTCACTGTATCAAAAAAATGGGTAGCCCCCAGGGCAGTAACACGCAGGCGTGCCGGGTACAGCAGGGCATATTCAATCTTATAATTCCGTAGGTTACGCTTGATGTCCCTAAATTTGGCCCTTCGTTTCTGTAGATCGGGAGAGTAGTCGGGAAAAAATAGGATTTTAGCACCGTTGTGCAGAATATCCCCCATCTCTCTGGCCCTGCGCATCAAGATAGCCTTGTCTTTGTAATTAAAGAGTTTCATGATTATTGGCCTAGGATACCCCCCTGACGATGGAGCTTTAGTTGGCACTCTGTGGGCTCTTTCAATAGAAAATAGGTGAGAAAAAGATTCCGTTCCAAATATTCCCCTAAGCCACTTTTCCAAGAACTCTTCGGGGTGAGGGCCCTCACACCTCTCCGGTAAGCCCACCACCCTCACGTTGTTCCTGCGAGACCTATTTTCCATTTCCTCCATTTTGGTTTTATATAGGCCCATCTGCGTTTTCATTGCTTTGAGCTCTAGCTTTATTCGGGCTAAATCGTCCTCCACCTGGCTCAACCTCTCTTCCAGTGTGCTTGTTCTAGCAATAGTCCTTTGCAGGTCTTGATTTACTGTTATTAGCTCTTCCTTTAGTCCCTTCAGTTGGTCGCACAGGTCGCTTAGGGAAGCCTTGCAGGAGTTGATGGCGCACAGAACATCTTTAAGTGTGGGCTCGACTGTTACTGGTGCGTTTTGCTCAGCGACATTGTTGGTTGCTGTCCCCGAGGACTCGCCCACCGGGCTTCTGCTGCTTGCAGTTTTTGTGGTATGCATTACAGCCGGTCCTTTTCCTAGGCTCTTCCTATCCCCGGGGCCCCCCACGCAAGGTTTCTCCTGCTGTTGCTGGGTGTTTTTAAGTGGCGAAGAGGTAGAGGGATGCGCAAATTTTTCCAGTTTGGCCGCTGCTGCTGCTGCTACCTGATTCCCCTTCTTTTTAGATGTGCGGGTTGTTTGGGAGCTGATATTCTCCTGCTGCTGCGACTCCTCACCCTTTTTTCTGGTCATAGTTTATTATGTAGGCCAGGGGATTATATAAGAAGATTTAATTGACCGACAAGTTTACCTTGCCTTCAATATGATCGCAGTCCCGATAGTGTCCTTATGTTTAATTACTGTTGAGGTTATCACTCGGCCTAATACGATAAATATTTCAATGCTGTTTAGGATTTCACTTTATTACCATGGAGCTGCGTGCACCTTGTTTGTATAACTCCACAGATCAGTGGGATCCTCTCTCCCTCACAGGGGGCAAGCCACCTTGTTACTGTATGTCCAGTCACCTGAATCTCCCCCTTACTGCTTCAAACTACAGCAATTCACCTCCTAAGGGGAGAGGACAGGCAATCTACTTTCTAAGCAGCAGAGGGGGGGGGGAAGAAAAAGAAACACCTATACTGATTCTTGATTGAGGCCTATATTGGGATAAGATTAGGAGAGTTTAGTCTGATATGTAGTGTTTTTGTCTTGTGTTTGGTCTTTCAGAAAAAAAGAAACAATTTAAAGATCTTGATTTTATGGGACAATTCATAGATCGATACAGAGATATGAGGAATTTATGGGAGGTTAAAAAACCCTTATTTAGAAACAAACCAGCTGGAAGGCATCGCTGGAGAAACTGTTGGAGTTTGTGAAAACGCAGGTCCCCAATGCAGACATGACGTTTGTTGAAAATAAAATTGGTAGCTTGAGAAGAACATATAGGAAGGAGCTTCAGAAGGTCCAGAAGTCCCTGAGGTCAGGAGCAGCAGCAGATGATGTGTATGTACCCAGTCTGTGGTAATACAACAAGATGTGTTTTCTGAATGACCAGATGGAAGCCAGGGAATCACTTTTGACTCTTCCGACCCCCTTCCATCCAGCCTTTCATCCACCCTTCCCTCAACCCCAGCTGAGGCTTCCGAGGACCAACCTGGGCCTTCCATCCAGGAAGAAATTAAGGAGCCCAGATGGAGCAAGGTATAGTATGTTTAAACATATTTTTTGTGGGAAAATGATTGTTGTTAACTATATGTTATTATTGCTAACAAACAAATGATTTAACAAAAAGTGTTTTACATATCAATAGACAGTAGGGGCCAAAAATGATCGGGACAAGAATGAAAAATACTGGGCCCAGAATGATAGTCTTTTCTGTTTATTAACTTTTAATTTGCAACAGTCATGGTCTGAAAATTGTGTGTGATTGATGAACCAAAAACTAAAATGATGTCCCTTCTTCATACACAGGAAGACCTCAGCCAGGACGAGGCTCTGGAATTTGGCACACAGGAGGAGGGGGGGGAGTGGCAGCCACGGGGTGGCCAGGCCCAGTCACACCCAATCCCAGGTCCCCCCCTCTGCCTTCCAACCAAAAGACCCAGGAAGGGGAGGATTGTGGAGGAGGCTGCACTGGGCATCATTAAGGAGGCTAATGATGCCCTGAAAGCCCCCCTCGATGCTTTAGAGGCCTATGGCATGTATATAGCCTCAAATTTGCAGCAAATGGAGGAGGGCCCACACTGCAAATGTGAAAAATTAATTTTTGAGACCATCCATAAGGGGTTGAGTGGCCAAATGACGGATGACGCCCGCCCATCCTCCTCCTGCCACAAGTCCACCTCCAGAGCCACAGCCTGAAGGAAAGACTGCAAGGAAGGGTGCAGGCCAGCGTGGTCTGTCAGAACATGCAGCCTGTTGTAGTACTACAGCCTGGGGACATATATGTCATCTGCTGCTGTGCGTGATCTCTGGGAGTCCTGGACCAGATTGTGCTCCCTATTATATGGACTTCTCAAGCTACCAATTTTTTTATCCACATAGCTGATGTCTGCCCTGGGGGCCAAAGGCTTCGCAAATTCCAGCAGTTTCTCCAGCGTTGCCTTCCCTCTTTATTTTGTTATTAATAGCCAGAATAAATGGATTTTTAATTTATGAACATACTTGCCTATGTGTTTTTATTAAAATAGGACAGTTTGTTTGTGAGTAGACAGTGTGACATTGGGGGATGTCTAGCTCAGTAATAGATGCGTTTCAAGTGAGTTCACTGCCAACAGGAACTAAGGTTTAAGGGCGTGGTAGCCCACTTTTATTGAAAGTAACAAAAAGATGAAAGTTCACACACGCATTTGGTTTCCCACACAGGGGTTCTTCTCCCAAAAACGACTGAAAAATGCCAATGCACCTGGCTCTTAAGGCTCGCCCAGCCTTCAGCGCAGTTCCTTACTGCACAGGCCCACTCCTGGCCTTTAGGAAGGGGCTCTCCTGACACTCCAGGCTTCCACACTCCTCCAAGACTCACGGTCCCCTCTGGTCTCCAAGATTCTCTATTCCAGTTTTCCAGTTGTCTCAGCTATGGTCTCCCCGACTCTCTCTCAGCTGGCCCAATCCTCTCAGTCCACTGACCTGGAACCTCTCCCACATGGAGTACCATCTCAAGGATGTTGCCTGGGTTCTTAAACGGTAACACACCTCCTTCCTGTCTGCAGCAACTGCTCCAACACCAACTCCTTTCCCACACACACTGAGCTATGCTCAGCTCTGCCTTATAATGAGTGTGTGCACCTGGACACACACACAACCTGCAGAGCTTCTGGAAAACCTGGACACATGACTGAAGACTCCATCCCTCCCAATGGTCTTTGAATTCTTCACGTTTCCAGCCCCAATCCAGACTTACAAAGTCCAGAGAAAACTTAAAGCATAGTTTTCTCTGCTCACCGATCTTTTGCTGGAACTTCTCAAATTGCTTCTTTGAGAGTCCTGTGTCCATTTTACACACATTTTTACTAAGACATGGGCTCTCACTCTCACAACAGGTACATTTCAAAAATACAATGTCAAATTAACAAGGGACACCAACACCAAACAACCTCCTTGAGGTTTTCAAATACAAGATAATAATGGTGTTGTGGAAACGTGACATACAAAATAAAAAAAGATATGGAGATGATTATAAAACAATAAAAAAAAAAAAACAACAGGATATCTTGATTAAAAAAAAAGACTATAAATAAAAATAAATAAACATTATTATGGAGATCTGGCTTTAAAAATAAAAAAGATTATTCATGAGATCACAAGAAATAATAAAGAAAAAAGTTTGTGAGAACTCTGTGTGAATATCAGCAGCAAAACAACTTCATTCTTCTAGCATTATAAAGAAGAAGAGAATGCGCTGCATTGAAAGATTTAAAAATTATCTGTGTGACGAATGTGCTATCTCCATTATGAACGGTAGTTTTACCAGACCGAGCGGCTCCATCTCCTACTTGATTCTGGGCATACATGGTTTTTTGCACGTCAGAATTGACACAGACGATTGAAAAATTGAGAACATGCTCCCAATCTTTTGCTGGCTGGAATTCGGCCAGCAAAAGTCTGATGGAGCATACACACAGTCGCATTTTCCGATGAAAAACTCTTATTGGTCTTTTGCGGGTCGAAAATTCCGATCGTGTGTACGCGGCAAAAGCCCTTTCTGACACTTTTTGTCTACATGAAAAAAATGAAAAAATATTTTTTTTTTGCAAGAAAATTAATTTGAACCCCCAAACATTATATATTTTTTAAAGCAAAGGCCCTATAGATTAAAATGGTGGGTGTTGCAATTTTGTTTTTCACACAGTATTTGCGCAGCGATTTTTCAAATGCAATTTTTTGGAAAAAACACACTTTTTTAATTTTAATGCAAGTAAATGCAATTTATTGGGGAAAAAAAGCCTTTAAAAGCCTTTACAGGTTACAATTTTAGATTTAAAGAGGAGGTCTACTGCTAAAATGACTGCCCTCAATTTGACCTTCGCGGTGATAGCTCACATGCAATTGCGTCATATGCTGTTTACATATGACACCAGACTGACGCTTGCGTTTGCCTTTGCACGTGAGCATGGGGGGACAGGGGTGCTTTTTTTTATATTATTTATTTTGCTTATTTAATATATTTTTAAACTGTTCCTTTAATTTTTTTATCATGTTTATTGTAATCTCAGGTAATCTAAATATCCCCTATGATAGCAATAGGTAGTGACAGGTACTCTTTTTTGAAAAAAATTGGGATCTATTAAACCCTAGATCTCTCCTCTGCCCTCAAAGCATCTGACCACATGAAGATCGGTGTGATAAAATGCTTTGACAATTTCCCAATGGCGAAACCTAATGCCGCGTACACACGAGCGGACTTTACGGCGGACTTTGCCCGGCGGACTTTTCGACGTACTTTCCGACGGACTTTGTGAACGAACGGACTTGCCTACACACAATCCACCAAAGTCCGTCGAATTCGTACGTGATGACGTACGACCGGACTAAAACAAGGAAGTTCATAGCCAGTAGCCAATAGCTGCCCTAGCGTGGCTTTTTGTCCGTCGAACTAGCATACAGACGGCGGACTTTTCGACCGGACTCGATTTCAACGGATAAATTTTAAACAAGTTTCAAATCTAATTCCGTCCAACTTTTGAGAAAACAAAGTCCGCTGGAGCCCACACACATCGAATTGTCCGACGAAATCCAGTCCACAGGGCAAAGTCCGCCGTAAAGTCCGCTCGTGTGTACGCGGCATAAGTCATGAAATGCTTGTAGCTTCTGGTTTCTTAGGCCATAGAGATGATTGGAGCCATTCTAGTCTCTGATCATCTCTTTGGTCAGCTGGCGGAACCACTGGCTGCATTCTCGGGTTCCCTGTTGGGACAGGAGAGCCTGAGAAAACCATGGAAGATGGTGGGGGGGATGTTTCCTCTCACTGCTTATAAAAACAGTCTAGAGGCTAATTAGCCACTAGGATTGCTTTTACATGAAAGCTGACAACTGGATGAAAAGAATGATACCAAGATGATACCTAAACCTGCAGGCATCATTCTGGTATAACCACTCAAAATCCAGCAACATACCAGTACATTGCTGTAATGTTCTTTTTTTCATGCAGCCTGTGGGCTGAACAAAAAAAGAGTTTAATTGGTGGGTATGCCCACCATTAGAATACTGCCCTTCATCCACCCACTTATAATGATGGGCATACATGCACCATTTTTTTTTAACTATGTGGTGAAATCACCCCCTACAGCGCTGGAGTTGATTTACGTATCATGGGAGCAAACGTTGTTGCTGTCAAGATAAATAAATCAGTGCTGCAGCTGAATGGCGTACCTGCTAAGCAAATGATGGTTAACAATAAGTAACAATAAGTAACATTACAGTTTACCAGTAAGACTTACCATACCTGCAAAGCAAATACAATAAAACATAGTAAAAATAAAACATTGCAATCTGTGTCTAAAAAAAAATATGTCGAAGCATGGGGGCAATCCGCCCCTAATGTTAGGAGTAAATCGCTCCTCCACTCCTGCCCCCATGCTTCAGAATATATGCTCTTTTTTTTAACTGTGACGGTAAAATCACCTCCAACAGTGCTGGAGTCATGGCTTTATGTATTGAGGGAGCAAACGCTGTTGCTGTCAAGATAAATAAACCCGTGCTGCAGCTGAATGGCATACTTGCTAAGCAAATGATGGTTAACAATAAAACAGACATTACAGTATAACATACCATACCTGCAAAGCGAATACAATAAAACATAGTAAAGATAAAACGGAGAACGAACAATAGATATAGAACAATAGTGATCGAAAAGTACAGCGGACAGTAGAGAGCGAACATAAGAGAGAGAACAATAGAGAGAGAGAGAAGAAAAATACAACCACAACTATTTTTGGCTTATTTTTTTGTGTTTTTGTGTGTGTTTTTTTTTCACTTTTTCACTTTTATTAAAACTGTAAAAAAAATTGTAAACTGAACGTTGCAGATTAGGGTCTCTCAAAATGCGATGGCCATCACATCTTTCGAGACCCTGTGTATGTGTGCATAGGACTGTGTAGCGCTGTACCCTACGCTAATACTCAACTAGTGTGTGATAGTGTTCGAATCAGTCACCAATGCAAAGACCAGGTTGGTCAGGAGTAGGGATGAGCCGAACACCCCCCTGTTCGGTTCGCACCAGAACATGCGAACAGGAAAAAAATTTGTTCGAACACGCGAACACCGTTAAAGTCTATGGGACACGAACATGAATAATCAAAAGTGCTAATTTTAAAGGCTAATATGCAAGTTATTGTCAATAAAAGTGTTTGGGGACCTGGGTCCTGCCCCAGGGGACATGAATCAATGCAAAAAAAGTTTTAAAAACGGCCGTTTTTTCAGGAGCAGTGATTTTAATAATGCTTAAAGTCAAACAATAAAAGTGTAATATCCCTTTAAATTTCATACCTGGGGGGTGTCTATAGTATGCCTGTAAAGGGGCGCATGTTTCCCGTGTTTAGAACAGTCTGACAGCAAAATGACATTTTGAAGGAAAAAACACATTTAAAACTACCGCGGCTATTGCATTGCCGACAATACACATAGAAGTTCATTGATAAAAACGGCATGGGAATTCCCCACAGGGCAACCCCGAACCAAAATTTAAAAAAAAAAATGATGTGGGAGTCCCCCTAAATTCCATACAAGGCCCTTCAGGTCTGGTATGGATATTAAGGGGAACCCCAGCCAAAATTTAAAAAAAAAATTGACGTGGGGTTCCCCCTAAATTCCATACCAGACCCTTCAGGTCTGGTATGGATTTTAAGGGGAACCCCGCGCCAAAAAAAAAAAAAAAAAAACAGCGTGGGGTCCCCCTAAAAATCCATACCAGACCCTTATCCGAGCACGCAACCTGGCAGGCCGCAGGAAAAGATGGGGGGACGAGAGTGCGCCCCCCCCCCTCCTGAACCGTACCAGGCCACATGCCCTCAACATTGGGAGGGTGCTTTGGGGTAGCCCCCCAAAACACCTTGTCCCCATGTTGATGAAGACAAGGGCCTCATCCCCACAACCCTGGCCGGTGGTTGTGGGGGTCTGCGGGCAGGGGGTTTATCAGAATCTGGAAGCCCCCTTTAACAAGGGGACCCCCAGATCCCGTCCCCCCCTGTGTGAAATGGTAAGGGGGTACTTACCCCTACCATTTCACTAAAAAACTGTCAAAAATGTTAAAAATGACAAGAGACAGTTTTTGACAATTCCTTTATTTAAATGCTTCTTCTTTCTTCCTTCATCTTCTTCTTCTTCTGGTTCTTCTGGCTCTTCTGGTTCTTCCTCCGGCGTTCTCGTCCAGCATCTCCTCCGCGGTGTCTTCTATCTTCTTCTCCTCGGGCCGCTCCGCACCCATGGCATGGGGGGGAGGCTCCCGCTCTTCTCTTCATCTTCTTCTCTTCTTCATCTTCTTCTTCATCTTCTTCTTCTTCTCTTCTTCCTTCTTCTCTTCTTCATTTCTTCTCCGGGCCGTTCCGCAGCCATGCTGGCATGGTGGGAGGCTCCCGCTGTGTGACGGCGTCTCTTCGTCTGACGGTTCTTAAATAACGGGGGGCGGGGCCACCCGGTGACGCACGGGACATGACGGGACTTCCCTGTGGCATTCCCCGTGACGTCACAGGGAAGTCCCGTCAAGTCACCGTGCGTCAGAGGGGGGCGGGGTCACCGGGTGGCCCCGCCCCCCGTTATTTAAGAACCGTCAGACGAAGAGACGCCGTCACACAGCGGGAGCCTCCCACCATGCCAGCATGGCTGCGGAGCGGCCCGGAGAAGAAATGAAGAAGAGAAGAAGGAAGAAGAGAAGAAGAAGAAGAAGAAGATGAAGAAGAAGATGAAGAAGAGAAGAAGATGAAGAGAAGAGCGGGAGCCCCCCCCCATGCCATGGGTGCGGAGCGGCCCGAGGAGAAGAAGATAGAAGACGCCGCGGAGGAGATGCTGGACGAGAACGCCGGAGGAAGAACCAAAAGAGCCAGAAGAACTAGAAGAAGATGAAGGAGAAAGAAGAAGCATTTAAATAAAGGAATTGTCAAAAACTGTCTCTTGTCATTTTTAACATTTCAGACAGTTTTTTTTCTTGTCATTTTTTTTTTCTTGTCATTTTTAACATTTCTGACAGTTTTTTAGTGAAATGGTAGGGGTAAGTACCCCCTTACCATTTCACACAGGGGGGGGGGGGCGGGATCTGGGGGTCCCCTTGTTAAAGGGGGCTTCCAGATTCCGATAAGCCCCCCGCCCGCAGACCCCCACAACCACCGGCCAGGGTTGTGGGGATGAGGCCCTTGTCTTCATCAACATGGGGACAAGGTGTTTTGGGGGGCTCCCCCAAAGCACCCTCCCAATGTTGAGGGCATGTGGCCTGGTACGGTTCAGGAGGGGGGGCCGCACTCTCGTCCCCCCCTCTTTTCCTGCGGCCTGCCAGGTTGCGTGCTCGGATAAGGGTCTGGTATGGATTTTTGGGGGGACCCCACGCCGTTTTTTTTTTTTTTTTTGGCGCGGGGTTCCCCTTAAAATCCATACCAGACCTGAAGGGTCTGGTATGGAATTTAGGGGGAACCCCACGTCAATTTTTTTTTTTAATTTTGGCTGGGGTTCCCCTTAATATCCATACCAGACCTGAAGGGCCTTGTATGGAATTTAGGGGGACCCCCACATCATTTTTTTTTTTAAATTTTGGTTCGGGGTTGCCCTGTGGGGAATTCCCATGCCGTTTTTATCAATGAACTTCTATGTGTATTGTCGGCAATGCAATAGCCGCGGGTAGTTTTAAATGAGTTTTTTCCTTCCAAATGTCATTTTGCTGTCAGACTGTTCTAAACACAGGAAACATGCGCCCCCTTATAGACATACTATAGACACCCCCCAGGTACGAAATTTAAAGGGATATTACACTTTTATTGTTTGACTTTAAGCATTAATAAAATCACTGCTCCTGAAAAAACGTCCGTTTTTAAAACTTTTTTTGCATTGATCCATGTCCCCTGGGGCAGGACCCGGGTCCCCAAACACTTTTTATGACAATAACTTGCATATAAGCCTTTAAAATTAGCACTTTTGATTTCTCCCATAGACTTTTAAAGGGTGTTCCGCAGCATTCGAATTTGCCGCGAACACCCCAAATTGTTCGTTGTTCGGCGAACTTGCGAACAGCCAATGTTCGAGTAGAACATGAGTTCGACTCGAACTCGAAGCTCATCCCTAGTCAGGAGGGACAATAAAAGCGGGTGTCACGCCTATTTCCGCTCTTTCCACAGAAACAACATCTTCTTTGGGGTGTTCTTTGGGTAGGGGTACCAGAGAGGACATGCGGAAAAATGCCTCTCATGCCCCCCCAACCCCAGTCGCCGTAAGAATTTGGACCGTCGTGTCTGCGTGAAGGGAGGACAGAATGAAAACATTCTTATTATCCCTCCACTTCACAGCAAGCAGGCTCAAGCAGGCTCTTTCCCCCAGCCTAAGACGGAATCTACAAGCCGCTGGGGAAAGCCCCGGCGAATAGATCGCACGGTGTAACATGCGCCAATTTGGTAATCAAACAAGTGACAAAAAAGTGTGTAATAATTTTCCACATACAAGTGGTACCCCTTTCCGAATAAGGGTGACACTAAGTCCCACACAATCTTACCAGCTCTTCCTATGTAGTCTGGGCAGTTCTCCGGCTCTACTTAACTATCGCTTCCCTCGTAAACCATAAACATATATGTATAGCCTGTGACCCTGTCACAGAGCTTATACATCTTTACCCCATATTTGACACGTTTGCTGGGAAGATACTGTTTGAATGACAAGCGGCCAGAAAACTTAATCAGGGACTCATCAATAGGGATGAGCTTTGAGTTTGAGTCAAATTCATGTTCGACTCGAACATTGGCTGTTCGCCAGTTCGCCGAACAGCGAACAATTTGGGGTTTTCGTGGCAAATTCGAAAGCCGCGGAACACACTTTAAAAGTATATGGGAGAAATCAAAAGTGCTAATTTTAAAGGCTTATATGCATGGTATTGTCATAAAAAGTGATTGGGGACCTGGGTCCTGCCCCAGGGGACATGGATCTATGCAAAAAAAAGTTTTAAAAATGGCTGTTTTTTAGGGAGCAGTGATTTTAGTAATGCTTAAAGTGAAACAATAAAAGTATAAAATTCCTTTAAATTTCATACCTGGGGGGTGTCTATAGTATGCCTGTAAAGGGGCGCACGTTTCTCGTGTTTATAACAGTCTGACAGCAAAATGACATTTTAAAGGAAAAAAAGTCATTTAAAACTACTCGTGGCTATTAATGAACTGTCGGTCCGACAATACACATAAAAGTTCATTGATAAAAACGGCATAGGTTTTCCCCACAGGGGAACCCCGAACCAAAATTTAAAAAAAAAAATGACGTGGGGGTCCCCCTAAATTCTATACCAGGCCCTTTAGGTCTGGTATGGATATTAAGGGGAACCCCAGCCAAAATAAAAAGAAAATGGCTTGGGGGTCCCCCTCAAAATCTATACCAGACCCTTCAGGTCTGATATGGATCTTAAGGGGAACCCCGCGCCAAAATAAAGAAAAATGGCGTGTGGTCCCCCCAAAAATCCATACCAGACCCTTATCCGAGCATGCAACCTGGCAGGCTACAGGAATAGAGGGGGGACGAGAGAACCATACCAGACCACATGCCCTCAACATTGGGAGGGTGCTTTGGGGTAGCCCCACAAAGCACCTTGTCCCCATGTTGATGGGGACAAGGGCCCCATCCCCACAACCCTTGCCCAGTGGTTGTGGGGGTCTGCGGGCAGGGGGCTTATCGGAATATGGAAGCCCCCTTTAACAAGGGGACAGATCCTGCCCCCCCTGGGTGAAATTATAAGGGGGTACAAAAGTATCCCTACCATTTCACAAAAAAAACTGTCAAAAACATTAAAAATGATAAGAGACAGTTTTTCGTTATGTAACGAGTGACCCGGCCCCCCTCTGACGTCATGTGGAATGCCACAGGGAAGTCCCCGTGCATCAGAGGTGGGCGGGGTCACTGGGTGGCCCCGCCCTCCGTTATTTAGGAACTGTCAGAAGATGAGAAGCATCACACAGCGGGAGCCTCCCATCATGGATGTGGAGCGACCCGAGAAGAAGAAGGGAAGAAGACGATGCCGGACGAGAACACCGGAGGAAGAACCAGAAGAACCAGAAGAAGAAGAAGATGGAGGAAGAAACCAAAGGAAGATAGAAGAAAGAAGAAAGAAGATGGAAAAAAGAAGACTTTAAATAAAGGATTTGTCAAAAACGGTCTTTTGTCATTTTTAACATTCTTGACAGTTTTTTGTGAAATGGTAGGGGTACTTTTGTACCCCCTTACCATTTCACACAGGGGGGGCCAGGATCTGGGGGTCCCCTTGTTAAAGGGGCTTTCAGATTGCGATAAGCCCCCCGCCTGCAGACCCCCACAACCACCGGGCAAGGGTTGTGGGGGTGAGGCCCTTGTCCCCATCAACATGGGGACAAGGTGCTTTAGGGGGCTACCCCAAAGCACCCTTCCAATGTTGAGGGCATGTGGCCTGGTATGGTCCAGGAGGGGGGGCGCTCTCTCATCCCCCCTCTTTTCCTGTGGCCTGCCAGGTTGCGTGCTCGGATAAGGGTCTGGTATGGATTTTTGGGGGACCACACACCTTTTTTTTTTAAACATTGGCGCGGGGTTCCCCTTAAAATCCATACCAGACCTGAAGGGTCTGGTATAGATTTTGAGGGGGACCCCCACGTCATTTTTTTTTAAATTTTGGCCGGGGTTCCCCTTAATATCCATACCAGACCTGAAGGGCCTGTTATGAAATTTAGGGGGACCCCACGCCATTTAAAAAAAAAAATTTAGTTTGGGGTTCCCCTGTGGGGAATTCCCAATCCATTTTTATCAATGAACTTTTATGTGTATTGTCGGACCGACAATTCATTAATAGCCGCAAGTAGTTTTGAATGACTTTTTTTCCTTTGAAATGTCATTTTACTGTCAGACTGTTCTAAACACGGGAAACATGCGCCCCTTTACACGCATACTATAGACACCTCCCAGGTACAAAATTTAAAGGAATATTACACTTTTATTCTTTCACTTTAAGCATTATTAAAATTACTGCTCCCAAAAAAACGGCCGTTTTTTAAACTTTTTTTGCATTGATCAATGTCCCCTGGGGCAGGACCCAGGTCCCCAAACACTTTTTATGACAATAACTTGCATATAAGCCTTTAAAATTAGCACTTTTGATTATTTAGTCCCATAGACTTTAACGGTGTTCGCGTGTTCAAACAAATTTTTTGCCTGTTCGCATGTTCTGGTGCAAACCGAACAGGGGGGTGTTCGGCTCATCCCTACTTATCAATGCAGACAACTTGATAGGGAGTAAACAAGGCTGCAAAACATTGGTTGAAGTGGTTTACGAGGGGCCGAATTTTGTAGAGCCGATAAAAGTGAGGTTCACCCCAAAGGACGACAGAGTTCATTATCGTTGATGTGCATGAACCGCAAGATCTGCTCTTATCATGTCCTGGTCATGGAGGCAGAGAACACGGGCATATGGTGAATTGGGTCAGGGAACCAATATGACCGCAACTCACTTTTTTTAGATATGCCCATGAGGAGGGATAGGCCCAGGAAGGTCTTAAATTTGGAAACCGTAATTGGATTCCAATCTCTGGCAAGGGTCAGCTGGGGATTAGGGGCGATGAATTGACCAGCATATAAATTGCTTTGGTCCACAATAGATCTATAGAGATCTTTGGTGAAAAACAGCAAATAAAAATCAAGTGACGTAAAATCAACTGTTTCCACCTGAATTCCGGGTTGGCCAGTGAATGACGAAAGTACGGGTGCTGCAGAAGTGGTGGGCTCCCAATTAGGATTGGTGAATGCAGCAGGAAGGGCACTATGAGCTTGACGGGCCTGTCTTTGTGTTCTTCTTGGTGGCAGCAGGACACTATTCGTGCTAGCCAACTCACCAGCTTGAACTGCACTTATGGGACTCGCCATGTCACCACGTGATACTGCAGTGCTGGATGTACGACCAGGATGTACTAGGCCGCTGGTGCTTTTAATTGGAAAATATGCGCTGCGCTTGAGTAACCCAAAAAATTATAAATAAGATAAGAAAATCCAACTATGTGCGTGTAAATCAAATTGTACAGTAATAATACATAAAGTGCAATATACGAGATAAGTATATGGAACTTAATATTAAACTAAACAATAAAGTGCATAGATAAAACAAGTGCTTATTGTTCCATAACAAACATCTTGAGTGCCCTAATAAAATATAAAAAGTGCTTGGTGCTCCATACAAGGCATCTTGCCTGCCATGATAAATTATTAAAAAATAACAAGTGAAAAAAAGTTCTATTAGCACTCCAAATTAGTGCGTGCAGGTGATGTCCAACTAAGATATCAAATCAGAGTGTGCAGGTGATGTCCAACTGTGATATCAGTCATCATGCCAAAATATCCTGAGTGTTGCAAACCATGCTCCGGTGCACTTCAGTGGACCCCTTAAGCTAATATGCTCACCTCAGTGCGTGTGACCCAGCTGCTACCCTGAGTCAAAACACACTTTGGAGCCACCCCCGGGGTGGCTTAGCCAAGTAATTTATTATATAAAAAAAACGCTCCCCACAATGGGGTACTCACATAGTACTGGTGCGTGAGTGCACCATTCTATAACAGCCTCCAAATGACAAGATAAAAAATTGCTAGACGTATGGTGCGGTATGCTGTGGTGGAATAATGCTGTGTGTGCTCCGTGTTGCTCTCTGCGTCCTGGCCCCTCCCCTATGCGTCTTCGACACAGGGATCACGTGTCTTCATCAGGGGGATGAAGACACGTGTCCCCCTGATGAAGACACGTGATCCCTGTGTCAAAGACACGTAGGGGAGAGGCCAGGACGGAGAGAGCAACATGAAGCACACACAGCATTATGCATATTAGCTTAAGGGGGTCACTGAAGTGCACCGGAGCATGGTTTGCAACACTCAGGATATTTCGGCGTGATGATTGATATCACAGTTGGACATCACCTGCACGCTCTGATTTAATATCTTAGTTGAACATCTCCTGCACACACTGATTTGGAGTGCTAATAGAACTTTTTTCCACTTGTTATTTTTTAATAATTTATCATGGCAGGCAAGATGCCTTGTATGGAGCACCAAGCCCTTTTTATATTTTATTAGGGCACTCAAGATGTTTGTTATGGAACATTAAGCACTTGTTTTATCTATGCACTTTATTGTTTAGTTTAATATTAAGTTCCATACACTTATCTCGTATATTGCACTTCATGTATTATTACTGTACACATAGATGGATTTTCTTATATTATTTATAATTTTTTGGGTTACTCAAGCGCAGCGCATATTTTCCAATTATACCTTTGCACGATATATGAAACGTGATCAGCGCACGCAGCTGGAGGTAGTATATGTTGGGCATAGGACCAGTGTGGCTCACAAGATCTATTTTTAATTTTGTACTAGGCTGCTGGTGCTTGCCAGTTCACCAGACAGATGAGCGGCGCTAGTACTGGCTCTCTGCTCCATACGAGAGACCTGCAGTTCTTGCACCTCAACGACAGCAGAAGATCGGGGTCTGGTATGCCTGACCTTAGAAGGGACCACAACTCATTGTCAGAGCTATCTGTCAAGGTGCCACTGCTGTCTACAGGTTCGTAGTATTCTGAGCCCGAATCTGACAGATGAGTGACTTCCTCTTCACTATCTGTCATGCTCAGAAACGTGTAGGCCTCTTTTTAGTGTACCTTCGATTTGACATTTTGGTCTCCAAATTTACTGGTACACTAGTGAGAAAAAAAAGCAGCTGACTGTCAGCGACTGATTCAAACGCTACCAAAAAAACTGTTAGCATTCACAGGGATCAGGCCTGACTCTGAGAACACTGCAGTTATGTGTGTTTTGTTTTTGTAAGTGACAGTGATCGATTAATACTGCACTTGGGTGAGCTGGGCTGGGCTGGGCAGAGGGGCTAAACGCAGGTGCTAGCAGGTATCTGGGCTGATCCCGCTTACACTGTGTTTTTGGGAACCCTAAACTGCTGGGGACGCTAATATAGTTCTGATCAGATATCAATCCATTCAGACACTATACTACTAAGGGAGGTGTATGGTGCATGCGTGGATGTCAGCGCTACTGGCACTAATCTGACGCTGCCTGGGGCGATGCAGACCCTATCTGATGCTAAAACCTTACTTTTATCACCCGCCGGCGCTGACGCTATAAAAATAAACTAGCTAACCTGTCTCACCCGTGACACTTATGCAGTGATCACTGGTGACAGGGGGTAATTAAGGTGTTAAACCTTTATTGGGGGGGTAGGGCCCTAGACCTATCTGGGCCTAATCCTAATTATATACTAATCTCTCGCAATCCTCAGCCTTGAGTATCTCAGCTGGCCCGCCGGAACATGCCAATCTGTACCTAGCGGTGGAAAACGCACTTCCAGAGGACCACAGGTCCAGCAACCCCAGCCACCTGAATCTACAGCAGCAGTGACAGTAGCTATGCTGGATTTAAAGTTGCAATCCTTACTCTAGGACCTGACTCACAACACACAAGCTCAGAGGGGAGATAGATCTACTTGGGGAACGCACCGATATTTTAGAAAACAAATTTGATGAACTCATTTAGTATGTACATGTTTTAGAGGAATACAATGCTGCCATTAAACACACGGTTTCACAACTCCAACTACAATAAGAGGATTTGGAGTATAGGGGGTTAAGGGGATAGGGAGCACTGTCAAAACATAAGGATTGGTCGAGTACCTGAGTCTGTTAGTGACAAAGAGCTGCGTTCATACCTCCAGGGCCTATTTGTCACCCTAGCACCCCACATCCCAGACATTGATTGGTGCCTTGACAGAGCCCACAGATCCCTGGCTCCCAAGCCTCCCCCTGGCTCCAACCCCAGAGACGTTATTGTCAGCTTTCACTACTATGAAAGAAAGGAAGCTCTCACTGTCACAACCCGCAACAAATCTCGCATAGACTTTAAACACAGTAATATTTAAATTTTCTGCAACCTCTCCCCCATCACATTGGCTAAAAGGTACAGTCTTCGTCCTGTCACCACTTATCTACAGAAGCATCAAGTACCTTATCAATGGGGGTTCCCCTTTCATTTGTCTGCCTCTAAAGATGGTGTCCAGTTTTCATTGAGAGACCTCTATGAAAGTGACACCTTCGTCAGCAATTTGGTACTCCCACCCATCCCAGAGGAGGAACTCCAACCTCCTGTCCCAAACTCCAAACTACTCACGACACCGGCCAAGACCTGGACCCCAGTCCATTGGAGATCACAGAAGGCCTTTTCAACCCCTCAACGAGCTAACCCTTCCAGATTCCCAACATGAGAACTTATCACCTTCAGCAGATTTTTTTTCTCATTACCATAGACAGACAACAATTAGTTTGTCTATGCAACTGACTTCACTACGGGAGTCAAATTCCTCTACTTAAAGGTTCTTCTTTCTTGCTGTTTTGAAGTATTTACAGTTCCTGAAATTTTTGAAGTTTTTACTATACCTTTAGTTATACTGGATGCCTCCCACTGAACTATCTCAGAGGAGACGGGACCCCACCATCAGATCTTGCAGGCAGCCATGCCCCTCACCAATGTCCTAGGCCCTCGCCTTGAAACCCTGAAGAATTTTTTCTCTTCAGGCCTCTGAAAATGTTTTTATATGATTTTTTTGCAATTTTTCTCTTTTTTTTGTTGGTTTTGTCTACTTCATTTTCCAGGTCTTTTTTTTACCTTCTTTTGATTTTCAGTGCTTTTTTTGGCACCATTTCAACATTTAATGTCTTTGTGTTTGTTGCACTGCTGATCAAAATCTGTTTGTACACAGTCTGTATCCCATTAGCTATATGCCTATTTGATGTACCATGGCTCTTAAGATCTATTCATGCAATGTGAAGGGCCTGAATTCCATCTAGAAAAGATGGCTAGTCAGAGGCGCATGCGCGGACATGCCGGGCTAGAGTTCCGCTCTGTGCGGGAGAATAAACCGCAAATAAAGGCATCCCACAGACACAGAAACGGTAAAAATCGTATTACTATTCACCGTAGAGGTGAGGGGGACATTATTCAAGAATAATGGTGCTGGGAGGTGCCAGGAATAAAACCAAACCTAGCTCTAATAGCGGCACCCAGGCAAGACATACTATGAAAAAGGCACCAGTCTCCTCAGGTAATTTTACCTCAGACAAGAAACTCAAATCCAAGCAGCCAAAAGCTATCTCCTCAGGGGATCCTGACTCTGAACCTGATTCAAATATGTTACATTCTTCACAACAAAACTCTGATATTCCTTCTAACATTTTGAAACAATTTGAAAAAATGTTACATAAGGCATTACAACAAACATCAGAGCAAATTACTAGTAATCTTACTAGAGAGATCAGAGAACTGGGGAGACGCACCGAAGCATTGGAAATGAAAATGGAAGATATAGAAAATTCTACACAAGATGCTTTCTCTGAAATAGATGTCCTCAAAGAGGAAAATATTATTTTACAGAATAGACTGGAGGACTATGAGAATCGCGCCAGAAGATCGAATTTGCGATTCAGAGGCTTACCAGAATCAATCACAGATCTCCAATCAACAATCACAGCATTATGCCAAGAATTACAACCTGGCATTTCGGTGGAAAGGCTTGAAATAGACAGAGTACATAGGGCACTTATGCCCAAAAAAACTGATGGCCCCCCCAGGGATATTATAGTAAAATTTCATTTTTTTCGTTCAAAAGAACAACTTCTAGAAGCGGCTAGAGGGAAAAATAATCTAACATTTCAGGGACATAGTTATCAACTGTTTGCTGACTTATCCCAGTTAACAATATCTAAGAGGCGTGGAATGAAGCCTCATCTACTGGAACTTTAACGTGATGCCATTAAGTATCAATGGGGCTTCCCGTTCTCCCTAAAATTCACCCACCAGGGGACCAGATTCGCATGCAAAACTCCTGAAGAACTACAACATGTACTCCAAGACCTCAAACTGATTGACGGTACAACTATAGCCTCCACCTCATGTAGTAGATCAGCTTCTGCCTCCTCCATTCAGAAAACATCTTTCTCTGAGACAAAAAATGGAAACCATCATACACACAAAAGAGGATGATTCGCATCCTCACAACAAGAACAAGATGACGCCATGGACCGAGAAATATACACTTATATAATATAGCCATTTCAGCTATGACAGCATCTATTGGGAGAACAGAATTGTAACTACATTTCTGAATACTCTTCCTAAACCAAAAACTACTCCATCTAGCTCACTAGTGAACAACTAGACATACACTATGAACTAGATTATCTAACTTATTAATTTATACCTTATTGGTATAAGTTTCTAATAAAATAACAACATTTTTATTATGATTTTAGGTCCCCTTTTTTGGTAGTTTTAATTTTTTAATTTTCCTTTTTTTCTTTTTAGAAACATGGTATGGTATGTGTTCAGAGAATATTTTTACTTTCTGAACACCTAAATAGTCCCTAATGTATGGTGGACTGATTAAAATATTATGTATATATATATAAACATATATATATATATATATATATATATATATATATATATATTATTATTATATATTATTATATATTTCCTCCTCCTTTTTTGTTTCTCAATAGAAAAATTGTGAAATAACAACATTTTTACATTTGAATTTAGGTTTGCTTTTTTGCTATTTTTTTATTTTAGAAACATGGTATGGTAAGTGTTCAGACAATATTTTTGCTTTCTGAACACCTAAACAGTCCCTATTATATGGTGGACTGATTAAATTATATATATATATATATTTTGTTATTTTGTATGTGTGTATGCGTACGTATATGTATATATGTATATATATATATATATATATATATATATATATATATATATATATACATTTTTTATTATTTATTTATTTTTATATCATTATATTTCCTCTTCCTTTTTTGTTTCTCAATATAAAATTGTGAAATAACAACATTTTTACATTTGAATTTAGGTTTGCTTTTTTGCTATTTTTTTATTTTAGAAACATGGTATGGTAAGTGTTCAGACAATATTTTTGCTTTCTGAACACCTAAACAGTCCCTATTATATGGTGGACTGATTAAATTATATATATATATATATATATATATATATATATATATATATATATATTTTTTTTTTTTTGTTATTTTGTACGTGTGTATGCGTACGTATATGTATATATGTATATATATATATATATATATATATATATATATATATATATATATATATGTATATACATTTTTTATTATTTATTTATTTTTATATCATTATATCTCCTCTTCCTTTTTTGTTTCTCAATATAAAATTGTGAAATAACAACATTTTTATTTTGAATTTAAGTTCCCTTTTTTTAGTATTTTTTATTTTAGAAACATGGTATGGTAAGCGTTCAGATAATATTTTTACTTTCTGAAGACCTAAATTGTCCCTAATGTATGGTGGACTGATTAAGTTAGTATGTATGTATGTATGTATAGATATGTGTATAGGTGTGTATACATATATCCTTGGTGGTTGTTTCACTGATTCATTGATAAACAAAAAAAGGAGGAGGAAATATAATAATATAAAAATAAATAAAAAATAAAAAATAAAAAATGTGTAATTGTATATATATACAGAACAAAAAAATTATATATACTTATAATTATATATTACATATACACACATACATATATACATACACATATACATACATATATACACATATATACATACACATACATACACATACACATATATATATATATATATATATATATATATATATATATATATATATATATATATATATATATATGTGTATGTGTATGTATGTGTATGTATATATGTATGTATATGTGTATGTATATATGTATGTGTGTATATGTAATATATAATTATAAGTATATATAATTTTTTTGTTCTGTATATATATATACATATACACATTTTTTATTTTTTATTTATTTTTATATTATTATATTTCCTCCTCCTTTTTTTGTTTATCAATGAATCAGTGAAACAACCACCAAGGATGAAAAATCTTCCTTCAACTGAAGTTTATTTAAAATTCTTCATTAACTTGATATATATAGTTTTTGGATAGTCTTAATTTCACAGTTTAATTTACATTTCTTTGGTCACCCCAATAGGAAAGAAAGGGTTTCCTATCATTTTCTATTAGTTGGACATCCAAATATGTTTCTGATATTACTGCACTCCTTTATTCCCATTAAATTTTTTTTTCCCATTCACTTTATTTTTAATATAAACATGTACCCTTCAAAATAATAGACATTACCAATTATACGAAACTCGGGCTCTTAAATTTACAATTTTATACTTTACAATCTTCATATCTTTGTGATAAATTTTCTTTCTTTTTAAGGTGGATTCTCCCATGCACGGAAATCACATGTGCCTCACCATGCCTTCCTCGGATTCCCATAGTAATATATGGGGATCAGACGAAGGCCTCCTTTCCCCTGTTGGGAAGTCCTTGACCCCAACTCGGGTATTCTTCGAATCTACTTACATTTGTACTATACTCAAATGCTTTATTATTTTTATTGTTTCTTATTTCCTCTTTAAGTTATCCTACTATGGATCTGGCTATCTATCTCTTTGTTTCAAATCCGCGCAGGTCAGGCCGAGTAGTCGCTGCACCCAGACAACTGGTAAGCGCATACTCTTGTTTCAATTGCCATGGCTCCTTTAAATATTTTATCTCTGAATGTCCAGGGTCTTAATGTACCTCAGAAACGAGTAAAAGACTTTCGGTCATTCCAGTCTAAAAAAGCACACATTGTATGTCTACAAGAGACTCCCCGACTTCAACCCCTAAATTTTTTAGTACTTCTTATCCCCAAGTTTACACCGCCTCGGCGCTCACTAAAAAACGTGGAACTCTCATTGCATTTCATCGCTCTACCCCATTTACCTTACACTCAGAAATTAAGGACCCTGAGGGTCGCTACCTAATTCTAATGGGATACATTATGGACACAGCTGTAACGGTGGTCTCATATTATGCACCAAATTATCGTCCTGTACCCTTTTTATCGCACCTATTTAATATCATTAACACCCACAAAATGGGATCAATTTTTATATGTGGGGACTCCAACCAGGTCCTCCTTCCATTTCTTGACAAAACCCCTTATACCCCACCACGAACACAAGATACTAGGTCTTTATCTCAACTTCTTTCTAGGCACAATTTGATTGACTCTTGGAGAGAATCTAATCCAGCTAAAAGAAATTATACATATTTTTCTAATCCACATCAAACTTTTAGTCGCATAGACCATATCTTTGTAACAATAGGGATGGTTCCTGAAGTAATTTTATCTAAAATTATCCCTATACCCTGGTCAGATCACAATGCAGTTTATACCTAGGTGGCTTCTACTATACTCAAGGGGCATGACCCTTCATGGTATCTTCCAGATGTGCTACTTAAACACCCCTCCCGCTGTTTAACAATCCAACGGACTCTAAATGACTACTTAGATATTCGCCCTCCTAATAGAACCACTCGCACTAGCAATTAGATCTGACCCCACTATAACAGGGATAGAAATGGGAGGATTTCAACATAAGCTCTGTTTGTTTGCAGACAATATCCTCCTATTTCTTTCATCTCAACAAGTGTCAGGCCCAAACCTAATCCCAATTCTCAATAAATTTGCTAACATTTCTGGTTTATACATAAACCCTAAAAAATGTTTAGCATTGAACATATCTCTTTCTAACATTGAACTGACTTCAGCTAAAATTAGTCTTCCTTTCACATGGTCGAACAAATCAATCCCATACTTAGGCATACATCTTACAGCGTCATTAGCAGATCTATTTTCAGTTAACGTGGTAAAAATGACGATACTACCGAAATTACTGTACTTATTCAGAGTATTACCAATTCCTATTCCAGCTTATCACCTAAGAATATTACAAAGGAAAACATTGTCATACATATGGGGTTCCTCCAAAGCACGCATACAGCTACATACACTATATCTCCCAAAATTAAACGGAGGCCTAGGTTGCCCTAATTTTGCTTATTACTATAGGGCTGCACACATAGCAAGCCTGGCTAAATGTCATGCTTATCAGGAGACCCCGTTATGGGTACATATTGAAGCCACAGAATGCGATCCTATTCCAATATCAAACTTACTATGGATCACTCCAAAAGATCGCATAGACCTAAAGAATCCAATTACTAAACACTACATTTCCCTTTGAGATAGATTCAAAAAGAATAACCATTTACAATCATCTCACAACCCGATGTTGTCATTCTATAAAAATCCTGCTTTCTATCCAGCATGGATATTCCCTAATTCCTTTAAAGAATGGGTATCTAGAGACGTACTGTGAATGTATAAATTTGTACATTCCTCATCATTCATCCCTTTTTCAACCCTTTGTGAGAGATATGGTCTACCGCAGTCTGAATTATTTAGATACTTCCAAATCAAACATTTCTTTGCACCCTTAGTGTCTACCACATCCCCATTAACACATATGACTAGTTTCGAAGAAGTTTGTAAAAAAGATCCGCACGCTAGAGGCACAATTTCAACTATATATTCTCACCTGCTGGTTCATTCCAGTAAAGACAAATTATCCTATGTCCAGAAATTGGAGGAGGACCTTGAGCGTACTTTTGATAATTCAGATTGGAAACAAATATGGTCAACAACAAAAACAGCTTCCCCTAATATATTGCCGGTTGAGGCTAATTATAAAGTTTTAACACGCTGGTATCTAGTACCTACTAGAGTAGCTAAATATGTGCAAAATTATTCGGCGCAATGTTTTCGAGGTTGTTTGGACCCTGGCACATACCTTCATATCTGGTGGTCGTGTCCATTAGCTCAAATATTCTGGAAGGGTATTTTTTACATTGCAACTAACCTTATTGGGAAAACAATCCCTTTCGATCCAGCAATGGCCCTTCTCAACTTAAAACCTGAATTCGTAACGCATACCCAATTCAAATTGTTGGTATATCTCTTCACAGCAGCTAAACAGACTGTGGCAAAATCTTGGAAATCACCAATATTAGATATAAATGAAGCAAAAGCTAAAATGAATTATTATATGACTCATGCCAAGATGCCATGGTAGTTGTGATAACAAGACATAGGCTATATTTCAGCCCTAGTTGTTGTGGTAACTTTTGGCCTGACCTCGCGGATTCTTTCCCTTAACCTTCTTCTCTTCTTCCCTTTCTACTATACTTTCTTTCCTTTCTTTTCCTTGTACTATATTATTCTATGATATTGAAGCTCTAATTGATATTTAAATAACAACCTCAATTACTGTCTAGAAATAGAACTAAAACAAGGCAAACAATGTAGCAGAACTTACATAACTCCTTTTATTCTATTCTTTTGAAATGGACAAGGACTCCAAAGTTCTTTTTCTCTCCTAGTTCTTTATTTCCTTTTAAAATATATTGTCTTTCTTGAATGTAATAGTATTACCTGTTATCCTTTTGAAAAACCAATAAAAAATTTAAACAGTAAAAAATATATTGTCTTGTGTTAGAATATATTGTCTTGTTTTACGATATTATTAATGAATTAACTATTCTATAATTGAGCTTCCTTACATTGAATGTATGTTATTATTCAATGTTATCTATACATAATCTTCGTACTCAATAAAACTATTTTGACAAGGAAAAGATGGCTAGCTTTAAAGGAATTTAGGTCCTCCAAAGCGGAGGTGATTATGATTCAGGATACCCATTTTAGACCTGGCGGTTCCTTTAAGTTTGCCGCCAAACATTTCACTACTATCTTAATGGCTTCCGATCCTTCTGGGAAAGCTGGAGTTGCAATTCTCATTAAACGTGCCAGCCCAATACGCGTCTTTTGTTCCTATCTGGATCCCCATGGTCAATTTGATCTCCTGAGTTATAGTCACCAAAATACTCCATTTACCCTGCCTAATATCTATGCCCCGAATGTGGGACAGATTGGATTCCTTACAGGGGTGATCAAAGGTTTGCCATCCCACAAATCCCCAGGACCAGATTGGCTCCCCTATATCTACTACAAAACATTCTCCCCAATTTTAACCCCGTACCTAATGACCCTGTTTCCTTCCTTGTTCAAAGGCACCATCCCACATTCATAATTTGCATTTATAACCATTATTCCTAAACCGGGTAAGGACCACCGCGTAAGGAGCCCTCATTGCCAGACAACTACCAACCCATCACTTTATTAAATTCAGATTACAAAATATTCAATAAAATATTAGCCAATAGACTTTCACCATTGCTCACAACATTAATACTTAGAGACCAAGTAGGCTTTGTCCCGACATGCAGACATGCAGGGGACAATACGAGACGGACAATAGACCTGATAGACCTCTTGACCAGGACTAAACATCCTGCCATTGTTTTTAGTCTAGATGCACAAAAAGCCTTCGACCGCCTAATTTGGCCATTTATGTTTGCAGTTCTTTCTAGATACGGGTTCTCTGGTCCATTTTTCCAAGCCTTACAGGCTTTATACTCGAATCCTTCATCCCAGGTACAGCTGTCTTCTCACCTCTCGCAGAGGTTCCCCCTAAGAAACGGTACCAGACAGGGCTGCCCTTTGTCACCCCTGCTGTTTATTTTGAGTCTGGAACCACTTGCCTTGGCCATCAGGTCCCACCCGGACATTCTTTACCTCCCCTACACAACACCCTGGCCTCCTTTGGAGCCATATCAGGGTTTAAAATGAATCCTTCAAAAACTGAGGCTCTACCCATTAACATCCCACCGGACCCACTCAGTCGACTCCAACACAACTTCAAATACCGTTGGGGCACCTCCGCACTTAAATACTTGGGCATCCATATCACACCCTCTTACTCTTCCCCCTATGTTCACAGAAATAACCCATCTTTTAAATTAATGGACCTCTCTTCCTATATCTCTCCTTGGAAGAATTAACATTCTCAAGATGTCAATTCTTCTCAAACTCCTATACTTATTTGAGATGCTCCCAATCTCAGTTCCAATGTTGCAACTGAAGGCTCTCCAAAGGAAATGTCTCCACTTTGTATGGAATAATGCCTCCCATAGGATTGCAAGCTCAGTAGTCCTAGCCTTTTAAGAATAGGGGAGGTCTGGCCGCCCCAGACATCATTAAATATTGCTATGCATCTCATCTCCGAGTATTGACTTCCTGGATATCTAGGAAGGCCCCAAATAGATGGGCTGAGATTGAAATGGGGGTTACTGTCCCGGTACACCCATGTTACATGTTATGGCCCTCCTCAACCAAATACATGCCTCAACTAAGATCCCTAAACTTGGCTCCAATGCTTTTTACCCTATCTATTTGGAGGAAATGCTCAGAGCGGTTCTCCCTCTCCTCTCCCTGCCCTCCAGTTTTGAATGTACTCTTCAATCTGGACATCCCTGATGGACTATCCTATGTGTGGATGCTCCCATGGACTCATGCGGGAATCTTTCAATTGTGACAACTTGTACACCCAGTGGCACGTAGACTCCTGTGTTTTGCAGACCTCCAAGCGAAACATCAACTCCCTACATCACTTTTGTAATCATATATACAATTTAAACACTTTTTCCTCTCTAAATCCCTCTCACTATCTCTAGAAAAGCCCACCGACTTCGAACTTTTATGCACCAATGGACCATATGAAAACAAACTATTCTTATCCATATATAAAATCTTACATGAATCCTTTAACGGAATCCAACCCTAACTATATGAAAAAATGGTCCCATATATTACAACGACCAATATCTTTAACCACTTCAATACCAGGTACTTATCTCCCTTCCTGCCCAAGCCTATTATCAGCTGACAATTGCACGGTCATGCTACACTGTACCCAAACAGAATTTTTATCATTTTGTTCCCACAAATAGAGCTTTCTTTTGGTGGTATTTGATCACCTCTGCAGTTTTTATTTTTTGCTAAACAAATAAAAAAAGACCGAAAATTTTGAAAAAAATGAAAGTTTTGCTTTTGTTTCTGTTATAAAATGTTGTAAATAAGTACATTTCTCCTTCACTGATGGGCAATGATAAGGCTGCACTGATGGGCACTGATAAGGCGGCACCGATGAGGTGGCACCAATGAGCGGGCACTGATTGGCGCCAATGATGGGCACTGATATACGCCACTCATGGGCACTGGTAGGTGGCGCTGATGGGTGGCACTGATATGCAGCACTGATGGGCATTGATAGGCGGCACTGATGGGCACTCATGGGTGTCACTGGTGGGCACTGATGGCACTGATAGGCAACACTGATGGGCACTGAAAGGCTGCAAAGATGGGTACTTATGGGTGGCACTGATAGGTGGCACTGCTGGGCACTGATGGGCACTGATAGGCGGCACTGCTGGGCACTGATGGGCATTGATACATGGCGCTGATGTGCACTGATGGGCACTGATATGTGGCACTGATAGGCATCCCTGGTGGCACTGGCAGTGGTAGGCATTTTGAGTGGGCACTGATTGGCAGCTGCCTTGGCACAGATATGCATTTCCCTGGTGGTCTAGGGGGGCATACCTGGTGGTCCAGTGTGGATGGCCATCCTGGTGGTCCTGGGTGGCATGATGGTGGTCCTGGGCGGGATCCGAGGGGGGCTGCGCTGATAAACAATCAGCACAGACCCCCGTCAGGAGAGCAGCCATCTGGCTCTCCTCTACTCGTGTCTGTCAGACGCGAGTGAGGAAAAGCCGATCAACGACTCTTCCTGTTTTCATCGTGATCAGCCATGATTGAACGCGGCTGATCACGTGGTAAAGAGTCTCCGTCGGAGGCTCTTTACCGAGAACTGGGTAGCGGTGTATCAGATTGACACACCGCACCACCGATCGCCGCTATGCGCGCCCCCACGGGCACGTGGCGGCTGTTATCCTGCTGGACGTCATATGATGCCCAGTCAGGATAACTGAATCACTGCCCGGTCGCCATTCTGCTATAGGCCGAGCGGGAAGTGGTTAATAGACTGGGGAAAAATGTGGGCGCCCTTGTCAAAAATCTTACGCTGTGTAGTGCAGAGAGAAACTGCAATTAAGATTTTGCTTTTCTGGTATAGAACCCCAGACATACTACACGCCCGCAACCCAACCGCCCCTAGACAATGCTGGAGGTGTAATGAAACTATGGACACTTACTTCCACTTTTTTTGGGAGTTCTCTTCTATCAGCCCTTTTTGGATTTAAATCCAAGAGCTTTTGCAAAAGTTATTAAACACCTCTTAACCCAATACATTTTCTATTAGGCCTCTCTTTTTTGGGTACCTCTAAAGCAGGGGTCTCAAACTCAAATTACCTGAGGGCCACGGGACAAATTTTCATATCCAATGGGGGCCGCATGCAAACTGTCCTTTCCCCCAGCACTTGTGTGAGCGGACGCAATATTAACCCCCAGCACTGATGTCAGCGGACGCAATATTAACCCCTAGCACTGGTGTCAGCGGACGCAATAATAAACCCCAGCATTACCCCCTACACTCCACAAATACCCCCCCCACACTCCACTTCACAAATATCCCCCCTTACACTCCACGTATTCCACCCCCCAAGCACACACACTCCACAAATACCCCCTCTTCTCAAATTTCAACCCCAGTCAAGCAACTAAGGACTTTGCTCAGCCTCTGTGTGATGGCTCACTTACCTTTCCTCCTGGCAGTCATCTGGTGGCCTGATCTTCTGCCTCCCGAGTCCTCTCCTCCTGTCAGGTCCTGGGTTCATCGCGGGCCTAGTGGCAGGGCACCCTGAGAATGCCACAATCTTCCGCCCTGAGGTGGCAGCAGGACCCTGGATCTGGGGCCAGTGTTCTGTCAAAGTGCCCGCTATTGAATAGTGCCTGCGCATGCGCCATACGTAATAGCACAACAGCTGTTGTGTCGGCGAGATTCAGTCAGACACAGTCAGATTGTGCCTTGCGCTGCCGAGGCACGTTCATGTAGGTGAGGGGGGGAATTTAACATGAAGGGCGTGGATGGCCAGTGCTGCAAAGATGGGGGCAGAATTCTTTATCTGCTATTCTTCCTAGAGGGCCTATTTACTGTAGCTAGCTAAACATTTAAAATTCTGCCCCTGGAGGCGCATGCGCGGCAGCTTCTAAGATGGCCACCGGCTTCTAGAGCTCCGCTCCACCGCTGCCCACAGATTGCCACCAAAGCCATCAGAGCGGACCCCCGCGCACCTCACAGGGATATTCAAGCGGGGGAGACCCCCGGGAACAAACTCAGAATAACGGCGCACATCCAGAGGAGCCTCTCAGGCCAGATAACCGCGGCGGCCGTCCGGGCCAGCTATGCCAAGATGGCGGCGGCCCCACGAGGCTCCCTCACTACAGGAGACTCTGAGGAATCCATTGCAGATCAGGACTCACAGCGCTCACCCTCACCAGGTATGGACTTTCCCTCCCTGCCTCTGGTCACTTCACCCACATCCACTGAATCCCTGCTTGGCCGTTTGGGACCCTGCTATCCCTCCACCCCCATGATGGACCCTCATACAGGCTTGCTGTTATCTGTGACAGAAGCATCTGCAAACGCCCCAGCACCCACAGCCTTCCCTTCCATGATGGAGGATTTCTCCCATTTACTCTCTAAAAGCCTGGCCCTGAACGTAGCACAAATAACTTCCTCTATCCATGCTGATCTGCAGCAACTGGGGCAGAGGATTGATTCCATTGAGAAGAAAGCTGACCAAGCAGTCTCTCGTATCAACCAAAACTCAGCCAGAATACAGGACATGCAGGATCAACTTGAAACAGCTTTTTCTAAAATCGACGATCTCGAAAATAGATCGAGATGGTACAATTTCCGCATCAGAGGCCTCCCGGAGGCTGAAAAGGACACTCATGCTGCAGTAAAAAGCCTGCTGAGAGACTTCATTCCTGACATATCAGAACACCGTCTGGAGATCGACAGAGCACATAGAGCCTTGCAACCCCTCCGCTCAGATGGGCTCCCCCGCGATATAATCGTGAAACCTCACTATTCGGTTAAGGAGGAGGTGATGAAAAGGTCTAGGGGTACTCACGACCTCAAGCTGCTCGGCCACAGTATTCAGATATTCGCTGACTTATCGCCGTACACGGTACAGAAGAGGCGCTCTCTCAAACCGCTGATCCAACACTTGATCGAAAAGGAAATTACCTATCGCTGGTCATTTCCCCTGCGCCTAAATTTTGCGTACAAAAATAAAAGCTATGGCTTCTCAACCCTCGCTGAAGGTGAACGCCTGTTATTGCATCTAGGCCTGATCTCACAAGACTCATCATACCCTCAGCAAGGCAGGAATACTCCCGCCTCCACGAAACGTCCACCACCAGCGAGCCCACTGCAATCTTCCTGGCTGAAACAGAGTTTCAAACGCACCAAAGAAAACTTCCCTACTTGATGTTTTAGCCCCATCAGGATCTGGGCTCTGATCCGGAACTACCATGGTATTGAATTACCCTTTTGATCCTTCCTTTAACTTAACCTTCTCGAGGGTCCCTGGGCTTTGGGGACATACCACAATGGGGACCTTGACTGTGGTCATCCCCTCTGAAGAAACACCCCTGGAAAACAGCCTTTTCTGCACGCCTTTCGGGAATGTGGAAAGGTCAAGAAATTTGTGACCCCTGTAGGACACTGGTTCTCAAGTGCTGCTAAGGATTCTATTTGGGGATTTATGTATGGCTTAATACATCCATTAGCAAGCAATTTTGTGGAGCTTACCGAGAGGGAGGGGGGAAAATTATTTATATGATTTACCCTATCTGGATTAATCTCCCTCCAAATTAAATTATAGATTCGGCGACTTTGGCCCTCAGGACAATGGGGAGAGTCCAGCTCCCTGCGGCCCTGGGGGTCGGGCTCTCGCTGTCTTGATATGTTTCCCCCCCTGGGCTCTAGGGCAGAGGAGTGGGCCGGGGGGGGGCAGTTGAGATTACAAATTCTCTGTTGAGTTTCCTTTTGCATTCAAGTTACACATGTTTTTGGTTTGCTCTGACAGTTATATCAAGAAGGATTTCCTTTTGACATCCTCCTTTCTTATAGATATGTTCTACTGGTGGCAGGGTAGAGGTGGTTCCAGTGCACCTCCAATAGGAACCAAGTGCGCAGTTAATGCCATTGGTTCTTCTACCGGCGGCCCCAGGAATAGGACACCGGTCCTCTCAGGTAATGGGGGGAGCCTAGGAGCCCCCCAATTTTTATGCAATGGTACTTGTGTTTACAAGTATGTTTGTTACTGAATGTTGACATAAAATTGGTGCTTTCTCTCCTGCTCTCTTTCATCTCTTCTCCTCCACTTCCCTCCCTTTTGCACTTATACGCTCACAGGTTCTGGGTCCGGCTTCGATCTCTCCTCCCAGGTCTTGACAAGATTTCTTCAACCACAATTGGGCTCATGGGAGCCCCGACCGTCTTCAGGCAAGGTAAGATCTTTAACGCAATCCTGACCTCATCTCCCATATTTAATGCCTAATCCTCCCACTGGGAAGCATGCTCTTAAAATCATATCTCACAACGCTCAGGGACTCAACTCCCCCATTAAACATAGAAAACTTTTTCAGCTATACAAGTCCATGCACACAGATGTACTCTTCCTTCAAGAGACTCACTTCCCCACATCTTACCAACCCACGTTTCTTCACCAACACTTCCTACAGTTTTTCCTTGCCTCTTCAAATAACAAAACAAAGGGCGTTGCCGTTTGTTTCACCAAACACATTAACATTGCTCATTCGGAAACTGTGTTGGACCCCCTGGGCCGTTTCATTTTAGTATCAGGGACCATTGATGGAGAGTTATATACCTTTGTCTCTTATTACTCCCCCAACAAGGGTCAGAAAGTTTTTTTGACTCCCTGTTGCATAAGCTCCAACCATATCTTAAAGGCACAATCTTTATTGGTGGGGACTCCAACACAGCTTTTGATTTTTCTTTGGACAAGACGGGTGCTGGTATCCCTGAGCCTAAACGAAGCCTAAAAATCGTTTCCCCTAAAATGGTTTGGGCTGCTCACAAGTCAGTAATCAGGGGGAAATTAATCCAAATTACAGCCCAGCTTAGGTTAGAACACAGAGCGGACATGATTAAACTTACAGCAGACTTCAAGTCCCTCTCAAAAGCCCACAAGCTAAACCCTTCCCCAGAATTGCTAGAAAAATTGGATAAAGCGCTGGCACTTTTAAACCTGAACCTCACTACAACGGCTGAGAAACAACTCAGATGGTCGGGGGCTAAATTCTACTCCCAAAATGACAAGATTGGTTCGAAACTCGCGGTTAAGCTTAGCCCCAAACCCAGATCATTAGCCCTTCCAAAAGTGAAGCTACAATCCGGGGAACTGTCTCAGAACCCCGCTAAAATAATGGAAGCTTTCCTCCAATACTACGCGGAACTTTATAAACCGCGACCCCCTCACTTAGCAAAACCATAGCAGGAATTCTTGAACTCCATTGCATTGCCCTCCCTCTCTAAGGACCACAGTGATTTACTAGAGAGCCCTTTCTCCCAGTCAAAAGTTCTAGATACGATTAATTCTCTAAAACTTGGTTCAGCTCCAGGCCCGGATGGATTCTCCACGGGGTACTATAAAAAGTTTGCACTTACACTAGCCCCACACCTTTCCAAATTTTTTAACTCCCTTAGAGAGGGTTCTCCATTAGGATCAGACCTAAATGCAGCTTATATGTCCATGATCCCTAAACCAGAGAAAGACCCCAGTGAGGTGGGAAATTATCGCCCAATATCTTTAATCAATAATGATATTAAGATCCTAACAAAAATTTTGGCGAACAGGGTGTCAAGCCTCATCCCCTCATATATACATAGAGATCAGGTGGGTTTTATCCCTGGACGGCAAGGTACAGACCAGATTAGAAGGACCATTGATATTTTTTCCCTTTTACAATCTCATTGGGACAGAAGTCCCCCTCAAAAAGGATTTCTTTTATCAATTGACCTACATAAGGCCTTTGATTCCATAGATTGGACATACTTGTTTGACATCCTACAAAAATGGGGTTTTTGTCCGTACTACCTAAACCTGATTCGCTCCCTGTACTCCAACCCGACAGCACAGTTATGATTGTTGGGTAGATACTCGACTTTGTTCCCTATAGGCAGGGGCACCAGACAGGGGTGTCCACTACCCCCCCTATTTGCAATAGCTATAGAAACCCTGGCCATAGCTATTAGATCAAACCCAGACATTAAAGGGGTACAGTGCGGGGATCAGGAACATAAATGAGCTCTCTATGCAGATGATCTCATACTGTATATTACCTCCCCACTTATCTCCATTCCGGGGATGTACAAAGTTCTATCCGCATTCAGTGCAGTCTCAGGTTTGACGGTTAATATTAATAAATCTACCGCGCTAAATGTCACTGTACCTGCCGGACTCCTTTCTCAACTCGCTAGCAATTTTGACTTCCCCTGGGCCCAGAGGACCATCCGATATCTTGGAATTAACCTTACAGCTGACATCAGTAGCCTCTTTAAAGCCAATTACCCCCCCATGATATGTAAATGCAAGGGGGAACTTGAAAAATGGTCTAGGTGTGGTCTATCCTGGCTGGGAAGGGTACACGCTGTGAAAATGACACTTCTCCCACGCTTCCTGTATTTATTCCGCTCCCTTCCAATCCCACTCAAGAAAAGTTTCCTCCGCTGTAAGGATATGATTGACTATACAGTCTCCATTTTGGTCTGCAGCTATGTCTTTGTATGAAGAATCATTTAGCAGTAGAAATAAGAGTTAAGATAGAAATTGCTGACGAGGTAGATCATGTAACCTAATACATAGTTCTTGGAAAGTCCCTGAACAGTTTGACATGACATACTCTAGCATAGTAAACAGTAGATAAGAGATCAAATGACCAGCAGAAGCTATGTGTAATTAATCAGTAATTAGTATCGTACCATTTTATGTTGATTCTTGTGATTGGTTCTAAGTACACCGCCTTGTAATACGCCTCTTATACTTTGCCCTGTAATCATACTATATATACCATGAATGGTTAAAATATACTTTGAGTTAAAGCATCATAAACCTGTCTCCTGTGGTGTTTTGCTGCCGAATGCATTTGAAGGGTTTGATAACCTAGTGATCAGACTAACATACTTAACTTGACAGAAGGAGAAAGAAGTCCACACAGGAACTCAAAGCACATAAGCAAAGGGTGAACCTTCAGTTGGAAATTACACGCTTTGTCTGGGGAAAGAAGGGATATAGATGCCCGTCCAGCATCCTTCTTCGTCTAAAATCTCAGGGTGGACTGGGACTACCGGATTTTTGGGGCTATTACCAAGCTGCTCAATTGTTCCAAATATCTTCTCTAAGGGTCCTAAACCAGACTGGCTCTCTATAGAAAGAAGAGCAACGCCTCTTCACACCCTTGACTACCTTCTGTGGTGTAACCCAAAAATCAGACCAGCCATAATGGCCCCCACATTGTCGCACTTCATATCACTCAGTACCAAGCTATTCAGACAAACTATCCTGACCTCTCCTCTAAAACCTCTCTCACATATTTTTCATAATGCTGACTTCCTCCCAGGAGTAAACATACAAGCATTTAGATGGTGGACTGATAAAGGTCTCTATCGAATTGGCCACTTGCTTACCCCAACAGGTCCACTAACCTTATCTTACTGTCAGAAAAAACTCGAAATGCCGGACTCGGAAAAATTCAGATTCACCCAAATTTCACATTTTCTACACACCATTTGGTGTAACAATTTGAAGTCTCCATCCATAACCCCCTACGAACACTGGTTCTCAAATATCCAGAACCAAAAAGGGGGCATCTCCTTCATCTACACGGTGCTTATGACAAAGTCCGACAAGCCAGTATACGTGAAGACCTGGGAGGAGGACACAGGCTGAACTTGGACATCAGCAGAATGGTACAGATATTGGACTCGCTCCTTCAAAGGTATCTGCAATATCTCTCTTATAGAAGCCAGCCTAAAGGTGGTACTATGTTCCTGCCAGATTAGCAATGATTTTTCCTGGAACATCCCCCCTATGCTTCAGAGGTTGTTCGTTCGAGGACTCAATGATTCACATTTGGTGGACATGCCCTCGTATCAGAACCTTTTGGCAGAAAATTTTCCGAATTATTAGTAACTTATTTAAAACGTCCGTAGCCCCCAACATACATTTAGCTCTCCTTAATCAGAATGTTCCTGGTTTGCCTAAACACCCACAAGTACTATACTATTTTATTCTATTAGGAGCTAAAATCACCATTGCTAAATGTTGGAAAAAGCTCACTGTATCCCTCAAGAGTTGTGTTAGGAAAATTTTGATGATTATGTCTTAGGAGCATTTAGTAGCAAAACTCAATGATAAAGTGGGGAGGTTCATGACCACCTGGGAACCATGGGCCTCACTTCAGAACATTAACCTCTTGCCGGGAATGACAGCAGGAGCAAATATTAACACCCCCCCTGACCCAACCTCATCCTTATCCCTCTCCCTCCTCCCCCTCTTCTTTTCCTACGTTTTCTTTCTTCCTCCTTTGGGACTCTCTTTTCCCTTACATTTCTGTAACACACAGGGTTATGCAGTTCTCCCTCAGGGGAAAACTATGATAAAATCTTATAGGTCCGCCGGAGGCTCATTACCCCTCCTGCAGCTAAAAGTTATCTCCCAACCTTAGGATGGTACTTCAATTTGGAGGGCACTACCTGTATTTCCTTCCCCTTCTTCTCCAGTGACAGCCTCTAAGGAATTGGAAGTGGACTCTAGGGGGTCACTGCACACACCTTCGGGAAGATCCCATTGGGGAGGGATGTGCGGGGCATCCTGGTTAGTCCATAACTGGAATTATGGAGGTGGTGGTGGGCCCCTAGGGCG
The DNA here is from genome assembly GCA_037952925.1 of Lithobates clamitans. Classification (NCBI taxonomy): domain Eukaryota; kingdom Metazoa; phylum Chordata; class Amphibia; order Anura; family Ranidae; genus Lithobates; species Lithobates clamitans. Next base: position 1,049,183 of record JBBGZY010001913.1, on the reverse strand, counting down.
GCTCATTAATTGACATAGCTCTTTTGGCCAAAGAGCACATATGGAAATGTAGTTTTATAGTGTACCGTAACCTGAAGCTATATATCAACATTCTTTCTCAATTTCTCTTAATAATATTGTTTAAGTACTCGACATGTATGAATCCAAAGTCTATGTATATATGTTCATATACTGTACATCATATAAAAATATTTAAAATAAAATTCTGCCCCCATCTTTGCAGCAGTGGCCATCCTTGAAAACATCTGCCCCCTTCATGTTAGATCAGCACTGGCCTTCAATGAAAACATCCACCTCCTTCATGTTAAATTCCACCCCTCACCTACATGAACGTGCCTCTGCACAATCTGACTGAAAAATGTCTTCAGACAGCTATTGTCTCGCCGACACAACAGCTGATCATAAAATCAGCTGTTGTGCTATTATGTACGGCACATGCGCAGTTCGTCCAAGTGTTCTGTTGAGAAATGCCCACCATCGAATAATGCCTGGGCTGAAGGGCACATACCATCACCTAACGATGCAGGCGCATAATAGCTGACGTAATTTTTTTTGACAGATTGTGGCCCGTGCTCACCCGTGCTCCCGTGGCGAGTTCATGTCCATGATGGGGGGATTTGTACACATTGTGGGTGGATTTGTGGGCACTTGGGGGTCGAATTACATGGCTAGTGCTGCAAAACAAAACTTTGTGATGGGCGTATTTCTTGTGGGTGGATTTATGGGCACTTTGGGGTTTTATTTTTTTGCAGCACTGGCCATCTAATTCCACACCAAAGTGCCAATAAATCCACCCATAAAAGATGTAGAAATCCACCCATCACAAAGTTTTGCAACACTGGCCATGTAATTCTGCCCCCAAGTGCCTATAAATCTGCTGACAATGTGTAGAAATCCGCCCATCATGGACATGAATTTGCCATGGGAGCATGGGTGAGCACGAGTGAGCGTGGAGTACAATCTGACAGAAAAAAAATTCTGTTGGCTTTGGTGCGCCTGCGCCATTTCGCTGTCACAACAGCTGATGGTAAAATCAGCTGTTGTGATGTTAGGTCTGACACATGCGCCTTCAGCCCGGGCACTATTCGATGGGGGCATTTCTCGACAGAACAGGTGGACGGGGCGATGGGCGGATCCTCCCTCCGCTCTGCTCTCTTGTGTTGTGCACGCTGGGCTGCAGCAGCGGAGGGAAGATCAGAGAGAGAAAGCTCCCAGCCACTTCCACCCACCCAGGATTGGCCCTGCCTGCGGGCCATTTGTAACCGGTCTGCGGGCCGGTACTTTGAGACCCCTGCTCTAAAGGGGTAGCTAATGTCTTTCTACTAGCTGCAAAACTTACTATCTAGAAAAAGGTTGTCCACTTCACCCTCCACATTCCATCAATTTCTCTCTATAATGGCTGATATACATAGGATGGAACACTTGACTGCAATGATTGAAGACCCGTTACCCTCTTTTCATAAGATATGGAAAGCTTGGGATGATTCGGAATATTCCTTCAAAAACGATACATCTTGAACGCCAGGTTTGACCTATACCACATGTTATATTTCTGATGACACTTGAATTTCCGGACCCTCTTGGAGCTAACTATTAGATATGGTGTCTTTCAGACCTATTGATGTTCCGCTTTCTTTTATTATTTTGTATGTTATAATAAATGTGCGTAGTTGATCCAAAATGGAAAACTTTATTATCTATACCATGCTCTTCCTTAGGGATGAGCCGAACACCATCCTGTTCAGTTTACAGCAGAACATGCGAACAGGCAAAAAATTCAGCAGAACACACGAACACCATTAATGTCTATGGGACACGAACATGAATAATCGAAAGTGCTATTTTTAAAGGCTTATATGCAAGTTATTGTCATAAAAAGTGTTTGGGGACCTGGGTCCTGCCCCAGGGTACAATTTTTTTTTTAAAAAAGGGCCGTTTTTTTCTAGAGCAGTGATTTTTTTAATGCTTAAAGTGAAACAATAAAAATGAAATATTCCTTTAAATATTGTGCTTGGGGCATGTCTATGATTTGGATCAGAACAAAGGTCTGATATTATTATATCTACCCCTGGTCAGATTGAATATAAAGCATGCATGCTTCAAGTAAGCTCACAATGAGACTAGTTCAGAGTCAAATTACTTTTGCCCCGTACACACGATCGGACATTGATCAGACATTCTGACAACAAAATCCATGGATTTTTTCCGACGGATGTTGGCTCAAACTTGTTTTGCGTACACACGGTCGCACAAAGTTGTCGGAATTTCCGCTCGCCAAGAACGCGGTGACGTACACCACGTACAACGAGACTAGAAAAGGCCATTTCAGAACCAAGCGCGGCACCCTTTGGGCTCCTTTTGCTAATCTCGTGTTAGTAAAAGTTTGGTGAGAGACGATTCGCGCTTTTTCAGACTCCTGGTTTTCAGATCGTTTTCTGCTGTTTAGTTTGTGCTTGTGGGTTTGTATCTGCTCTTCAGTGCGTGCAGCGAGTACCATTGACTTGTCATTGTGTTCTTGTTCGTTACTGTTTTTCAGGTCGATCTTCACAGGCCTTGCAGTTCTTCAGTGCGTTCTGTTACTTCGTTCTGAGCAGCCGACCATTTTCTAGCCATGTTGCGTATACGTACTCCTCGTAGAGTTCGTGCTGTGCGGGGACTTGGTGTTGGGGTCCTGACCTTGACACAAGTCTAGTCCATGAACAGGGTGGGGAGGAGTTCATGGACCAAGACTTGGTTGCTTCAGCGTGACCAGTTCTGTCATATGCCTTTGCTCCGTGAGAATAATCCTGATGATTTCAGGAACTTTCTCCGGATGACGGACCCCGTTTTTCACCATTTGTTGGCTTTGCTGACCCCCAATATCAGCAGGCAGGATACCTGCATGAGGCAAGCCATCACTCCGGAGCAGAGGCTCATTGCCACCCTGCGGTACTTGGCGACGGGGAGAAGACTGCAGGACTTGAAGTTCTCGACAGGCATCTCCCCCCAGGCTCTGGGAATCATTATCCCAGAGACCTGTTCTGCCATCATACAGGTCCTGCAGAAGGAGTATATTAAGGTAAGATTTTTATCCTCTAACATCACATTTTATTGTATTTAATGTTTGATAATATATTGTATTTCTTTCCTCATTCCCTAATTACCATGATTGGAATATGCTGTGAATGTCCCCTTTGTCCTCATGCATGCTGGATTTTTATGTAATTATTTTTTTGCTCCTTCATACATATTTGCCTTCACTTACCTCCCCAGCATGGTCTACAGGCCCTATATTCACCTCATGTAGTCACTTAACAATGTATTTTATCAGATCCATAGTAGTGCTTTACCCCAAACACCCCTAAAATGTTTTGAAATGTGATTAGTGCTTAAAATTTAGGCAGAGTGCCAGAGGCTTTTTTGGGGGTCCCCAAATCATTTGGAACCCTCCCTCCCCCCAACTGCTAAGTCAGCTAATACCAATCCTCTATCTATCCTCAATCATCTATCTGCTGACTTTGCCAAACCCATACACACTATACCCACCACTTTTGTGGTCATATTTATGGATGAATACCCCAAAGCATGTAGTGCAAGGGCCTGCCTGAATATTTTCAAATGGTACTGTTTCAAGTTTTTGTATACTACTATTATCTTGATAGGTAATAGCAGAATGTCCAAATGTGCTCAAATGTGTACAGTGTGTATTTATATCTTTGTATTATGATACTTCTTACCTGTCCAGTGGCCTGCCAATAGTGTAACTACGGAGGGGCTGTTCAAAGTAATACCCATTATTTAGGCATTCTGTCAGGGGACTTCGGTCACCCCCGTCTGCCGGGCTCCGGGGCACATGCGCGGTGGACTGGCGCTTCGGCGCACACCCGTTCGCGGCCCGATGGTGCGGCGCGTGCGGGTGCACGGTGGTCCCCGTGTGCGCGCCGTCGCCCGTGCGGGTGCTCGGTAGCGCGTCACGCTGACGCGCGCGCCGTGGGAGGCTACTTCTGACAACTCCAGCACCCAGTCGGGTTGCTGGTTTGTCGTCAGCTGTCCCTGGTTCCCTGTTCCTCTGTGATCCCTGTCTGCTGCTTAATATGTGCTGAACCCCTGGCTAGTTATACCAGATACCGCTCCTTGCCTAATACCCACTGACCTCTGCTTGCTAAACGGACTTTGCTCTGCCTGATCACCTGGTTCTGACCTCTGCTAGTTAAACGGACTTTGCTCTGCCTGATCACCCGGTTCTGACCTATGCTTGTTAAACGGACTTTGCTCTGCCTGATCACCGGGTTCTGACCTCTGCTTGTTAAACGGACTTTGCTCTGCCTGATCACCCGGTTCTGACCTCTGCTTGCTAAACAGACTTTGCTCTGCCTGATAACCCGGTTCTGATCCCTGGCTTGTTTAACGGACTTCCTGCTACTCAGTCCCCTGATTCTGCACGACACCTTCCTGTGCACCTCCAGTCAGCAACCGAAGATTTATACCAGTCCTTCAGTCCTACCTTCGGATCTCCCATCTACCGGAAGCCTGTGCCTCTGTGTGCCCCCGGCTCCCTGTATCATTTCCAGGGGCCCAGGTGCGCGTGGTTGTAAGGGCGAGCCGCTCTCGGCATCTTGGCCTCGGTGAGTATTAGTTGTGACAGTACAAACCAGCCAGATGTCCGAGGCCGACAGATCGCGCTCTCCTTAGGAGATCCTGTGTCAGCAGTTTTCCACTCTTGCTGACTCCGTTCAAAAATTACAGGAGGGATATACCCAGATTGACAGCCACCTCCAACAGATTACGGGATCACTTCCTTCTGCACCCGCAGCTCCCGCACCCAGTAGTGGGGGTCCGCTCCCTCAGGCCGCTGCCTGTCCCACAGTCGTAATGGCACTCCCAGAGCCCTGGGTCCCTACACCGGAGCGGTTCTCAGGGGACCGTAAGAAATTTTGGGCCTTCAAAAACGCATGTTCCCTCTACTTCGCTCTTCAGCCCAGAACCTTCTCATCTGAGGTTGTCAAGGTGGGATTTGCGACCTCACTGTTGTCTGAGGAACCTCAAGCCTGGGCCCATGGCTTGATGGAACAGGGAAGTTCAGTGTTAAACACGATAGATTCCTTTTTTGAGAGTATGTCCCAGCTCTATGATGATCCACAGCATATGGCTACAGCTAAAGCAATTCTACACAGCCTGTCCCAAGGAAGGAGGCCAATTGAGGACTACACGGTGGAATTTCATAAATGGGCGGCTGACACAAATTGGAATGAGCCGGCCCTGCGCTACCAGTACCGTCAGGGCTTGTCTGAACTTCTCAAGGATGAATTAGCCAGGATTGAAACTCCTGCTTCCTTGGAAGAATTAATCCAAGCAGCCACGAAACTGGACAGGCGCTTGCGTGAGCGACGCTCAGAGCGTTTTCAGGGTCCGCGCCCTGCCTGGACGTCGTCCAGACCCATGCCTGCTCAGTCACCATCTCCAACGGCTGCTACTACAACACCAGTCCCTGAGGCTGAGCCTATGCAGCTCGGCCTGGTCCGTACTCCGCTGACCTCTGAAGATAGGCAGCGCAGACGACAATCCAACTTGTGCCTATACTGCGGGGGTGCCGGACACTTCTTGCGCAACTGCCCAATAAGACCCAGTAAGTTCTCTCAGCCAAGTTTGATGAACTGTCAAAACAACAATGCTCCAAAAACTTACGTGATGTTGTTTGTTTCTCTACAGCTACCGGAAGGGGAGACCCGCTTACCGGCCATCATTGATTCCGGAGCTTGCAGTTGCTTCGTAGACGCTGCCTTGGTCCACAGCCTGCATATCCCTCTACAAACCAAAGCTCAAGGTCTACGAATACATCTGGCCGATGGGTCACTTCCTCGTTCAGGTCCCATCACCCAGGAAACCCAGCCTATCCTCGTAACCACAGATTCCGGTCATCAGGAATTTCTACGGCTAGATCTCATTCACTCTCCTATTTTCCCTGTTATACTTGGCCTGCCCAGGTTACAGGCTCATGATCCACAGATCAAATGGAGTACTAAGGCCGTATCTTTCTCCTCTCAGTATTGCTCTCAACATTGTCTTCCCACGGCTCTGAAAATTTGTGCAGCGATTACAGTTCCACCAGACAGTCTCCAACATGTTCCCTCTGAATACCTTGAGTTTCAAGAAGTCTTTAACAAACAAATGGCTGACTCCTTACCACCTCATCGGCCTTACAACTGTCCGATCGACCTCCTGCCCGGATCGGAAGTTCCGTTCGGCCGTATATTTCCTCTCTCAGAAACTGAGCTAGAAGCTCTTAAACAATATATCGATGAGAACCTCAAAAAGGGTTTCATTCATCCTTCGTCCTCACCTGCCGGAGCTGGCATATTTTTTGTAGGGAAAAAGGATGGTTCCCTTAGGCCATGTGTAGACTACCAGCAGCTTAATAATGTCACTATCAAAAATAGGTATCCACTGCCTCTCATCCCTGAGCTGTTTCAACGGTTCCGATCAGCCAAAGTTTTCTCCAAACTTGACCTCTGAGGTGCCTATAATCTTGTCAGGATCAGGGCTGGGGACGAGTGGAAAACAGCTTTCAGGTCCAGGTTTGGACATTTTGAATACCTGGTGATGCCATTTGGGCTCTGTAATGCTCCAGCCACCTTTCAACACCTGGTGAATGATATATTCCGAGAATATCGGGATGATTTCCTTGTTGTCTGACTGGATGACATTCTTATCTTCTCCTCCACTATTGAACTGCACAAGGGGCATGTAAAAAAGGTTCTCACCATACTGAGACAACACAAGCTATATCTGAAAGTCGAAAAATGTGAATTTGAAAAATCAGTCGTACAATTTCTAGGATTCATAATTTCAACTAATGGGGTCGCAATGGATCCACAAAAGATACAAGCAATTCAGGAATGGCCGGCCCCATCTGATAAAAGAGGGGTACAGCGGTTTATAGGGTTTTCCAACTTCTACAGAAAATTTATTGTCGGATTCTCTGCTATTGTGGCGCCTATCACTCAGTTAACCCGTCGGCATGGTCCTCTTCAGTGGTCCCAAGCTGCACAAGAAGCCTTTCTGAAACTGAAGACCTTGTTCAGTTCCGCCCCAATTCTCCGTCACCCTGATCCTACTCAGCCATTTGTATTAGAAGTGGATGCATAAGAAATCGCAACAGGAGCTATCCTTTCCCAAAGACAGGGACCTAAAGCCATTCTACATCCTGTAGCCTTTGCATCCCGGAGACTCAGCCCGCCAGAACCTAATTACGATGTGTGTGACAGGGAGCTGCTGGCTATAAAGTTCGCTCTAGAGGAATGGAGGTATTTACTGGAAGGCGCATTACACCCGATGATGATCTTTACAGATCACAAGAATCTGGAATACCTCCGAACAGCAAAACGGCTAAAACCTAGACAAGCACGATGGGCCCTCTTCTTTTCTCATTTTAATTTCCATATATCCTACAGACCTGGTGCAAAAAATGGAAAGGCAGACGTACTCTCTCGGATGTTTTCTGCAGATCCCCGAACGACGGAACCGAGCACTATTCTCTCTCCACAAAACTTTCTTGGACTGACTCAGGCGGACCTAATATCATCTATCAGGTCCTCATCCAATTTGTGTGCTGAACCAGAGGTACATTCCTTGAAGAAATGTGAGGATCTCTTTTGGGTTCGAGGAAAAATTTTTGTACCTCAAGAGACACGGCCTTTAACCCTTAAAATGTGTCATGACCATAAATTGGCAGGTCACTTTGGGACGAAGAAGACGTCTGAGCTGATCTATCGCTCCTTTTGGTGGCCTGGGTGGAGACGGGATTGTAAAGAGTATGTGGCCTCCTTTCCCCTGTGCCAACGGAACAAGGGCCAAAACGCCAAGTCCTGGGGATTGCTCAAACCCTTGCCCATTTCGGAAGGGCCATGGGCTGATGTGTCCATGGATTTTATTGTAGACTTGCCAGCCTCGGAAGGCTTTACCACCATTTTTGTTGTGGTCGACCGTCTCTCCAAGATGGCTCATTTTTTGCCCATGAGGGGCACTCCTGCCGTAGACACAGCCAATATCTTTTTGAAAGAGATCGTTAGGCTCCATGGTGTGCCGAAGAGTATTGTGTCGGATAGGGGTGTGCAATTTACGTCTAAATTCTGGAGGGAACTCTGCAAAACCCTGGATATCAAAGTCTGCCTCTCTTCAGCGTATCACCCTCAAAACAACGGCCAAACGGAGAGGACAAACCAGACCCTGGAGCAATACCTCCGTTGTTTCTGCTCAGGCTCCCAGGATGATTGGGCAAGTCTTCTCCCGTACGCTGAATTTGCCTATAACAATTCTGTTCCTGCGGCTACCAACCAAACACTCTTCTGGGCAAATTGCGGGTTCCATTATACGTTTCTATCCAATGACATCCCTGAAATCGCAGTTCCTGCAGTTCAAGACAGGATAACCTCTTTGCAATCCAACTTTCGGAAGATCCAAGATATGCTACATAAAGCACAAGAGGATTACAAAAAACAGTATGATCGGGGCAGGAGGGAGAATCCAATGTTTAATATAGGAGAGGAGTTCTGGTTATCCACTACCAACCTTAAATTACCTTTGCCATCTCGAAAACTTGGACCCAGGTTTATCGGACCTTTTCAAATCAAGAGAATCATTAACCCTATGGCTTTTGAGCTAACACTACCAAAGACGTACAGGATCCATCCTGTTTTCCATGTATCCTTGTTGAAGCCTGTTGTGCCCAGCCCTTTTCCTGGAAGAGGAGAACTTCCTCCCCCGCCAATCAGGGTGGATGGGGAGAACGAGTTTGAAGTGGAGTCCATCCTAAACTGTAGAAAGAAGGGCAGGCAGCTGCAATACCTGACCCAGTGGAAGGGATACCCACCTGAGGACAATTCTTGGGAACCCGCTAAGAACCTGCATGCACCACGCTTAATTCAAGCCTTCCATCGAGATCACCCGGAGTTGATGTCCAGTCTGGGCTTCCAGTGTCCGCCCTTAGGATGGGGACACTGTCAGGGGACTTCGATCACCCCCGTCCGCCGGGCTCCGGGGCGCATGCGCGGTGGTCCCCGTGTGCGCGCAGTTGCCCGTGCAGGTGCTCGGTAGCGCGTCACGCTGACGCACGCGATGTGGGAGGCTACTTCTGACGACTCCAGCACCCAGTCGGGTTGCTGGTTTGTCGTCAGCTGTCCCTGGTTCCCTGTTCCTCTGTGATCCCTGTCTGCTGCTTAATCTGTGCTGAACTCCTGGCTAGTTATACCAGATACCGCTCCTTGCCTAATACCCACTGACCTCTGCTTGCTAAACGGACTTTGCTCTGCCTGATCACCCGGTTCTGACCTCTGCTAGTTAAACAGACTTTGCTCTGCCTGATCACCCGGTTCTGACCTCTGTTAAACGGACTTTGCTCTGCCTGATCACCCAGTTCTGACCTCTGCTTGTTAAACGGACTTTGCTCTGCCTGATCACCCGGTTCTGACCTCTGCTTGCTAAACGGACTTTGCTCTGCCTGATAACCCGGTTCTGATCCCTGGCTTGTTTAACGGACTTCCTGCTACTCAGTCCCCTGATTCTGCACGACACCTTCCCATGCACCTCCAGTCAGCAACCGAAGATTTATACCAGTCCTTCAGTCCTACCTTCGGATCTCCCATCTACCGGAAGCCTGTGCCTCCGCGTGCCCCCAGCTCCCTGTATCATTTCCAGGGGCATGGGTGCGCGTGGTCGTAAGGGCGAGCTGCTCTCGGCATCTTGGCCTCAGTGAGTATTAGTCGTGACACATTCATCTCTCAATGAAGTGGAGAGGGTTACCTGTCCCAGAGTCCCCCCTATTATGTTAGAAATGGCCCAGGAGAGAGGGGGGAGGGGGAATCTGATAGTTGGACCTTATACTTTGGTTTTTAAAAATTTCCTCTAATAAATGTTATCTTGATTTTGGCCAACAATGTTTGTGTCTAATCTGCTTTCCCTGTTTATGTGCACAAAGACTAATTTTTTTTTTGGTTTTGACTCCACAATTTCCTTCCACGCCACAGGAATGGTAGTCTGTGGCCTCCCACTTTGCCCAGTGGTGGGACTTTCCTAACTGCGGAGGGGCAATTGATGGGAAACACGTCCACATCGTCCCACCACCCAACTCGGGTCGTACTATTATAATTATAAGGGGTTCAATAGTATTGTGATGTTGGTGGTGGTGTCGGCTACTTATGAATTTCTGTATGTGGACATGGGGAAGAATGGCTGGATGTCCGATGGTGGAGTCATCGCCCAGACCGAGTTCTACAGGCGTCTCCAGAATGGCACCTTGGACTTGCCACCTCCATAAGACAATGTGGAAGGACTCCCATTTATCTTTGTTGTGGATGAAGCTTTTGCGCTGGGGGACCATCTTATGCGGCCATTCACGATGAGGACCCTCACCCCGGACCAGAGCCAGAAGAGTGGTGGAGAACACGTTTGAAATCATGGCCAGCTGGTTCCACCTATTTCTTACACCCATACATATGGCGGAGTACAAACTGAATCACATCATCCTGGCGTGCTGTGTTCTACACAACTTTTTACGGCAACATTCTGCCAACTATGCTGGCTCAGTTGGGCCTGAGGCTGGAATTCAACATGAATCAACCCTGACGGCGCTTGAAAGTGGCCGTCCTGGCTTGCCCCCCCTGAGTGCCCGTAAAGTCCGGCTAAGATACCTTGAATTCTTTGCAGGTAGGGGGGCTATCAATATGCCAGACAATGTGTAAAACCTTTAAAAAAAGAAAAAAAAAGAACTCAAATCGTTGGTGACATTTTCTGCTTGTGTTTTTTTTAGCTGACCCTGACAGAAATGTGGTGAGTCCTGAAAATGGCATGATTGTGTAACATTACAAAGCACTGTTGTTCGTTATTTACTAAAGGCAAAGGCACTTTGCACTAAAAAGTGCACTTGAAACTGCACTAAAACTGCACTTGTAGTGCAAAGTGTATTTTCCCTTAGGAAATAACCCCCATTGACACAGAATACACCAATTAGAGCACCACAAAAGTGTTGTAGCATTGAGACAATAATCCACACAATCTTGATTAACAATCTTTTTAATAACAGCACAATCACATGTGCATTTCCAAAAGGTTTTTAAAACAAAGCAACATGTTTGATGTTTAACAATTTTTGGGGTTTTAGAAAAAGTAGAAACGTCCATTTAAGATAAAACAGCCATGTGTAAAACCCACAAGAAATACACAAATTTAGAACTTACAAAGTTCACATTTGTTAGAACTTGAAGGCGATATCAGACATGAGTATTTACAAACTGTGTTTGATATTGCATTCAGATGGAGTGAAGTCACCCCAGGAAAAGCCAAGTTTGGAAGATGCACACAAATTTCCAAATGTCAACATGTGCTAGCTGCCATCACGGGGGATCAATGGACGTGTTTTGGGGGTGCAACCCCTTCCTCACTACTGCTACCGCTACTTTATTATTGAGGAAGGGGTTGCATCCCCAAAACGCGTCCATTGATCTCCCGTGATGGCAGATAGCACATGTTGACACACTGTGTGCCTCTTCAAAATTTGGCTTTGCTACAAATTGACATAAAAAATATGAAAAATTTTGGCACAACAAAAACCCAAGGGATTTTGCGGGGTTTTAAACTCTCCCTAAAACATCAATGATGTTCTTCATTTTTTCATTGATGGCTTTCACGATGTTTTCCAAGTCCCTATTACACCTCATGATCTCCCCGATCAGGATCTGGGCACTTTCCAAGGTGAAAGGATCTGGATCCACAACATCACGTTCACCTAAAAAGATCGAAACAAAAAAACACCATGTATTATAAATATGGCGGCATCCATCTCTTACCTGAGCCTGTGGTCGTAGACACTCACCTGTTGTGGTGCCAATTTCCACCACATCTTCCTCCTTCTGCTCTGCTGGTCTTAGGTGGATTTACCCTTCTTTCAGAGGTGGGGAGTCTGTGGTCTCCTCGGATGAGGGGTGTCCTCCGAGTCTTTTATCCCCTATGTACAATAAAAATAGGTATACTTAGCACACAGATATTTGATGGCAGAAATAGGAATATGAAACATTGCTTAGAAGTGGGGTACAATTGTCTTTTTTGGCAGAGTTCCAAGATGTGGCATTTGTCTTGGCCTTTGTCAAGCTTGAATACTTACCTGTCTTGTACAAGCTTCACAGATGGAGACACCCCTATAGTATACACTGGAGCACCTGTGTGGGACCCCCATATAAAAAGGGTGTTCTTGTGTCCCACACTAGTGCTCCAGCGTACAGATGTGAAAACTGCTGCTGAATGTCCTCTCCTTACACAGAATCTAGTTTGCATTTCATTTTAGTAACAAACCCATCTAGACAACCAAATTAGTTTCAGACAAGTAGGCTCTAAAAAATTTGGTGAAATGCATATGGCCAAAACAATGGTGTTTTCTAGGCTGAACGAACAATGTTTGATACGAATGAATAATGTGCCCATGAACAAGAAAGTTGACATTTGAAACTGGATAACAGTTAAGAAAAGCACATGGAGCAGCACGAACATAATAAACATAAAGAATCGGAACACAGCACAACTACTTACTTTTTTGCAGCACTCTCCGGATCTTTCTGTACTGCTCATGCTCTCTTAATTTGAGGTCTGACCACCGCTTCCTGAGCTGATCTTTCGATCGTCGTACCCCAAAATTCCGGTGCAGACTCTTGACCACTTTCACCATGATCTTGGCCTTTCTGACATTGGGGTTGGGGTAAGGTCCATACTTCCCGTCATAGTCGGCCCTCTTCAGGATGTCCACCATCTCCAACATCTCCCCAAAGGACATATTTGATGCCTTAAATTGTCTCCTTCTGGATCGGGACGTTTCTGCCTCCGGGCTTTTCTCCTCCTTCTCCTCGTTGGTGTAATTATCTGACACCTGCTCTGACTCCGCCATGTGCTCTTCCCCACTGTGACGAATGAGAAAGGGTGGGGAATAGACTAGAAAGAACGTCAGGGGCGGGCGGAGTTTCACACATGTGCAGTGTCTATAAAGCGTAACACGCATGCGTAGTACTTACGATCTGTGAGTGGAGGAAGGAGTAACAGAGGTGCCGAAGGTAAGATTTAACATTGGGCCTATACTGCTTATACATTGAGGCCTGTATTTGCACAAGTTTAGTAGACTTTAAGCTGACATTAGGGTTTGTCTTGTGTTGTGTCTTGCAGTGAAAATGGATCTATTTAAAGATGAGGAATTTATGCCCATATTCATTGATATGTTCAGGGAGCTGCCTTGTCTATGGCAGATAAACCACCCTGAATATAAGAACCAAACAAAGAGGAAGGCAGCGCCGGATAATTTGTTGGAAATTGTGAAGATGGTCACGGCAGACATCACCTATTTGAAGATTCTAATTGGTGGCCTGAGGAGAACTTATCTAAGGGAGCGCAAGAAGGTCCAGGATTCCCAGAGATCTGGAGCTGCAGATCACATCTATCTCCCCAGACTGTGGTACTATGACAGGCTACATTTTCTGGCAGGTCAGATCGAACCCAGGCCAGCACTCTCCACTCTTCCTTCCACGCTTCCTTCCCCCCCAGCTGGGGCTTCTGACGCCCAACCTGGCAGGCAGCAACATGTGGAGGAGCCCAGCTTGTGCCAGGTATAGCATTCCTCTAAATATTTCTGGTTGTCCAATCAATGATGTTAACTAGATGTTAGTTTGGAGTACTAATTTCTGATTGTGATTGATAATGCAAAAACTAAAACCATGTCCCTTTTTCATACACAGGGAAGTCTCAGCCAGGAGGTGCGGGCCAAGCAGGCTGCCTGATATCCAGGTCCCTCCCCTACACCTTCAAAGAAAAAGTGTCAGGAAGAGGAGTAACCTGGAGGAGGCTGCCATAGGCCTCTTTTGGAAGGCTACAGAGGCCCTGAGAACCCCCCACACTGGAGGAGGACTTTGCTGGCATAACTGCCTGCAGAATGATGCAGATGGAGGAGGGCCAACGACTCCTGTGTGAGTTCCTAATTTTGGAAGCTCTCAATAAGGGGTTGAGGGGCCAAATAACATGTGCTACCCACTCCTCAGGCTCCTCAGGCCGCCAATTTTGATGTTAAATAATTGATGTCTGCCCTGGAGGTCCAAGGCTTCGCCAATTTCTGCTGTTTCTCCAGCGTTGCCCCCCTCTTTGTTTGGTTCTGAGCTCTTAACCACTTGCCTACTGGGTACTTAAACCCCCCTCCTGCCCAGACCAATTTTCAGCGCTGTCACACTTTGAATGACAATTACTCAGTCATGTAATACTGTACCCAAATTAATTTTTTGTCCTTTTTTTCATACAAATAGAGCTTTCTTTTGGTGGTGTTTGATCACCTCTGGATTTTTTATTTTTTGCGCTATAAATGAAAAAAGACCGAAAATTTTGAAAAAAAACACATTTTTATTTGTTTCTGTGATAAAATTTTGCAAATTAGTAATTTTTCTTCATAAATTTTGGCCACAATTTATAATGCTACATATCTTTGGTACAAATAACCCAAATTAGTGGATATTATTTGGTCCATGTGAAAGTTAGAGAGTCTACAAGTTATGGTGCAAATCATAAAAAATTGATCACACCTGATGTACTGACGGCCTATCTCATTTCTTGCGACCCGAACAAGTCAGGAAAGTACAAATACCCCCCAAATGACCCCTTTTTTGAAAGTAGACCTTCCAAGGTATTTAGTAAGAGGCATGGAGAGGTTTTTGATGTTGTCATTTTTTCCCACAATTCTTTGCAAAATGAAGATTTTTTTCCCACAAAATTGTCATTGTAATAGGTTATTTCTCTCACATGGCATGTATATACCACAAATGACACCCCAAAATACATTCTGCTACTCCTCCTGAGTATTATGATACCACATGTGTGGGACTTTTTCACAGCCTGGCCACATAAAGAGGCCCAACATGCAGGGAGCGCCATCAGGTGTTCAACGAGCATAAATTACACATCTAACTTGTTGAATACCTATTACACTTTTGAAGGCCCTGGAGCACCAGGACAATGACACGTGACACTGACGTGGCACTGATGACAGATGGCACTGATATGTGGCACTGATGTGGCACTGATGACAGATGGCACTGATGTGGCACTGACACTGATGTGGCACTGACACTGATGTGGCACTGATGACAGATGGCACTAATACATGGCACTGAAGACAGATGGCACTAATACCTGGCACTGATGACACCTGACACTGATGACAGATGGCACTAATATGTGGCACTGACACGTGGCACTGATGACAGGTGGCACTGATGACAATTGGCACTGATACGTGACACTGATGACATGTGGCACTGATGACAGATGGCACTAATACGTGGCACTGATGACAGATGGCACTAATACGTGGCACTGACGACACTGATGACATATGGCACTGATACGTGGCACTGATGACAGATGGCACTAAAACGTGGCACTGATGACAGATGGCACTGATACGTGGCACTGATAACAGATGGCACGTGACACTGACAGGTGTCACTTATGACAGATGGCACTATGTGGCACTGATGACAGATGGCACTATGTGGCACTGATGAGATATGGCAATGATGACAGATAGCACTGATGACTGATGGCACTATATGGCACTGATGACAGAGGGGACAGATGGCACTAGGGATAGATGGCAGGGACATAACAGTGGGAACAGATGGCACTGGGGATAGATGGCAGGGACATGACAGTGGGGACAGGTGGCAGGGACAGATGGCAGGGACAGATGACAGGGACAGATGGCAGTGGGGACACTTTTTTTTCGTTTTCTTTTCTTTTTTTTACTTACCGCCGAAGCGGTTCGCTCTCTTTCCTCACACGCTGTCTCTGTGTGAGGAGGCAGAGCCGCAGAACACCGGCGATGAGAGATGATCTCATATGAGATCATCTCTCATTGGCACCGCCAATCGCACTGAAAACGGCCGCTATGATTGGCCATTTTCAGCAATCTGTGACTGGCTGTGTCCGAGGGACACGGGCAGCACAGAACTTCCCCGATGCATGCCAGCGGGTGCGCGCATCGTGGAAGTAAACAACAGGACATCCAGGAACGGCCGCCCGGCAGATAGCGTCCGCGCTGCAGACGTCTTTCGGCTATAGCGTGGGCGCGAAGTGGTTAATAAGGGATTTTTGTTTTCAATTATACTTGCCTATGTGTGTTTTCCTTCAAAGAGGACAGTTTGTTTGTGAGGAGACAGGTACAATTCAAAATACAATGTGAAATTAACAAGAGACAACACCAAACAAACAATCTCCTTGAGATTAAATAATACAAGATATCAATGGTGTTGTGGTAACTTGACACACAAAACACACACAAAAATATTCTGGAGTAAAACACAAAAAAAAAACATCAGTCTTGGAAAAAATACTAACACAAAAAAAAAATGCCTTGCCAAAAAAAATAAATATTTAAAAACCAACAAAAAAAAAATATGGTCAGATGTGACAAATCTAAATATATTGAGGGAATCACAATAAATAATAAAGAGAGAAGTTTGTGAGAAGTCTGTGTGAATATGAGCAGCAAAACTACTTAATTCTTCTCACATTATAAAGAAGAAGAGAGTGAGCTGTAATAAACTATTTCAAACATTGCAGCCTGACGAAAGTGCTGTATCCATTCCAAACGCTAATTTTACCACTTGGCACTTTGTGCGTCGGAACTGGCCACACACGGTCGGAATTGATGCAATCGGATTTTGTTGTCGGAAAATTTTATAGCCTGCTCTCAAACTTTGTGTGTCGGAAAATCCGATGGAAAAAGTCAGATAGAGACCACACTTGGTCGGAATGTCCGACAACACGCTCTGATCGGACATTTTCCATCGGAAAATCCGACCGTGTGTATGGGGCACTTCTGTTTAATATTTCTGCTTCTCAAGACTTTTATACAATTCCATTAAAGATTAAGATACATCAACAGGACTGACGCATACAAACCACAAATATAAAAATACATATAGTGATAAAACATTGGTTTTAGCTGGGTGCTCATTTGAGGAAGTAATTTAATTCTTGCAGCATTTCTGCAGCATTTCTTGCTTCTTTTTAATCCATTGGTGTTATGTTGTTATATTCTGAATGTATTCTCGGAAGCAGGCTCAAACTTTTTGTTAACTCTTCAGTTCTGCAGCAGCAAGGGAAAGGGTGAGCTTTGCAGAAAAATCTGAATATGTCTTAAGGCTTATTAAGCATAGAAGCTGATATATATATATGTTAGGTATATAAAGCATGTATTGGAATAGACAATTCACCATGATCACATTTCTTAATCACATCAATTACAGTCCCCCCTTGAAGCTTTCTATTTCAAACTGTCCCTCATACTAAAAGTCCTGCTCTATTGGCCCATTCTCCTCTGCAACTCTTTTCGGCTGTATATCAAGAAGAGCAGTGACTAATTCACTAGCCCCTAGATACAGCTTGGAGAGGGCAGTCAGGTGCTGTCTGTCCCTGTAATCCTATGGTGTTGCATCTCGGGGGGAGGTGACTGTAACGGAGCATAACACATAGTCATCATCAAGTTTCACATAATCTTCATCATCATCAGGTATTTCCTGGTTCACAAACATGGGAGTAGATTGGTCAACAGCTTTTTCTACACACTTCTTAAAGCAGGGAAGAACACAGCAGACCATGACTGCTCGGGTCACTAGAATTATCAGAATGGCTATTCCGATCTGTGTTAAAATTCCCTGCCACCCCCCTTGATCCAGGTGAAGTACTGGTCCCAGGGGTTGGAGAGCCCTGAATTCTTCTTTAATTCTTTGGACAAATCCTCATTTTTTTTGGATGGCTAAAGTCACTTTACCATTGGGGCCTGTGTTATCTGGGATATAAGTGCAGCATGTACTTGTTTCAGGTAACATCTTACACACACACCCCTTTTCAGCTAGGACTAGGGATGAGCCAAACACCCCCAGTTTGGTTCGCACCAGAACCTGCAAACGGACCGAAAGTTTGTGCAACATTTAGAACCCCATTAAAGTCTATGGGACTCAAAAGTTCAAAATCAAAAGCGCTAATTTTAAAGGCTAATATGCAAGTTATTGTCCTAAAAAGGGTTTGGGGGGTCCTGCCCCAGGGGACATGTATCAATGCAAAAAAAAGTTTTAAAAACGGCCGTTTTTTCGGGAGCAGTGATTTTAATGATTTTAATGATGCTTAAAGTGAAAAAAAGTGAAATATTCCTTTAAATATCGTACCTGGGGGGTGTCTATAGTATGCCTGTAAAGTGGTGCATGTTTCCCGTGCTTAGAACACTCCCTGCACAAAATGACATTTTTAAAGGAATAAAAGTCATTTATAACTGCTTGCAGCTTTAATGTAATGTCAGGTCCCGGCAATATGGATGAAAATCAGTGAGACAAAAGGGTCTTGTATGGATATTAAGAGGAACCCTGTACCCAAATTAAAAAAAGGAAAGGCATGGGGCTCCCAGGCCCTATATACTCTGAACAGCAGTATACAGGTGGTGAAAACAAGACAGGGACTGTAGGTTTGTTGTTAAGTAGAATCTGTTTGTAATTTCGAACTGGTACATTTTTAAAGTGTAGTTCCAGCCAAAAAATCAATTTTTAAGCTTTTTGGAAAACATGGGAAAGGGTTATCCCCCTGTAACATTTGTTTTGCTGTCTGTGCACCTCTTCAGAAGATTTCACCTCACTTTCTCACCCAATGACAAATGTTTTTTGACAATTTGTTTTTTTTAGTGAAACAAGGATTGGTGATAAAGTATCAGTGAAGAGGAGACACATTTTTCCCATATTAACTCTTACAGGAGAGAATTTCCCTTCCTAGGGGTAGATTTCATCTCACTTCCTGTTGTCTCCTTCCGTTTGCAAGTAGGAGTCGTTTGTAAGTTGGATGTTTGAAAGTAGGGGCCTGCCCTATATACTCTGCAAAAATTGGGGCCTTAGGTGTTGGTGCTGCCACAACACTGTAAGCCCTCACAGTTACTCTTGGTGGGTGCAGGAACGGGCTCTGCTGTGGAATATTAGATCAAGAATTGTAATTACATGTTCCTGTTGAACAGGGGCAGAAAAATTGGGCCATAGGCACTGGTGCCACAACACTGCAACCCCTCCCAGATGCTATAGTTGGAGTGCAGGAATGAGCCCTGCTGTAAAGTAGTGCATCAAAAATTGTAATTATACGCCCCTGTTAAACAGGGGCTGAAAATTTGGGCCTTGGGCACTGGTGCTGGTGCCACAACACGGCAATCCTTTACAGATACTCTAGTTGAAGCACAGGAATGAGCCCTGCTGCAAAGTATTGCATCAAAAATTGTAATTACATGCCCCTGTTAAACAGGGACAGAAAAATTGCAACAACACTGCAACCCCTCACAGATGCTATAGTTGGAGTGCAGGAATGAGCCCTGCTGCAAAGTATTGCATCAAAAATTGTAATTATATGCCCCTGTTAAACAGGGGCTGAAAAATTGGGCCTTGGGCACTGGTAGCAGTGCCCAGAGCCAAAAATGTTCTTACAAGCTATCAGCATGAAAATTGAGGAGGAAGAGGATTGTGACTCAGCATAACAGGATAGTCACTCAGCATCAGCATAGGCAGTCTTGAAGGGATCTCATATTTAAAAAAAATCAATCGGTTACATGAGCATCAGGATTCTCGATGGTCAGCCTGAACTCTTTGGTGTAAGGCTGATCTGTGTGTTTGTTGATTGTAATTCTATCTAAGAGTGACTTCCCATTATTATCCTTTCTATTTTGGGCATTTTCACCCCCAGGGGTACAAGCTCAGGATCTGGAATGGAAGAAAACACTTCTGAATAGATATGGGTTAATTCTCAAGATAAAACAGTCACATAATCAGTTAATACATCAGATTGGAGCTGCAACTGTTGTGGGAAATAACAACCCAGTCTGGGGGCTGAACCAAACAATATCTCATAGGGTGACAGACCATGGTTTCCCCTTGGAGTGTACCTAACACTGAATAAGGCAATGGGTAGGCTGTCTGGCCAACTCATTCCTGTTTCCTGAGACATTTTTAGCATTCTAAATTTTATTGTGTCATTCAATCTCTCCACCTTCCCACTGCTTTGAGGATGGTATGGGGTGTGGAAAGTTAGTGTGACCCCCTAAAGCTGCCCATATTTCCTTGGTCACTGAGGCCATGAAAACCGGCCCCTGATCGCTCTCTATGACCTCTGGGATACCATATCTGCACACTAGGGATGAGCCGAACACCCCCCTGTTCGGTTCGCACCAGAACATGCGAACAGGAAAAAAATTCGTTCGAACACGCGAACGCCGTTAAAGTCTATGGGACACGAACATGAATAATCAAAAGTGCTAATTTTAAAGGCTAATATGCAAGTTATTGTCATAAAAAGTGTTTGGGGACCCGGGTCCTCCCCCAGGGGACATGAATCAATGCAA
The DNA here is from genome assembly GCA_037952925.1 of Lithobates clamitans. Classification (NCBI taxonomy): domain Eukaryota; kingdom Metazoa; phylum Chordata; class Amphibia; order Anura; family Ranidae; genus Lithobates; species Lithobates clamitans. The sequence continues at coordinate 1,028,764 of JBBGZY010001913.1, read as the reverse complement.
AAAAAAGTTTTAAAAACGGCCGTTTTTTCAGGAGCAGTGATTTTAATAATGCTTAAAGTCAAACAATAAAAGTGTAATATCCCTTTAAATTTCATACCTGGGGGGTGTCTATAGTATGCCTGTAAAGGGGCGCATGTTTCCCGTGTTTAGAACAGTCTGACAGCAAAGTGACATTTTGAAGGAAAAAACACATTTAAAACTACCGCGGCTATTGCATTGCCGACAATACACATAGAAGTTCATTGATAAAAACGGCATGGGAATTCCCCACAGGGCAACCCCGAACCAAAATTAAAAAAAAAAAATGATGTGGGAGTCCCCCTAAATTCCATACAAGGCCCTTCAGGTCTGGTATGGATATTAAGGGGAACCCCAGCCAAAATTAAAAAAAAAAATTGACGTGGGGTTCCCCCTAAATTCCATACCAGACCCTTCAGGTCTGGTATGGATTTTAAGGGGAACCCCGCGCCAAAAAAAAAAAAAAAAAACGGCGTGGGGCCCCCCTAAAAATCCATACCAGACCCTTATCCGAGCACGCAACCTGGCAGGCCGCAGGAAAAGAGGGGGGGACGAGAGTGCGGCCCCCCCCCCCTCCTGAACCGTACCAGGCCACATGCCCTCAACATTGGGAGGGTGCTTTGGGGTAGCCCCCCAAAACACCTTGTCCCCATGTTGATGAGGACAAGGGCCTCATCCTCACAACCCTGGCCGGTGGTTGTGAGGGTCTGCGGGCGGGGGGCTTATCGGAATCTGGAAGCCCCCTTTAACAAGGGGACCCCCAGATCCCGGCCCCCCCCCTGTGTGAAATGGTAAGGGGGTACTTACCCCTACCATTTCACTAAAAAACTGTCAAAAATGTTAAAAATGACAAGAGACAGTTTTTGACAATTCCTTTATTTAAATGCTTCTTCTTTCTTCTTTCTTCCTTCATCTTCTTCTGGTTCTTCTGGCTCTTCTGGTTCTTCCTCCGGCGTTCTCGTCCAGCATCTTCTCCGCGGCGTCTTCTATCTTCTTCTCCTCGGGCCGCTCCGCACCCATGAGGGGGGAGGCTCCCGCTCTTCTCTTCATCTTCTTCTCTTCTTCATCTTCTTCTTCATCTTCTTCTTCTTCTTCTTCTTCCTTCTTCTCTTCTTCCTGTCTTCTCCGGGCCGCTCCGCAGCCATGCTGGCATGGAGGGAGGCTCCCGCTGTGTGACGGCGTCTCTTCGTCTGACGGTTCTTAAATAACGGGGGGCGGGGCCATCCGGTGACCCCGCCCCCCTCTGACGCACGGTGACTTGAGGGACTTCCCTGTGACGTCACGGGGAATGCCACAGGGAAGTCCCGTCATGTCACCGTGCGTCAGAGGGGGGCGGGGTCACCGGATGGCCCCGCCCCCCGTTATTTAAGAACCGTCAGACGAAGAGACGCCGTCACACAGCGGGAGCCTCCCTCCATGCCACAGCATGGATTGCGGAGCGGCCCGCAGAAGACAGGAAGAAGAGAAGAAGAGAAGAAGAGAAGAAGGAAGAAGAAGAAGAAGATGAAGAAGAAGATGAAGAAGAGAAGAAGATGAAGAGAAGAGCGGGAGCCTCCCCCCTCATGGGTGCGGAGCGGCCCGAGGAGAAGAAGATAGAAGACGCCGCGGAGAAGATGCTGGACGAGAACGCCGGAGGAAGAACCAGAAGAGCCAGAAGAACCAGAAGAAGATGAAGGAAGAAAGAAGAAAGAAGAAGCATTTAAATAAAGGAATTGTCAAAAACTGTCTCTTGTCATTTTTAACATTTTTGACAGTTTTTTAGTGAAATGGTAGGGGTAAGTACCCCCTTACCATTTCACACAGGGGGGGGGCCGGGATCTGGGGGTCCCCTTGTTAAAGGGGGCTTCCAGATTCCGATAAGCCCCCCGCCCGCAGACCCTCACAACCACCGGCCAGGGTTGTGAGGATGAGGCCCTTGTCCTCATCAACATGGGGACAAGGTGTTTTGGGGGGCTACCCCAAAGCACCCTCCCAATGTTGAGGGCATGTGGCCTGGTACGGTTCAGGAGGGGGGGGGGCCGCACTCTCGTCCCCCCCTCTTTTCCTGCGGCCTGCCAGGTTGCGTGCTCGGATAAGGGTCTGGTATGGATTTTTAGGGGGACCCCACGCCGTTTTTTTTTTTTTTTTGGCGCGGGGTTCCCCTTAAAATCCATACCAGACCTGAAGGGTCTGGTATGGAATTTAGGGGGAACCCCACGTCAATTTTTTTTTTCAATTTTGGCTGGGGTTCCCCTTAATATCCATACCAGACCTGAAGGGCCTTGTATGGAATTTAGGGGGACCCCCACATCATTTTTTTTTTTTTATTTTGGTTCGGGGTTCCCCTGTGGGGAATTCCCATGCCGTTTTTATCAATGAACTTCTATGTGTATTGTCGGCAATGCAATAGCCGCGGCTAGTTTTAAATGAGTTTTTTCCTTCCAAATGTCATTTTGCTGTCAGACTGTTCTAAACACAGGAAACATGCGCCCCTTTACAGGCATACTATAGACACCCCCCAGGTACGAAATTTAAAGGGATATTACACTTTTATTGTTTGACTTTAAGCATTAATAAAATCACTGCTCCTGAAAAAACGTCCGTTTTTAAAACTTTTTTTTGCATTGATCCATGTCCCCTGGGGCAGGACCCGGGTCCCCAAACACTTTTTATGACAATAACTTGCATATAAGCCTTTAAAATTAGCACTTTTGATTTCTCCCATAGACTTTTAAAGGGTGTTCCGCGGCATTCGAATTTGCCGCGAACACCCCAAATTGTTCGCTGTTCGGCGAACTTGCGAACAGTCAATGTTCGAGTAGAACATGAGTTCGACTCGAACTCGAAGCTCATCCCTACTGCACACTATTTCTGTAAAAAGTCTTTTAGCTGTGGAGTGATCCCAGGGGCCAAGTAGTATTTGTTGATTAGGGTGTTCATCAAGGTTGATGAGAGGTATCGTGGGCCCACTGTACCACTGCAGGAAACATTGATCATGGCAGACTAGGTCTCTTGTTTAATTCCATGATTCCTTCACAGCGGTATCTGCCAGGTGATTGCCTCGTGCTTCTTGGGAAACCAGCTTGCCGTGCGCCTTTACCTTAAGTATAGCCACTTATGCTGGGAGGAGTAGGGCATCCATTAAGTCCTTGATAGCTACACTGTGTTTCACAGGTGTTCCTGCTGCTGTCAGGAACCCTTTGGTTTTCCAGATGATCACAAAATTTCCTTCTGCCAATTTGCATGCCATAGTTAGGGCCTGGAGTTCTGCTTCCTGGGCAGACATGGAGGAGGGTAATACTGAAGCCTGAAGAACTGTATCTTTGGAGGTGACTCTGAATCCTGTGGGGTACCGTCCAGTTGCTGTCTGCATACCTGAAACCATCCACAAAATTGTCAAGTCAGGATTCTCAAGGGCTGTTTCACTGACTGTCAGTAAGTGTGTTGTTTCCATCTTCATCACTTTGAAACAGTCATGGACGGCGATATGAGGATCATTCTCCAAAGAGGTTCCACCTCGAGAAGAGGAAGTAGAGTGGACGGGTTAAGGGTGTCACGTCGGAGGAGGGTGATGTTATCGGGGAGAAGCAAGGCACACTGGAGTCTGAGGTGCCTCTGCGAGGACACGTGTTTGGGCTGTACCAGAGGGCCTGAGCCAAAACTCCTGTCTCTCTGAGACAAACAGTTTGAAAGTCTTTTCATAGTCTGGGAGGCCCAAAGCAGCGGCTGTTGAGAGGATCTCCTTCAGAGATTCAAACTTGTCCACAGCTTCTGGGGAAAGTGAGAAAAGGTCAGATTTCAGGGCATCATAGAGGGGTTGCATCAAGAGGGAGGCTTCTGGGATCCAAGAACGGCAGTAAGAGATTAATCCTAGAAAGGCATGAAGGGGCTTTTTGACCTTGAGGCAAAGGGATGGCCTTGATTGCAGCAACTCTTTCTTCAGTGAGATGTCGGGTGCCTTGGGAGATGCAGTGGCCTAGGAAAATCACCTTCTCTCTGCACCACTGGACCTTTTGCTTTGAGGCCTTGCATCCTTGCTCAGCCAGGTAGTGGCTTTCAGAGAAGATTGAGGCATCACCAAGGGTATCTGCACAATCACATCCATTACATCTATAGTATGCCTGTAAAGTGAAGCATTTTTCCCGTGTTTAGAATAGTACCACAGCAAAATGACATTTCTAAAGGAAAAATTGTCATACCAGACCCAAAGGGCCTGGTAATGGACTGGGGGGGATCCCATGCTCTTTTCTTTTTTTCAATGAGTTTTATCTATATTGCCGAGATCCGACAATTCATTACAGCCGCGATCAGTTTTAAATGACAATTTTTTCTTTAGAAATGTTTTTTTGCTGTGGTACTGTTCTAAACATGGGGAAAAATGCACCACTTTACAGGCATACTATAGACACCCCCCAGGCACAATATTTAAAGGAATATTTCATTTTTATTGTTTCACTTTAAGCATTAAAAAAATCACTGCTCCCGAAAAAAATGCCGTTTTTAAAAAAAAAATTTGCATTGATACATATCCCCTGGGACAGGACCCAGGTCCCCAAACACTTTTTATGAGAATAACTTGCATATAAGCCTTTACAATTACCACTTTTGATTTTTCATGTTAGTGTCCTATAGACTTTAAAGGTGTTCCGGCAGCTTTAGAATTTGCTGCGGACACAGCATATTGTTCGCTGTTCGGCGAAACACGTGAATACCCGATCTTCAAGTCGAACTTACGTTCGACTCGAACATTGGGCTCATCCCTACTCTTGATATATCTCGCTCACTTGCATATGTCATGCTCTTTATCTTTATATGTTGAAATGCCTCACTTCATGTACTGTATTGTAAGATTTCTAAAAATGTTACACAAACAATTAAAAAAAAACAGTAAACAAACCAGAGTAAAACAAAGTAAGTCTATATTAGGGATGAGCTTCGTGTTCGAGTCGAACCCATGTTCGACTCGAACATCGCGTGTTTGGTTGTTCGCCGAATTACGAACGATATGGGCCGTTCGCACCAAATTCGAATGGTTTGTCATCGCAGTGCATTGCTGGCTGATGATTAGCCCGCATGCTTGGCCAATCACAGCGCCGTCTGAACAGAGAGCCGTAATTGGCCAAAGCCAAGGAGGCTTTGGCCAATTATGGCTCAGGGGGTTTAGTACACGCCCCACACTATATAAGGCCGCCTGCACGGCGGCTCTGTGCAGTGTGTTCTGGCGTTCAGATAGAGAGATAGAGAGAGAGAGACAGACAGTGTCATTTGATTTAAGTTAGATAGAGTAGTCAGGTCTAGTCAGTTAGCTGCAGTTACAGTGTATTGTGTATATATATGCATCCCAGGTGTTGTGTGTATATATATATATATATATATATATATATATATATATATATATATATATACATATACACTGTATTCAGTTTAGCTAGATCCTGTTCTTCTCTTTCTAATATACTGACAGGCAGGCAGGTGTTTTTACAGTATTTCCAGCTACTGTACTGTGTAACCTGCACGGTCTCACCTACAGTATTGCAACCTGCAGCCAGGTGCTTGTGTAGGCTCATTGAAGTATTTCCAGCTCCTGTACTGTGTACCCTGCTCAGTCTCACCTACAGTATAGCAACCTGCAGCCAGGTGCTTGTGTAGGCTCATTGAAGTATTTCCAGCTACTGTACTGTGTACCCCACACAGTCTCACCTACAGTACAGCTACCTGCAGCTAGGTGCTTGTGTAGGCTCATTGAAGTATTTCCAGTTACTGTACTGTATACCCTGCACAGTTGCACCTACAGCATAGCTACCTAAAGACAAGTGCAGGTGTTATCATACTAATAATACTACAGACAGGCAGTTGATTCTGCTATCTACAGTATAATCGGTATATATATATATATATATATATCCCAGTTTTGTGCAGCTCACTGCAGGCAAATAGTATGTCTGGAAGGCCAGTAAGGGGAGGCAGACAGTCACAAGCCAATAAAAGAGGGCAAGCAGGCTCTGTGTCTAGAGGCAACAGTGCTGGTCGTGGACACAGTGCATCCTCATCAGCATGTGGCCATGGGACACGCTTGGCCATTTTTCCGGCAGCTGGCCATGTTGAGCCACAACATGCTGAAGACTTGGTCGAGTGGATGACCAAGCCGTCCCCATCCTCCTCATCCTCTCTCGCCCAGGCTCAGGGTACTTTGTCTGGCAACGCGTCTGCCAACGCGGCCTCTTCTCTCGGCTCAATGGCATCAGTGACTCCTTCCCTAGCCCCACCATGTCCTCCTGAGGAGTCCCTCAAACTGTTTGACCACAGTGTTGGGTACATGCTCCAGGAGGATGCCCAGCGTTTTGAAGGCTCTGATGATGATACTGAGCTAGATGAAGGGAGTAACGTGAGCATGGACAGAGGTGGAGCCCAAGAAGGACAGCAATCTGGCAGTCATGTTCCCCCTGCTGCAGCATACTGCTAGGTTTGCTCCAGTGATGAGGAGGGTGGGGATGATGAGGTCACTGACTCAACGTGGGTGCCTGATAGGAGAGAGGAGGAGGAGGCACATCACCAATGAGGCAGGATGCCCTCCAGGGGCCAGCCTAAGGGCAGCACACTGACTGCATCACACCGCAGAGCTCCGCATGTGCAGGGCGCTGCTGTCTCTGTGCGTTATTCCAAAAGTTCTTTGGTGTGGGCCTTTTTTGAGACGAGTGAATCAGATCGCACCGCTGCTATTTGCAACATATGTCTCAAGCGTATCTCACGTGGCCAAAACATCTCCCGCTTGGGCACCACATGCTTTACCAGACATATGTTGACCTGCCATGCAGTTCGTTGGCAAGCGTACCTAAAAGACCCACACCAAAGAACAAAGAGGACCTCTCCTTGCTCCTCATCAGCTGAGATCTCCAACCCCACTATACCTTCAGTCCTCTCTGAGACCTGCACTGAGAGGAATGAAGGTGTAGAATTAGGGGTGTCACAGCTAAGTACTTACGGGCAATCTGCTATCGGTACATCAACGTCAGATTGTACCAGGCAAATTTCCCTGCCCCAGCTGCTGCACCACAGAAAAAAGTTCGCTCCCAGCCATCCACATGCCCAGCGGTTGAATGCTAGCTTGGCAAAATTGCTAGCACTTCAACTGCTACCTTTTCAGTTGGTAGACTCTGCCCCCTTCCGTGAGTTTGTGGAATGTGCGGTTCCTCAGTGGCAGGTTCCCAAACGCCACTTTTTCTCACGGAAGGCGATTCCGGCTTTCTACCGGTATGTGGAAGGCAATGTCCATGCCTCACTGGACAGGGCAGTCAGCGGTAAGGTGCATATTACCTCTGACTCATGGTCCAGCAGACATGGACAGGGATGTTACCTAAGTTTCATGGCGCATTGGGTGACTCTGCTGGCAGCTGGGAAGGATGCAGGACAAGGTGCAGTAGTGTTGGAGTTTGTTCCACCACCATGCCTCCAAAATGCCACTACTGGTGATTCTGACACACCTCTCTCCTCCTCCCCCTCCTCTTCTTCTTTCTCAATGGCCTCTTCCTGTGCTTTGTCCTCTCAACCAGCGGTGCTCCATAGGCGTTCAAGGGGATACGCAAGTACGCAGGCCAAAAGATGCCATGCGGTGCTTGAGCTGGTGTGCTTGGGGTCTGGAGCCACACTGGGGCAGAGGTTCTGTCAGCTCTGCAGGGGCAGGTTCAGAGGTGGTTGACGCCATGCCAACTTAAGGCAGGAATGGTGGTTTGCGACAAGGGACAACTAACCCATGTGCCCTGTTTGGCTCATGTCCTTAACTTGGTGGTGCAGCGGTTCTTGGGCAGGTACCCGGGCTTACAGGATGTCCTGATGCAGGCCAGGAAAGTCTGTGTGCATTTCCGCCGGTCATATAATGCCAGTGCTCGGCTGGCAGACCTCCAAAAGAAATTTAACTTGCCCGAGAACTGCCTAATCTGTGACATCCCCACAAGGTGGAACATTGGCCATGCTGCAGCGGCTGCACATGCAGCAGAGGGTCATCAATGAGTACCTGTGCGACCATGGTACCAGGACAGGGTCAGGGGAGCTTGTTTTTTTTCCCCACGCCAGTGGGCCATGATTAGGGATGCATGCACTGTCCTGTCACCATTTGAGGAGGCCACGAGGATGGTGAGCAGTGACAGTGCATGCATCAGTGACACTGTCCCTCTTGTCCACCTGTTGGAGCACACGCTGCGTGGAATAATGGACAGGCACTTGAGGCAGAACAGAGGCAGGAAGAGGAGGACTTCCTTAGCTCTCAAGGCCCCCTTTATCCAGACAGTGTTCCTGTGTGCTTGCCAATCACACAGAAAGAGGACGAGGAGGAGGAAGAGGAGGAGGATTGTGTCAGCATGGAGGTGGAGCCTGGCACTCAGCATCAGCAGCAGTCTTTAAGGGATCATTTACAGTCCCAAGAAACCCATGGACTTGTACGTGGCTGGGAGGAGATGGCTGCCGATCATGTCGTCCTTAGTGACCCAGAGGACTCCGGACCGAATGCCTCAGCAAAACTACGCTGCATGGCCTCCCTGATCCTGCAAAGCCTGCGGAAGGATCCTCGTATTTGTGGTATTAATGAGAGGGATCAATACTGCCTGGCAACCCTCCTTGATCCACGTTACAAGGGTAAGGTTGCGGACCTTATCTTGCCGTTGCACAGGGAGCAGAGGATGAACCATCTTTGGAAGGCCTTGCAGAAAGGTCTGTGCAACGCATTCCCAGAGACTGGGAGGTTACAAACTCCTGTTCCTGGACAACGTGTTGCTGAGGCTTCGGTCAGTCAAAGAAGGAGTGTTGGGGAAGGTGGCCGTCTGACCGATGCGTTCCGACAACTTTTTAGTCCGCAGCCCCAAGGTATGATCGGTCCCAGCAACCATCGCCAGCGTCTGTTTTACATGGTGCAGGAATACCTAGGGGCAAGATCTGACTTGGACACCTTTCCCACTGAAAATCCTCTGGGTTACTGGGTCTTGAGGATGGATCACTGGCCAGAGCTTGCACAGTATGCAATTCAGCTACTTGCCTGTCCTGCATCCAGCGTTCTTTTGGAACGTACATTCAGTGCTTCTGGAGGCTTTGTCGATCACAGGGTGCGTCTGTTCACCGACTCGGTCGATTGACTGACCTTGATAAAAATGAATCAGTCTTGGATAACCACCAGCTACCAAGCACCTGATGCTGATGTAACCGAATATTTTTTTTTGAAATGTCAGATCCCTTCAAAGACTGCCTATGCTGATGCTGAGTGACTATCCTGTTATGCTGAGTAATTATCCTCTTCAATGATCATGCTGATAGCTTGTAAGAACATTTTTGCTTCTGGGTGCCGCCACCAGTGCCTAAGGCCCAATTTTTCAGCCCCTGTTTAACAGGGGCATGTAATTACAATTTTTGATGCAATTATTTGCAGCAGGGCTAGTTCCTGCGCTCCAACTAGAGTATCTGTGAAGGGTTGCAGTGTTGCGGCACCAACACCAGTGCCTAAGGCCCAATTTTCAGCCCCTGTTTGACAGGGGCATGTAATTACAATTTTTGATGCAATTCTTTGCAGCAGGGCTAGTTCCTGCGCTCCAACTAGAGTATCTGTGAGGAGTTGCAGTGTTGTGGCACCAGCACCAGTTCCTAAGGCCCAATTTTTCTGCCCCTGTTCAACAGGGACATGTAATTAGAATTCTTGATCTAATATTTCACAGCAGGGCCCGTTTCTGCGCCCACCAAGAGTAACTGTGAGGACCTACAGTGTTGTGGCACCAGCACCACCACCACCAACAAATGCCCAATTTTTCTGCCCCTGTTCAACAGGGGCATGTAATTACAATTCTTGATCTAATATTTCACAGCAGGGCCCTATGAGGGCTTACAGTGTTGTGGCAACACCAACGCCTAAAGCCCAAATTTCTGCTGAGTATATAGGGCAGGCCCCTACTTTCAAACATCCAACTTACAAACGACTCCTACTCCTACTCCTGTAAGAGTTAATATGGGAAAAACGTTTCTCCTTTCCACTGATGCTTTATCACCAATCCTTGTTTCACTAAAAACCCCACATTTTCAAAAAACATTTGTCATTGGGACAAAAAGTGAGGTGAAATCTTCTGAAGAGGAGCACAGACAGCAAAACAAATGTCACAGGGGTGATAACCCTTCCCTATGTTTTCCAAAAAGCTTAAAATACATTTTTTTGCTGGAGCTAAACACTTTAAAAATGTACCAGTTCAAGATTACAAACAGATTCTACTTGACAACAAACCTACAGTCCCTGTCTTGTTTGCACTGCCTGTATACTGCTGTTCAGAGTATATAGGGCCTGGTGGCCCCACACCTTTCCTTTTTTTAATTTGGGTGCAGGGTTCCCCTTGATATCCATACAAGACCCAAAAGGCCTGGTAATGGACTGGGGGGTACCCTTACCATTTGTCTCACTGATTTTCATCCATATTCCAGGACCCGAAATTACATTAAAGCCGCAAGCAGTTTTAAAATGCTTTAAAAATGTCATTTTGTGCATGGACTGTTCTAAGCATGGGAAACACGCGCCACTTTACAGGCATACTATAGACACCCCCAGGTACGATATTTAAAGGAATATTTCACTTTTTGTTTTGTTTTTTACTTTAAGCATCATTAAAATCACTGCTCCCGAAAAAACGGCCGTTTTTAAAACTTTTTTTTTGCATTAATATATGTCCCCTGGGCAGGACCCAGGTCCCCAAACCCTTTTTAGGACAATACCATGCAAATTAGCCTTTAAAATTAGCACTTTTGATTTTGTACGTTCAAGTCCCTTAGACGTCAATGGGGTTCTAACGTTCGTGCAAATTTTCGGTGCGTTCGCAGGTTCTGGTGCGAATCGAACCGGGGCATGTTCGGCTCATCCCTAGTCTATATCTTTACACAGTTACAGTATCTCACGAAAGTGAGTACACCCCTAACATTTTTGTAAATATTTTAATTTAGCTTTTCATGTGACAACACTGAAGAAATTACACTTTGCTATAATGTAAAGTAGTGAGTGTACAGCTTGTATAACAGTGTAAATTTGCTGTTCCCTCAAAAAACTTAACACACAGCCATTAATGTCTAAACTGCTAGCAAAAAGTAAATACACCCCTAAGTGAAAATGTCCAAATTGGGCCCAAAGTGTCAATTTTTTATGTGGAGACCATTATTTTCCAGCACTGCCTTAACCCTCTTGGGCATGGAGTTCACCAGAGCTTCGCAGGTTGCCACTGGAGTCCTCTTCCACCCCTTCATGAAAACATCACGGAGCTGGTGGATGTTAGAGACCTTGCACTTCTCCACCTTCCATTTGAAACTGCCCCACAGATGCTCAATAGGGTTTGGATCTGGAGATATGCTTGGCCAGTCCATCACCTTTACCCTCAGCTTCTTTAGCAAGGCAGTGGTCATCTTGGAGGTGTGTTTGGGGTCGTTATGTTGAAATACTGCCCTGCGACCCAGTCTCCGTAGGGAGGGGATCATGCTCTGCTTCAGTATGTCACAGTACATGTTGGAATTCATGGTTCCCTCAATGAACTGTAGCTCCCCAGCCCTCATGCAGCCCCAGACCATGACACTCCCACCACCATGCTTGACTGTAGGCAAGACACACTTGTATGAAGTAGGGGGGAGGAGTTACAACATGGCGTGGCGCTAATTAGCAGTGTGAGGCTGTGAGCTCCGGGTGCCCCCCTGAGCGAACATGTTGAGAGAGGTAAAACTCTCCAAGTGAGGCCTGTTTATATCCCCTGTATTCTGGTAACCCTGGAACCCCCTACTGAGTGCCTGTGCCTGATCCTTATCTAGACCCCGGACTTCAGCCTCCCGATTGCCTCGCCCTGATCTCAAGATCAAGAGCCGTCATTCGGCAGCGTTTGGCACGCAGAGTGAAGAGCGGAGAGGAGAGGAGAAGGGGCTGGAGGCAGCAGTTGCTACTCACCCACAGCGTAAGAGGCGGAGGATGAGAGAGCCTGTGTGAGGAGAGCGGAGAGGAGAACGGGTCGGGGGCAGCAGCTCTGCTTACCCACAGCGTGATAGGCAGAGGGTGAGAGAGCCTGTGTGAGGAGCCTGTGTGAGGGGATGGGAGTGCAGGCTGGCTGGAGGAGAACCTGGTGCCGGACAGAGATGGAAAGTAAACTACAAGCGGGGGGGGAATATCTGTGTCGTAGCCCACCCACTGATATCCCTCAAAGGAACTTTCGGCAACACACGGAGGTGAGAGGGACAGTCGGAGCTGTTTGTGGACATCTCTGTAGCCGGACCAGCCTGTCTGCAGTACTGAAGAGTGGGTAGGAGATACATGGCAGTGAGATTTAGAGGTGGTGGAAAAGGAAGGGAAAACTAAAGTAATATCTGCTGTGTTACCTTGATTGAATGTGCTATAGCTTGCCTTAAAACCCACCAGCTTGCATCTTGGACTGTCTGCTTGCTTTTTTTACTTATTCCTGAATTTCCCTACTAGGTTAGCTGTTTGAACCTATTCACATATATTTCAACTTCTACTTGCATAGCCACATAGCTTTATAACTGCTTAATTGTTTACTATCTACCTGTGGCACCTTTAACTTTCATTATCTGAAGGAATATGTGCAATAAGACTTGTGATTCTATACAATAAGTGAACAATACTTATTTATATACCAGGACAGCCGCATATTTGCAAAACTGCCTATCTTGCATTAGTATAAAACTTTATCATTTGAAGAAATATATGCAGTAATATTATGTTTTGGTGCAATAGCTGCAACAATTTATGAAACATCTGAACATCTGCCAGTACTTTTTGCCTGTATATCCATCTGCGGTTTGCTATTTGCTTGACCTACGAGGAAACTAAAGAGGAAGAATAATTAATGATTGACAGAGACTGCTGTATATTGTCCCGGGGAAACTGTTCTATGAGGTGTTTATCCTTTTCTTTTTTTTTGGAAAAAGCCAACTTTATTTGAATGAAAGTCATTTTACAATGTAGTTACTTATGTGAGATAATAAACAGTACATTTTACCAGTCATTTTGTGTGAGATTCTTCATACATACATGTTAAGGTACAAGGTTATGATTGTGTATACATCCAGTATATAAAAGCAATGCTGTGTTTTGGCCTAGGCCAACAAGACCCAGGCCTAGGGCGGCACTTTGTGGGGGGTGGCAAAAAAGCCGCCCCCCCCCCACCAAAACGGCACCCGCTCTCCTCCCGCACAGGAGCCGTCAAGCCGCCCCATAAAGACGTGATTCACTCTCTCTCTGAATGGCCCTCTGCTGTGGCCAATCATGGGGAGGGAAACAGCGGGGAGGAAGCTGGGCGGCGGCACGGTGAAACCAATTAGAGCGGCTCTCTCTCTTCTTCCTTCAGCTGACAGAAAGGGGAGGGGGGCGAGTGGGGGAGTTCTCTGGTAAATGGAGCAGCAGATCTGTAACAGGGAGAGGAGAGATGCGGGCTGTCTGTGTATCTCCCCCGCTCGCCCCCTCCTCCTTCTGTCAGCTGAAGGGAGAAGAGAGAGAGCGGCTCTAATTGGTTTCACTGTGCCGCCGCCCAGCTTCCTCCCCACTGTTTCCCACCCCATAATTGGCCACAGCAGAGGGCCAATCAGAATACTCTGGGGGCATAATAGGAAAAGTAATCACTAAAGAATGGCAGACCCTGTGTGTGTCAGACATCATGCTACAGCCCCCAGCATGCATGCAATCTGCTGGGGGGGGTTACAGGAGGAGAAAAAGAGAATACTGTGCTGGAGGAAGCCAGATAGGGAGCCACACTGTACCCCTGTACCCACACCACTAGAGTCATGCTGTACCCGCACCACCAGAGCCACGCTGTACCCGCACCACCAGAGCCACGCTGTACCTGCCCCACCAGAGGGCCATGTTGCACCCGCACTACCAGAGCCATGCTGTACCCGCACCACCAGAGAGCCACATTGTACCCGCACTACCAGAGCCACGCTGTACCCGCACCACCAGAGAGCCACATTGTACCCGCACTACCAGAGCCACACTGTACCCGCACTACCAGAGCCACGCTGTACCCGCACCATCAGAGAGCCACTTTGTACCCGCACCACCAGAGCTACGCTGTACCCACACCACCAGAGCCACGCTGTACCCGCACCACCAGAGAGCCATGTTGTTCCCGCACCACCAGAAAGGGAGCCACGATGTACCCGCACCACCAGAGAGGGAGCCACGATGTACCCGCACCACCAGAGAGGGAGCCACGCTGTACCCGCACCACCAGAGAGGGAGCCACGCACCACCAGAGAGAGAGCCACGCTGTTCCTGCACCACCAGAGAGCCACGTTGTTCCCGCACCACCAGAACCACGCTGTACCCGCAACACCAGAACCACGCTGTACCCGCACCACCAGAACCATGCTGTACCCGCACCACCAGAACCACGCTGTACCCGCACCACCAGAGAGCCACGCTGTACATGCACCACCAGAGAGCCATGCTGTACACGCACCACCAGAGAGCTACGCTGTACATGCACCACCAGAGAGCCACGCTGTACCCGCACCACCAGAGGGGGAGAAAGATGAAGCCACTGCCAGGGTAGAGACATGCTACACTACTGACTAGAGTTGGCCTGGGCAACCCAGAGTGAGCGAACGTCCAGCCGGAGGAATCACTGTTGCAGTTTTACCGGGTCTGGTAAGAGAGCCTGTTGGCCATTATACATTACTGTTCCCAGGAACTGAGCCATTAGGAAGTACCTAACCTGATATCCTCTAGGCCAACCCTAGTGACGCCACTGTCCCAGAGCCCACAACAAGTTACGGCACTGGGTTTCGGTAACTGGCCAGACAGGGATACGCCAGCGTGGGCACCCAGGACATCTGCTGCCTCGAGTCCCACAAGCGGCAATGGGCTTCCCGTAGCAGCCGACACCTCTCTCCCCACTGTCAGCCACACACACTCAGTACACAGCCAGGAGTAGGGATGAGCCGAACACCCCCCTGTTCGGTTCGCACCAGAACATGCGAACAGGAAAAAAGTTTGTTCGAACACGCGAACACCGTTAAAGTCTATGGGACACGAACATGAATAATCAAAAGTGCTAATTTTAAAGGCTAATATGCAAGTTATTGTCATGAAAAGTGTTTGGGGACCTGGATCCTGCCCCGGGGGACATGGATCAATGCAAAAAAATTTTTTAAAAACGGCCATTTTTTCAGGAGCAGTGATTTTAATAATGCTTAAAGTCAAACAATAAAAGTGTAATATCCCTTTAAATTTCGTACCTGGGGGGTGTCTATAGTATGCCTGTAAAGGGGCGCATGTTTCCTGTGTTTAGAACAGTCTCACAGCAAAATGACATTTTGAAGGAAAAAAGCCATTTAAAACTACCCGCGGCTATTGCATTGCCGACAATACACATAGAAGTTCATTGATAAAAACGGCATGGGAATTCCCCAAAGGGGAACCCCGAACCAAAATTTAAAAAAAAAATGACGTGGGAGTCCCCCTAAATTCCATACCAGGCCCTTCAGGTCTGGTATGGATTTTAAGGGGAACCCCACGCCAAAAAAAAAAAAAAAATGGCGTGGGGTCCCCCCAAAAATCCATACCAGACCCTTATCCGAGCATGCAACCTGGCAGGCCGCAGGAAAAGAGGGGGGGACGAGAGTGCGCCCCCCCTCCTGAACCGTACCAGGCCACATGCCCTCAACATTGGGAGGGTGCTTTGGGGTAGCCCCCCAAAACACCTTGTCACCATGTTGATGAGGACAAGGGCCTCATCCCCACAACCCTGGCCGGTGGTTGTGGGGGTCTGCGGGCGGGGGGCTTATCGGAATCTGGAAGCCCCCTTTAACAAGGGGACCCCCAGATCCCGGCCCCCCCTGTGTGAAACCATTTCACTAAAAAACTGTCAAAAATGTTAAAAATGACAGTTTTTGACAATTCCTTTATTTAAATACTTCTTCTTTCTTCTATCTTCCTTCATCTTCTGGTTCTTCTGGCTCTTCTGGTTCTTCCTCCGGCGTTCTCGTCCAGCATCTCCTCCACGGCGTCTTCTATCTTCTTCTCCTCGGGCCGCTCTGCACCCATGGCATGGGGGGAGGCTCCCGCTCTTCTCTTCATCTTCTTCATCTTCTTCTCTTCTTCTTTTCTTCTCTTCTTCTCTTCTTCATTTTCTTCTCCGGGCCGCTCCGCACCCATGCTGGCATGGAGGGAGGCTCCCGCTGTGTGACGGCGCTCCTCGTCTGACAGTTCTTAAATAACGGGGGGCGGGGCCACCCGGTGACCCCGCCCCCCTCTGACGCACGGGACATGACGGGACTTCCCTGTGGCATTCCCCGTGACGTCACAGGGAAGTCCCGTCAAGTCACCGTGCGTCAGAGGGGGGCACTCTCGTCCCCCCCTCTTTTCCTGCGGCCTGCCAGGTTGCGTGCTCGGATAAGGGTCTGGTATGGATTTTTGGGGGGACCCCACGCCGTTTTTTTTTTGTTTTTTTTTGCCGCGGGGTTCCCCTTAAAATCCATACCAGACCTGAAGGGTCTGGTATGGAATTTAGGGGGTATCCCACGTCATTTTTTAAAAAAATTTTGGCCGGGGTTCCCCTTAATATCCATATCAGACCTGAAGGGCCTGGTATGGAATTTAGGGGGACTCCTACGTCATTTTTTTTTTTTAAATTTTGGTTCGGGGTTCCCCTTTGGGGAATTCCCATGCCGTTTTTATCAATGAACTTCTATGTGTATTGTCGGCAATGCAATAGCCGCGGTAGTTTTAAATGAGTTTTTTCCTTCAAAATATCATTTTGCTGTCAGACTGTTCTAAACACAGGAAACATGCTCCCCTTTACAAGCATACTATAGACACCCCCAGGTACGAAATTTAAAGGGATATTACACTTTTATTGTTTGACTTTAAGCATTATTAAAATCACTGCTCCTGAAAAAACGGCCGTTTTTAAAAAAATTTTTTGCATTGATCCATGTCCCCTGGGGCAGGACCCGGGTCCCCAAACACTTTTTATGACAATAACTTGCATATTAGCCTTTAAAATTAGCACTTTTGATTTCTCCCATAGACTTTTAAAGGGTGTTCCGCGGCATTCGAATTTGCCACGAACACCCCAAATTGTTCGCTGTTCGGCGAACTTGCGAACAGCCAATGTTCGAGTCGAACATGAGTTCGACTCGAACTCGAAGCTCATCCCTAGCCAGGAGGAGGAGGAGCCACAGAGGAGGGACACAACTTCAGTGCAAGAGCCTCCCAAAGCACCCAGCACATATCCCCTTACCCTCCAAATGAAAAGATGCTGTATCGCTCACTGTCCTCCTCCCACGGTGTCCCTCTGTCCTCCCATGAAGATGACAGGGCGGATCTTAAAAAGGAAGGGGTGTGGCCTTGACAGGAAGGGGTGGGTAATAGTTAAATTAGGGGGTGCGCAAGCTTAGTCAGGCCTAGGGCAGCACAAAACCTAAATACACCACTGTATAAAAGACTTCATGTCATTCTACTACCAATATATTTCTTATTAAGATTTAGATGATTTAGACCTCCGTTAGGACAGTCATCTTCTACTTTTATCTAAGTAGGTCTGTCTGCGAGGCATTGGGGTGTTTTTAAGCACATGTTTCTCCATCCTCTAATCATCTATCCCACACCTTTGAGTACTTATGTGCACATTTTCTATGGGCATAGACTAACTTTTTAAATGGCAGTGCATTATTAACATCCCTCTTCCATTGGCGTATGGAGGGAGGCTGAGCCTGCATCCATACCTTGGCTATGCCCTTACGCGCCATAAACAAAGTTTCATTTAGAAATGTAGCTTGGTATTTGTCAATTTCTACATCTGGCAGAAGTCCCAGAAGACATAATTTGGGGTCCAATACCACTGGGGATCCCATATTGTCATGTAAGAATTACACAATCTGCATCCAATATGTCTGAATGTTTGGGCAGCTCCATATGAGATGGAAGAACGTACCTGGTGCTGCGTGACACAATTGACATGACGGGTCATATGTACGGAGAAATTTTGCCTTTTTGAGGGGAGTCAAGTAAGCTTTGTGTATAATGTATATTTGTGTCAGTCTGTCTGATAACTTAGGGGATGTCAATCTGGTCCCTTCCATGATTTCATCCCAGTCTTCCTCCCCTATGGGGCCTATGTCTTTTTCCCATTCCATTTTTGCCTTTTGTGCAATAGCATTTGACCTACGGTTTCTAATCTTTAGATAGAGAGTTGATATAAGTTTAGAGGGTTCCTCTCCCAGTATTACATCCAGGACTGGGGAAGAATCCGACACTACGTCCATATTTGGTATTTGTGCTTTTAATGCATGGCGAAGTTGCAAGTACTTAAAAGCCATCTGGTTAGGGAGTGTATATTCTTCCTTAAGCACTTGAAACTGCTTGAGTCTGGAGTTAGATAGCACCTGATGGATGCATATTATGCCATATGTAGCCCATATTGTCGAGTCTGAGAGGTATTCTAACTCCAGAAGATGTTTGTTAAACCATAGTGGGGTGTGGATGTGAATTTTCCCAGTGTTTTGCTTTTTCAGCGTGATTTCCCATACTCTTTGATGATGAAGCAGCATTCCCATATTATATCTTGGGAGTTTTTTTAGTAATTTGTTTCCCTTTAAGGATAGCTTGAAGCGGGGTAAAGGCTGGGTGACCCAGTTTGTTACATACTAGGGATCTATAACGTTGCATTTCCTCTTTATTAAAGTGGTATATATGGGAGAGTGGAGCTGCCAAGTAATAATCTTGTAGATCAGGAAGGGACGCTCCTCCCCTATCTGTGGGGTTCTTTAAAACATGCCAGGCCAGTTTGTGTCTGCCATTACCCCATACAAATAAGTTTAGAATGGCTGCCGTTTGTTTAAAGACTTTTCAAAGGATATAGAGAGGAGCATGCCAAACCATATATAGTATTTTGGGTAGCAAAATCATTTTTATTATATTTATACGTCCCATCACCCCCAATGGCAGCCTGGACCGTGTCTGGGTTTTGGACTTTATCAGGTCACATAGGGGTGTAACATTTAGGTGGGTGTAGTCCGTCAAAGTCCTGGTGACCTTCACCCCCAGGTACTTAATTTGGGATACTCTGAGTAATGGAAGAGTTGGGTTTGTTTTAGGGGGGGGAGATGTCCAGTGGGAGGATTTGAGATTTGTCCTAGTTAATACGCAATCCCGAGTAGCTACCCATTTTTTCAATAATTTCGAGTGCGGCCTGTAGTGAAGGTCCTTGGTCTGCCAGATACAAAATTGTGTCATCAGCATATAGACCTATTTTATCTACTGTATGACCTTTTCTCAGTCCCTTTATTTTAGTGTCTGTTCTGATGGCAATTGCCAGTGGCTCCACCGCCAGGGCGTATAATAGGGGGGACAGGGGGCATCCCTGTCTTGTACCCCTTTCCAGAGGGAATTGCTCTGAAAGCCAGCCATTAACAAATACCCTTGCTTTAGGTGTCTGGTAAAGAAGCTTAACCCACTGCATAAACTGTGGACCAAAGCCATAGTTGTGTAGGCACTCCCACAGATATGGCCATTCTACGAAATCAAAGGCTTTGGCAGTGTCAAGTGCTACCACCACCCTGGTTCCGGAATTGTCATGTTGAGCCTGTATGTTCATATATAATCTCCTAATGTTCATGGCAGTGTTTTTCCCTGGCATAAAGCCTGTTTGGTCAGAATGTATTAACGTAGGTATAACTGTGTTCAATCGATTGGCCAGTATTGTAGCTAGTATCTTTATATCCACCTGTAGGAGTGATATAGGCCTATATGACTCAGGGTAATGGGGGTCCTTGCCTGGCTTAGGGAGTACAATTATTTGGGCCTCCTGCATGGATAAAGGGAGCGAATTTGTGTCAAATATGGATTGATAGAGATCCTTGAGTTTAGGTAAGAGCGTTTCCGAATATGTTGCATAGAACTCCAGGGGTAGTCCATCTAGTCCAGGAGCTTTGGACTTGGCCAATTGGGCAATCGCATCGGCAATATCCTGTGTAGTTATGGGTGCATCTAGTAATTTCACTTGTTCTGGTTTTAATCTAGGGAATTGGATAGTGTTTAAGTACGCCTGAAGTTCCGTTTGTGTATACGTTGTATAGGATTATATAGGTTTCTATAGAATTGTCCAAAGTGAGAAGTGAATAACACTGCGCTAACCCAAAAAAACAAAAGGTGAAGCAGCTACATACAAATATGACCAATATTCAAAACATGTAGTAAGTAAATGTAGCGCTAATACTTAAAAAGTGATAAAATGATCAGTGAAAATGACTCACTGAAACAGATAAGTATATATGAGGGTAATAGAAAGTGAGTAAAATTCAATGGTGAAATAAAGTGTCAATAACACCACAATATAATAGTCCCATGATCAAAAATTATATATGGTGAGTCCAACAAAAAAATGGAAAATCTTCAGGTCTGTGTGTCATCAGTTAAAAGATCCTGAACGGGAAACAGATGCAATACGCTTACCAGATTCGGTGGATTTGGATGCCGGTGACACCGAATCAAAAAGGCTTAGAGATCCAAGATGGAAGTGGTCATCCGGGGAACCCCGGATCTCAAGGGGAATCCCTCCTCTGCTCTGCCAATCGCGACTACCAGTAGGGGGGGGACCAAGGGGAAGATGGAATATCCAAATGTCATGGAAGTCCCGGATGTGTGTAGAGCTCAAAAAAATGTATAAAATGTGCCAATGGTGCAGATCAAATTTATTGGATGACACCAATAATTCAAAAAACAGTTTAAAAAGCGTGATCACGTAAATAAGTAAAATCAAGTATAGGGAAGAGTGTAGCTCGACCAACGCGTTTCGTCCAAATGGACTTCAACTGGGGCATAAAACCTTTATAGAATTGTACAAACTGGGATGCTACTTGGAAAGGGTCTGTAATACTGTTTCCCTCAGTGTCTTTTAGGGAGGCTACCACCGGGGGCCTGTCGTCCATATGAGATAGATAGGCTAATAACCTGCCTGCCCTCTCCCCCTGTTCATAAACTCTTCGTTTACAGAAAAATATACTTTGCTTGGCCTTTTCAGTGCATAATTGTGTTACCATGTGGGACTGTAATTTTACCCTGTCTAGGTTTTCAGGGGTGGCATTAGAGTTATAAATTGTTTCCAGCTCTTGTAGCTTATCAGTGGTTAGTTGTAGTATTAGATTGGATGACTGTTTGAGTCTGTTTATTCTGGTGGTAAGAATCCATAGGGCCTGTTCCTTAAAGTCATCCCAGAATGTGTTGAGGGAGGGTGGGATTCTAATACAAAAGTTATCCCCGCACTAGTTTAGGTCTCACCAGGTGTAAAGCTGATCTTGCTCTCCAGAGATGAGAGGTTCCAGGTGCTGGCTCATGCTGGTAGAGACTATGTGCAAACGAGAAGATCTGGACAGCCGCACTCCAGGAAGTAATAATCCAAGTTTCTTTATTTTAAAATCAGGAACACATCAAATACAGGACATCATAGACAGAGTGTACAGATCATAGGCTAATGCGTTTCACACTTGTCCAAGTGCTTACTCATAGCTCAGGGAGCTGAGGGAGGGTGGGATTCTAGGTCTATCCAGGAAATATTTAATCTTCTTTCAATGGAGTCATGGTCTGTAAGGGCCGACAGCCAGTGGGGGTGCAATCTCCATGTGCGTATAAGGGGGCATTCCCCAGAGATACTGTCACCCAACATGGGGAATGATCTGATAACATCCTTGGTGCAATCCCTGACCCCGTGACTTTAGGCAGTAGAACCTGGGACACCAGTACAAAGTCTATTCTAGACATGGTATTATGGCTTGTGGAATGGCATGTATATGATCTAGTTTTAGGGTTGATGATGCCTCCACACATCCACTAGGGCAAATTCTGTCATGGTGCGAGATAGTCTGCATGGGTGCACCTAGTGGATCCCCTATTTGTGTTGGTCTGTCTAGATATTGAGACATTGTCCTGTTAAAGTCTCCCATCCAAATTGCTGGTATTTTCGGGTGTTGCTCTATAAACGCTAGGCCCTCTGCAACTACATCCGATTTATAAGGGGGGGGGATGTAGCTGGCTATGATTAGCAAGGGGGTTCCTCCAATAAGTGCATGTATAAAGATATATCTACCCTGGTGGTCAGTCTCCAGAGTAATCAATTCAAACGGGGTGGATTTAGCCACTAGCACCGTGATTCCCCTGGAAAAGTTCATATGGGTGCTGTGATATGCCCACCCCACCCAGGGGCGCCTCAGCGCTGCCTGCAAATGCCCAGTACCATGTGTCTCCACCAGTGCAACAATATCTGCCTTTTGTTTTTGAATAAATGTTAGTATAGCTGTACGTTTAATTTTATCTCGCACACCTCGCACATTTCATGTCATAAAGTTAATATCTGTCCCTTTGGTCATGACTTACTGGGGGTACATATACCAGCAGGGTAGAATATCCTATTAACACATATTGCCTATTCAGTTTAAGAACATCTCTACAATTCACACAATAACCATATAATTTCGGGTTCCTTTTCCAACACAATAACTTGCGCACAACGGTGCAACATTTCCCAATGCTCTGTTCTAGTGATCTGGCATTTTCCTTCCCTCCCAGCTTTTCACCTCCTCAACAAGGTGAAAGCATACTGTACCCATGAACCAGTGTTCGGATTTTCTTCCAGCCTTCCAAACTGACTGGAGGTGTTCTACTAAAACCAGCAACCTTTATATGAGTTAGCGTCCAGCTGTCAACGTTGGCTGGAGGTGCAGTACTTAGGGTATTACGAGCTGGAAAGTTCAATATAAAAAAGAGAAGAAAATAATAGGGGTTGCATACAAAACAGGGACGATTATTCACTGTGTGAGGCATGGATAGGGCCCAAGGGATGCCCTATGTGTCTCTTGCTCTGTCTGAGTGAGACTCTCGCTGTAAGAATATATAGTCATCCTGGTGAGCTAGATATTTGGAGCCACAGCCTCATAGTGTCTACATAAATGGGCTGTGGGGGCAGTACAATACACAGGGTGATACTCACTGTAGTCCAAGTATCTGTAGGTCCAAAGCCGTGTATACAGGAATATCAGCAAGCTGAGGGTTTCCCCCTCCCCCCCAGAGATATCGTAGGAGGAGCAGACCCTCTATCTTCAGGAGAGGGAATCTCCAGTTTCACATTCAGTAATGTGTGGGTCATAAGGATGGCGGGAGGGGTAAAAACAGAAGGAGGGGGCGGCTTTCGATCTTTTGTGTAAAAAAATAAATGATGTGGTGAAATTACCCCCCCCACAGCAAAGGGGACAATTAGCAGAAAAATGGAGCCTGATATCTTCTGCCAATGGCAACAGTACTCACAGTATCCGGCCGTGTATCTGATCATCCATCCGGGCATCCACGCTGGTCCAACCAGTGTGCTGCCGCCTTTGGGTCTTCAAAGAATAAGGCCTTGCCATCCTCCTCCACTCTCAGGCTGGCCGGGAACAACATAGCATATTTAAGGTGTGCCACCCTGAGTCGTCTCTTGACATCTTGGAACTGTGCACGCTTTCTTTGGACTTCATTAGAGAAGTCAGGGAACACCGCAACATGACCGTTGCCCAGAGTGATGTTACCTTTCTCTCTGGTTAGCCGCAGGATTTTATCTCTATCTTTAAAGTTGAGGAACTTAGCAATGAAGGTCCTGGGGGCTCCCTCCGGTGGAGGTTTAGCTGGGATGGGGTGCGCCCGTTCCACTGCGAACATAACTGAGAAGGCTTCTCTTCCAAAATGTTGGATCAGGAGGGATTCCAAATATTCAGGTTGGTACCTTCAGCTTTTTCAGGTAAACCTTGGTGAGCGTGTAGTTGGTGGATCTGGTGCTGCAGGTCCTTCGTGGTGTGGCTCAGGGGATGCAGGATATCCTCTGCTGCTCCAATGCGTGTCTCGGCCTCGGTTACCCTATCTTTTACCTTAGATAAGTCCTGAAATGTCAATCTTGACCTCATCTATTTTGGCGGTGAGTGTCCCCTGCAGCGTCGCTATGGCATCCAAGACCTTAGCTGTGTCTGCGCTTTGATGGTCCGTTGCTGAACACGTGCCATCGCAATCCTTGGCCTGCGGGTTTTGTTCTTGATGGCGGTATTTTGCCAACTTATCCACTGCCTCAGAGGTCCTTTTCAGTGGAGACATGTCTCCTTGTTGCTCCGGAATGTGTATCTCCAGGCCCCCCCAGGTGGAGCAAGATGGCCGCTGTTCTGGTTAGGCTGGAGCCACGCTCCACTTCCAGGATAGTTGCAGGCTGTGGGTATGTCTAGGCTGCGGGTGCAGAGAATCTGAAGGCCCCTCTAGGATGGAGTGGAGTGTAACCCAAACAGGAAAGCCAGGAGAACACCCTGCGGCCACCGCCGGGTGTAGCAAGATGGCCGCCGCTCCGGGAGGTAGGCTGAAGCCTCGGCCTGTCCTGGGGGCAACAGGGAGCGTGGGTGCACAGCAGTCAGGGCCTTAGGCAGTCCGGAGGTGGTTCTAGTAGATGGGCTGGTACTAGGCCACCGGGGAGGCCCGAAATATCTATCCAGGGGTGCAGCAAGATGGCCACCGCTCCGCAGGCTAGGCCGAATCCTAGGAGTATTACCGGTCCGGAGGCTCCGGGCGGCGTTCCAACGAGGCAGCAGGCTCCAAAAGCAGGGGAGAAGATGGATTTTATCCCCAAATGCAGCGTAAAGTGTCAGATGGCTAGGATGTTAGCAGGATGTTGAAATCAGAGTTTGGGTCAGCAGAGCTCTCTCAACGTGCGACCTACTCCATTGCTTCCCAGGCCATGTCCCAGGTGTTTATCCTTTTACTTTTTTTAGAAGACAAAGCTGGGGAAATATCAGAATTATTCAGGCCGATTTGGTGAAAAAGGAAAACTAATGCAAAGTCTTGCTCTGACAGTAAGCTGGTGAAGAAACATTTAAGGGGAAAACTATCTTACATTTGGAGGAGGACTGTATCAACCTGTGTCAGCTTGTCTGAGCCTATAAGTTTACATTAGCGGACTGTTTGCCACCCCCCTCCCCTTTTTTTTCTCTCCCATTTCACTTTACAGCTTGGAGTTTCTGATTAACCAGATTGAATTTGTCTGCATATCTTTCTCTGCCTGTATCTGCATAGAGACATAATTGCAAAGCTGCGGAATAATTTATCTGAATAACCTTTAATTACTCAAGGAGGTATATGCAATAAGACTAATATCATGATATAATACTATGAAAGAGATATCTGAACATATATATCTGTATTGATCTGGTTTTATAGTTTTTACTGTGGTCACATTGTGTATTTGCACACCTACATAACAACTAGGTACTCAGTTCGCCAGCCAAATAATGCAATAAAGTTGATGAGTAGCTTTGAATGTATGTGATCTGAATTATCTACTTATCTACTCTTTGGTATCTTTATTCCCCTGCAGCATTACTAGAAGCTCTAGCTATTTCTTCTCCCGAATATTTATCTGTATATGGACTGCATGTTGAATTAGATTAAATATATTTAGTTATATGAAGATCTGTTTACATTCCCTATATAAGGGAAGGTATTAGCTCGCTTCAGTAGAAAAAATGCCGATAAGCCCTAGCATACTTCTGCAGGAAGTGACTAAACATTTATATTATCACTTGCATATATATGTGAACATTTTATGTTTTCTCTTGGGGTTGATTCCCTTTTATGTAAGTGTCTTGGAAATCTTCTTATAGCCTAGGCCATCTTTATTTAGAGCAACAATTATTTTTTTCAGATCCTCAAAGAGTTCTTTGCCATGAGGTGTCATGTTGAACTTCCAGTGACCAATATGAGAGAGTGAGAATGATAACACCAAATTTAACACACCTGCTCCCCATTCATACCTGAGACTTTGTAACTTTAACGAGTTACATGACACCGGGGAGGGAAAATGGCTAAATGGCTAATTTAAACATATTCACTTAGGGGTGTACTCACTTTTGTTGCCAGCAGTTTAGACATTAATGGCTATATGTTGAGTTGTTTTGAGGGGACAGTAAATTTACACTGTTATACAACTTGTACACTCACTACTTTACATTGTAGCAAAGTGTCATTTCTTCAGTGTTGTCACATGAAAAGATATAATAAAATATTTACAAAAATGTGAGGGGTGTACTCACTTTTGTGAGATACTGTATATCTCAACCACTTGAGAATGTGTTCAGAAAAAGTAAATGACTCATCAGACAGCAAAAAGGCATGGTCACATTCCCCTGGGTACAGGTTAGTGTACGATGGGGAACATTATGTCTCTATCACCACTCCTTGTACCTGGAGGAAATGGGAATAGTCAAAAGCAAAAGTATTATTATGGGGAATGAAAGACAAAACCCATAATACAAATTCAAAAAGGATTTTGGGTATTAATTACTTTGACTAAAGAATCTCTCTACAACTTGTAGACCTTTGCTATGCGAGATTGAACAATATAAGGCTTCCACATCAATGATCACCAAAACAGCACTTGGAGACACTATAAGGTTTTCAATGAGTTGAAGAAAATGTATTGTATCCTTGAACATAGAATGGGAGACTCAAAAAAAAAGGTCTTAAAAATGGTCCACCCATTTACTTGCATTTTCAGGAATGCTTTGATTTCCTGATATAATAGGGGTGGGAAATCCACTTGTGTACTTTAAGGAGGGCATAGAAAGATGGAACTTTTGGATGTTTATTATAAATACACTCCCAAGTTGATCTTGAAATAGGACCAGCATTCAAGACATTGGTGATTAAAGGCCAAAACTTCGTGTTAAATAAATCAATCCGATGTCTGGAAATAGGGGAGTACCATTCTCTATTCTTGAGAATATCTTTACATAGTCCTCCCTATTCATAATTACGGTGTTTCATACCTTTGTCTGCCAGTTTTATTATTAAAGTTTTGTTGTTCTGTAAATCAATTAGAGCTTGTAATTTATCAGAAGTCAGATTAGACTCTGAGTGTGTATCGAGTGGGATGCCTTCAATGGCATTGGAGACACATTTGATAAATGCAACCACGTTGGGATTAGTAGACTAAAGGAATTTTTTTTTTTTATAATTATATTTTTATTATTTCAGTAAGAAAATATAAAAAACAGTAGTATACAGAATAACATTCTCAAGATGCTGAAGAATTCAAAACAAAGAAACAAAAACATGAAAAGTATGAAATACTCTGCAGGGAAATCACATAGTTTACATAGTAGGTGAGGTTGAAAAAAGACACAAGTCCATCAAGTCCAACCTATGCGTGATTATATGTCAGTATTACATTGTATATCCCTGTATGTTGCGGTCATTCAAGTGCTTATCTAATAGTTTCTTGAAGCTATTGATGCTCCCCGATGAGACCACCGCCTGTGGAAGGGAATTTCACATCCTTGCCGCTCTTACAGAAAAAAGAACCCTCTACGTAGTTTAAGGTTAAACCTCTTTTCTTCTAATTTAAATGAGTGGCCAAGAGTCTTGTTAAACTCTATTCTGCGAAAAAGTTTTATTCCTATTGTGGGGTCACCAGTACGGTATTTGTATATTGAAATCATATCCCTTCTCAAGCGTCTCTTCTCCAGAGAGAATAAGTTCAGTGCTCGCAACCTTTCCTCATAACTAAGAACCTCCAGACCCTTTATTAGCTTTGTTGCCCTTCTTTGTACTCGCTCCATTTCCAGTACAACCTTTCTGAGAACTGGTGCCCAGAACTGGGCAGCATACATACTCTAGGTGCGGCCGGACCAGAGTCTTGTAGAGCGGGAGAATTATCGTTTTATCTCTGGAGTTGATCCCCTTTTTAATGCATGCCAATATTCTGTTTGCTTTGTTAGCAGCAGCTTGGCATTGCATGCCATTGCTGAGCCTATCATCTACTAGGACCCCCAGGTCCTTTTCCATTCTAGATTCCCCAAGAGGTTCTCCTCCCAGTTTATAGATTGCATTCATATTTTTGCCACCCAAATGCTTTATTTTACATTTTTCTACATTGAACCTCATTTGCCATGTAGTTGCCCACCCCATCAATTTGTTTAGATCTTTTTGCAAGGTTTCCACATCCTGCAGAGAAGTTATTGCCCTGCTTAGCTTAGTATCATCTGCAAATACAGAGACTGTAAACAAGTAACAAGGCGCAATGTGCAGATACCTTACAATGTAGTACCCAATTGTCCAGAAATGTGGATGTACGGATGTGTACACTGGTAATACAACACGCTATATCAGTCAGGGCAGCCACCAAGAAACCAAAAGCGAGTTCCAATAGCTGAGAAAAAACAAGGAATAGGGGCGCCTCTGAGAAATTATCATAAACACTTTATTTCAAATAAAATATCCACTCACATGAAGGTAGGAGAAGTCATGTACAGGAACATGGTGAGGACTGAAAAGCTGAGAAATGCAGGACTGTAGGTAGAAGCTGTATCAATGAGGCTGAAGCACAATCATGTCCAGGCAAGCAGGGGTGCAGATGGCTGTGCACATACACACACCGGTGTAATACAATGTCCCTGGAAGCAGGGGCGGATCCAGAGTCTTGTCTCGGGAGGGGCACTGCCAGAAAATCCGTTTTTTTTGTGGGCAATTTATCGGGGAAACGGCTGGTGTTTGCGCTTCAATCATCCCGGCACCAGTGTCAGGATGATTGAAGCACATTTTTTCTATAATTACATTGTAATATAAAATGAAATAGTTCAACTCACCATAATGCAGAATCAGTGGGAGACCTGAGTTTGTCACTTGCCACGTTACCTGCTACACGTTGCGGATTGTCACTTGCCTGCCACCAGATGCAGATTGCCACTTGCCACGTCACCTGCCACACCTTGCGGATTGCCACGTCACCTGCCACACCTTGCGGATTGCCACGTCACCTGCCACACCTTGTGGATTGCCACTTCACCTGCCAGGTCACCTGCCACACCTTGCGGATTGCCACTTGCCACGTCACCTGCGACACCTTGTGGATTGCCACTTGCCACGTCACCTGCCACACCTTGCGGATTGCCACTTGCCACGTCACCTGCCACACCTTGCGGATTGCCACTTGCCAGGTCACCTGCCACACCTTGCGGATTGCCACTTGCCACGTCACCTGCCACACCTTGCAGATTGCCACTTGCCACGTCACCTGCCACACCTTGCAGATTGCCACTTGCCACGTCACCTGCCACACCTTGCGGATTGCCACTTTCCTGCTAAGGTGGTTTGGTTGTCTCTTGCTGTGTCCCAGAGTCAGGCAGCAGAGAGATAATGTAATCTCCCTGCTGCCTGCCCAGTCACTGGAGCCAACACTAACGCTGCTATCCTTGGTGCTGCTGCTGGGGGTTTTCCGTCCTGCCCTCAACCATTCCTTCTCCTCATGCCACATTCCCCACTCCTCCGTGGAGAAGATGATGCCACGCAGAGGGACACTGTTACCCTACGTGGATCCGGTCTGGCCAGTCATCGGCCGTAATCCATAATGAAGGCGCCTGTCACTCGCCTCCCCAGGCCAAGAAACAATTGCTGTGCCGGCGCCGTGCTCCTGCAGGCCGGCCGCGGTGCCGGAAGCTACATGGTTGCGGGAGGCGGCCGCGGGAGGACAGGTGAAGGTTTTTTAGTGCGGGGGTGGCTTTTTACTGCGCTCCCATGGCGCCCATGGCTGCCATACCCCAGAAACGCCACTGCCAACGTGACTCTGACGTCACTCGTTGCTAGACGCCGGGCGGCCCCGGCGTTAGCAACGAGTGCAGGGAAGAGGCTCCACCCACCCCTCCTCCTAGTCAGTCACTGTCAGTGCGGCCGCAACTACATTAGACGGGTCTCTCTCTCGTTGCCGTTGATCGGCTGATGTGAGAGAGAGACTCGGGCTGCGGGCAGAGGCAGCAATGACATGATGGGAGATTGTCAGTGCGACTATTTCGGGGGGGGGCAATTGCCCTGTTGCCCCCCCCTGGATCCGCCCCTGCCTGGAAGATGGTGTCAGTAGTCCAGTGAAAACGGAAAAGATCAGTCTAATAATGGCATAAATGTCAAAAATGGAGAGAGGGAGAGAAGGACGTCCGGCCGGATGGCAGGGCTGCACTGTATCTCCACAGCGATTGCACTGTCCCTGTGTGGTGAGGGGAGAGACACGGCCGTGTGTGTAGGATGGAAGTGAGGCTTGGAGAGCAGATACAGGCCGGCTCCGGGCCGTGACGTCATCAATATGCAACGCATATCTGAAATTGCTGGCTGGGAAGGTTTAATATAAACCGAACAAGGGGCGTGGCCAGAAACCTGAATGGAAACACAGAATAATGCAAAGGGGAGGGGGAGGAACCAAGGGAGACAGGGAATAGGAGAGAAATGGGACAGAGTACTGGGGAATGAGAATTACGATATAGAGATAGTAAAAAATGAATGAATGGTAAAGAAATAATAAAATAATATATAAAAAATATGATAATAAAAAAAAAATTATGAAAAACTGGAAAAGAATAAAATAAATATAAATGTATGAATATAATGAATAAATATGAATGAATACATGGTTAGGGAATATAAAAGAAAGAAAAAATTGATTGATTAATTAGATGAAAGACACCATGTTGCAGGAAAGATGTATGGTATATGTGGGGGAAAACATTATATGCTGAAGAAATGGAGAACTACAAAATAAATGTAAATAAATAATATAATAAATAGATATAAATAAATGTAAAGACATATGGATATATAATAGATGGATATAAATAAATATATGGTGGGGAATATGGAGGAAACAGAAAATTAATAAGATGAAAGACACCATATGGCAGGAGGGATATGTACTATGGGGGGCTAGGAATGTATATATTCATGAGTACATATGGATTTCGAGAAAAAAGGGGGGGGGGGGATATAGAAAAAATGTGAGTATATATATGAATAATAGTGAAATATTAATATAAGGTGTATATGTACATATAAATGATTGCAAAAAAATACATACAAAGGGAAAATCAACCTAAAGCGATAAGGAGGGGGGGAGGAAAAAAAAGGGGGGGAAAGAAAGAAAGGGGGGGGCGGGGGAGGAAGGAAAAATACATATATATATATACATATATATATATATATATATATATATATATATATATATATATATATATATATATAAACTCACACACATATACATATATGTATATACATATACATACACATACACATCCATATCTATATATAAAGTATCACAATACCTCCTGGGTTACCAATACTTACTGGAGAGAACCCGCCACCCCCAATAAATTATATAAAACAGGAAGGAAGATAAAACCTGTGATAAAATGACAAAAATATACTTAAAAATATAGACATATAAAATTTCAAAGTATAATATCATCAGAGTAATCCGCAACAGAAATGTGGGGCGAGAAAGACTATAGTACTGTGGCTATTTCTATACCCTCATTGAGGCCACCGGGCGAGAGGACGTCAAGGCAATATATCCAAAAAGTCTCTCTCGCACACGGTTTTTTGAAATGTTCAGCTTGAGTCATAGATTTGGAGATTTGCTCGATGACCCAAACTTCGAGACCAACGGTGGATTTTTTGTGATGTTCGGCAAAGTGGCGGGGGGTTTTCAGGAGGGGGTCTTGTTGTAGAATGTTCCAATGTTTTTGCAAAATATTTTCCATTTTTTTATACTGAAAATTAAAAGTAGTTAAAAATCTCATGGAGTGGTCTAATGTGACTTCCATTTCTTTTTTGGTGGGTTTTCCTTTGGAATAATAGTTGCAGGCTTGGTCCACTAACTCTTGGGGATATTCTTTATCAGCAAACTTCTTTTTTAGTAGGATACTTTGAGTGTCGTAGTCAGTGTCTAGGGTGCAATTTTGTCTAAGGCGACAGAACTGGCCTTTGGGTATGTTCTTGGTCCATTTTGGGTAGTGGCAACTCTTATAGTGTAAATAAGCGTTGCCAGCTGTGGGTTTGATGTAATTTTTTGCAATGATGCTTTCACCCACATGACTCAATTCGAGGTCCAAGAAGGCCAAGCAACTAGGATCAGAGACATGTGTGAATGATAAACCGTAAGGGTTATGGTTGCAATGATCTACAAATGAAGTAATGGAATCAATAGGGCCGTCCCAGATTACAATTAAATCGTCTATGTAACGGCCAAAAAGTACAATATGGGATGAATACGGATTGTTGTGTGAGATGTAATGCTCTTCCCATAGCCCATAGCTAAGTTGGCGTATGAGGGAGCGAAGTTGGCTCCCATGGCAGTCTCTTGTATTTGTAGGTAGAATTCACCATCGAAATTGAAATAATTGTGAGTCAAACAGAAATTGGTAGCCTCCAGGATAAATGCGCCCTGTCTGGGATTCATAAAAGGATCTTGTGCAAGAAAAAATTCTAAGGCTAATAAGCCAAATTGATGGGGAATGGAGGTAAAGAGTGAGGTGACGTCTAATGATAACCATATGTAGGAAGACTCCCACTTATAGGGTGTAAGTAATTCTAGGAGGTGTGTACCGTCTCTGATGTAGGAAGATAACTGTTGGACAATCAGTTGAAGAAATTGGTCAATGTACTGACTGAATCCAGTAGTGACACTGTCCATGGCAGCCACGATTGGTCTGCCAGGAGGAGAGGTGAGGTTTTTATGAACTTATAAAAATAATAATAATAAAAATATGGGGTCTGGTAAAAACTTTTGGTAAAAAAAGAGGCCTCAGTTTTGTTAATCACTCCGCGTTGAAGAGCTGACTTGACTAGAACATTAACCTCAGTGGTGAAGTCTGTGGTGGGATCTTTTTTGAGCTTCCGATATGTGGTCTTATCCGAGAGGAGTCTATTGACCTCTTTAATGTAATCCGCTTTATTAAGCAAAACTATGCCACCCCCTTTGTCCGCGGATTTGATGATGACATCTGACGTGTGGGTGAGAGAATCTAGGGCCTGGATTTCTGAGGGGGAGAGATTATGTATGTGGGGTGGTATGCGAGATGAAGACTGGCAAAGTCTAAGGAAGTCAGCATAGACTACTCTGTAGAAACTTTCCAGATAGGGCCCTTTGGATTGAGCAGGATAGAAGACGGATTTTGGTTTGAGGGATGAATGAGAAATGGGTGGGGAGGTGGCAAGATGTTGTGTGAAGAGACTAAGTGTGTCTTCTTCTCCAGTGAGAGATTCCAAAGCACCAATGATGTCACCATCATATTCAAAAAAATCTGGGGAAGGAATAACAGAAGGAAGATCAATAGTGTTGGCATTGGGTTTATTCTGTTTGGCAAGAAAAAATCTTTTTAATGTCAGGTTCCGAATGTACCTATTAAGGTCTTTAAATAAAAGAAAAGGGTTGGGCTTATTAATGGGAGCAAAATTGAGTCCTTTACTAAGTAAGCTAATATCGGTGGGGGAAAGCTGAAGGGAAGATAGATTGTAATTTTTTATAGTTTGCGGAGTTTTGGTGTGTATGGTCTTGGGCTTGTTACGTCCTCCTCTGCATATACATATATGTGTATGTGTGTGTGTTATATATATATATATATATATATATGTATTTTTCCTTTTCCCCCCCTTTTTTCCCTTTCTCTCCCCCCCCCCTTATCGCTTTAGGTTGATTTTCCCTTTGTATGTATTTTTTTGCAATCATTTATAAGTACATATACACCTTATATTAATATTTCACTATTATTCATATATATACTCACATTTTTTCTACATTCCCCCCCCCCTTTTTTTCTCTAAATCCATATGTACTCATGAATATATACATTCCTAGCCCCCCATAGTACATATCCCTCCTGCCATATGGTGTCTTTCATCTTATTAATTTTCTGTTTCCTCCATATTCCCCACCATATATTTATTTATATCCATCTATTATATATCCATATATCTTTATATTTATTTATATCCATTTATTATATTATTGATTTACATTTATTTTGTAGTTCTCCATTTCTTCAGCATATAATGTTTTCCCCCACATATACCATACATCTTTCCCGCAACATGGTGTCTTTCATCTAATTAATCAATCAATTTTTTCTTTCTTTTATATTCCCTAACCATGTATTCATTCATATTTATTCATTATATTCATACATTTATATTTATTTTATTCTTTTCCAGTTTTTCATCATTTTTTTTCATTATCATATTTTTTATATATTATTTTATTATTTCTTTACCATTCATTCGTTTTTTACTATCTCTATATCGTAATTCTCATTCCCCAGTACTCTGTCCCATTTCTCTCCTATTCCCTGTCTCCCTTGGTTACTCCCCCTCCCCTTTGCATTATTCTGTGTTTCCATTCAGGTTTCTGGCCCCGCCCCTTGTTTGGTCTATATTAAACCTTCCCATGCATTGTGTTCCTATGCTTGAAAAAGGAATGCGGCTATTCCATCCATCTATAGCCAGCAATTTCAGAAACGCATCGCATATTGATGACGTCACGGCCCGGCGCCGGCCTGTGTCTGCTCTCCAAGCCTTCGCTTCCATCCTACACACACGGCCGTGTCTCTCCCCTCACCACACAGGGACAGTGCGATCGCTGTGGAGATACAGCGCAGCCCTGCCATCCGGCCGGACATCCTTCTCTCCCTCTCTCCATTTTTGACATTTATGCCATTATTAGACTGATCCTTTCCGTTTTCACTGGACTACTGACACCATCTTCCAGGGACATTGTATTACACCGGTGTGTGTATGTGCACAGCCATCTGCACCCCTGCTTGCCTGGACTTGATTGTGGCTTCAGCCTCATTGATACAGCTTCTGCCTACAGTCCTGCATTTCTCAGCTTTTCAGTCCTCACCATGTTCCTGTACATGACTTCTCCTACCTTCATGTGAGTGGATATTTTATTTGAAATAAAGTGTTTATGATAATTTCTCAGAGGCGCCCCTATTCCTTGTTTTTTCTCAGCTATTGGAACTCTCTTTTGGTTTCTTGGTGGTTGCCCTGACTGATATAGCGTGTTGTATTACCAGTGGAAGAAAATATTACAGCGCACACATGCAAAAAAGACATTTACCTCAAGCAAGGCTAGTTTAAAACACCTAAGCATTTCTAGAAAAACATTTTCAAAAAATATGGGGATTTGGTCACACCATATTGCTATATGGTGCTAAGCCCACTTACTGCGACAAAGTACCCCATAATCAGTGGGTCCTACACTATCCATGGAGTGGGAGAACCTGCATCTCTGAACCATGAGAGTATTGCACTCTTCTAAATGGGAGAATCATAAGGTCTCCACCCATGACACAAGTGGACACTAATTAAAGGTACTTATGTTATGTAGTGAGGTGCTCCGCACCCAAAAGGATTTGGTCAGAATCCATACAATATACAAACAAGATATTTGGGGGGCACACTCTAAAAAATGCATTAAAGATGGTGCAGCCATAAGACCATACAGTGGAAGAAAATATTACAGCGCACACATGCAAAAAAGACATTTACCTCAAGCAAGGCTAGTTTAAAACACCTAAGCATTTCTAGAAAAACATTTTCAAAAAATATGGGGATTTGGTCACACCATATTGCTATTTGCATGTGTGCGCTGTAATATTTTCTTCTACTGTATGGTCTTATGGCTGCACCATCTTTAATGCATTTTTTAGAGTGTGCCCCCCAAATATCTTGTTTGTATATTGTATGGATTCTGGCCAAATCCTTTTGGGTGCGGAGCACCTCACTACATAACATAAGTACCTTTAATTAGTGTCCACTTGTGTCATGGGTGGTGACCTTATGATTCTCCCATTTAGAAGAGTGCAATACTCTCATGGTTCAGAGATGCAGGTTCTCCCACTCCATGGATAGTGTAGGACCCACTGATTATGGGGTACTTTGTCGCAGTAAGTGGGCTTAGCACCATATAGCAATATGGTGTGACCAAATCCCCATATTTTTTGAAAATGTTTTTCTAGAAATGCTTAGGTGTTTTAAACTAGCCTTGCTTGAGGTAAATGTCTTTTTTGCATGTGTGCGCTGTAATATTTTCTTCTACTGTATGGTCTACTGTATGTACTGTAATCATCTTTAATGCATTTTTTAGAGTGTGCCCCCCAAATATCTTGTTTGTATATTGTATTACCAGTGTACACATCCGTACATCCACATTTCTGGACAATTGGGTACTACATTGTAAGGTATCTGCACATTGCGCCTTGTTACTTGTTTATTGAAGCCATAAGTGCTGCATGCTCAGACTCCTGCACTGTACCCATATTGCTATCTTTTATTGTACCTGAATGTATTTTTTAAGTTTTATCCTGTTATAGCATCCGTTCTTTTTAATATTTTTTAATCCTCCCCTCCCCCTTTCCCCCTCCTTTTACTATCCAGTGTTCCTTTTTCCTTCTCTTTTTATAATGGATCTTTTAAAAGATATTGAAACTTATAGACACAACGTTTTAGAAGAATTATATACCTTACTACCACAAAATATTTTCTCCAATGATGTCAAACTCTCTGGTGCGATTAGGTATACCCTTTGTGGAAAATTCAAGCACCTAGAGAGAATAATTAAACATACCAATCAACATTGGTGGGATAGATTTTTCTTAGAAAAATATATCTGTGCCAAGACCTCACCCCAAGGCCTTAGAATCACCAAAGAATGTCCATTTCTGAATGCCACCAACAAAAAAGAATGGGAAAGCATTTCAGAATTTTGTACTTCTAAATGGATGGAAATTCTCATTAAACACAGAACAGATCTCTTTGAAAAATTCCGACTTCAAGCCAATACCATAGCTACGGCCATTATTCATCATAGGGTTACTGTTCCCTCTTCCTGGCTTGGTGTTCTTAAAAAGAACACCAAATCAGACGAAGACCATTTGATTAAAACTAAATTGGGAAAATTTAGACGAGACCTTGATGATTTCAATCACAACAGAATTTTTAATTGGAAGCCCAAATCTGTGTGCTCATCATCAGATCAGACCCACACATCCCCTTCCTTCACATCCTTCCCCTACCCCTGACAACAGACCCGTAGCCTCTTCATCTTCCTGTTCCTTTCCTTCCCCCTTTCCCTACCATCTTCACATCCCCATCCCCCCCAACCCCTTCCCTCCCTTATGGACATCATCCTCCCTCCACGCAAGATTTTTCCAGGTATTCCCACTCCCCATCCTAGTCTAGATCATCATAGGAACAAAACCATCAAGACTAAATATTTGCTCAACGATCTCAACAAATTTTACAATAGACCTCCCTACAAAGAAAGGGTCCGAGATCCCAGTACTGGGATTAATATTTCCCAGAACAGTTCCACCAAAAATCCTGATTCTATTTCCTCATCTGCAATCATAGGTCAAACCAATGATCCTAACATATATAATCCCAACACCTCTAGGCCCATTAATATGGAACCGATGGATACTCTAGTAGTGACCCACAATTTGATTCACACTGTGGAATCACACATCCCCACTCAACCATCTGATTCCACCTCTGCCAACACTTCAGATGTTCCTTCTCTCCCTCCTCCTCCTCCCTCCATTACCTCTGATCCTGTGGCTTTTTTAGCCTCAAGTCCTCCTCGAACCTACCCAAAAAAAAGAAAACTCACCGGAGAGGTTGCAGAGGAGGACGTAACAAGCCCAAGACCATACACACCAAAACTCCGCAAACTATAAAAATTTACAATCTATCTTCCCTTCAGCTTTCCCCCACCGATATTAGCTTACTTAGTAAAGGACTCAATTTTGCTCCCATTAATAAGCCCAACCCTTTTCTTTTATTTAAAGACCTTAATAGGTACATTTGGAACCTGACATTAAAAAGATTTTTTCTTGCCAAACAGAATAAACCCAATGCCAACACTATTGATCTTCCTTCTGTTATTCCTTCCCCAGATTTTTTTGAATATGATGGTGACATCATTGGTGCTTTGGAATCTCTCACTGGAGAAGAAGACACACTTAGTCTCTTCACACAACATCTTGCCACCTCCCCACCCATTTCTCATTCATCCCTCAAACCAAAATCCATCTTCTATCCTGCTCAATCCAAAGGGCCCTATCTGGAAAGTTTCTACAGAGTAGTCTATGCTGACTTCCTTAGACTTTGCCAGTCTTCATCTCGCATACCACCCCACATACATAATCTCTCCCCCTCAGAAATCCAGGCCCTAGATTCTCTCACCCACACGTCAGATGTCATCAACAAATCCGCGGACAAAGGGGGTGGCATAGCTTTGCTTAATAAAGCGGATTACATTAAAGAGGTCAATAGACTCCTCTCGCTCAAAAAAGATCCCACCACAGATTTCACCACTGAGGTTAATGTTCTAGTCAAGTCAGCTCTTGAACGCGGAGTGATTAACAAAACTGAGGCCTCTTTTTTTGCCAAAAGTTTTTACCAGACCCCATATTTTTATTATTTGCCCAAAGTTCATAAAAACCTCACCTCTCCTCCTGGCAGACCCATCGTGGGTGCCATGGACAGTGTCACTACTGGATTCAGTCAGTACATTGACCAATTTCTTCAACCGATTGTCCAACAGTTATCTTCCTACATCAGAGACGGTTCACACCTCCTAGAATTACTTACACCCTATAAGTGGGAGTCTTCCTACATATGGTTATCATTAGACGTCACCTCACTCTATACCTCCATTCCCCATCAATTTGGCTTATTAGCCTTAGAATTTTTTCTCGCACAAGATAATTTATGAATCACAGACAGGCCGCATTTATCCTGGAGGCTACCAATTTCTGTTTGACTCACAATTATTTCAATTTCGATGGTGAATTCTACCTACAATTACAAGGGACTGCCATGGGAGCCAACTTCGCTCCCTCATACGCCAACTTAGCTATGGGCTATTGGGAAGAGCATTACATCTCACACAACAATCCGTATTCATCCCATATTGTACTTTTTGGCTGTTACATAGACGATTTAATTGTAATCTGGGACGGCCCTATTGATTCCATTACTTCATTTGTAGATCATTGCAACCATAACCCTTACGGTTTATCATTCACACATGTCTCTGATCCCAGTTGCTTGGCATTCTTGGACCTCGTATTGAGTCATGTGGGTGAAAGCATCATTGCAAAAAATTACATCAAACCCACAGCTGGCAACTCTTATTTACACTATAATAGGGCGTACACATGGTCGGACTTTGTTCGGATATTCCAACAACAAAATCCTAGGATTTTTTCCGACGGATGTTGGCTCAAACTTGTTTTGCCTACACATGGTCGCACAAAGTTTTCGGAATTTCCGATCGACAACCACGCGGTCACGTACACCACGTACGACGAGACTAGAAAAGGCCGGTTTAGAACCAAGGGCGGCACCCTTTGGGCTCCTTTTGCTAATCTCGTGTTAGTAAAAGTTTGGTGAAAGATGATTCGCGCTTTTTCAGACTCGTGGCTTTCAGATCGTTTTCTGCCGTTCAGTTTGTGCTTGTGGGTTTGTATCTGCTCTTCAGTGCGTGCAGTCAGTTCGTATCGGAGTTTTCTGTGTGATCTTGCCTGCTCGTTGCTGTTTTTCAGGTCGCTCTTCACAGGCCTTGCTGTTCTTCAGTGCGTTCTGTTACTTCGTTCTGAGCAGCCGACCGTTTTCTAGCCATGTTTCGTATGCGTACTCCTCGTAGAGTTCGTGCTGTGCGGGGGCTTGGTGTTGGGGTCCTGACCTTGACACAAGTCCAGTCCATGAACAGGGTGGGGAGGAGTTCATGGACCAAGAATTGGTTGCTTCAGCGTGACCAGTTCTGTCATATGCCTTTGCTCTGTGAGACCCGTGAGAATAATCCTGATGATTTCAGGAACTTTCTCAGGATGACGGACCCCGTGTTTCACAGTTTGTTGGCTTCGCTGACCCCCTATATCAGCAGGCAGGATACCTGCATGAGGCAAGCCATCACTCCGGAGCAGAGGTTGGTCGCTACCCTGCGGTATTTGGCCACAGGGAGAAGCCTGCAGGACCTCAAGTTCTCGACAGGCATCTCCCCCCAGGCTCTTCTTTGTGGACATTTACTGCTTGTGTTTGTTTGAGCTGACCCTGACATAAATGTGTGGAGTCCAGAAAATATCGTGATTGTGTAACCTTATACAAAGCACTGTTGGCTGTTATTTACTAAATGCAAAGACACTTTTCACTACAAGTGCACTTGCAACTGCACTGAAACTGCACTTGTAGTGCAAAGAGGATTTGTCCTTAGGAAATAACCCCCATTTTCTCATAAAACAACAATTACATCACCCCAAAAGTGTTGTAGTGTTGAGACAATAATCCACACATTCTTGATGAACAATCTTTTTAATACCTGCACAATCACATGTGCATTTACCAAAGGTTTTTCTGACAAACCAACATGTTTGTTGTATAACAATTTTTGTGGTGTCATTATCCAAAATCAAAATGTGCATTTTATAGAAAACAGGCCTGTGTAAAACCAACAAGAAAGACACAAATCTTGATCTTACAAAGTTCACATTTGGTAGAACCTGAAGGCAATATCAGACATGAGTATTTAGGAACTGTGTTTGATATTGCGTTCAGATGGGGGGAAATCACTCCAGGAAAAGCCAAATTTGGAAGATGCACACAAATTTCACAATGTCAACATGTGCTATCTGCCATCAGGGGGGATCAAGGGACATGTTTTGGGGGAGAAAGCCCTTCCTCACTGCTACTTTATTATTGAGGAAGGGGTTGCACCCCCAAAACGCGTCCATTGATCTCCCATGATGGCAGATAGCACATGTTGACACACTGTGTGAATCCTCCAAATTTGGCTTTGGGAAAAATCACAAAAACATTTAGCACATTGTAGCACACAAAAGAAGAAAGTGATTTGGAGGGGTTTTAAACTCGCCCCAAAACATCAATGATGTTTTTATATTTTGGAATAACATCATTGATGTTTTGCTTGATGTTTTCCAATTGTAAATTACACCCCATGATCTCCCCCCCATCAGGATCTGGGCACTTTCGGATGTGAAAGGATCTTCACCCACAACCTCACGATCACCTAAAAAGAGAGGAAACCTGGGGCGCATGCGCGGCTTCAAGGAAGATGGACGCTTGAATCTGTAGCTCCGCTCCGCTCGGGACTATAAGGGCTTCCTGAGGGCCATACACAGCGATAACTACCCCCAATTTTGCACCCCTCGAGCCAACAACACTCGGTGCATGCCTTCAAAGAAAAAGAAATCCAGAGGAGCTTCGCAAAACACCCTAACCCACTACCTCCTCCGCACGAGGGAACGGCTCAGCATGTCTCAAGATGGCGCCGCCGGGAAGGGAAAACCTCCTACTCCAGCCTCTCCGCCTCGATCGAGTCCCTCTCCCTCTGCAAATTCGATGGGTGAGTCCCCTACTGCTCTCTCTAAGGCAGATTTGGATGTCAGCCTAGAAGCCATGTATACCAGACTGGCCGCGAAATTCCAAACTGAGCTACATAAGACTTCCCACACATTATCCCAGGAAATCGCGGCCTTAGGCTCACGGACTGAGCTCCTGGAAACAAAACATGACGAGCTAGCTTTAGCATACAACGACCTAAGTCGAGAGCATGAATCTCTGACCCTGGCCCTGTCAGCCATCCAAACGCAAGTCGAGGATCTCGACAACAGAAATAGGCGCAATAATCTGCGTCTGAGAGGCATCCCTGAGACCGAGACAGACCTGATACCAACTGTTATCAGACTCTTTAAGTCACTCCTGCCAGACCGGGACTATGCCGCTTTTAAATGCGACCGTATTCACAGGGCCCTACGCCCTACGCCCGAAACCCCCAGATGATAAACCCCCCAGGGATATTGTCCTCTGCATGAAGGACTTTCTTGTTAAGGAGGAAATCTTAAGAGCTGCCCGGAACAAACCACGTATAACGCTGGATGACCATCTTATCCAGATCTACCCGGACATTTCCCCGACAACCCTGGACAGAAGAAGAGGCCTGAAGGAAATCACCACTGTACTACAATCTGCACACATTCGATATAGATGGGGATTTCCATTTAAATTGCAAGTCCCTCATAATGGCACCACTCTTTCTGCCACCACCCTACATGAGGGCCATGAGATCCTGGTAAAACTGGGTCTCATGGACGCTGCTGCAATCAGACGCCCCCCTTCTACACCTCGCCAAGCACCAATCTGGCAAACACCACCACCCAGAAGAGATAGAAGAAGGATTTGATATGACATCGGAGAGAATCCCATCGTTCCACTACGCTGATGAACTGCTACCTCACATAAGCTCTGATCACCCTGCACCTAATCTACTCCGCATTTTTAGTGCGACTGTCCCTTGGAGCTGTTCGATGTGTTCCCCTCCCAGCAAGAGAAATCTGGTTCTTTCTCACAGTTTAGCTGGGATCGAGACCTAGATGTCTCGCAAGTTGCTGATTTTTGTGTCAGGAAGAGTACCTTTGTTTTTTACTCTACCTGACCCAGGTTGGATGTGGTTTTCCATATCCCTTTTTCTTTATCATTTCTGTGTTTTTTTGGTTTTTAAGTGATAATAGCTTTTATTTTTTAGCTAGTCAGTCAAGTCACAGCCTGAAACTTTCACCCAACCTATGGCTCTTCTATGAAACTACCAATAAGGCTTTTGTTGTTCTTCAACCTTCTATGCATGATTTTAAGGCGGGTGGTTGGCTGGGCGGGTATGTGAAGGTTCCCCTGCTGGATGAGCTGTTTTCTAGTTTAAATTTACACTACTACCTCCTAGGAGGGTTTTTTCTTAGCCCTCATATACCAAATAGAACCCAAATTATTAAAAATGGCTATTACATGTATT
This sequence comes from Lithobates clamitans, assembly GCA_037952925.1. Lineage (NCBI taxonomy): Eukaryota > Metazoa > Chordata > Amphibia > Anura > Ranidae > Lithobates > Lithobates clamitans. The sequence goes on along the minus strand of JBBGZY010001913.1, from coordinate 986,078 downwards.
TCACATAATGTGAAGGGATTTAATTCCCCTGTGAAGAGACGCAAAGCCTTCGATATGTATGGGAAGATCGGTGCTAAGATTCTCCTGTTACAGGAGACACATTTTGCCCATGTCTCACACCCTAAATTCTTCCATAGAAACTACCCACAATCGTTTTATACCCTCTATTCATCCAAAAGCAGGGGTGCCGCCATCTTCTTACATGCTTCCCTTCCCATGGAAGTCACACAATGTTTCAAAGACAAAGATAGCAGATTTGTGATCATAAAGGGCTTACTACATAATAAGGAAATCACTATTGCCAGTGTTTACGCCCCTAACGATGCTCCCGCCTCCTTTTTTAAAACCTTCTTTGATAAACTGTTCTGCTTGAACTCTCCTCATATTATAATAGGAGGAGACTTCAACCTAGTGGCCAACCCCACTTTGGATAGATCCTCCTCCACCAAAATCTCAAAAGCATTCCCCAGGTCTCTCACCCAAGGCCTCTTGGATCACCAGCTGGTTGATACTTGGAGAGCCCACAATATCGGTCACAAGGAGTTCACCTTTTACTCTCATCCTCACAATAGTTACGCTAGGTTAGATTACATATACACCACCCCGATAATATTGGCGAACTCCAACAAAGCAAAGATTTACCCTTGTGTTTGGTCTGACCACCATGTGACCTCTTTTACCACTGAATTTATTGGTTTGGCCCCGACACCATACATTTGGAGATTGAATGAAGCATTGCTGTCAGACATCCTAGCTGAATCTGAAACCGCTAAATCGATAGAGGAATACTTCTCCCTTAATGCTCTCCCAGACACCCCCCCCTCGATTCTATGGACAGCCCATAAAGCCGTTATAAGGGGTAAATTAATCAGCATAGCCTCATCCCACAATAAGAATCACAGACATAGGATTTTGACCCTTACCACTGAACTGGATCGCATATACAAAGACACTAAAATGCTAGACTTAGAATCTACTAGAAAAACAATAGACCAAAAACGCCTTGAACTAGATTCCCTTCTATCCTCCAAAATTGAAAAAGACCTCCGTTGGTCCAAAGCTAAAATCTTATTACATAATAACACCTCCTCCACCTTATTCGCCAGAAAGCTAAATCAGTCAACTCGACCCACGCATGTATATAAACTCTCTTCTAGTACAGGCCTTCCCACCTCTCACCCCAAAGAAGTACTCCGAATATTCAAACAATTTTACTCCTCCCTACTCTCTCCGAACCTGAATCACCCTTCCCCAGCTGATGACGCATGGTTTCAGGACCTGCACATCCCCTCTCTCTCAACCTCACAAGTTGAGAAGCTCAATGCCCCCGTCACCACCTCAGAGGTTCTTAATGTTATCAAATCCCTAAGATCAGGCTCTGCTCCAGGCCCTGATGGCTTTTCAGCCATCTATTACAAGAAATTCGCCTCTTTACTTTCCCCCAGCTTAGTCCAATTATTTAATTGGATCCTACAAGGAGGTGATTTCCCAGAGGAGATGTTACTGGCAAATATGTCCCTGATCCCCAAACCCAACAAAAATCATTTACTCCCACAAAATTATAGGCCGATCTCAGTCATGAACATTGATGTAAAAATCTTTAGCAGAATCCTCGCAGACAGATTAGCCTCTATAATTTCCACCCTAATATCACCCTTCCAGTCAGGATTCATCCCACACAGATTCATAACAGATAACATTAGACTAGCCACTAACATTATCCAAGACTCCAATTTAAATTCCCGTAAATTATTTTTACTTAGCCTAGACATACACAAGGCGTTCGATAGTGTTTCCTGGAACTATCTTAACTCACTCCTTCAACGTATGGGATTCCGAGAAGAGTTTTTACAGGGGTTCCGTGCCCTTTATGTAAACCCAAAAACCTGCATTAAAATCCCAGGTTGTAACTCTGAGTTCTTCCCCATAGGTAGAGGCACGCGCCAAGGTTGCCCACTTTCCCCCCTAATCTTTGCCCTTGCCCTGGAACCCCTGGCCATAGCGATTCTGAATAATCAAAACATTTCAGGTTACACCAAGGGCCCCTCGTCCTATAAGTTCTGTATGTACGCAGACGACGTCCTTATGTTTCTAACAAACCCTCACATTTCCCTACCAAACCTACTCCAAACGCTATCTTATTTTGCTGGGGTCTCTGGCCTCAAGATCAATGTCTCGAAATCGATCGCCCTCCCACTGGGCTTTTCTCCAACAGAAGTACAACAATTTAAACAAACTTTCCATTTTGTATGGAAGGGATCAAGTCTATCATACCTGGGCATTGATCTGGCAGGAGACTTCAGCAAACTCTTTGACTTCAATTACCCCCCCATGATATCTAAACTGAAGAAAACGCTCCATTCCTGGTCTCAGCTTCGTATTTCCTTCTTAGGCAGAATCACAGCTCTTAGAATGGTGATACTTCCCAGATTGTTGTATCTCTTTCGGTCCCTCCCAATCAGAGTGTCTAAATCTTATCTCCTCACCATTCAAACATTTATGAATAAATTCATTTGGCAAAATAAATCACCTAGATTTGCTAAAGAGGTTCTCTACCGTTCCTCTAAAAGAGGGGGCTTGGGGGTCCCCCGCATCTGGCTTTACTATATTGCTTGCAGACTTGCACAACAAACCCAGTGGAACATCAGAGACTCCAGAGTCCCTTGGGTAAAGTTCGAACAAGACTCTATCTCCCCATTATATCTACCGGGCCTGATGTGGTCTTCCGCCCCCCTACTTACAGAAGTCTCCAACAAAAATCTAATAGTCAAGGTCGGCTTAGCACTCTGGAACACTTATAAAGACAAATATAACCTCATCTCTCAACCATCCCTAGGGGCTTCCTATATAGGTGACCCAAGATTCCCAACTGCCTTCTCCCACCCAGAAGTATTTGAGACGTGGACCCAACACAACCTGATCACCTTAAACGACTTCTTGATAAACTCTAAATTCACCTCATTTGCGTCCCTCAAATCTCGTCATCTTATCCCAGATAGGGAATTCTATCACTTCCTCCAGATAAGACATTTCTTTCAAAACCACTATCCCACCCCCCCCTCCGATCACTCGACACTATATGAGGATCTGTGTCATACTGCTCCCCGCCAGAGGGGCCTTATCTCACAGATCCATAGTTCCCTGGTCGCAACGGAAGACTCTCCCCCCCTGAGGTACAGATCACAATGGGAACAGGACCTGGCACTTGATCAGGACACCATAGACTGGGACAGAGGATGGGCGAACATTTGTAAAAGCTCGAAATCCCTTTCCATAAAAGAAACAGCCATTAAACTCACGACGAGATGGTATTATACCCCTACCCGCATTCAAAAGATCTACCCGCAGTCATCTCCCCACTGCTTCAGAGGCTGCACCCAATTAGGCACCTACCTACACACTTTCTGGGAGTGTGAAAAATTACAACCCACCTGGAAGGAGGTACTTGAACTGATAGACAAATTAGTGGGAAACCCTGTCAATCTCACTATCCATCATTGCATCCTTTTTCAAGACGTTCCTGAGATCACCAAACCCCAGCTGAGGTTAATCCACTCAATATGTATTGCTACGCTCTGGTGTATCACTCTTCACTGGAAATCTCCCTCAATACCTTTTGCACAAATTATTGCTCGTATTGATTCTATGAAGAAAACTGAAAAAAATTTTCACACCCTTCATGACTCCATACCTATCTTTGATGCTAAATGGAATCCCTACTTTCTGTTCAGGCTACCTGATTGACCAAGCAACATTATACATGACTATGCTACACCTTATTTCTGATATCTCTGTTTAGTTTTTATCTGTATATTATTTGTCTTCACTTCCCCCCCCCCCCCTTTTTTTTTTTTTTTTTTTATATAATTTGTTACTGGCCCCCTCCCCTCTGGTTTTATTATGTTTATTTGGCTGAATATGATTTCCTACCAATACAGAATGTAATTCAACTTATCTTAGTTATGATTTATCCTTCACATTGTCTTCACTGTGAATGTACATTCTAGATTTGATTTCTTATGTTTATCTTATGTCACTGTAGGATATTGTTCCTATTGATACCTGATATGTACAGGTTTTCGTTTCAATAATTTCAATAAAACTTTTTGAAAAAAAAAAAAAAAAGAGAGGAAACCCAAAATAAATTAGGTCTAAAAATATGCCGCCATCCATCTCTTATCTGAGCCTGTGGTCGCAGACACTCACCTGTTGTGGTGACTAGTTCCACCACGTCTTCTTCCTCCAGCTCATCTTGTGTTGTTGGGATTTCCCCTTCTTCCAGGGGGGGGCTCTGGTCTCCTGGGATGAGGGGTGCCCTCCGAGTCTTTTCTCCCCTATGTAAAACAAAAATGGTATAATTAGCACACAGATATTTGATGGCAGAACTAGAAAGATGAAACGTTGCTTGGAAGTGGGGTACAATTGTCTATTTTAGCCGAGTTCCAAGATGTAGCTTTTTTAGTGTCCTTTGTCAACCTGCAATACTTTACCTGTTTAGTACAAGCTTCACAGATGTAGCCCCCCCATTTAGTATACACTGGAGCACCTGTGTGGCCCCCCTAATAAAAATGGTGTTCTGGGGTCCCACACTAGTGCTCCAGTGTCCAGATGTGAAAACAGCTGCTGAGTGTCCTCTCCTTACACAGAATCTAAAAACAACAAAAAAGTGTAGCGCTAAACAATATCAAACATAAAGCAACTATGGACCAGTCAATGTGCAGTGGAAGGGATCAACTGTATCTGAGAAATGAATCTTATAAATAGGTAGTCCTCATGTAGACATTGTGACTGAACAATAAAGGTGAGTAGTCCTTATAAAAACATGTTATAAAAGAAAAAAAAATTTTTTTTTTGAAGAATTTTTTGGCATCCCAAATGCAGACCAGCTCACTCACACCGAGAGATTCCTCCAAGTAGCACCCGGGTCATGAAGGGTGTAGGCAATCTCAAGAATATGGATGGTCCTGTAGATCCTAGGAGGGTGGGGTGTTCCATAGGTGAACCCCTCAAAGCAACATTCCACGGACCAGGAAATGGTGTTGTTAGATAAGGAAAGAAAGGAAGGGCCACATAGTGTAAATTCGAAAACGAAAAATTTTATTTAAAATAAATAGATATACACTCACATGTAGATCAGAAATATAAAACAGCGCTGTGAGAAAAAGTGGCGACAATGGGGTCCTGCCTGACGCGTTTCATCCTCATAGACGTCGTCTGGGGGGAAGACGACGTCTATGAGGACGAAACGCGTCGGGCAGGACCCCATTGTCGCCACTTTTTCTCACAGCGCTGTTTTATATTTCTGATCTACATGTGAGTGTATATCTATTTATTTTAAATAAAATTTTTCGTTTTCGGATTTACATTATGTGGCCCTTCCTTTCTTTCCTTATCTAACAACACCATTTCCTGGTCCGTGGAATGTTGCTTTGAGGGGTTCACCTACGGAACACCCCACCCTCCTAGGATCTACAGGACCATCCATATTCTTGAGATTGCCTACACCCTTTATGACCCGGGTGCTACTTGGAGGAATACAGTAATCAGCGAGACAACTTCCTTCTTTGAGCCTAACACAGCCACTCACCACCCAAGCCTTATCTGACCCAATTCGGCATATGCCCCTTTGGGTCCACCTTATCCGGTAAGCCTTTTCATCTCTCGGTGTGAGTGAGCTGGTCTGCATTTGGGATGCCAAAAAATTCTTAAAAAAAAATTTTTTTTTTTCTTTTATAACATGTTTTTATAAGGACTACTCACCTTTATTGTTCAGTCACAATGTCTACATGAGGACTACCTATTTATAAGATTCATTTCTCAGATACAGTTGATCCCTTCCACTGCACATTGACTGGTCCATAGTTGCTTTATGTTTGATATTGTTTAGCGCTACACTTTTTTGTTGTTTTTCACATTTATACTTTGTTGGTCGTGTTGGCTGCTTCTGTTTTCCTTTTTTTGGGTAGCGCAGAATTATTTTGTACATAAGTTACACAGAATCTAGTTTGCATTTCATTCTAGTAACAAACCCATCTACACAACCCAATTCTTTGAAGACAAGTATAGGGCGTCAAAATGGTGGCCAAATGCATATGGCCTAAACAATGGTATTTTATCGTCCGAAATAAAAATGTGTGATCCGAACGAATAATGTGCCCATGAACATGAAAGTTGCTATTTTAAACTGTACAACAGTTCCTAAAAGCACATGGAGCAGCACGAACGTAATAAACACAAAAAAAATAGGAACACAGCACAACTACTTACTTTTTTGCAGCACTCTCCGGATCTTTCTGTACTGCTCATGTTCTCGTAATTTCAGTTCCGACCACCGCTTCCTGAGCTGATCTTTCGATCGTCGTACCCCGAATTTCCGGTGCAGACTCCTGACCACTTTCGCCATGATCTTGGCCTTTCGGACATTGGGGTTGGGGTAAGGCCCATACTTTCCATCATAGTCGGCCCTCTTCAGGATGTCCACCATCTCCAACATCTCCCCAAAGGACATATTTGAGTCCTTAAATCTCCTTCTGGATCGGGACGTGTCCGGATCCGGCCTTTCCTCCTCCTCCTCGTTGCTACAATTAGCACGCACCTGCTGTCTATCTGCCATGTGCTCTTCCTCCACTGCGCCGAACGAAAAGGGGCGGGGAATAGAATAGAAAGAACGTCAGGGGCGGGCGGAGTTATACGCATGCGCAGTGTGTATAAATCGTAACGCGTGCGTCTTACGTACGATCTGTGAGCGGAGGAAGGAGCATCGGAGACGCTGATCGTGATAATGAAGGTAGGATCTAAACTTGGGCCTATACTGCTTCGAAATGGAAGCCTATATTGTAACAAGATTAGGGGAGTTTGGCCTGACATTAGGGTTTGTCTTGTGTTGTGTCTTGCAGAGAAAATGGATGGGTTCAACGACCACAATTTCCTGCCCCTGTTCATTGACAAGTACAAGGAGCTGCCCTGTCTGTGGCAAGTGAGACACCCACATTACAATAATAAACAAAAGAGACAGGCAGCGCTGGAGAAACTGCTGGAGTTGGTGAAGCCGGTGGTCCCCACAGCAACCATCCCCTATTTAAAAGCAAAAATTGGTGGCCTGAGGAGCACATATCTTAGGGAGCGCAAGAAGGTCACAGATTCCCAGAGGTCCGGAGCTGCAGCAGATGACATTTATGTCCCCAGGCTGTGGTACTACGAGAGACTGCGGTTTCTGTCAGACCACACTGAAGTCAGGGAATCCCTCTCCACTCTTCCTTCCACTCTTCCTTCCACCCCAGCTGAGGCTTCCGATGTCCAACCTGGGCCTTCCAGCCAGGAAGAAGTGGAGGAGCCCAGCTGGAGTCAGGTATAGCATTCTTCTACAGATTTCTGGGCAATAAATAAATGATGTTTACTAGATGTTATTATTGATCATTAATTGCTGATTAAAAAAAGTGTTTTACATATCAATAGACAGTAGTGGGCACCCAAAATTGGGACAAGAATGCAAAATGCTGGGCTCAGAATGATAGTCTGTTATATTTGTTAACATTCGATTTGCAGCAGTCAGGAGGTGAAAATTGTGTGTGATTGATGTAAAAAATACTAAAACTATGTCCCTTTTTCATACACAGGAAGACCTCAGCCAGGAGGAGGCTGTGGAATGTGGCAGTCAGGAGGAGGCGGGGATTAGTGTCAGCCAGGAGGAGGCGGGGCTAAGTGGCAGCCAAAAGAAGCCTGGGACAAGTCGCAGCCTGACTGAGTCTCAGGTTCCTCCCCTCCGCCTGCCACATAAACGAGCCAGGAAGATGACTCCCAGTCCTGTGCAGGATTCAGCGTACAGGCTGATCCAGGAGGCTTCGGCGTCCCTCAGAGCCTTCCCCAGTCCTGAAGAGGCCTTTGCCTGCATGACTGCCACCAAATTGCAGGGCATGCAGGAGGGCCAATGCAAGATCTCTGAGGACCTGATTTATAAAGTCCTACGTAAGGGGGAGAGTGGGGAACTGACACACAAGACGGATGTCATTGAGATCGACGATCCTCCTCCTCCTCCTCCTCCTCCTGCTGCCACAACTCCACCACCACAGCCAAAGGCTGGAAGGAAGCGTGGAAGGAAGACCAAAGAGTGATGACCCTGGGTTCAGTCTGGTCTGACAGAAGATGCAGTCTCTCGTATGACCACAGCCTGGGGACACAGATGTCATCTGCTGCTTTCTGGATCTCTGGGACTTCTGGACCAGACTGCCCTCCCTTAGATATGGACTCCTCAGGCCACCAATTTTGCTTTTAAATAATTGATGTCTGCCCTGGGGGTCCCAGGCTTCGCCAATTTCTGCAGTTTCTCCAGCGTTGCCTCCCTCTTTGTTTATAGTAGTGACCCCTTAATAAAATTTTTTTAGGTAAATTCTACTCTCCTGTGTGTGTTTTCATCCAAAAAGGACAGTTTGTTGGTGACGATTCAGGTACATTTCTAAAGTACAATGTGAAATTAACAAGGGACAACAACACCAAACAATCTCCTACAGATTAAATAGAACAACATATCAATGGTGTTGTGGGAACTTGTCACAAAAAACACACAAACATTTTCGGGAGTACAAATCAAAATCACCAAAAAAAAAAATTAAAAAAGAGAAACACAAAAATAGAATCTACATTAAAGTCAAAAAAAAAAAAAAAATATGTTGTCAGATGTGAGAAATCAAAATATATTGAGGGAATCCCGATAATTAGTAACGAAAGAAGTTTGTGAGAAGTGTGTGTAAATATGAGCATCAAAACTACTTAATTCTTGTCACATTATAAAGAAGAAGAGAGTGCGCTGTATTAAACCATTTTGAACATTGCAGCGTGACAAAAGTGCTGTATCCATTGCGAACGCTAAGTTTACCAGAACGAGCTGTCCCGTGTCGGAATTTCTTCTGAGCATGCGTGGCACTTTGTGCGTCGGAACAGGCCACACACGGTCGGAATTGACGCGATCGGATTTTGTTGTCGGAAAATTTTATCTCCTGCTGTCCAACTTTGTGTGTCAGAAAATCCGATGGAAAATGTCCGATGGAGCCCACACACGGTCGGAATTTTCGACAACACGCTCCGATCGGACATTGTCCATCCGAAAATCCGACCGTGTGTACGGGGCATAAGAGTTGCCACTACCCAAAATGGACCAAGAACATACCCAAAGGCCAGTTCTGTCGCCTTAGACAAAATTGCACCCTAGACACTGACTACGACACTCAGAGTATCCTACTAAAAAAGAAGTTTGCTGATAAAGAATATCCCCAAGAGTTAGTGGACCAAGCCTGCAACTATTATTCCAAAGGAAAACCCACCAAAAAATAAATGGAAGTCACATTAGACCACTCCATGAGATTTTTAACTACTTTTAATTTTCAATATAAAAAAATGGAAAATATTTTGCAAAAACATTGGAACATTCTACAACAAGACCCCCTCCTGAAAACCATTCTCCCACCTATACCTAGGATTACTTACCGGAAAGCTCCATCTGTAAAAAACAAAATCGCTCCGAGTAAGTTTCCGTCTGACCAGATTGTCACTAACCCCATTCAGCTCATACCTTTAGTGGGTATGTTTCCTTGTCAAAAGAAGTTTTTTGAGTATACAATATTATAAAGATACATAAAGTAAGTTTACAAGGATCTATAAAGTAAGCTCATTGTTTTACAGTAGGGTTTATATAGGTAAATATCATGAAATTTCAAATATTAAACATTGGGTTCACGTAAACCTAAATTAAAGATATATATCATTTCCTTAGTCACTTTTGTGGGTATTTAAATGATTTATACCTACTATACATATTGTTTATAATAATACAAAAAAGATGCGGCGCTAAGGACAAATATAGTGAATATGATACAATAATCAAAATATTAGTGAAAATTGAAAATTACATGATTCAATGTCCCAAAACTAATGAGATAGACAGATAGAATCCAAGGCAAACAAAGAGTCCGTGATAAATCAAGAAAGAGTGCAAATAGGGGCCATAGCAGAGATGAGGGTGCAGTAGAGAGAATCTTCCGTAGTTCCTCACACCCGAGGTGAAATATCAAATATGCTCACCAGATCCCGTTGACCGCCATTACAGCGGTCAAAGACAGCACAGGGAATTTCGGGGCTCCCCACAACCTCAGCTCAATAATCCCAAAGGGCGACAGATGGTATCTCAGGATTCAAGGAGAGAAAGGAAAACCATCGCATAATATAGTCTGCACAGTCGTTTTATTAAAAGAATTGCACTTACAAAATCTCGTGGTAAAAACAGCATATCGCGTACAGCTGACAATCTGCACCTCCGTCTGCTGCCTCCGCCTTCCTGGTTCGTGTAAGCCCTACACAGAGTACGGACGTGGTGACGTCATAGGCTCCTCCCTCCTCCCTGGGAGGAGCCTATGACGTCACCACGTCCGTACTCTGTGTAGGGCTTACACGAACCAGGAAGGCGGAGGCAGCAGACGGAGGTGCAGATTGTCAGCTGTACGCGATATGCTGTTTTTACCACGAGATTTTGTAAGTGCAATTCTTTTAATAAAACGACTGTGCAGACTATATTATGCAATGGTTTTCCTTTCTCTCCTTGAATCCTGAGATACCATCTGTCGCCCTTTGGGATTATTGAGCTGAGGTTGTGGGGAGCCCCGAAATTCCCTGTGCTGTCTTTGACCGCTGTAATGGCGGTCAACGGGATCTGGTGAGCATATTTGATATTTCACCTCGGGTGTGAGGAACTACGGAAGATTCTCTCTACTGCACCCTCATCTCTGCTATGGCCCCTATGTGCACTCTTTCTTGATTTATCACGGACTCTTTGTTTGCCTTGGATTCTATCTGTCTATCTCATTAGTTTTGGGACATTGAATCATGTAATTTTCAATTTTCACTAATATTTTGATTATTGTATCATATTCACTATATTTGTCCTTAGCGCCGCATCTTTTTTGTATTATTATTTATGGTGGGATTTGGAGACTAGATCTCGATGCAGGCTGCTTAGTTTTTCACTACATTGTATTTTTGGTTCACCTTAAGCGCAGCTTTTATTTTTGTTTTTGCTATACATATTGTTTACAGGTAGAGTGTATATAGGTCAAATAAATTCTGATAATGAGCTTTAATCGTAAGGTGGAGAAAAGGAAAGAGAAAGAAGAAAAAGGGTAGAAAGGCAGAGGTATGGTCCACAAGGTTGTCTCGCTCGTCAGTTTATTATTCTTTTTAGTTCTCTTTGAAGCCTTAGAATGGGTGTCTCTGTAAGTCATTTAATCTGTTACCATGGCAACAGGACAGAGTCATTGAAGTTTGACAGGAACTGTTGTTTTATCCAAGGATGCCAAAGTTTTCAAATTTTGGAATTTGATTTTGATCGATGGCTACCATCTTAGCATGGGACATTGTATTATTCATTCTGTGAATTGTTTCTGCTAGTACCAATGTAGGAGATTTCCATGCCTTGGCCACTGTTTGTTTTGCAGCCGTTATTAGTTGGATCATAAGTTTGAATTGAGAGAGTGTTAACCATCCGGTTTTAGATTAAGTAAAGTTATATATGGATCTGGCTGTATTATTTTTTTAAATATTTTAGATGCAATCACGAAGACTTCCTTCCAGAAGGCTTGGATTACTGGACACGTCCACCATATGTGTAAATGTGTGCCTATTTCTGGGCATCCTCGAAAACAAAGAGCTGAAGTATTAGGTGAATATTTTGCCACTCTAGCGGGTACAAGGTACCAGCGAGTTAGGACTTTATAATTTGTCTCCAGTGCTAAGATGTTGGGTGAAGATGACTTAGATGTGAGCCATATGTTAGACCAGTCCGTGTCTTCTAAAGTTCGTCCCAGGTCCTCCTCCCACCTCTGAACGTAAGAGGGTCTATTAAGATTTGCTACTCCATATAATTGATTATAAAGTGATGAAATTGTACCTTTAGCAAATGGATCTTTTGTACAGATTGATTTAAAAATGGATAATTGGGATAATGGTGTATCCCCCTTTAGGAATGGTGTATAGAAATTTTTGATTTGGAGATATCTAAATATCTCAGAGTTTGGTAGATCATATTTTTCTCTAAGCAATGGGAATGAAAGGAATGATTTAGATGCTATGAAGTCATTTAGTGTCTGAATGCCTGATGTTGTCCAAGCTTTAAAAGAATTTGGGTAGATCCATGCTGAATAAAAGGCCGGATTTCTGATAAAAGAAAGGAGAGGATTGTGTGGAGATTGTAACTGATATTTGGTTTTTAGTTTATCCCAGAGAGATAAGAAGTGTTTAGTTATGGGATTATGAATTTTAAAGCGGTCTTTAGGATCAAGCCATAATAAGTTTGATATTAATAGAGGGTTATTTTCTGAAGCCTCTATAAATACCCATAATGGGATTTCCTGTTTTGCATGGTATTTGGACAGACTGGCCAAATGTGCTGCTCTGTAGTAGTTAGTAAAATTAGGGTATCCCAGGCCTCCTTTATTTTTGGGAAGATGTAGTGTGTGTATAGGTATACGTGGTTTAGAAGAGCCCCATATAAACGAAGTTGCTCTTTTTTGTACTATTCTCAAAAAATAGGAAGGAATTGGAATAGGGAGGACTCTGAATAGATAAAGCAATTTGGGTAGAATAGTCATTTTGATTGCATTAATCTTCCCTATCCAGGATAAAGGAAGTTGCGACCATTGTTTTATTAGATTTGTGATCTGTCTTAATACAGGAGGATAATTGGTTGAGAATAAGTCAGAATGAGATGCTGTTAAATGAATTCCAAGATATGGGATTGATTTTTCTGCCCATGTGAATGGGAGTGCAGCCCTAGGCGGGATCAATTCCATGTTTGTGAGTGAAATATTAAGCACTAGGCATTTCTTAGGATTAATCATAAGGCCGGAAAGGGCTACAAATCCATCAAGAGCTGGTATTAAGTTAGGACCAGAGACCTGTGGTGATGATAGAAAAAGTAATATATCGTCTGCAAATATACATAATTTGTGTGTAATACCTCCTACTCCAATGCCAGTTACAGTTTGGTTTGTTCTGATGTATTGGGCCCTGGGTTCGAGTATAAGGGCAAATAATAAGAGAGATAATGGGCAACCCTGTCGGGTACCTCTTTCGATATTAAAGGCTTCAGATTTGTATCCAGCATATTTTATATAGGCTTTGGGTTTATTATATAATGCTTTGATCCATGTAAAAAAGTGGGATCCAAAACCCATTTTTGTAATGAATATTGCATATATTGCCAGGATACTGTGTCAAATGCCCTCTTAATATCGAGAGATAGAAAACATAAAGGGATTTTCCGTTTTTTAGCAATATGTGCCAATAACACTGCCCTGCGTATATTATCGCCTGCCTGTCTATTTGGCATGAAGCCTACTTGATCTCTATGTATTAATTTTCCTATAATGTTATTGAGGCGTTTTGCTATTATTTTTGCTAATAATTTAATATCAAGGTTTAACAGAGAGATAGGCCGATAATTCACACAGGAAGTATCATCAGAAAGGGGTTTTGGGATCATACAAACAATTGCCATTAGTGTTTCTTGCCGAAAAGAATGTCCATCTAGAAGTTTGTTAAAAGTTTCAGTGAGAATGGGAAAGAGTATTTCTGAGAATGTTTTATAGTATAAAGCTGAGTAGCCATCTGGGCCTGGTCTTTTGTTAAGTTTTAGGTCTTTTATGGCGTTAGCAACTTCATCTATAGTTATAGGCTCATCCAATCTGCTTTTTTGATTCTGAGATAACTCAGGTAAGGTTATTTTTGAGAAGAAGGATTCAGCCTCTGTAGGATTAAATTCATTGTTTGTCTTGTATAAAGTTGCGAGATGTGAGTGAAATTTATGGACTATTTTAACTGGATTACAAGTATAAACATTTTTTGATAATTTCAAATGTATTGGTTTGAAAGATTTGTTAGTTGAATTTAATGCCCGAGCCAAATATGTACCTGGTTTGTTTGTATTCATGTAGAAATTGTGTTTGGAGCATTTGAGGGATTTATCAACTGACTCAGTGAGAAATAGATCGTATTCCAATCTAGATTTTTCCAGATGAGATTTTGTACTCTGAGATGGATTATCTTGGAATGATATGTAGGCTGCATTAAAATTGAGTTCTAGTTTTTTTGCTAGATTTTTGCGTTCCTGTTTGAATAGTGCCATTTGTCTTTGTATTGTACCAGGACAGGCTTATGAGCTTCCCACAGTGTTATTGGGGAGATGTCTGTTGTATTATTAATTGATATGTATTCCTTTAAAGCTTGTTCAATGGCCCTCTGATGTAGTGGGTGTTTGAGCATTATGTCCGGTAAGTACCACGTTGGGTCATGCGCATTTGGTATGGCTGAGGCTATAGTAGTGTATACTGCATTATGGTCAGACCACGGAATCGGAATTATATCTGATGCAATAATTTCTGGTATCATTCCTATTGTTAGAAAAATATGATCTATTCTGGTGAAGGTTTGATGAGGGTGCGAGAAATAAGTGAATTTCTTTTTTATTGGGTTACTTTCTCTCCACGAATCTACCAGATTGTATTTGGAAAGAAGTTGAGAAAAAGGTAATCTAGAGGTTATTTCAGATGGTGTAAAAGGTGATTTATCTAGAAATGGGAGGAGGACCTGGTTCGAATCCCCGCACATTATCACTGTTCCTATTTTGTGTGTATTAATCACTTGTAATATATGTGAGAGGAATGGTGTAGGTTGTTTGTTAGGAGCGTAGTAGGAAATCACCGTGATTGCTGTATCCATTATATAACCCATGAGTATCAGGTATCTACCTTCTGGGTCTTTAATTTCTGATGATAAGGTGAATAATGTGGATCGGTGAAATGCAATTAGAGTTCCCCTTTGCTTGGTACAAGCAGAAGCCGTGTAAATTTGTTGATAAAAAGGAGAAATGTATATATATATATATATATATATATATATATGTATTTTTCCTTCCTCCCCCGCCCCCCCTTTCTTTCTTTCTTTCTTTCCCCCCCCTTTTTTTCCTTTTCTCTCCCCCCCCTCCCTATCGCTTTAGGTTGATTTTCCCTTTGTATGTATTTTTTTGCAATCATTTATATGTACATATACACCTTATATTAATATTTCACTATTATTCATATATATACTCACATTTTTTCTACATTCCCCCCCCCCCTTTTTTTCTCTAAATCCATATGTACTCATGAATATATACATTCCTAGCCCCCCATAGTACATATCCCTCCTGCCATATGGTGTCTTTCATCTTATTAATTTTCTGTTTCCTCCATATTCCCCACCATATATTTATTTATATCCATCTATTATATATCCATATATCTTTACATTTATTTATATCTATTTATTATATTATTTATTTACATTTATTTTGTAGCTCTCCATTTCTTCAGCATATAATGTTTTCCCCCACATATACCATACATCTTTCCCGCAACATGGTGTCTTTCATCTCATTAATCAATCATTTTTTTCTTTCTTTTATATTCCCTAACCATGTATTCATTCATATTTATTCATTATATTCATACATTTATATTTTATTCTTTTCCAGTTTTTCATAATTTTTTTTCATTATCATATTTTTTATATATTATTTTATTATTTCTTTACCATTCATTCATTTTTTACTATCTCTATATCGTAATTCTCATTCCCCAGTACTCTGTCCCATTTCTCTCCTATTCCCTGTCTCCCTTGGTTCCTCCCCCTCCCCTTTGCTTTATTCTGTGTTTCCATTCAGGTTTCTGGCCCCGCCCCTTTTTCGGTCTATATTAAACCTTCCCATGTATTGTGTTCCTATGCTTGAAAAAGGAATGCGGCTATTCCATCCATCTATAGCCAGCAATTTCAGAAACGCGTCACATATTGATGACGTCACAGTCCGGCGCCGGCCTGTGTCTGCTCTCCAAGCCTCCCTTCCATCCTACACACATGGTCGTGTCTCTCCCCTCACCACACAGGGACAGTGCGATCGCTGTGGAGATACAACGCAGCCCTGCCATCCGGCCGGACGTCCTTCTCTCCCTCTCTTCCTCTCTCCATTTTTGACATTTATGCCATTATTAGATTGATCCTTTCCGTTTTCACTGGACTACTGACACCATCTTCCAGGGACATTGTATTACACCGGTGTGTGTATGTGCACAGCCATCTGCACCCCTGCTTGCCTGAACTTGATTGTGCTTCAGCCTCATTGATACAGCTTCTGCCTACAGTCCTGCATTTCTCCTTGTCAAAAGAAGTTTATTGAGTATACAATGTTATAAAGATACATAAAGTAAGTTTACAAGGATCTATAAAGTAAGCTCATTGTTTTACAGTAGGGTTTATATAGGTAAATATCATGAAATTTCAAATATTAAACATTGGGTTCACATAAACAGTCCTGCATTTCTCAGCTTTTCAGTCCTCACCATGTTCCTGTACATGACTTCTCCTACCTTCATGTGAGTGGATATTTTATTTGAAATAAATTGTTTATGATAATTTCTCAGAAATACAGAGACTGAACTGTTTATCCCATCCTCCGGGTCGTTTATGAACTAAATAATGTAGAACAAAAAAAAAAAAAAAATTATATAAGGCCTAAATACACAATATTGTGTAAAGAGAGCATACTAGCAACTAGTTACATTATAGCTCATGGAGGAGCATAGAAAGATCAGATATGGATATCAAAAACAATAATAAAAAGGGTCAATACGGATTATGAAATCTACTAAAATTTAAATCAGGGTGGTTGGTCCCCAAATTCAGATGGTTAGGTATTCCATTCTGCTAATTTCAGCTATAAGTTGTGATAATTGCAGTTGAGACAGAGGGGCAACAGACGGCCAGGACAATGGAATTGCCCTCTTGGCGGCCAGAAGGATATATGAAATTAGCAATCTAACCGGTTTAGCTATACCCGGAAAGGGAAGCCCTAATAGATAATAAATAGGGTCCAGAGGGAAGGGCACACCCATCACCTTCTGAAGCAAAAGCATCACATTGGACGAAAATAACTGAACAAAAGAACACAACCAAAATATGTGGAAGTGTGTCCCTCTCTCCAGACCACATCACAAACTCATGGCTAAATGGGAAGGGTCCATGTGATGTATGCACGCTGGGGTCCTATATCAAAACATCAGTATCTTTACCTTAGTCTCCCTTTGCACCACACACTTGGAGGATTTAAAGGTAGATGTCCAGATTTTAGCCCACATCTGGAGAGAAATGGGATGCTGCAGAAGTGTATTCCACTTACGCATTTATAATTGTGTATCTTCTGTAATCAGGGTAGCTCCATGGAGAATATGATAAATAGAGAACACCAGGTGTATTTGGTGTGGGCCATCAGCACTCATACTTTCAAAAAGTGTTGGTTTATCTAAAGTGAGAGACAGGGACATGGATTGTAAAAATGCTTGACTTGTAGGTAGAATTAGAGCGAGTTGTAGGGGCTATCAAAGTTATCCTATAAAGTTGCAAAAGTTTGTAGCCTACAAGTAACAGCATGTACCAAATTTCGCAAACTGAAAAAAAGACTCCTGTATCCATGGCCACATATGATGAAAGGAGAGGCTATCTGGCAGGACCTGATTGAGCAAAATATTGGATAAAGGAGGACATGATGAAGAGAGAGAGAGTACTTCTGAACAAACTTATGCCATATAGACATGGTAAATAACATTGATGGAATACGCATATATTTCAATATGGGATCATAATAATATTTTACAATATCAGGAGCCCCCAGTCCCCCCTGTGTCTTTAAAGAAAAAAACACCAAGCTCACAATACGATGGGCTCTATTGTTCCATATGAATTTCAAAAAGCATCTAAAAAGCCTTGAGCTGACTTGCAGGTATAGCAACAGGTAAAGTCTCAAAGAAGTATAATAATCGTGGTAACACAAACATCTTCAGGACATTAATTCTGCCTAACATGGATATAGGATAAGAGGCCTATTGATGAAGGGAGCAATAGATCTCTCAATAGATCTCTTGGAATAGGGGGGTAGTTGGCAGAATATAGTTTAGAATATGAGGGAGTTAGCTAAATACCCAAATTTTTAAGGGAGTGAGAGTAACATTTGTAAGGGTATGTACGCTGACGTTGAGCTATAAGAGGTCTGAAGATATATGTAGGGGAAACACTTTAGTTTTAATGGCATTTTCCTGATATAGCTCCAAAGGATTTTAATAGAGTGTGTAAAGAGGGGAGTAATATAAGAGGATTAGTCAATGTTAACAAGATATCATCTGCAAATAATGTATACTTCCTCTGTCACATCATAACCCCACTGATATCCGGCTGAGTCCAGATGGCTTCAGGAAATGGCTTCAGGCAGAGAATGAAAAGAAGGAGAGACAAGGGACAACCCTGCCTGGTGCCATTTGTAAAAAGGAAGAGCGGCGACAGAAAAGAGGCCATTCGTACTTGAGCAATGATATGAGAGTACAGAGCTTGTAAGGCTTTAAGGAAAGGACCCTTAAATCCAAAACATACAAGGTGGAGAACATATAAGGCCAACTTAACCTATTGAATGCCTTCTGTGCGTCTAGACTAAGGATAAGGGCAGGGCCGGATTTACCACAAGGCCACCGAGGCCAGGCCTCGGGGCGGCAGTGGTGTAGGGGCGGCGCCTGCAGCGACTTCGCGGCCGCCCCCCCTTTCGTGCTGGCCATTAATGTCTATTATGGGCACCAGTGCCCATAGAAAAGATGGCTGCGAGCCGACCACGCAACTGCGCATGCGCCGTTCCGAAGCCGGCCGGGCTCGGGAAAACTCGTAAGCGCTCGGCCGGGCGGCGCATGCGCAGTAGCGTGATTGCGCCGCTCGGCGCCATTTTTAAAAAATTTGAGAGTAGCTTGTAGTGTCAGCGGTGCGGCGGCGTGGGAGAAAGATGACATCTCTCATTGCCCGCACCGCTGTTCCGCCCTCCTCCTTCTGATGGCAGGCAGCATGACAAGGGACATCCCAATCTGGTGGCAAGTGACATCCCCATCTGGTGGCAAGTGACATCCCCATCTGGTGGCAAGGGACATCCCCATCTGGTGGCAAGGGACATCCCCATGTGGTGGCAGGCATGGTGGCAAGTGACATCCCCATCTGGTGGCAAGTGACATCCCCATCTGGTGGCAGGCAGCGTGGCAAGTGACATCCCCATCTGGTGGCAGGCAGCGTGGCAAGTGACATCCCCATCTGGTGGCAGGCAGTGTGGCAAGTGACATCCCCATCTGGTGGCAGGCAGCGTGGCAAGTGACATCCCCATCTGGTGGCAGGCAGTGTGGCAAGTGACATCCCCATCTGGTGGCAAGAGACATCCCCATCTGGTGGCAAGGGACATCCCCATGTGGTGGCATGCAGCGTGGCAAGTGACATCCCCATCTGGTGGCAGGCATAGTGGCAAGTGACATCCCCATCTGGTGGCAGGCAGTGTGGCAAGTGACATCCCCATCTGGTGGCAAGGGACATCCCCATGTGGTGGCAGGCAGCGTGGCAAGTGACATCCCCATCTGGTGGCAGGCAGCGTGGCAAGTGACATCCCCATCTGGTGGCAGGCAGCGTGGCAAGTGACATCCCCATCTGGTGGCAGGCAGCGTGGCAAGGGACATCCTCATCTGGTGGCAGGCAGCGTGGCACGTGACATCCCCATCTGGTGGCAGGCAGCGTGGCAAGGGACATCCTCATCTGGTGGCAGGCAGCGTTGCAAGTGACATCCCCATCTGGTGGCAGGCAGCGTGGCAAGGGACATCCTCATCTGGTGGCAGGCAGCGTGGCAAGTGACATCCCCATCTGGTGGCAGGCAGCGTGGCAAGGGACATCCTCATCTGGTGGCAGGCAGCGTGGCAAGTGACATCCCCATCTGGTGGCAGGCAGCGTGGCAAGTGACATCCCCATCTGGTGGCAGGCAGCGTGGCAAGTGACAAGAGATGGTGACAAGTGACACGCTCAGGGCTCCCAATGATTCTGCATTATGGTGAGTTGAACTATTTCAGTTTATATTACAATGTAATGATAGAAGTAATGTGTTTCAATCACCCTGACACCATAACAACCATGGTGCCGGGGATGATTGAAGCACTAACACCAGCCATTGCCTTGAAAATTTGCCTGCGAAAAATCCTTACCCCTCGCGCGCTTACCCTGAAGTATTTTTAGTCTGTACAATTAAAGCCAGTTATTTTCAGTGTTCTTGTGTATGGAGATATGTTTTTAATTGATCTATTGTAGAAGTCATCGAAAAAGGACGTGGTGTGTGTGTGTGTGTGTGTGTGTGTGTGTGTGTGTGTGTGTGTGTGTGGGGGGGGGGGGTGGAGGCGACATTGAAGGACCCGGCCTTGGGGCGGCAAAGGGAGTAAATCCGGGCCTGGATAAGGGCCAGGTAAGGGAATTTGTTCAAGAGGTCTATCAGATCAATCTTGCACCTCATATTGTCTCCATCATACCTGGAGGATATGAAACCCACCTGGTCCCTATTTACCAATTTAGGGATAAACTGAGACAATCTAGAGGCCAATATTTCAGTGAAAATCTTGTAGTAAGAATTTAATAAGGCTATGGGCCTATAATTATCCGGTAAGGAGGGATCCTTCGCAGGCTTAGGTATTACTGAAATGTAAGAATGCATAAACTGTGAGTGTGGTGTTTCTCCACAGTGTAGTGTACCTAATAATTCTAACATATAAGGTGCCAATATAGATAAAAAAAGTTTTGTAATAGAGAGATGGAAGACCATCTGGGCCTGGGGATTTATGAAAAGGGAGATCCTTGATAGCTTTTGCGAGTTCCTCAAAGGTAACAGCAGAGCTTTTCAAGGTCCAAGGAGGTCAGTTTAGGAAAAGAGAGGTCCTAAGCAGTTCTCCGGTTTGCAAGATTTTCTTATGTAAAACTAAAATGGTGTTCCAGGGTAAGACAGTTATAAAGTTTACAATAAAAATCCCCAAAAACCCTACTCATAGTATGTAGACAGTGAGTGGGGGAACCATCTGCTTGAATTAGTAGATCTGGAAAGGAATGGAAAGTGCGAGGACGGAGTCTATTAACCAGCATTCTGTGGGGTTTGTTAGAAAATTCATAGAATGTTTGCTTAGCCCACATCAAGGACTTAGCCATACTATTTAATGCCAATGTCTTCAAGTGGTAACGTAGTGAGACAATAATACGGAGATCTTCAATCGTGGGATTACACACAAGCCTACGCTCCACGATTTTCAAAGCTTCAAGCAAGACCACTCGAAGACCCTCACCATCTTTCTTCAGTCGAGAGCCCTCTGCAATACATAATTCTCATAAGTAGGCCTTGTGTTCTTCCCAAAGCATCAAGGCCCCCTGTACAGAACCCACATTTAACTGGAAAAACTCTGCTAGGTCCTTGGTCAATTTTTCCTTAGTAGCCAAGGCGTGTAGGAGACGATCATTAAGACACCAATGGCAGGATTTAGAGGTGGGAGTCTGTAAAATAATATCTAAGGAGAATGGGGTGTGATGAGACCATGTGATGGGAGAGATATTCTACAGTATGGAATAGAAATGGGGCTGTAATAAAAAAAGATCTAACCTAGAATAGATTTTGTGGGCCATAGAGTAAAGGTGTATTGTCTGTGGGTTGGATGTTTAATTCTCCAGGCATCAAATAGGCTATAGGATCTAATGCACTTGCAGAAGGAAGTTGCCTGGGATATGACCTTCCGTGATGGGGTGTCCTTAAATAGCATATGTCTATCTCTAGTGGGAGACATGACCAAATTAAAATCACCTCCAATTATCATAAAAGGTTGGGAAAAATGCTGAGTAAGTATGGGGAGCTCATCAAGAAAATCTATTTGCCTAGAGTTGGGAGGGTAAACATTTACCAGAGTAAAAGAGGAGGACATGTAATTGCAGACCATGAGGGTTGATATATTTGTCCTTGACCCGTAAAGGGCAGGATTTTTTGGTAAGGATAGCTACACCCCGCCTTACCAGATGGGTTAGTGGCCAAAAATTATGTAGGGAAATATTTAGATGCAAATTTCATCGAACCCCCAGCTTGACAATGTATCTCCTGGACCAGGACCACATCCGCCCCACACAATCTAAATTCTTTAAGGGCTAGCCTTCTCTTTTGGATGGAATTCAGATCATTTACATTATGGGAGATACATTTTAACGCCATATCAAGTTTTCATTCCTGTAGCTAATCAATGAACCAAATGAACAAAACTGCTCCACATAGGTATAGGCCCCAATACTGTAAAAAGAATATATGTATAACAAACTTCAGAGATAACATACATGAAAGCTTGAGATCAAAGGAAAGACCCAGGAAGGCTCCAAAAAACAAAAAAAAATAAACAAAAGTGCAAAGCCTGAGAGGCATTTGTGTCTCAGGAGTCCATGACCGAAGTCCAGGATAGTGCGAGGAAACATAGGAACCCCCATCATATTGATGTAAGGAGGAAGGATCCACCTGCTCTCCAGCAGGTATGTAGCGTACAGAAAAAAAATGTAAGCATGTACCGTATATACTCGAGCATAAGCCGAGTTTTTCAGCACATTTTTTTGTGCTGAAAATGCCCCCCTTGACTTATACTCGAGTCAGGTTATCTGCCACCGTGTCAGTATTGATGCAGGGTGAAGGAAAGCCATATTACGCCATACATTGTCCCATCTGATTTACAGCAGGGCTGTGTGTATAGGAAGTCTGCGCCGTCCACGCCGTCCTGCCTCCTCCTCGTCCGTCTGTGATGAGGAGGAGGCGGAGCTTTGTTGCAGTGGCTGTGTGTATAGGAAGTCTGCGCCCTCCACGCCATCCAACCTCCTCCTCGTCCGTCTGTGATGAGGAGGAGGTGGAGCTTTGTTACAGTGGTTGTGTGTATAGGAAGTCTGCGCCGTCCACTGTAACAACGCTCCGCCTCCTCCTCAGCGCGGATGGACGAGGCGGAGGCGGGATGACGTGGGCGGCACAGACTTCCTATACATACAGCCAATGTAACAAAGCTCCGCCTCCTCCTCATCATGGACGGACAAGGAGGAGGCAGGATGGCATGGACGACGCAGACTTCCTATACACACAGCCCTGCTGTGAATCGGAGGGGGCAATGTACAGTGTAATATGGCTTTCCTTCCCTCCGCATCAATACTGACATGGCGGCAGGAGCTTTTGGGGGTTGGATCAGTCCAGTGGCAATTAGTAAGAAAAAAAAGTGGATAATGAAAAAAAACATTTTCAGGCTCATAGGATTACCTAGTTGTCAAGGTGCCCTTACTACAGACACACTTCCCTAAAGCTTCCCCTTTTCACAATCTCTTCTCTATAAGGTACATGGGCACAATGAGGCTTGCAATGGGCACAGTGAGGCTTGCAATGGGCACAGTGAGGCATGCAATGGGCACAGTGAGGCTTGCAATGGGTATAGTGAGGCATGCAATGGGCACACTGAGGCTTGCAATGGGCATAGTGAGGCTGAAAATGGGCACAGTGAGGCTGAAATTGGGCACAGTGAGGCAGCAAATGGGCACAGCGAAGCTGCAGATGGGCATTGTTGACCCTCTTTTCCACTTACAGTAGCTGCTGCATTCTCATCCTAGGCGTATACTCGAGTCAATAAGTTTTCCCAGTTTTTTGTGGTAAAATTAGGTGCCTCTGCTTATATTCGGGTCAACTTATACTCAAGTATATACGGTAATTACCAACAGAACAAAAAAAAGAGAAACAAAAGAGGAGTGCATCCCTGAACAGGGAAACAACCAAACCTGATGTCCCGATCAAAAAGAGTGGAAGAGGCCATCAAGCCCAGGGATGGAGTCAATGGATGATGCTCCGGTTATCAGGGAAGATGTCTGGATTCCTGAGAGAAATGCGGTGTGGAGAAGGCCTTCGTCTGCTTTCCCTGGACAGTGGTCCAGAGCCGGTTGGGAGTAGTTGGAGCAGGTCTCACCGATGATAAAGGAGGTAGCAGGGTGTCTTCTGGTAAGGGAGGCAAACCCAAATTTTTTATGAAGGCATCCCCTTCATGAAGATTAGGGATGAGCTTTGTGTTCGAGTCGAACCGATGTTCGACTCGAACATCGTCTGTTCGACTGTTCGTCGAATTGCGAACGATATGGGCCATTTGCACCAAATTCGTATGGCGCGTCAGGCCCATAATTCACTGCGGCATTGCAGTGCATTGCTGGCTGATGATTGGCCAAGCATGCACTATGACCCACATGCTTGCCCAATCACAGTGCCGTCTGAACAGAGAGCCGTAATTGGCCAAAGCCAAGGAGGCTTTGGCCAATTATGGCTCAGGGGATTTAGTACATGCCCCACACTATATAAGGCCACCTGCACGGCGGCCCTGTGTAGTGTGTGTTGCGGCGTTGAGATAGATAGATAGACAGAGAGACAGTGTCATTCGATTTAAGTTAGATAGATTAGGCAGGACAGTCAGTGAATTAGCTGCACTTACAGTGTATTGTGTATATATATGCATCCCAGGTGTTGTATACATATTGTGGCAGTAGGACCCTGTGCTACCTGGAAGATTGCTGGTTTACGCCAGATTTTGGAGGGAGAGGCATGCTGATTGCATAGCTGTGTGCTGGGCTATTTAATTGTGACCTGGCTATGGCTCAGGGTTCCACCCAACAGACAGGAAGTCTGTGCATGGGAGTCAGGTGGACTCCCATTGCCCTGAGAGGAGTCAGAGGCTGCAGGAGGCAGCCAGGGTATGCATGTCTGCAAGAGTCAGACGTTCTTGGTGACAGAGCAGCAAGTAGTAAGCAGCAGGAGAAAGCAAGGAGAGAGCTTCACTCTAGGAAACTCTTTTGGGTCTGAGGAGCAGACCTAAGGCCTAGGCTAAAGGCCGGAATCAGCCGTATGGCAAGAATGTATGCCAGGAGGCTATAGTATTGAGTGTGCAAGATACAGTAATGGTGGAACCCCCTGCGTGGGCTACTGATGTCTTTGTGAACTTTTCCGTGCTTTTAAATAAAAGTGGGCTAACAGGCCCTTAAAAATACAGTTTTGTACTGGAGTACTCACTGATAATGCACCTACCGTTTGAGTCTGATACCCCAATCTTACAATATATATATATATATATATATATATATATATATATATATATTACACTGTATTCAGTTTAGCTAGATCCGTTCCTGTTATCTTGCTACTGACAGGCAGGCTTGTCTTTTTACAGTATTTACAGCTACCTGAAGAAAATTGCTGGTGTTCTTTTGATCCTATTAGTACCACAGTCAGGCAGCTAGACTAATTACAGTTAGTGTAGTGCATCCTCCTCACAGTGTTAAGTTAAAGCTACAAGTTAGTTTAGTGTGACCTCTGCATAGTGTTCAGCTAAAACTACAAGTTAGTGTAGTGCACAGTGTTCAGCTAAAGCTACAAGTTAGGGTAGTACGTCCTCCTCACAGTGCTCAGCTAAAGCTACAAGTTAGTGTAGTGCATCCTCCTCACAGTGTTCAGCTAAAACTACAAGTTAGTGTAGTGCAACCTCTGCACAGTGCTCAGCTAAAGCTACAAGTTAGTGTAGTGCGTCCTCCTCACAGTGTTCAGCTAAAACTACAAGTTAGTGTAGAGCGACCTCTGCACAGTGTTCAGCTAAAGCTACAAGTTAGTGTAGTGCATCCTCTAAACAGTGTTCAGCTAAAGCTACAAGTTAGTGTAGTGCGTACTCCTCACAGTGTTCAGCTAAAACTACAAGTTAGTGTAGTGCGACCTCGGCACAGTGTTCAGCTAAAGCTACCTGTAGAAGGTTGGTGGTGTTTTCCTGATCCTATCACTACCACAGGCAGCTAAATAAGCTACAAGTTAGTGTAATGCGTCCTCCTCACAGTGCTCAGCTAAAACTACAAGTTAGTGTAGTGCGACCTCGGCACAGTGTTCAGCTAATGCTACCTGTAGAAGGTTAGTGTTGTTCTCATACTACAGGCAGGCAGTTGATTTTGCTAGCTGCAGTATAGTATATATATATATATATATATATATATATATATATATATATATATATATATATATATATATATATATATATATATATATATATATAATCTATCCCAGCTTAGTGCAGCTACAGACCATTAGTGTGTCTGGAAGGCCAACAAGGAGAGGCAGACAGTCACAAGCCAATAAAAGAGGGCAAGCAGGCTCTGTGTGTAGAGGCAACAGTGCTGGTGGTGGAGATGGTGCATCCTCATCAGCACGTGGCCGTGGGACACGCTTGGCCTTTTTTTAGGCAGCTGGCCGTGTTGAGCCACAACATGCGAAAGACTTGGTCGAGTGGATGACCAAGCCGTCCTCATCCTCTCTCACCCATGCTCAGGGTACTTTGTCTGGCAAAGCAGCTGCCAACGTGGCCTCTTCCCTCGGCTCAATGACATCAGTGACTCCTTCCCTAGCCCCACCATGTACTCCTGAGGAGTCCCTCAAACTGTTTGACCACAGTGTTGGGTACATGCTCCAGGAGGATGCCCAGCGTTTAGAAGGCTCTGATGATGATACTGAGCTAGATGAAGGCAGTAACGTGAGCACAGACAGAGGGGGTGCCCAAGAAGGACAGCAATCTGGCAGTCATGTTCCCCCTGCTGCAGCATACTGCCAGGTTTGCTCCAGTGATGAGGAGGGAGGGGATGATGAGGTCACTGACTCAACGTGGGTGCCTGATAGGAGAGAGGAGGAGGAGGAGGCAAATCACCAAAGAGGCAGGATGCCCTCCAGGGGCCAGCCTAAGGGCAGCACACTGATTGCATCACACCCCAAAGCTCCGCATGTGCAGGGAACTGCTGTCTCTGCACGTTATTCCAAAAGTTCTTTGGTGTGGGCCTTTTTTGAGATGAGTGCATCAGATCGCACTGCTGCTATTTGCAACATATGTCTCAAGCGTATCTCACGTGGCCAAAACATCTCCCGCTTGGGCACCACATGCTTGACCAGACATATGTTGACCTGCCATGCAGTTTGTTGGCAAGCGTACCTAAAAACACACACCAAAGAACAAAGAGGACCTCTCCCTGCTCCTCATCAGCTGAGATCTCCAACCCCACTTTACCTTCAGTCCTCTCTGAGACCTGCACTGAGAGGAATGAAGGTGTAGAATTAGGTGTGTCACAGCCAAGTACTTGTGGGCAATCTGCTTTCGGTACACCGATGTCAGATTGTACCAGGCAAATTTCCCTACCCCAGCTGCTGCACCACCACAAGCGTATCTAAAAACACACACCAAAGAACAAAGAGGACCTCTCCCTGCTCCTCATCAGCTGAGATCTCCAACCCCACTTTACCTTCAGTCCTCTCTGAGACCTGCACTGAGAGGAATGAAGGTGTAGAATTAGGTGTGTCACAGCCAAGTACTTGTGGGCAATCTACTTTCGGTACACCGATGTCAGATTGTACCAGGCAAATTTCCCTACCCCAGCTGCTGCACCATCGAAAGAAATTCGCTCCCAGCTATCCACATGCCCAGCGGTTGAATGCTAGCTTGGCAAAATTGCTAGCACTTCAACTGCTGCCTTTTCAGTTGGTAGACTCTGCCCCCTTCCGTGAGTTTGTGGAATGTGCGGTTCCTCAGTGGCAGGTACCCAAACGCCACTTTTTCTCATGGAAGGCGATTCCGGCTCTCTACCGGCATGTGGAAGGCAATGTCCATGCCTCGCTGGACAGGGCGGTCAGCGGTAAGGTGCATATTACCGCTGACTAATGATCCAGCAGGCATGGACGGGGACGTTACCTAAGTTTCACCGCGCATTGGGTGACTCTGCTGGAAGCTGGGAAGGATGCAGGACAAGGTGCAGTAGTGTTGGAGGTTGTTTTGCCACCACGCCTCCAAAATGCCACTACTAATAAATGTGACACATCTCTCTCCTCTACCCCCTCCTCTTCTTCTTCCTCCATGGCCTCTTCCTGTGCTTTGTCCTCGGAACCAGCGGTGCTCCGTAGGCGTTCAAGGGGCTACGCAAGTATGCAGGCCAAAAGATGCCATGTGGTGCTTGAGCTGGTGTGCTTGGGGGACAGGAGCCACACTGGGGCAGAGGTTCTGTCAGCTCTGCAGGGGCAGGTTCAGAGGTGGTTGACGCCACGCCAACTTAATGATAATGATAATGCCAGTGCTCGGCTGGCAGACCTCCAAAAGGAATTTAACCTGTGACATGCCCACCAGGTGGAACTCAACGTTGGCCATGCAACAGCGACTGCACAC
Organism: Lithobates clamitans; assembly: GCA_037952925.1. Lineage (NCBI taxonomy): Eukaryota > Metazoa > Chordata > Amphibia > Anura > Ranidae > Lithobates > Lithobates clamitans. The sequence continues at coordinate 957,909 of JBBGZY010001913.1, read as the reverse complement.
ACAGCAGAGGGCCATCAATGAGTACCTGTGCGACTATGGCACCAGGACAGGGTCAGGGGAGCTTGTTTTTTTTCCCCACGCCAGTGGGCCATGATCAGGGATGCATGCACTGTCCTGTCACCATTTGAGGAGGCCACGAGGATGGTGAGCAGTGACAGTGCATGCATCAGTGACACTGTTCCCCTTGTCCACCTGTTGGAGCACACGCTGCATGGAATAATGGACAGGGCACTTAAGGCAGAACAGAGGCAGGAAGAGGAGGACTTCCTTAGCTCTCAAGGCCCCCTTTATCCAGACAGTGTTCCTGCGTGCCCGCCGATCACACAGGAAGAGGAGGAGGAGGATTGTGTCAGTATGGAGGTGGAGCCTGGCACTCAGCATCAGCAGCAGTCTTTAAGGGATCAATCCCAAGAAACACATGGACTTGTACGTGGCTGGGAGGAGGTGGCTGCGGACCATGTCGTCCTTAGTGACCCAGAGGACTCCAGACCGAATGCCTCAGCAAACCTACACTGCATGGCTTCCCTGATCCTGCAAAGCCTGCGGAAGGATCCTCATATTCGTGGTATCAAGGAGAAGGACCAATACTGGCTGGCAACCCTCCTTGATCCACGTTACAAGGGTAAGGTTGCGGACCTTATCTTGCCGTTGCAGAGGGAGCAGAGGATGAAACATCTTCGGGAGGCCTTGCAGAAAGGTCTGTGCAATGCGTTCCCAGAGACTGGGAGGTTACAAACTCCTGTTTCTGGACAACGTGTTGCTGAGGCTTCGGTCAGTCAAAGAAGGAGCGGTGGAGAAGGTGGCTGTCTGACTGATGCGTTCAGACAATTTTTTAGTCCGCAGCCCCAAGGTATGATCAGTCCCAGCAACCATTGCCAGCGTCTGTTTTACATGGTGCAGGAATACCTAGGGGCAAGATCTGACTTGGACACCTTTCCCACAGAAAATCATCAGGGTTACTGGGTCTTGAGGATGGATTACTGGCCAGAGCTTGCACAGTATGCAATTGAGCTACTGGCCTGTCCTGCATCCAGCGTTCTTTCAGAACGCACATTCAGTGCTGCTGGAGGCTTTGTAACCGATCACAGGGTATGTCTGTCCACCGATTCAGTCAATCGACTGACCTTCATAAAAATGAATCAGTCTTGGATCACCACTAGCTACCAAGCACCTGATGCTGATGTAACCGAATAATTTTTTTTTAAATGTCAGATCCCTTCAAAGACTGCCTATGCTGATGCTGAGTAAGTATCCTGAGTAATTATCCTCTTCCTCCTCAATGATCATGCTGATAGCTTGTAAGAACATTTTTGGTTCTGGGCGCTGCCACCAGTGCCTAAGGCCCAATTTTTCAGCCCCTGTTTAACAGGGGCGTGTAATTACAATTTTTGATGCAATACTTTGCAGCAGGGCTTGTTCCTGCGTTCCAACTAGAGTGTCTGTGAGGGGTTGCAGTATTTTGGCACCAGCACCAGTGCCTAAGGCCCAATTTTTCAGCCCCTGTTTAACAGGGGCGTGTAATTATAATTTTTGATGCAATACTTTGCAGCAGGGCTCATTCCTGCGTTCCAACTAGAGTATCTGTGAGGGGTTGCAGTGTTGTGGCACCAGTGCCTAAGTCCCAATTTTCAGACTCTGTGTTGTGCCACCAGCACCACCGCCACCATCAAAGGCCCAATTTTTCTGGACCTGTTCAACAGGGGCATGTAATTAAAATTCTTGATTGAATATTTCACAGCAGGGCCAGTTTCTGCGCCCACCAAGATTAACTGTGAGGACTTACAGTGTTGTGCCACCAACACCACCACCAAAGGCCCAATTTTTCAGCCTCTGTTCAACAGGGGCATGTAATTACAATTCTTGATCTAATATTTCACAGCAGGGCCCGTTTCTGCGCCCACCAAGATTAACTGTGAGGACTTACAGTGTTGTGCCACCAGCACCACCACCACCACCAAAGGCACAATTTTTCAGCCCCTTTTAAACAGGGGCATGTAATTAGAATTCTTGATCTAATATTTCACAGCAGTATTAGCAGCACTACTTTGCAGCAGGGCTCATTCCTGCACTCCAACTATAGCATCTGGGAGGGGTTGCAGTGTTGTGGCACCAGTGCCTATGGCCCAATCTTTCTGCCCCTGTTCAACAGGAACATGTAATTACAATTCTTGATCTAATATTTCACAGCAGGGCCCATTCCTGCACCCAGCAAGAGTAACTGTGAGGGCTTACAGTGCTGTGGCAACACCACCACCACCCAAGGCTCAATTTTTCTACCACTGTTCAACAATGACATGTAATTACAATTATTGATCTAATATTTCACAGCACGGCCTGTTCCTGAGCCCACCAAGAGTAACTATGAGGGCTTACAGTGTTGTGGCAACACCAACACTTAAGGCCCCAATTTTTGCAGAGTATATAGGGCAGGCCCCTACTTTCAAACATCCAACTTACAAACGACTCCTACTTGAAAATGGAAGGAGACAACAGGAAGTGAGATGAAATCTACCCCATAGGAAGGGAAATTCTCTCCTGTAAGAGTTAATATGGGAAAAACGTTTCTCCTTTCCACTGATGCTTTATCACCAATCCTTGTTTCACTAAAAACCCCAAATTTTCAAAAAACATTTGTCATTGGGACAAAAAGTGAGGTGAAATCTTCTGAAGAGGAGCACAGACAGCAAAACAAATGTCACAGGGGTGATAACCCTTCCCTATGTTTTCCAAAAATCTTAAAAACATATTTTTTTGGCTGGAGCTACACTTTAAAAATGTACCAGTTCAAAATTACAAACAGATTCTACTTAACCACTTCAACCCCGGAAGGTTTTACCCCCTTCCTGACCAGAGCACTTTTTACAATTCGGCACTGCGTCGCTTTAACTGCTAATTGCGCGGTCATGCAATGCTGTACCCAAACGAAATTTGCGTCCTTTTCTTCCCACAAATAGAGCTTTCTTTTGATGGTATTTGATCACCTCTGCCGTTTTTATTTTTTGCGCTATACACGGAAAAAGACCGAAAATTTTGAAAAAAAATGATATTTTCTACTTTTTGTTCTAAAAAAAATCCAATAAACTCAATTTTAGTCATACATTTAGGCCAAAATGTATTCAGCCACATGTCTTTGGTAAAAAAAATGTCAATAAGTGTATATTTATTGGTTTGCGCAAAAGTTATAGCGTCTACAAACTAGGGTACATTTTCCGGAATTTACACAGCCTTTAATTTATGACTGCCTATGTCGTTTCTTGAGGTGCTAAAATGGCAGGGCAGTACAAAACCCCCACAAATGACCCCATTTTGGAAAGTAGACACCCCAAGGAATTTGCTGAGAGGCATGTTGAGCCCATTGAATATTCATTTTTTTTGTCCCAAGTGATTGAATAATGACAAAAAAAAAAAAAAAATTACAAAAAGTTGTCACTAAATGATATATTGCTCACACAGGCCATGGGCATATGTGGAATTGCACCCCAAAATACATTTAGCTGCTTCTCCTGAGTACGGGGATACCACATGTGTGGGACTTTTTGGGAGCCTAGCCGCGTACGGGGCCCCGAAAACCAAGCACCGCCTTCAGGATTTCTAAGGGCGTACATTTTTGATTTTACTCCTCACTACCTATCACAGTTTTGAAGGCCATAAAATGCCCAGATGACATAAAACCCCCCCAAATGACCCCATTTTGGAAAGTAGACACCCCAAGCTATTTGCTTTGAGGCATGTTGAGTCCATGGAATGTTTTATATTTTGACACAAGTTGCGGGAAAGTGACAAATTTTTTTTTTTTTTTTTTTTTTTTGCACAAAGTTGTCACTAAATGATATATTGCTCACACAGGCCATGGGCATATGTGGAATTGCACCCCAAAATACATTTAGCTGCTTCTCCTGAGTACGGGGATACCACATGTGTGGGACTTTTTAGGAGCCTAGCCGCGTACGGGACCCCGAAAACCAAGCACCGCCTTCAGGATTTCTAAGGGCGTACATTTTTGATTTTACTCCTCACTGCCTATCACAGTTTCGGAGGCCATGGAATGCCCAGGTGGCACAAACCCCCCCCAAATGACCCCATTTTGGAAAGCAGACACACCAAGCTATTTGCTGAGAGGCATGGTATGTATTTTGCAGCTCTCATTTGTTTTTGAAAATAAAGAAAGACGAGAAAAAAATTTTTTTTTTTCTTTTTTCAATTTTCAAAACTTTGTGACAAAAAGTGAGGTCTGCAAAATACTCACTATACCTCTCATCAAATAGCTTGGGGTGTCTACTTTCCAAAATGGGGTCATTTGGGGGGGGTTTGTGCCACCTGGGCATTCCATGGCCTCCGAAACTGTGATAGGCAGTGAAGAGTGAAATCAAAAATTTACGGCCTTAGAAAGCCTGAAGGCGGTGCTTGGTTTTCGGGGTCCCGTACGCGGCTAGGCTCCCAAAAAGTCCCACACATGTGGTATCCCCGTACTCAGGAGAAGCAACAGAATGTATTTTGGGGTGTAATTTCACATATTCCCATGGCATGTTTGAGCAATATATCATTTAGTGACAACTTTGCGCAAAAAAAATAAAAAAAATAAAACTTGTGTCACAATATAAATTATTCCATGGACTCAACATGACTCTCAGCAAATAGCTTGGGGTGTCTACTTTCCAAAATGGGGTCATTTGGGGGGGTTTTGAACTGTCCTGGCATTTTATGCACAACATCTAGAAGCTTATGTCACACATCACCCACTCTTCTAACCACTTGAAGACAAAGCCCTTTCTGACACTTATTGTTTACATAAAAAAATAATTTTTTTTTGCAAGAAAATTACTTTGAACCCCCAAACATTATATATTTTTTTTAAAGCAAATGCCCTACAGATTAAAATGGTGGGTGTTTCATTTTTTTTTTTCACACAGTATTTGCGCAGCGATTTTTCAAACGCATTTTTTGGGGGAAAAACACACTTTTTTACATTTTAATGCACTAAAACACACTATATTGCCCAAATGTTTGATGAAATAAAAAAGATGATCTTAGGCCGAGTACATGGATACCAAACATGACATGCTTTAAAATTGCGCACAAACGTGCAGTGGCGACAAACTAAATACATTTTTAAAAGCCTTTAAAAGCCTTTACAGGTTACCACTTTAGATTTACAGAGGAGGTCTACTGCTAAACTTACTGCCCTCGATCTGACCTTCGCGGCGATACCTCACATGCATGGTGCAATTGCTGTTTACATTTGACGCCAGACCAACGCTTGCGTTCACCTTAGCGCGAGAGCAGGGGGGACAGGGGTGCTTTTTTTTTTTTTTTTTTTTTTTCTTTATTATTATTATTTTTTTATCTTATTTTTAAACTGTTCCTTTCATTTTTTTTTTTTTTAAATCATTTTTATTGTTATCTCAGGGAATGTAAATATCCCCTATGATAGCAATAGGTAGTGACAGGTACTCTTTTTTGCAAAAATTGGGGTCTATTAGACCCTAGATTTCTCCTCTGCCCTCAAAGCATCTGATCACACCAAGATCGGTGTGATAAAATGCTTTCCCAATTTCCCAATGGCGCTGTTTACATCCGGCGAAATCTACGTCATAAAATGCTCGTAGCTTCCGGTTTCTTAGGTCATAGAGATGTTTGGAGCCACTCTGGTCTCTGATCAGCTCTATGGTCAGCTGGCTGAATCACCGGCTGCATTCTCAGGTTCCCTGTTGAGACAGGAGAGCCAGAGAAAAACACGGAAGATGTTGGGGGGGGGGGGCATTCCCTCCCACTGCTTGTAAAAGCAGTCTAGAGGCTAATTAGCCACTAGGATTGCTTTTACATGAAAGCCGACCGCTGGCTGAAAAGAATGATACCAAGATGATACCTAAACCTGCAGGCATCATTCTGGTATAACCACTCAAAGTCGTGAATGGCATACCTGAAGACAAAAAAATGGTTAACAATAAAGCACAGTAAACGGTAAAGTATAAATAATTACATACCTGAAAAGCAAACGTGATAAAACATAACAACAATAAAACATTGCAGAATAGAATACAGTAAAAAAGAGCAGAACAATAGAGAGAGAATAGAGAGAGAGAGAACAATAAAACGACAACTATTTTTATTTTATATTTTTGTTTGTGTTTTTTTTTTTTTTTTTTTTACACTTTTTTTTGTAACTAACTTTTATAACTGTAACCGGTTCCAGGTTCGGGTCTCTCAAAATGCGATGGCATCTCGGGAGACCCTGTGAAAGTGTGCCTAGTCTGTGCAATGCTGTACCCTACGCTAATACTCAACTAGTGCATGGTAGCGTTCAAAACATTCACCAATGCAAAGACCAGGATTGTCAGGACAGGAGGGACAATAATAGTGGGTGTCACGCCTATATCCGCGCTTGCTGCAGACACAACATCTTTTTTGGGGGGTTCGTTGGGTAGGGGTACTCGGGAGGACATAAAAATGCCTCTCATGCAGCCGACTGCATTTGGTTGGGGATGTGAATGGGGGAAGTACGGGCGCTGCAGAAGCGGTGGGTTCCCAATTAGGATTGGCGAATGCAGCAGGAAGGGCATTATGGGCACGACGGGCCTGTGTTTGTCTTTTTGGCGGCAGTGGGACACTACTTGTGCTTGCCACCTCACCAGCTTGAACTGCACTTATGGGACTCGCCACGTCACCAAGTGTTACTGCAGTGCTGGTTTGACTACGACCGGGGTGTACTAGGCCGCTGGCGCTTGCCAGTTCACCAAAACGCTACAAAAAAAACTGTTAGCGATCACAGGGATCCGGCCTGACTCTGCGAACGCTGCAGTTATGCGTTTAGTGTTTTGTAAGTGACAGTGATCGATCGATACTGCACTTGGGTGGGCTGGGCCGGGCCGGGCGGAGGGGCAAAACGCAGGTGCTAGCAGGTATCTGGGCTGATCCCGCTAACACTGCGTTTTTGGGAACCCTAAACTGCTGGGGACGCTAGTATAGATCAGATCGGATCAGATATTGATCCGATCAGATACTATACCACTAAGGGAGGTGTATGCTGCGTGCGTGGGTGTTAGCGGTACTGGCGCTAATCTGACGCTGCCTGGGGCTGGTGCTTGCCAGTTCACCAAAACGCTACCAAAAAAACTGTTAGCGATCGCAGGGATCAGGCCTGACTCTGCGAACGCTGCAGTTATGCGTTTAGTGTTTTGTAAGTGACAGTGATCGATCGATACTGCACTTGGGTGGGCTGGGCCGGGCGGAGGGGCAAAACGCAGGTGCTAGCAGGTATCTGGGCTGATCCCGCTAACACTGCGTTTTTGGGAACCCTAAACTGCTGGGGACGCTAGTATAGATCTGATCGGATCAGATATTGATCCGTTCAGATACTATACCACTAAGGGAGGTATACGGTGCGTGCGTGGGTGTTAGCGGTACTGGCGCTAACCTGACGCTGCCTGGGGCTGGTGCTTGCCAGTTCACCAAAACGCTACCAAAAAAACTGTTAGCGATCGCAGGGATCAGGCCTGACTCTGCGAACGCTGCAGTTATGCGTTTAGTGTTTTGTAAGTGACAGTGATCGATCGATACTGCACTTGGGTGGGCTGGGCTGGGCTGGGCGGAGGGGCAAAACGCAGGTGCTAGCGGGTATCTGGGCTGATCCCGCTAACACTGCGTTTTCGGGAACCCTAAACTGCTGGGGACGCTAGTATAGATCTGATCGGATCAGATATTGATCCGTTGAGATACTATACCACTAAGGGAGGCGCATGCTGCGTGCGTGGGTGTTCGCGGTACTGGCGCTAATCTGACGCTGCCTGGGGCGACGCATATCACCGCCGGGCGATCAGGGGGCTAAACCTTTATTCGGTAATAAACGGCGGGTGCCCTGACACTATAAAAAATAAACGAACTAACCAGCGTCACCCGTAACAGTTATACGGTGATCAGTGGTGAAAGGGTTAACTAGGGGGCAATCAAGGGGTTAAAACATTTATTAGATAGTATATGGGGGTCCCTGTCGCTATAAAACACTGACGGCGAACCTAAATATTTACGTTCCTAACTAGCGTCACCAGCGACACTAATACAGCGATCAGAAAAATGATCGCTTAGCGACACTGGTGAGGGGGGGTGATCAAGGGGTTAAAACTTTATTAGGGGGGGTTAGGGGGGTATCCTAGACCTAAAGGGGGCCTAACACTAACTGCCCTAACACTAACTGTCACAAACTGACACTATGCAGTAATCAGAAAAAAAAAAAAAATACTGCTAATGTCAGTTTGTGACAGGGGGGGGGGGTGATTGGGGGGGGATCGGGGGGCGATCGGGGGGGATCGGGGGTGTAAGGTATGCCTGGCATGTTCTACTGTGTGTGTGTGTGTGTTGTGCACTCACTTGTCATCTCTCCTCGGCGCTGGAACGGAAACTGCCAGACTGAGGAGAGATGACATCACATCCTCTGCCTGTGTGAAACGACACACAGGCAGAGGAGGATTCCCATTGGCTGGGAGCGATCGCGAGGGGGGGGCCACGATCGGATGGTCTCCCCCTCGCCTCCCGACGCTCCCAGTCAGATGCCGACCGCCGATGGCACCGGGGGGGGGGTCCGATTGGACCCCCCGCCCGCGGGAGGCAGATCACGTATGGGTACGTGATTTTGCCTGCCCGTGCCATTCTGCCGCAGTATATATGCGGTAGGCGGTCGGCAAGTGGTTAACAACAAACCTACAGTCCCTGTCTTGTTTGCACCGCCTGTATACTGCTGTTCAGAGTATATAGGGCCTTGGGGCCCCACGCCTTTCCTTTTTTTAATTTGGGTGCGGGGTTCCCCTTAATGTCCATACAGGACTCAAAGGGCCTGGTAATGGACTGGAGGGTACCCATGCCATTTGTCTCACTGATTTTCATCCATATTGCCAGGACCCGACATTACATTAAAGCCGCAAGCAGTTTTAAATGACTTTATTTCCTTTAAGAACGTCATTTTGTGCAGGGACTGTTCTAAGCACGGGAAACACGCGCCACTTTACAGGCATACTATAGGCACCCCCCAGGTACGATATTTAAAGGAATATTTCACTTTTTTTTTTTTTTACTTTAAGCATCATTAAAATCACTGCTCCTGAAAAAACGGCCGTTTTTAAAAGTTTTTTTTGCATTGATACATGTCTCCTGGGGCAGGACCCGGGTCCCCAAATCCTTTTTAGGACAATACCATGCAAATTAGCCTTTAAAATTAGCACTTTTGATTTCGAACGTTCAAGTCCCATAGACGTCAATGGGGTTCTAACGTTCGTGCAAATTTTCGGTCTGTTCGCAGGTTCTGGTGTGAATCGAACTGGGGGGTGTTCGGCTCATCCCTAATGAAGATCATGGAGACATTGCTGAACTCCATCCTGGGCAATGATCAGGCAAAATGGAAAGCCCCACTAAAGAAAATTTTTGAGATGTGCGTGTGAATTATCTACTGCTGAATCAAAGGGAATATTCAGCAGTTCATCCAAGTAAATTTTATCAATATTGTCATGAAGCTTGGAATACTGAAGTATTTCTCCTTTGATTCTATTTATACAGTGGGGGGATCTTCTGCCCTGTTTTAAGGCTAACCCCCTCCAGACTGCTCCATGGTCTGGAAGGAAGGCATTGTTCTGTGTTTGACTGTTTGTTTATGTACTTGAATTACCCCCTGGGGCTTCTCTGTGTCATTACACAATCAGTCCTCCTATTCAAGCTATCGGACCAATCCCTGTTGACCCTGTTTCAAGTCCTCATTTGCATGGCCAAGAGGACCTAATTGAGGACTAAAGTGTACTTTACAATTGACCATTAGGAAAGTGATTGTTGGGGGCGGGGTGTTCAAACTGCTGTGTATAAAAGTGTGTTATGTGCATCTAATAAAAGCACATAGCTGTAGTTCGATTCCCAGGGCATTAGATGACCGAACCATCAGACGTTGCGATCTGCAATTTGATTCAAAAGCCACAGAGGAGTGTCGGGAGAGTGGAACCGAGCGAGCAGGGGCTCGTTACAAATATGATCAACATAATTATTTTCTTTTAAAGTAAAGAAAGATATTTTAACATTCTACACTCTTGCTGGGTCATTTTACTAGAATTATCATGTGCTAGTTTAAGAGGAATTTTGCGTGCAAAAAGTTGAAGGTTATTAAGGTAAATGTATCTAATTTGGCTATATGACAAAATCCTAGGCCTAAAGAAAGAACCTCAGTTTCAGCCATGGATAATATATGAGAGGATAAGTTGATAAATTTCAATCATGTTTGTTGGTTTATGGAGAGCTAGATATATAGAGTAATATCCCCTTGTTTGGCTTGAATAAGTGGCTGGGGAGTGGCTGAGGTATGCTGTGGTATTTGGTAGAAGAGGAAGCATCCAAAGAGGATACAGAGGAGTCATCAACAGCTGCCTGTTTGGAGGAGCCAAATCATTGGTAATCCTCCTTTGCATCGATGGTGTGGACAATTGATTAGAAAGTGAAAAAGAACCATCACTGGTGTTATCTGTCTCCAAAGAATTTGATTTGGGTAAAGAATCGGAATCAAGTGTACGTCTGTCTTTTCATGACCTGTTCAGAAGATTGGCCTGATGTTGTCTTTTCCAAATTTATTTTAAATTTTTTAATATTTTTTAATAGTATTTCTGTTTATATTTTTAGTACTTCTAGTAGAAGTTTGTGAAGAAGACATAGAAGAATCTGAAAAGAAGTGATAGTTAAAATTATTGTGATTAGATTATTACAGTGCATATCCCCGAGGGTATCTGCTTTTAGGCATCTCCCATCTATGTGTACCTTACACAAAGGCCTGTTTGTCATGTTGGAATTTTTTGTCTTTCTTAATAAGAATTATTTTTATGAAGGGTTTTCAAATCTTCTTTTGTTGAGAAAAAAACATTCCCCTCTGGGTGATCTATGTACATTACAAGGATTTTAACAAACTTAACTACCTTTTGTTATTCTGAAAAAATCCCCGTGTGTTTGTCTGTGTCCATATGGAAAGTTTATCTAATAGGAGTGGTTTCTTAATTATAAATCAGCTGCTGCACTTGCTTGGCTCTAATGAGGAAAAGTGCAGGGTCTGCATCCCTTTAGATGTGATTTCCTATTGGGAGTATCTCACCAAAAATGACATTTTTGTTGCAGTGGATGCCAGAAATCTGACTTGTATCTTAGTACAGACTTCTGCAAAAAATCAGTTAGCCAATCACACAAGCAGGAAATTATGTTTCCGGCGGGTGTTCTGTACACATTATGTGTACAGAACACCTCCAATGTAACCATATTGCATTGCATCTTACAGAAAATTACAGAGCTGCAGATTGAAAAGGAAAGGTCATTTTTAATGGCATTCAATTACAATAAGACTTGAGTTGCAAATTTATATACTATATTATTATTTGCTATTTTTTCCCCAAGAAAGTGGCGTTACCCTTTAACTTAATTCCCATATTTAGAGTGGGAACGAAAAACATTTATAAATGTTTGTACTTTCGGAATTTCAATATCAATCTCATTAATTTGTTTGTAATCAGCTATCAACATCATTATCATGTATTTATAACATTTTGATAAAATATCCTCCCATTTTGAATTAAGATTATTGGATATTTTGGAAATAACAGGAAAGATTTGAATTCTCAGGCTTTTAGGATTATACAGTAGCCTTCCCGGATATATTGTTCAAATGTTTTGAAATGCCAAAGGCAGATTTTTTTTTCAATTATTTTCTCAGACTTAAAAAAGGAAGGACAGGTCAGATTTAGGTTTTAATCTATCACCATATTGTTGTTGATAGCTACACATTAACGTATTCCATTCATTTTGTTTACCAAAATAATATGGAAATAAGAGAAAAAAAAGAGAGCTTGAGATTAAGGACAGTTACAGCAGATCACAATGAAAAAAACATTTCCATATAGGAACTGTGTTTGCCACCAAATGTTAAATATATTCCCAACCAAATTATATGTCTGGGTACCCCATCCCTGATATTATATTTTTTTTTCATGCATCATTCTTTCTTTTTATGCATCATTGTTTTTTGTAAGTGAAATATTACCCATATAGTGATTATTAGTTCTTGCTTTCTTCTTTGTGTATATTACTGGAATTTACAGTATATATATCTATATTCCAGATTTATTGTTCAGCTCCTGATAAAACTCTTTATGAGTTGAGGCTTAATTCCATTGACTATTCATCAATGAAGACAACTTTATATGGTGGAATCCAGAAATGAGATTTACCTTTGATGTATTGCTTGATTGATTGTAACCTTTTATTTTCGATGGTTTTAATATGTATCAAATAAAGAAACATATATTTTTACTATCTTTTTATGGCTCTGGGTGCGTATGCAAAGTCCCATTTCATGTTTCTGTAATTAATATCATACCATGGATGGGGTACCCAGACATATATTTTTGTCCGGAGAGAACAATAGAAGTATATCTATCTCTGGTAGAAGAAAGCACACTTTATGATCGGTGGAGTTCGTCAAATGACCTGTACAGATCATAAGACTGGTCTTACAAGTGATTTAACAAATGATTTACAACTATCTGGTGCATCTATGTTCTAATTTCCTGAAAATAAACTCCATTGAAGTTTATGAGGCAATATATGGTCAATGACTTCATATTATTTAGACTCTACCATACTGTGTTATATTTCTGAAGCAGCAAAAGAGTGTCAGGTACAGATTGGCATGCAGCGGAACATCATGATTCATAAAGGTCACAAAGCTGGACAACATAATTGATGCTGAATTACATTGGTGGGTATGAATACATTTTTGGGGTGTGTTTGTTTTCCTTTGTGAAAGGGTCTGTGGAAATGAGTAATAATGCTATCACATGCTATCACATTATGTACCCTGCACCCATTTCCCTTCAGGGACAGACATTTAGGACTCCCTTGTTCTAAAGGGGCCTTTCAGATTCTGATAAGCCCTCTAGAAACCCCCATATGCCTTCTTAAGACAGGATCAGATATAGGAATAAGGCGTTTGTCATGGAGAAAAGCTTACTTTTAAGAAGGGGGCTTAGCTACCCCCTTTGAAAAGTACCCCCCCCCCCCCCCAATGTTGACAGATATGTGGAAAGGAATATTACAAGAAGGGGGTTATGAACATTCACTTCTCTCATAGATCTTTAGGAATGCTAGGTATACCCAGAGAGTGAAAAGTGTAAAATACAGTAAGCTCATGACTGCAATAATTTGATCAGTCAACTTCCTGCTGTCATTTAAAAGTGATCTGGGAGTTTGATTAGCAATCTGACACTCATATTCTTAAATATAAATATATTAAGCCAGCAGCACTCACTAATATTTGAATACAAAATTTCAAAAAATGTGTGGCACGTCCCTTTAATTCAAAGACTTGCACAAATAAACTTGTAGTGCAAACTTAACAGTGTCAATCATATATGTAGCAATACCTCCGAAGGTATAAACACTTTATTCAAATCAACATGCAATGGCTTAACTTCCTAGATAAACTGTCCCACACACCTAATGCATATACAGAGCCCTGAACATGTGTGTGCGGATCCATATGGCACTATTAGCTTCAGTTCTTTTGAAGAAAAGATAAAACTTTGTGTTTTCAGCTAGCCACTTTCATTGGTGCACTTAAACTCCTGAATAGCAGGGCCAAACAACACAAAAGGCCCAGATTATCAAGTGAAGCAGGCAGGATCTTTCTCAGCAAGGTGTGAGGACAATGATGTCTATATACAGTGTCCCAGAAATAGGTGGCTGTATCCTTTATGCCTGTGGCACTACAAGTGTCAGCACGATGACTACCAGCAATGAAGTCTGTATACAGTGTTCCATTAACTCCTTTTGTGGTGCATTGGGGTTTATTTACTAAAGGCAAATCCACGTTGCACAGCAAGTGCACTTGGAAGTGCAGTCGCTGTAGATCTGAGGGGGACATGCAAGGAAAATATAAAACAGCATTTTTGCTTGTACATAATTGGATGATAAAATCAGCAGAGCTTCCCCTAATTTCAGATCTTCCCCTTAGATCTAAAGCGACTGCACTTCCAAGTGCATTTGTAGTGCAAAGTGGATTTGCCTTTAGTAAATCAACCCCATTGTCTCTGTTTCCTGCAAATGGGCAAAAGCCCCCTCACCAGATCCTGCGGTCATGGCCCAAGCAAAAATCCTGGAACAGGCAGGCTCTCTTGGCAACTAGACTGGTCACCTCACACTGGAATGCTTTACTGTCAGTGCAGGTGCATCTGGATGTGCACCTGGGATCCCCCTCTCTCAGGCTGGATGTCTTGACTGGCGGCGGAGGCCTGAATTGCGTGGTAAAGTCACCTGAGAGACAGCATCCCTCCCTCAGGTCTGATCTCTTTCACCGCCTCATGCTGACTGACCATCTCTTCAGGAATTAAAATGGATTCTTTTAATTTCCTGCCCACAGAGAATGCTGGTCTTAGTAGTTTCTGTCACTTTACAAGGCTATGGGGCGGCTCTGTGCTGGAACTTAATTTTCCAGAGTCCTTTGCAGCTGCTTCCTGCAGCTTGTTAAAGTCCCTCTGATTGGCTCCTTTGACTGCTCCTTTAATTGGCTTTCTTCTTTCTGCCAATAGGGACACAGGGGAGGCTGCAAAGTGAACAGCTCAGTGTGAGTCAGCTCGCATTACATTAGATTCAGTCAGTCAGTGAAACTGGAAAAAGGAGGGGGGAAGAATTCCCCCGCAGACATGACAGGAAGCTCTCTCCCTCTTTCAGGCTGGAAAGCCTGTGTATATCGCAGCGGCCAGCAGCAGAAAATGTCTTCCACGTGTTAGTGTGTCAGTGCTCCACCACCTTCACATGTACTGCTTACCAGAGAGAATAAGATCTCAGTATGTAAGACGTCTAATAGCGCTTAACCTCCCTGGCGGTATGATTATTTCAGATATTTGATGCTGAAAGCGGTACAATTATTTTGCATGAAAATTTGGCGTTTTATATTGTAGGCCTGTAATTCTTAGGAATAACTCACTTAAATCTGTCCTAACAAGAGTCTAGTAGACATCCCGGGTATGATAAAGTTTGAAACACAAAATCATAAATATAATTTAATAAATAACTATAAATAATTATAACAAATAATAATAAAATACTAATAAAAAAAATATTCAATAATGTAATCAAATCAAAAACACTGAAACTTGCTCAGTTGCAGAATTGTTGCTGTCATTACTTTCAGTGTTTGATGATGTATTTCCCCACAAATCACTATCGCTCAATTCTGCAAGTGATTCTACTTTATTATCGCTGTTTTTTAGCTGGTCTAAAACTGCTTTTGATGTAAAAGGAAGGTTTTTGCTGCTATGGACAATTTCCAGTTTCCAGGCAGAAAGAACAGTATTTATAATATAAAACTGCATGTAGGGGACTGGACAAACCACTAGGGACAAAAGGGAGGTGAAATAAATTGATACTGTAATGTAATCTGTAAGATTACAGTGTACTGTATGTATTGTGTGTTTTACTTTTTGAATTTGTCGCCGTTCTCCATCCCTGTGCGTCGCAATGCTCGCAGGGAACAGAGTCCGGCGCTGTGATGAATCGAGCGGAGGACGGCTCGCACACAGAGTGGGGAGGACATTGCAGGATCCTGGGGACAAGGTAAGTTTGCTGTACCTGGATCCTGCGATGCAATCCCGAGTGTGGCTCGGGGTTACAGCTTTTGGTGCTGAAAATCCACCCCGAGCCACACTCGGGAATACCGTCAGGGAGGTTAATGCATCAGGGTATGATTGTAAGGGGTAAATCCGCGCAGTGGTTGAGATCTTATCTGGAGAATAGGGCTGCTGCTCCTACATATACAGATCCACCTAAGTGGAGTGTATTAAAATTGATGTGAAAAACCGGAGTAGGTATGGCGCTGCCCCTATGGGGAAAAAAGAGAAAAAGAGAGAAAAAGCTATTTTCTTTTTGTTGGTGGTCCTTATATGTTCCGTGAATTAATTAGTGATATTGCTGAACCTCTTAAAAAGTGATAAGAATTCTTATGTGTCTAAAAAAAAAAATGTTGATCTCATTTGTTGTGTATGTGATTTAGTTTCATACTGTTGTGTGGTCTCTTTGTACTGTGAGAGAGAGACCCAATATAAAGTGCATCAGTCCTCGAGTGCAAACTAAAATATAAACTATACAAAATGTTATAGACAGAAATTCTATAAACCAAATAAAATAAAATGCCAGCATGCAATATTGTGCATCAAAAAGTGCTAGAAGTGACTTGTGCTAGGTTATACAATAAAGTGACATATGTATATTAACCAGTTTTCATTGGATAAGAAAATTTCCATTAATTTAAAACAAGTTCTTTTTGGGAAAAGCTTTGAGGGGAACCCCACTCTGGGAAACAAATTGAAGAGGGAAGCTTCTTGTCCAGGTGTTTGCTGGTTAGTGATGACTCTGTGGCGTGTTCTTATTTCATTTGCACTCACCAGATAAACTTCACCCTACAGGGGTGCAGGCAGTCACAATATTTGCAACTGTGTAGCATCCCTGGATGTTCCCGATCCATGCTTTGTATGTTGTACCGTTTACATGTGAAAGGAAGGAGGAATGCCCATAGTGTAAACTGCATAAAGAGCTTTATTGTATCTAATAAATAGTTGTACTCACATTTACAAGATAAAAATCAGGCATAAGAAAGAGCGTGTTGTCAGCTTGTCTGGAGGTGCTACAAGACGTCCATAAGTCCCGCCCATACCATCAGGGTATGACACTAGTATCTCAGATGAATCCCTCTCACTGAAGAAATCCAGTACCATTAGGTCACATAACAGTCAACATTAGGGGAACAAAAGGAACTCCATAGTGTAGTATTCACTAACAACATTTATTAAAGCAGAACTAAACCCTCCTATCCTTTTCGGCCAAGGAAGCTGCCATCTTAGCCTCTTTTTGGTAGGCAACTGCCATGCTGCTGCACATGTGATCAGTTATGATTCCAGCCATTTGATGGTTTGACAGTTTGGTTTAGAGCACTAGCAAATGTGACAGTTAGCATTCTTTGCATGCCGGGAATGCAACAAGTTTTTGCAATCGTTAAATCAATGGGTTTAGGTTAGCTCCACTCAGACGATTGGGCACAATAACGTCACAGCTAAAGCTCTGCCCGACATGTTTTGTCACAACGGGCATCATCCAGAGGCACAGGAGTAGTGGTTGGCAGATATACTGAGCTCTAAATAGGCATCAAAGCATTATACAAGATGGTGCCCCTTTTTATAAATTACTTCAAGTGCATTAATAAATTAGATTCACAAGGCTCCTATAATGCTTATATCAATAAAAAAAATGATTTCCAGGAAATTATATTAAATAAAATTATAAAGGTTTACTCAATCATATACAGAGAATGGAGCCATCTAGTGACCAAAAAGTATGTTCCAAAGAACCAATTGAAAACAACAAATAATCACATAAACTAGAGACATACATAAATAAAACCTGCTACTGTGTGGCTTAAACTCATGTGTAAAATAAAAAAAAATAAAAAAAGTATTAATAATAGAAACATCACCCATGAGTCACCATAATTATCGGAGTGAGAGCAATAATTTTAGTGCCATCATTTATAGTTTACTTCTAAGCTGTTAAGACATTTTAAGTGTCACCTATTGAAAATTTGGGGTGCCATAATTTTTTGCCATTTTCAGGCTTACACAGTTTTGAGGTATTACACATATAGTATCTATTACTCTACACTGCTTCATCTTTTCCAAAAAAAAACAAGGATTAAATTGTGGTCGTGTGTAATAAAATGAATTCCAGTGAATATTTTTGCTAAAATATAGATTTCATAAACAATTGCGCTATATTATTTTTTATTCTACAATGCCTCTGCTTTTAGAATACTAACTACTAAGTTGTCTATGAATTGGGACTTTAAGAGCAAGTAGACTTCCAAAAGTATATCATAAGACACGTATTTTATTAATTTACGGTACATCATGAAAGCACCACATAAAATCATATCGTTTCTGGCATATTATACATCATACACAATTCCTTGTACAATCTTCAGCATACCCATGTTGTCTTGAAGGGGATTATAAATAGGACTCAGTGTGCATGATGTATGATGACATTCCTAATAGTTAAGGGTATATGGTATCTATAATGAAATCATAAACCATTTATAATGTAATTTAAAAAATATTTATACACTTCATCAACAAAATATCAGCCCAAATTAATTTAAAGTTACAATTACACTGGTAGGACTACAAGTGCACATAAAGAAGCTGTAACAGTATAATCACAAGCATAATCACCAGCAAGTTCAGGGGAAGTAATGGTTGCATATGTGGTAATAGTAGGCTTGTTGGTATCCCTAGTATTTTCAAGAAAATAAAAATAAAAAATTCTGACTACAGTATATAATTCAGTTTTGATTTGAGATTTTGTCGATCTGTAGACATAAGTGTCAGGATGTGTCACCAGAACTTGGTAGAAGCCACCATATGGATGCAATGGAAAGGATATAGTATCATAAATCCATCTGAAAGTGGATATAGTATAGAGAGGTAGTGGATACCTCTGCGGCAATAAACTGCCCCAAGTTGGGCATGCAGGTGTAATATGCAATTATAAGTCAAACATTAAACAGTAAAGGAGCTAAAAGAAAAAACAAAAGAACCATTGGAACTCAACATAGTTGCTTAGAAGTAATGACATACATAAGGTGTGTGTGTTCCTCTGTCTCTAGCCTCTTTTCATCAAATGTGTAGATCAGTCTGTCAACTGTGTCCTGGAACAGGAAGTGCCCTTCTTTTATTCAAAGTAAAAAGACACTCTATGAGAAAAGAGGTAGCTGCATATCCCGAGTGATGCTAAAGAAAAAAAGGAATTGTCCCCAGTGGGGGGTTTTCTAGGCAGCAAAAACGGGTTAAAAAAAAATGCTATAAAAGAATGTAAATAATGTAAATTGTTTTTATTATAACAAGGTATCAAAAAATAAATAAATAAATGTTGGACATATGAGGTCAGAGCATGAGCTGTGATCTAGTATAAAAACAGTAATGACATCGGCAACATAACAATACACATAATGCACAATGCTCAAGTATAAGATGGCCGTGATTCCTGTATATGAATACTGATGCATTTCGACCCCACCGGCTCTTCTTCAGAGGATTTTTTTGAGCTGCAGAAATGTTAACATGTATTGAAATTCATAATTGCGATCAGAAGATACAAAGAGAAAAAAGAAAGAATAACAATAATAAACATTATAATATGTAGTTACCGATCACATTATATTGAGCAATGTTTTTTAGAACCTCGAAAGGAAAGCCCCTCAGCTTGAACCGAGAATTCCCGGGTGGCCCACGCAGTCGCAGGATGAAGCCAACTATCCGTGCATGTCTTACGAGGAGTCACACTGCAGGCAATCCCAAAAACCCAGGGAGGAGACAACAGGGGTAGATGAGCCGTGCCTGCAGTAGGGATATTGTACTTTCAATATTCAATATTGAATGATATAAAACAATAAAAAGGGTAAAAAAAGGAAATAAAAAAGGAAGGCGGCTAAAGGGTATAAGTATGTATATAAATATTTGGTTTGAATATCTGTGATACATTGGGGGTCATTTACTATAGCGCCAAAAAATTCTCCTGCAGTACCAAAAAATAACTCTCAAAAAGAGTCCAGAAGGACTTCAACTCTCAGAAAGTCAGCACTAATTCAAATGTAAAGCAGTGCTATTAGATCACAGATCACATATTCTGGAATAGTGGAAGTCAATGGGGCTCAAACCTCCAAAATCCAAAGTTCTCACTGAAGGCTTATATGCAAGTTCTTTGCCATAAAAAGAGTTTGGAGACCCGGGGCCTGCCCCAGGGGACATGGATCAATGCCAATTTTTTTTTTAAAAACGGACGTTTTTTCGAGAGCAGTGATTTTAATAATGCTTTGAGTGAAACAATAAAAGTGTGATATTCCTTTAAATTTCATACCTGGGGGGTGTCTATAGTATGCCTGTAAAGGGGCGCATTTTTACTGTGTTTAGAACAGTCTGACAGCAAAATGACATTTCAAAGGAAAAAAAGTCATTTAAAACTACTCGCGGCTATTAATGAATTGCTGGTCCGACAATACACATAAAAGTTAATTAAAAAAAGCCTTGGGAATTCCCCACAGGGGAACCCCGAACCAAAATTTTAAAAAAAATGATGTGGGGGTCCCCCTAAATTCCATACCAGGCCCTTCAGGTCTTGTATGGATATTAAGGGGAACCCCGGACAAATTTTTTTAAAAAAATGGCGTGGGGTCCCCCTCAAAATCTATACCAGACCCTTCAGGTCTGGTATGGATTTTAAGGGGAACCCCGCACCAAAATTTAAAAAAAAAATGGCGTGGGTTTCCCCCAAAAATCCATACCAGACCCTAATCCGAGCACGCAACCTGGCAGGCTGCAAAAAAGAGGGGGGACGAGAGAGTGCCCCCCCCCCCTGAACCGTACCAGGCCACATGCCCTCAACATTGGGAGAGTGCTTTGGGGTAGCCCCCAAAACACCTTGTCCCATGTTGATGGGGACAAGGGCTTCATCCCCACAACCCTTGCCTGGTGGTTGTGGGGGTCTGCGGGCAGGGGGCTTAACATAATCTGGAAGCCCCCTTTAACAAGGGGACCCCCAGATCCCGGCCCTCCCCCTGTGTGAAATTGTAAGGGTACCCCTACCATTTCACAAAAAAAGTGTCAAAAATGATAAAAATGACAAGAAACATTTTTTGACAATTCCTTTATTTAAAGTCTTCTTCTTTCCATCTTCTTTGGGTCTTCTTTCTTCAGCGGGAGCCTCCCTCAATGCCATCATGGATGCAGAGCAGCCCGGAGAAGAAGATGAAGAGAAGAAGACGCCGCGGAGGAGATGCCAGATGAGAACACCGGAGGAAGAACCAGAAGAACCAGAAGAACCAGAAGAAGAAGAAGATGGAGGAAGAAACTGAAGGAAGATAGAAGATAGAAGAAAGAAGATAGAAGAAAGAAGAAGAATTTAAATAAAGGAATTGTCAAAAACTGTCTCTTGTCATTTTTAACATTTTTGACAGTTTTTTTGTGAAATGGTAGGGGCACAAACCCTTACCATTTTACACAGGGGGGAGGGCCAGGATCTGGGGGTCCCCTTGTTGAAGGGGGCTTCCAGATTCCGAGAAGCCCCCCACCCACAGACCCCCACAACCACCGGGCAAGGGTTGTGGGGATGAGGCCCTTGTCCCCATCAACATGGGGACAAGGTGTTTTGAGGGGCTACCCCAAAGCACCCTCCCAATGTTGAGGGCATGTGGCCTGGTACAGTTCAGGAGGGGGTCCAGACCTGAGGGGTCTGGTATAGATTTTGAGGGGGACCTCTCGCCATTTAAAAAAAAAAATTGGCCAGGGTTGCCCTTAATATCTATACCAGACCTGAAGGGCCTGGTATGGAATTTAGGGGGACCCCCCACGCCAATTTTTAAAAACAAAATTTGGTTCGGGGTTCCCATGTGGGGAATTCCCATGCCGTTTTTATCAATGAACTTTTATGTGTATTGTCGGACCGGCAATTCATTATTAGCCGCGAGTAGTTTTAAATGACTTTTTTCCTTTGAAATGTCATTTTGCTGTCAGACTGTTCTAAACAGTATGCGCCCCTTTACAGGCATACTATGGACACCCCCCAGGTACGAAATTTAAAGGAATATTACACTTTTATTGTTTCACTTTAAGCATTATTAAAATCACTGCTCCGAAAAAACAGCCATTTTTAAAACTTTTTTGCATTGATTCATGTCCCCTGGGTCAGGACCCAGGTCCCCAAACACTTTTTATGACAATAACTTGCATATTAACTTTTAAAATTAGCAATTTTGATTATTCATGTTCGTGTCCCATAGACTTTAACCACTTGCCTACAAGGCCAATTCTGACATTTCTCTCCTACATGTAAAAATCATAATTTTTTGGCTAGAAAATTACATAGAACCCCAAACATAATATATGTTTTTTTAGCAGAGACCCTAGAGAATATAATGGCGGTCATTGCAACTTTTTATCTAGCACGGTATTTGCGCAGCAATTTTTCGAATGCGTTTTTTTAGGAAAAAAAACAGTTTTGGACTTTAAAAAAAAAAACAAGAAAGTTAGCCCAATGTTTTTACATAATGTGAAAGATGAAGTTACGCCGAGTAAATAGATACCCAACATGTCATGCTTCAAAATTGCACATGCTCGTGGAATGGCGCCAAACTTCGCTATTTAAAAATCCCCTTAGGCGACGCTTTAAAATTTTTTACTGGTTACACGTTTTAAGTTACAGAGGAGGTCCAGGACCAAAATTATTGCTCTCGTTCTAACATTCGTGGCGACACCTCACATGTGTGGTTTGAACACCATTTTCATATGTGGGTGGGACTTATGTATGCGTTTGCTTCTGCATGCGAGCTCACAGGGACAGGGGCGCTTTAAAACTTATTTATTTTTTTATTGTTCATTTTACATTTTTTATTTTAGCTTGACACTTATTTTTCACAAAAAAACTTTTTTGATCACGTTTGTTTCTATTACAAGGAATGTAAACATCCTTTGTAATAGGGATAAGCATGACAGGTGCTCTTTACAGTGAGATGTGGGGTCAATAAGACCCCACATCTCACCTCTAGGCTTAGCGGCCTGAAATCCCCCCCCCAAAAAAAAAGATCTCCGCTTCCCAGCCGAAGCGGCGCCGTTTTTTTTAATACAGAGGCCGGGCATGACGTCATAACATCACGCCTGGCCTCCGAACGATCATAGAGACTCCGGCAACCATCTCGTCCAGCAGAAATCTCTATGCTAAACATCCAGGGCTGGCGGATCCTGTGACCGACTCACCGATCGGTGAGTCGGTACAAGCACCGGAGGGTGGCGGGAAGGGGGGATGTCCCCTCTCGCCTCCCGTAAGAATGATCAAGTGGTGGAACAGCCACTATGATCATTCTTATGGTGTGCAGATTTGCTGGCTCTGAAAGGAGATATCTGGATGATGTCTGTAGCTACAGGCATCACTCAGATATCCCCGCTCAAAGCCGAGGACGTCATTTTGCATACGGCGGGTGGGAAGCGGTTTTAATGATGTTTGCACAAATTTTTTGTCTGTTCGCATATTCAGCTGCGAACCGAACAGGGGGGATGTTCGGCCCATCCCTAGTTATCATTGAGAATCATGGGGTACAACTTGTCAAGCAACTCGGAGGTCCAAAGTCGCCCAACTGTGAAACAAGTCATATATATTTTAATAGAAAGGAGCTCTCATTTATTCTTGCATTTACATCAGCAGAACAAATGCAGGAAGTGATGTGTGCACATGGGCCAGAAGCAAATGTGTGGGGATGCCAAACAAATCAATGAACCCCACCCACACCAAATCTTACTACCACATCCACCCCCGCATTGATTAAGCACAAGTACATATCATACCCTTATCCGGAAAATGAGCCGCACCTCCTCTTTGCTAAAGAGGGACCTCGCCATGTCCAATTGATGGAGATCTTGACCAGCACAGGGACTTCCGGGTGATTACAATGACTTATTTCTGGGTCAGAAGGCGAAACCACACTCTTTTGATCGCTGCTGCAAATATTTGATCGCAACCACTATTAGAATTGTATTATTTGTGTTTATTTGCAGATATGCAAATTTGTATTTCTACTTATGATATTTAAAGGCATTCGATAAGAAATGGTGACCCTGGGTTAGCAGCGGGAGGAAATTGTGCAGCTTTCATTCCCGCATGTCAGTCCCGACTGCAGGGGGAATTTCAGAGACATCTGTGCAGGTTTCTGCACTGATATCAATACAAATTGCACCCCAAAATTGCACCAATTAAAACAGTGCAATTTTCACCAATTTGACATGTCAAATCGCACCAATGTGAACTAAAGCTGACACATACAACTCTGCCTATCCACCATCTGAATTCATTACCTGCAATTCTCCACAGCTGTTTATATATAAAGATTCCACCTTTATCATTAACTTGCAGGTGTGCAGAAGCCTAGGTTTTCATTGGAGCGATTTGTCATGCAATTTGAGAGATCAAATCACATGACTATTGGCAGCAATGGCACTGTTCCAATCGATGCAACATTTTTTTTGTGGCACCGCACCAATTTGCTAAAGTAGTTCCTGCACTACTTTTGCTGATTTCAGGTGCGACTTCAATAGACATTTGTGTATGAAGCCACACGGATGTCTATCAAGTAGCACCTGAAATCACGCTGACCTTGCTACTTTGAAATCGTGCTACTTCAAGTGAAGTAGCGCGATTTCAAAGTAGCATCAATGTGAACTAGAGCAAAGAGATTAGTTTTTTGGTGCACAAATACATATTTAAATAAAATATAAGAGATATTGCACATTCCCAAAACCACCACCCACAAAAACTAAAGAGAAAGAAAAGTAGAAGAAAAAAAAAAACACCACACCAAAGCTCAATAATGTACTTTTATTTTACCAGCAGAACAACACAAAAAAAATTTACATTCATTTACTAGCTTCAAAAAAATTTGAACAGGATATATGGTGCTACATTTATCAATGGGATTTTAAGGGCCCTGCTCATAGGAGCTTACAATCTAAAATTTGACAAAACCTTAGAGTGGACACAGCTTTAATTTCAGTGTATAACGGGCAACACATCACATTTTTATCTGCAAGATTATAGAAACATACTCAACAGTCATTCTTACAAAGCATTCTAACATAATATTAAAAGACTTATTTGAAACACCCACCACCAGCCCACATTCCACACATACATACATTGGTGACCATGTTCTGCTGGAAGCTGCATTTCGGTGTACACAATTAAACAAGATAAAAAAGAGTAGGTCAGCAGATGCTTCCAAACAATGTTTGCATGATCAGACAGGAACAATACATGCACAACATTGACAGCATGGCCACATAAACCCACTTTTGATTGAAAAAATGCACAAGAATTTCATCATTCTCTCAATATAATTCCTTCTCCCCCACAAATCACAGCAAAAAACCTGACCTTCTCAGGTCAAATGAACCCCCTTGCTGCAGGTCTTTATATAAGAGAGGTTTTATTGTTAGCACACTGACACACCCAATAGAAGTACACGCCCACCAGTATCTTTCAATCTGTCTCTTCATATTGTCTAAAGCGATTGCACCTGATGAGCAGGAACACATAATAGTATTGTGTTAGGCCTTGGCTATGTGCATCAAATCTACAACTACAGGACAAAGATTAAAGTCCATTTGCATCCACATAAACAAAGCAACAGTTTTCTAAGCATATGTACCCGTGCAGTGTAAACCCTAAAATTTGAAATATCCAAGTCCCTGGGCATGATTAGTGCTAATAAACAATAACATCAGTCCCTGGCTGCAATGAGCTTCCAATCTAAAGTCCAAAATTAACTTTCTTACATTAGAACCTATTTCGACAGGAGACAAATAGGATGCCAGCATGTCTTTGGATTGTGGTGAGAAACCCACACAGGGAGAACATATAACCTTCAACACAAGGATTAGCATGTTGGAGAATTGAACCAACATCCCAGGTGCTGCTAGACATAACTGCTACCCACTTAGCCACCAGGCAGCCCCACACATGCTCTCTGCATCTCTGTGGTGTGAACCAGCCCTAAGTCCATAGCCATGCTCAGTGTCACAAGCAATATACAATATATTGGCCTAAGTATTGGGACACCTGCCTTTAAACGCACATGAACTATAATGGCATCCCAGTATTCTTATTGGGTTCAAAACTCATTTGGCCCACCCTTTGCAGCTATAACAGCTTCAGCTCTTCTTGTCCACAAGGTTTAGGATTGTGTCTATGGGAATGTTTAACCATTCTTCCAAGTGCATTTGTGAAATCAGGCACTGATGTTGGATGAAAAGGCCTGACCTACAGTCTCCTCTCTAATTCATCCCCAAGGTGTCTGTTGTGTTGAGGTCAGGACTCTGTCCAGGCCAGTCAAGTTCCTCCACCCCAAACTCCCTCATCCATGTCTTTATGAACCTTGCTTTGTGCACTGATCCAAATGATTTGGTGGAGGGGGGATTATGATGTGGGGCTGTTTTTCAGGGGTTTGGCTTGGCCTCTTAGTTCCAGTTAAGGGAACTCTTAAGGCGTCAGCATACCAAGACATTTTGGACAATTTCATGCTCCCAACTTTGTGGGAACAGTTTGGGGAAAGCCCCTTCCTGTTCCAACATGACTGCACACCAGTGCACAAAGCAAGGTCCATAAAGACATGGATGAGCAAGTATGGGGTGGAGAAACTTGACATGCCTGCACAGAGTCCTGGACTCCACCCGATAGAACACCCTTTGGCTGAATTAGAGTAGAGACTGCAAGCCAAACCTTCTCATCCAACATTAGTGCCTGGCCTCACAAATGCTCTTCTGGAAGAATGATCAATCATTCCCATAGGCACACTAAACCTTGTGGACAGCCTTCCCAGGAGCTGTTCTAGCTGCAAAGGGTGGGCGAAATCAAATTGTAACCCTACGGACTAAGACTGGGCTTCCATTAAAGTTCATGTGTGTGTAAAGGCAGGTGTCCCAATATTTTTGGCTAAATAGTGTATCTGGAAAAGACTTACAATAGTGGTGGAACCCTCCTACACATAAATACTACAATTAGACATAGTTATAAGACCTGGGAGATGAGACAACTTCTCTACATGAAGCAACATGGTTGGAATTTGAACCCACACACTCAGGGATGCTAAGCAGAAGTTCTAACCTCTAAGCCACAGAGCTGCCACATGTAAAAACCTCCTAGACATAAATACACATAAAAACACATAAATGCTGCATTTCTTTGGACATACAAGTGATGGAATTACATTACTCAGTAGTTATTCTTCTTGATTTATTCTGTGATATTTGGTTTTTTTTGTGGGTGAGAGTACCATCAAATTTTTGGGAATTACATTTTGCTTTCTGATGTTGGTACACATATCACATTTTTTGGGCTCAAATTATGAATATTTGGAAATAATAAAAAGCACAAAAAATTGTGATTCATTTTAAATTTGCATCAGCAATGGTATTGTTTGTGGGTTATAAAGACACCTGTGTGAGTTTGGGTAAAGATTGTTGTGAGATTGAGAGTAACAAGTGAAAGTGACAGAGAAAAATATATTTTACCAAAACATCAAAACATTCCACATTCTAGTATTCTTAAAATCAAAATATTTTAGGTAGAAGCAACAATGTTGCAAAGGAAAATTTATTTCACAGAAAGATACATTTCATCTCAACATTAAAAGTTTTTTTTTTGTGAAAGTTAGAATTGTTCCATTATAATCAATGGCTGAAACTTGATTTGGACTAAAATAGAGCAGATTTTCATTAAAAAAAATGCTCTCTAATTAGCTCTCATTTTGGTATTTACTATAGCGCCAGCTAAAAAAGACACTTGAGTTAAAATGAGAGTTATTTTCAGGTCTGAGCATGCTCAGTTGTGTTGGCACCTAGTTGTCCAAAACGGGGAATTTTTCACTTCTCACACTTTTAAAGATATTTCAGTGTAGAAATCACTTTTTCACACAGTTTAAAAGTAGATTATCTTTAAACAATATAATGCATATTTCACTACCATTTAGGCAATTATATCATGCTCTAAACATTATTTCCATGTGCACTACTCCAGGTTTTAGCTGAGTAAGGGTTTGGGTGCTATTTGGTTTCAGGGAACTATAGTAAATTCGATTTTGGGAGTATTTTCTCACCAGCGCTATAGTGAACACAGTTTTAGCGATAATTAGCGCTAATTA
The DNA here is from genome assembly GCA_037952925.1 of Lithobates clamitans. NCBI lineage: Eukaryota > Metazoa > Chordata > Amphibia > Anura > Ranidae > Lithobates > Lithobates clamitans. The sequence continues at coordinate 930,119 of JBBGZY010001913.1, read as the reverse complement.
CTGCGAATTAGCGCTAATTAGCGCTATTAGTGCTAATTAGCACTAATTCTTGGTAATTAGTGCTAATTAGTGCCACAGCTCTATAGTAAATGACCCCCTGTAGCTCTTAGTGCAAAGGTATGCTTTAGATGTGAGGTTCAATGATGGTAAGAAAAGTGATATAAGTTACATAACAAAATCAAAAAGAAAAAACTTAAAAATATTCCTTTTAAAAGTTCAACAGTGGTTTAGGTCCAAGGAAAATTTTAAAAGGAAAAAGTTCCAGGTGTCATAGAAAATAGACTATATGTGTAGCATAATAAATGTATTCAAACAGATCCCGTCTTGTGTGAATAAGGACTGAGATCTGTAACGGCTGAGGAGCTGATCATTGCGGGGAAGGATATCCCAGGTGTTTCTAATTCTTACCTTTGGTAAGCATATGTACAAAAGGGGCTGATCACGTGGTGATTCGGTGAAGTTGTAGCATCCTGTGAATAGTGCACTCCATTTGAATTGGAAGCTGTTCTCCTTAACCGCTGTCACTTGCATGCATGGGACTCATCACAGAAGGATCTGTTTTAATACATGTATTATGCTATACATATACATTTCTTACCATCATTGAACCTCACATCTGAAGCAAGAGTTACAGTGTGGATTATGACTAAAAGGTTAATAGATGGTTTTAGCACTTTATGAGATATCATATTTACGAATGACCATTTATATTAAGCGCTGTTAATACTTACTTCTTCTAAGAAAGTATACATTTATTGCATTATTGTTTGAGTTTATAACAGCAGCTAGAAGTACGCAAACTTACTTTTCTTCCATTTTTGAGCGCTAGGATCAGAGTCTTCTATCAGCTCTGATATTCTGTTTACTGCTTTTATTATAAAGCCGTAATACTGATGATATGGAATCAGATTCATCTACTGCATCTGTTTTGTCCCAGACCTTACAGGTTTCATGTAAATCACATTGGATACACCCTCCCTCTCATAAAAAAATCTAAATTTGGTGATGGGAACTAGTCACTTGGTGATAATGGTAAGAGATGAATGATAAGTCACACTCAACCCAGTCCAGCCAACACACAAGGTGGTCCTGTTCACGGTGGTGTTGGAGCCCCTATGGTGACAGGCTCCTCTTATTTTGGTGGTGGTATGGGGCATGGACAGATTAATACAAATTTCACAACCCCAAGTTCAGTGTCTGACTCACAGGCACCGATTGTAGGTGCCTCAGTGGCACAGACTGATGTACCCAAAAAAAGGTGGGTAAAGAAAGTCTGTGTAATTTTGTGGTCAGACTGACTCCACAAACATGAATTTCTGTCATAAATCTTTCATCTCATATGTTATCACAAGCTGAAGAACAGGCACTCAGCTTGGGAATTATTTTCTGTCTGAACCAAGAACTAGATCACTGAAATATAAATAACATAATTCGTGATGGCATCCTAGATGTGAAAATAAAATAGTGTAGCTTCCCCTTTTAAAAGTGAAATAATCATTACTAAATATATATTGACAACAAATGAAGGTGTTGGCACTTACAATAATCATACATATAGAGAACAAGTAATGTTTACACATGCCATAGATATTATACATTGAGTGTCAAAAATGGTTAATAAATACAAACCAAAGAGTCCAATGTGACAAAGCCCAACACCAAATACATAACTTTTAAAACATGAAAAAAGTGCTTCCAAATAGATGTGTCTTCAAAAGCTTCACCATGAGTGCTCATGAGGTAATTGAGAACTTACCAGAGGTGTTTGACCTCTTTTTACAGCAGGTCAAAATGCGCTTTGGAAAAAAACAGAAAGAATCCTGGGTTTGCACCACTCCACTCTAAAACTCCCTCCAGATAAGGCTGGATATACAGGAACAGACTCCACCAGAGACACAAAGAAGGGCTTTATGGTGTAGTATGTTTTGATAAAAGTTTAAAAATAAGTATATGAAAGTTGCACTCACATGTAATTGTGCCTGTCTTGGCACTAGGTGTTTACAGCATGTGGGGATATAGCATGCCAAGCTCATGCCCGTGTGCAATCCATGCCTCTCTCTGGATAGTAGGCTTGGGTGAGTAACACATACGGGACCCAGAAGTGACGAATTCCTGCTCCGACGTGCGTTTCACTATACTTGGCATCTTGAGGAAGTGATGACACGCCATTTCTGGTTTGCATTTATAATGGGATAAGGGATGTAATTGGTTGGGCTCCTCCAAAATGGAGAAATAAGACAATCTTTGGAGATCTACCTCATCCATAAGCATATCTATCCGCCCATACTGAATACATCCTTCAATATATATATAATCACATTCATTATACATGAATATCCATAAAATTAAGTGGCATTTAATAAAAAACATAATGCTAAAAACAACCAAAGTGGGGGCGTGTCCAAGATGGCAGAGGGAGAAGACGTGTTTGTCTGAGCTCCCAGGGACCGGAAATTAAATCCTCCTTTACTGGGTGCAGAACCCCAAAAAATTGATTCTACCGAGTCGCTCCTAGCAGGGGGACCATTCTGGAGCACTTGGGGGAAAAAATCGGCCGGTCGAATCCCGGGAAAAGTTGCCGTGGCTGGACATCGCGGACTAGGCCGAAGCCACGGACTCGCCTGAAAATCCTGCCCGCGGCCTCACAGGGCCAGCGCGGTACCCGTTCGGATGCAGAGAGGGGGGTTCCGGTGGGCTCTCTCTTTCCTCTCCACTCCTGATACCCTCCCCAGGGTATGCAAAGGAGGAAGAGAGAGTCCCGCTCCCAGAAAAAGGCCTCCAGGCCCGACATTGCTGACAAGGCTGCAGCCTGGGCCTCGCCTAACACTCCTGCAAAGATGGAGAACCAGGCCGAAGACCCTGACAAGATGCCTGCCACGGCAGCTGATTTCAAGGCAGTTTTACAGGCTATAACTACCCTGACCAGTAAAGTGGACCATATCCAAGCAAACGTGGAGTTCATTAGGAAAGACTTTGATGCCTTTCGTGGTAGAATGACTGAGGTAGAGCAAAGTGTCTCTTAAGCAGAGGATACGGTACGTGACCACGGGACCGACATCCATGCACTTAAAGCCAGGGTGAAGATGCTTGAATCCCATGCAGAAGATGCAGAGAATCGCAATAGGAAACATAATTTGAGCATTCTGGGACTCCCTGAGGGGAGCGGAGGGCACGAATCCTACAGCCTTCGCTGAACGCCTATTGAAACAGCTACTCCTTACAGCACGTTTTTCTCCATTCTTTATGGTAGAGAGGGCCCATCGCATACCCACTACCAGAGGACCCCAAGGAGCACCACCCCGAACCTTTATCTTCAAACGCCTTCATTTTCGGGACAGAGATATTGTGATGAGGGAGGCTAGGGCCCAAGGCGAACTCCGCTTTGAAAACGCTAAGCTCTTAATCCTTCGGAACTATTCGCTGGAAACCCAGAAGCAACGAAAATCCTTTGATGCCGTCAGAGTGAGGCTCCGTTCTCACCATATCAAGTACAGCATGCTGTCCCCAGAGGAGGCATCAGGCTGGATCAACACACTCCCGCCCAAATAAGTGACCCACTTGATTGCCCGATTGAGCGGGGCATTGTCATCTGCTGTTTTTTCCTGCAATGTGCCTTTTCCTACACATGGGCCTGGGTCTCCCTACTGGAACCTTACTCCCTCCACATGTTGTGGTTTTACACTTCGTAGCCTCGGAGGTCACTCAGCTGGATCTCGGAGCGTCCTCAAACCCTCATTATTGCAGAGATGGCTCCAGGTCTGTATCTTACTTCTCCCCTCCTTCCCCTCCTTTATGAATCCTGGGCCCAGGCCCCCCCTTTGGAATATAACAGCATATACTCAGTTACCATTATCCCTATGGTTGGACATCTAACCCATGAGTGCCAGAACCACCTGTGGCCTTAAAGACGTGCCTCTCTTATACACTGGCCCAAATAGGACCTCTCAACCCAGATCATCCACTGAGTGCTTTGTCACAGACCTAGCCAGAACAGAGGCTGTTGGAGAGGACTGTATGCAAGCCTGTTGCCTTTTGATTATGGGCCCTGGATTTTCAATATATTCACTCTGTTGGGACACATCCTGTGAGGAGATGCTGGTGTCATCAACCTGTGTTTATGTTAATTGAATGAGCTGATGACATTGTCCTCTATACAATGTAGGAGACGGGACGACTGCTATTGTGTTGATATAACTGTGTGAAGCTCGGTGACCACAAGTCTGGGCGAAAGGTCATGTCTCAGTCACCTAGGCTGTATAAAGGATTAGATAATTAGCTCATGTTAATTAGGTTATGTTTGTATTGTTAGAGTAATCTTCTCCTGTGTATATAAGACTGTATTCTGGTTCTGAATAAAGTTAGTTCTTGGTAGCAACTAACAAGTGTTGCCTTGTTTGTGCTCAGAGAGGTTGGGATATCTGTATACAGACTGGGAGGAAGTGGTATATGACGGAAGCACTCAAGCGGAGTGTGGGACGTTCCGTGACATTGGTGGCAAGCAGCGGGAAAGCTTCCTGCGGTCTGGGAAATCTAAACCTCCAACTGGATCCAAGATCAGCATAGCAGACTTCAGTCACCCCAGCGGAGATATGGACCTGGCATCAGAGTTCCCGGGGCTGCTGCGAATCATCCTTTCAACATACACCAGGACTGTGTCTGAGGATGAATACCTAGAGCTTAGGCAGCAAATTCGGGTGGAGCTCTGGATTGCAGCCCTCCGTCTCGCTGGTATAAAACAGGGCAAGTGCTTTCCAACCCAAGAGCAACGGGCCAGTGACCAACGGGCATTGCGGATGGCATTCCTGGGAGAGCAGCCCCAGGAGCAATGGGTGACTGAGTTGGACAGGTTGGTCCAGCAGGAGATAGAGCTGGACAATCGTTATCGGGCTCTGCAATGGTACGCAGAGGAGGGATATTTAGGGGAGACTAGAATGCTCTCCAGAGGGATATGACTTTGGCGGCCCTGGATTGCTGTGGGAGAACCTTACAGATCTTTTTATGTTTGGCGATGAAGGGGAACCTGACCTTGAGGACCTGAGAGACTATAGAGAGTCTATGCTCGGTCTTGCAGGGGTCTCAGAGCTCAAACCTGATCTGGACCATTTGCTAAGGAAGGAACAGCATCTGGAAAGGGCATACAGGAAACTGCTAGAACAAGTTCAGCAGCATGCCAGAGAATCGGCAGTGGAAAATCCGGAGATTGCCGTCCCCAAACCTGAAGTGCTGACAACAGGGCAGAGCTCTGCTAACCTCTGCCCAGAAATGATAGCATCTTCTGGGTTTCATGGACAAGAGATGGTGAACCTCTATCCCCAGACATCAGTTGCAGAGACATGAGACTTGATAGACTTTTCTGCTGAGGAAGAACAACCTGATGAGCCTCCAGCAGAAGAGCTGCTATCAGGGCCAAAGTTCACTGTGTTCTGCCCAGCACCAACAGTGGCTTCGGCCTTCTTGAGAGAAGAGGTAGTCGGCCTTTCTCCCACAACACTGACAGGGACATGTGATTTTCTGCCAGCAGCATCTATGGAGTTAAAACAAACTTCTCCAGCTGAAGATCTGGTAACTGAACAGAGGGTCCAAGACCTCTGTCCCACACTTTTACCAATTCCAGAGACTGGGGATTTAATAGATGTTTCTGTAGAGGAGGAACCACCTGGCAAACCCCCAGCAGAAGTGCTGGCAACCGGACAGAGGGTCCAAGACCTCTGCCCCACACCTGCAGCAATTGTGGAGGCCCAAGGAGAGGAGGTGGCAGTCTATCGCGAGCTGCAGATCAGGATCCAAGGAGAGAATGCAGTCATCACCTCACAACTGCAGCTTGATCTGGTGTCGGTTGATGGGGCTTCAGTCCCCACCTGTATACCCCAGGGATGCTGGGCAGTGGGCCCAGATCCCCAACAGCAGGATGGAGTGAGCACAGTCCCCCTGTCTTCTCTCCAGCGGCAGAAAGGATTCCAGGGAGAAGGGCCAGTCCGGGCCTCTCCCCAGCGGCGGATATGTTCTCTGAGAGAGGCAGAGGATGGCTGGGTGAGTAATACTCTGTTTGGAAAAATTTATTTGGGGTACTGTGTGGGTACAGGCATTAGAGGACTGGAACTACTTACTAACTTCGGAGTCAACCCGTCTGGGGTCTCCTCCTATGTTAGTCTCCTGCCGAAAGGGGAGAAATGTCACAGACCTAGCCAGAACAGAGGCTGTTGGAGAGGACTGTATGCAAGCCTGTTGCCTTTTGATTATGGGCCCTGGATTTTCAATAGATTCATTCTGTTGGGACACATCCTGTGAGGAGATGCTGGTGTCATCAACCTGTGTTTATGTTAATTGAATGAGCTGATGACATTGTCCTCTATACAATGTAGGAGACGGGACGACTGCTATTGTGTTGATATAACTGTGTGAAGCTCGGTGACCACAAGTCTGGGTGAAAGGTCATGTCTCAGTCACCTAGGCTGTATAAAGGATTAGATAATTAGCTCATGTTAATTAGGTTACGTTTGTATTGTTAGAGTAATCTTCTCCTGTGTATATAAGACTGTATTCTGGTTCTGAATAAAGTTAGTTCTTGGTAGCAACAAGCAAGTGTCGCCTTGTTTGTGCTCAGAGAGGTTGGGATATCTGTATACAGACAGGGAGGAAGTGGTATATGACGGAAGCACTCAAGCGGAGTGTGGGACGTTCCGTGACATGCCTCTACATACCTATCCTTATGGGTGTCGGGGTTATTGGAGGAGGATGCCCCTTGCCCCTTCTTGAGTCTGATTGAGACAACCTGGAGGGGGGATATATACGAAGGATAACTCCGGGCACATCCTCCCCCCCCCCCTTATTTCTTGCCACCCTGTTTTTTCTCCTTTGATACTGGCCAAACAGTTTGATTGACTCTGCAACGTTACTGTTTAAGTTTGTACCCCCGGCAGTTGCCGGGAGCCTGGACCCACTTTTTTACTAATCCGGTCTTCAGCAAGAGGCTAGATGTAACATCTCACTGCTGGACTGCGGATTCCATTTTGCACGCGTTCCCCCATTACAGGCGTGTTCGCCTTGGTTCTAATTTGGGATCCTGAGCCTCCCCAAAGTTGGGGCTGGGGTTGGCGGGGTGGGGGGTTGGTTGGGTTTATTATGTTACAACTGGTTTATCTGTTGTTTTTTCACAAGCGATGTAAACATGTATGTCACTAAATGTTTGGGATGCCACGTCCTGACCCATACAGTAGTCCGGACTTTGCATCTAAATTTGTGTGTATGTCCACCAACTTCTCTAGAGGGGTCAGCATTCTAGTTCATAAATCTTTGCCATTCAAGCTGCTGGCGCTGGAACTAGACCTGGAGGGTCTTTTTGTTATACTTCATGCCATGGTTGACAGGTTGGAGCTGGTGGTGATGGGATTATGACTACCCCCTCCGGCTTTCACGAGGTTGCTTAATCAGCTTATTTCTAAGATTGCCATTTACGATACAGATAATGTGGTGATACTGGGGGATTTTAATTTGGCCCCGGACCCTGGGATGGACAGACTCTCGCCCGGAGAGGGCTCATCTTTGGAGCTGCTCTCCTGGGCGGAGGCCTCTAACCTGACTGATGTGTGGAGATGGCGTAACCCCTCCCGAAGGGCCTACACATGCCACTCAGCCTCACACAAAACCCTATCACGCATAGACCTTGCCTATGCGGGGGGGTCTGTCCTTCCTAGGGTTAGAGATATCACCAGGGCTGTTTTTTCACATGGGCATGCTGGGCATTTGCCAGGGGGCCCCACTTGCCTGGGGGGCTCCACCTGCCCAGCGACCCCAGCCAGGGCCGGACTGGCTTTCCCTCTGTCCCGCACGTGCACACAGAATCCCACAACCTAAGGCTGGTTTTCTCACTGTGCGTGTGAAAATCTTCTTTGATTGAACCTTCTGGCTGCTTGTTCTCATGATGATTGGCTGCAGCTCATAGCAATCATCCTGTACTCACACCGTGACTCACTCTGTGCCTGTGGGCGGGGTCAGTTGCCGATCTGTACTGAAGACGAGGAGGTGCTTTCCAATGGAGGAGGGAAGGTCAGTGTGCGCCTAATAGAAAAGTTGCTGCAGTTAAGCTGTGGCATTGTCCTGACAGATGACAGACGGATTTCTGGTGAAGCCTATACCCTGAATCTTATCAGATTATTGGAAGACAGAAGCTGGGCTGAGGCTGCAGACACAGAGCACCACTCCTTCTGTCTGCTTCATCTGTACAGGACTCTGCAGGAGATAAGGAGAGTGTGTGCTGAGAACGAGAGAAGTGTTCTGTGTCTTAATCTGAATTGTACTGTTTATGCTTTCTCTCCTGAGCTTTCTGTCCACCCCCATTCATCCTGAATCCTGCAATCTCCCCATCCACCCCCCATCCCATCCTGTGATCTCTGCATCCACCCCCATCCCATCCTGTGATCCCCCATCCACCCCCTATCCCAGCCATCCTGTGATCCCCCATCCACCCCCTATCCCAGCCATCCTGTGATCCCCCATCCACCCCCTATCCCAGCCATTCTGCGATCCCCCCATCCACCCCTCATCCCAGCCATCCTGCAATCCCCCATCCACCCCCCATTCCAGCCATCCTGCAATCCCAGCCATCCTGCGATCCACCCCCCATCCCAGCCATCCTGTTATCCCCCCATCCACCTCCCATCCCAGTCATCCTGTGATCCCCCATCCACCCCCTATCCCAGCTATCCTGCGATCCCCCATCCACCCCTCATCCCAGCCATCCTACGATCCCCCATCCACCCTTTATCCTAGCCATCCTACGATCCCCACATCCATCCCCCATCCCAGCCGTGCTGCGATCCCGCCATCCACCCCCATTAGAGAGGTTGTATTGTTAGCACACTGACACACCCAATAGAAGTACACACCCACAAGTATCTTTCAATCTGTCTCTTCATGTATGTCTAAAGTGATTGCACCTGATGAGCAGGAACACATAAAAGTATTCGCAACTGTGTTAGCCCTGGCTATCTGCATCAAATCTCCAACTACAGGCCTAAGATCAAAGTCCATTTGCATCCGCATAAACAAAGCAACAGTTTTCTAAGCATATGTACCCGTGCAGTGTAAACCCTAAAATTTGAAATGTCCAAGTCCCTGGGAATGATTAGTGCTAATAAACATTAACATCAGTCCCTGGCTGCAATGAGCTTCCAATCTAAAGTCCAAAATTAACTTTCTTACATTAGAACCTATTTTGACAGGAGACAAATAAAATGCCAGCATGTCTTTGGATTGTGGTAAAAAAACCCACACAGGGAGAACATGTAAACTTCAACACAAGCATTAGCATGTTGGGGAATTGAACCAACATCCCAGTTAGAACTGCTACCCACTTAGCCACCAGGCAGCCCCACACATGTTCTCTGCATCTCTGTGGTGTGAACCAGCTCTAAGTCCATAGCCATGCTCAGTGTCACAAGCAATATACAATATATTGGCCTAAGTATTGGGACGCCTGCCTTTAAATGCACATGAACTATAATGGCATCCCAGTATTAGTATTGGGTACAAAACTCATTTGGCCCACCCTTTGCAGCTATAACAGCTTCAGCTCTTCTTGTCCACAAGGTTTAGGAGTGTGTCTATGGGAATGTTTGACCATTCTTCCAAGTGCATTTGTGAGGTCAGGCACTGATGTTGGACGAGAGGGCCTGACCTACAGTCTCCTCTCTAATTCATCCCCAAGGTGTTTTGTTGTGTTGAGGTCAGGACTCTGTCCAGGCCAGTCAAGTTCCTCCACCCCAAACTCCCTCATCCATGTCTTTATGGACCTTGCTTTGTGCACTGGTCCAAATGATTTGGTGGAGGGGGGATTATGATGTGGGGTTGTTTTTCAGGGGTTGGGTTTGGCCCCTTAGTTCCAGTGAAGGGAAATCTTAAGGCGCCAGCATACCAAGACATTTTGGACAATTTCATGCTCCCAACTTTGTGGGAACAGTTTGGGGAAAGCCCCTTCCTGTTCCAAAATGACTGCACACCATTGCACAAAGCAAGGTCCATAAAGACATGGATGAGCAAGTTTGGGGTGGAGAAACTTGACTGGCCTGCACAGAGTCCTGACCTCAACCCGATAGAATACCCTTTGGCTGAATTAGAGTAGAGACTGCGAGCCAGGCCTTCTCATCCAATATCAGTGCATGGCCTCACAAATGCACTTCTGGAAGAATGATCAAACATTCCCATAGGAACACTAAACCTTGTGGACAGCCTTCCCAGAAGCTGTTCTAGCTGCAAAGGGTGGGCCAAATCAAATTGTAACCCTACGGACTAAGACTGGGCTTCCATTAAAGTTCATGTGTGTGTAAAGGCAGGCGTCCCAATACTTTTGGCTAAATAGTGTATCTGGAAAAGACTTACAATGGTGGTGAAACCCTCCTACACATAAACTACATTTAGACATAGTTATAAGACCTGGGAGATGAGACAAATTCTTTACATGAAGCAACATGGTTGGAATTTGAACCCACACACTCAGGGATGCTAAGCAGAAGTTCTAACCTCTAAGCCACAGAGCTGCCACATGTAAAAACCTCCTAGACATAAATACACATAAAAACACATAAATGCTGCATTTCTTTGGACATACAAGTGATGGAATTACATTACTCAGTAGTTATTCTTCTTGATTTATTCTGTGATATTTGGTTTTTTTTGTGGGTGAGAGTACCATCAAATTTTTGGGAATTACATTTTGCTTTCTGATGTTGGTACACATATCACATTTTTGGGCTCAAATTATGAATATTTGGAAATAATAAAAAGCACAAATAATTGTGATTCATTTTAAATTTGCATCAGCAATGGTATTGTTTGTGGATTATAAACACACCTGTGTGAGTTTGGGTAAAGATTGTTGTGAGATAGAGAGTAACAAGTGAAAGTGACAGAGAAAAATATATTTTACCAAAACATCAAAACATTCCACATTCTAGTATTCTTAAAATCAAAATATTTTAAGTAGAAGCAACAATGTTGCAAAGAAAAATTTATTTCACAAATGTATCTTTATTTCAGAAAGATACATTTCATCTCAACATTAAAAGGTTTTTTTTGTGAAAGTTACAATTGTTCCATTAGAATCAATGGCTAATACTTCATTTGGACTAGAATAGAGCAGATTTTCATTAAAAAAAAAAAAGCTCTCTAATGCCTCATTTCCACTGAGCGGATCGGTTCGGTTCGGTACGGTGCGCTATTTTGGGTGTTTCTATTATGAAAGCGGCCCATACAACTGAACCGAACCGTTCCATTCAGGGTCCTGCTTCAGATGTGGGGCCATAGAAAATGGAACGGTTCGGTTAGGGCGGAGCTACGATACATTCCACTGATTGGCTGACAGAAAACCCTCTGCTGTGCTATGCTGAGGCAATTTTTCTAAACCCTGTATGGCCACTTGTGGTCCCACTTGCAGTGGAAATGCTCACCAGAATAGACCGGACCATTCTAGGCCATTCAAACTGTACCGACCCGAACCTATCCGCTCAGTGGAAACAAGGCATAATTAGCTCTCATTTTGGTATTTACTATAGCGCCGGCTAAAAAAGACACTTGAGTTAAAATGAGAGTTATTTTCAGGTCTGTGCATGATCAGTTGTGTTGGCACCTAGTTGTCCAAAATGGGGAATTTTTCACTTCTCAGATTTTTAAAGATATTTCAGTGTAGAAATCACTTTTTCACACAGTTTAAAAGCAGATTATCTTTAAATAATATACTGCATATTTCAGTACCATTTAGGCAATTATATAATGCTCTAAACATTATTTCCATGTGCAATTCTCCAGGTTTTAGCAGACTAATGCCCCGTACACACGGTCGGATTTTCCGATGGAAAATGTGTGATCGGAGCGTGTTGTCGGACATTCTGACCATGTGTGGGCTCCATCGGACATTTTCCATCAGATTTTCCGACACACAAAGTTTGAGAGCAGGCTATAAAATTTTCCGACAACAAAATCCGATCAAGTCAATTCCGACCGCGTGTGGCCAGTTCCGACGCACAAAGTGCCACGCATGCTCTGAAGAAATTTCGAGATGGAACAGCTCAGTCTGGTAAAATTAGCGTTCGCAATGGATACAGCACTTTCGTCACGCTGCAATATAAAAAATGGTTTAATACAGCGCACTCTCTTCTTCTTTATAATGTGAGAAGAATGAAGTAGTTTTGCTGCTCATATTCACACAGACTTCTCACAAACTTCTTTCTTTATTATTTATCGTGATTCCCCCAATATATTTTGATTTGTCACATTTAACAACATTTATTTTTTGTTTTATTTATTTATTTATTTATTTATTTATTTGGGTTTTTTGTTTTTTGGGTTTGTATTTTTTTCAAGGCTGATCTTTGTTTTATTTTATTTTTAGTTTTACTTCATAATATTTTTGTGTGTGTTTTGTGTGTCAAGTTACCACAACACCATTATTATCTTATATTATTTAATCTCAAGAAGGTTGCTTGGTGTTGGTGTCCCTTGTTAATTTCACATTGTATTTTTGAAATGTACCTGAATCCTCACAAACAAACTGTCCTTTTTTAAGGAAAACACACATAAGCAAGTATAATTGAAACAAAAAAATCCTTTATTAAGGGCTCAGAACCAAACAAAGAGGGAGGCAACGCTGGAGAAACATCAGAAATTGGCGAAGCCTTGGACCCCCAGGGCAGACATCAATTATTTTACAGCAAAATTTGTGGCCTGAGGAGTCCATATCTAAGGGAGTGCAGTCTGGTCCAGAAGTCCCAGAGATCATGAAAGCAGCAGATGACATCTGTGTCCCCAGGCTGTGGTACTACAAGAGGCTGCATCTTTTGCCAGACCAGACTGAACCCACGGTCATCACTCTCTGGTCTTCTTTCCACACTTCCTTCCACGCTGTGGCTCTGGTGTTTGAGATGTGGCAGGAGGAGGAGTAGGACCTGGAGGAGGAGGAGGAGTAGTAGGACCTGGAGGAGGAGGAGGAGGAGTAGGACCTGGAGGAGGACTATGTGTGAGGTTACAAATGTGGGTAGCACATGTTATTTGGCCCCTCATCCCTTTATCGAGAGCTTCCAAAATTAAGGACTCACACAGGAGTCGTTGGCCCTCCTCCATCTGCAGCATTTTGCAGGCAGTTATGCCAGCAAAGTCCTCCTCCACACTGTGGGGGGTTCTCAGGGCCTCTGTAACCTTCCAAAAGAGGCCTATGGCAGTCTCCTCCAGGTTACTCCTCTTCCTGCCACTTTGTCTTTGAAGGTGTAGGGGAGGGACCTGGATATCAGGCAGCCTGCTTTGCCCAGCCACCTCCTGGCTGAGACTTCCTTGTGTATGAAAAAGGGACATGGTTTTAGTTTTTGCATCATCAATCACAATCATAAATTAGTACTCCAAACTAACATCTAGTTAACATCATTGATTGGACAACCATGAATATTTAAAGGAATGCTATACCTGGCTCAAGCTGGGCTCCTCCACATGTTGCTGCCTGGAAGGCCCAGGTTGGGCGTCTGAAGCCTCAGCTGGGGGTGAAGGAAATGTGGAAGGAAGACTGGAGAGTGCTGGCCTGGGTTCAGTCTGACCTGCCAGAAAATGCAGACTGTCATAGTACCACAGCCTGGGGACATAAATGTCATCTGCATTCTCCGGATCTCTGGGAATCCTGGACCTTACATAGTTACATAGTAGGTGAGGTTGAAAAAAGACACAAGTCCATCAAGTACAACCTCTTGTGCTCCCTTCGATAAGTGCTCCTCAGGCCACCAATTAGGATCTTGAAATAGGTGATGTCTGCCGTGGGGATCACCGTCTTCACAAATTCCAGCAATTGATCCAGCGCTGCCTTCCTCTTTGTTTGGTTCTTATATTCAGGGTGGTTTATCTCCCATAGACAGGGCAGCTCCCTGAACATATCAATGAAGATTGCCATAAAGTCCTTATCTTTTAAGATATCCATTTTCACTGCAAGACACAACACAAGACAAACCCTAATGTCAGCCTAAAGTCTTCTAAACTTGTGCAAATACAGGCCTCAATCTAGAAGCAGTATAGGCCCAATGTTAAATCTTACCTTTGTTATCACGATCGGCGCCTCTGTTACTCCTTTCTCCACTCACAGATCGTACGTACTACGCACGCATGTTACGCTTTATAGACACTGCGCATGCGTGAAACTCCGCCCGCCCCTGACGTTTCTTTCTAGTATATTCCCCACCCCTTCTCGTTCGGCGCAGTGGGGAAGAGCACATGGTGGAGTCAGAGCAGGTGTCTGATATTTACACCAACGAGGAGGAGGGGGAGGAAAGCCCGGAGGCAGAAATGTCCAGTTCCAGAAAGAGACGATTTAAGGCATCAAATATGTCCTTTGGGGAGATGTTGGAGATGGTGGACATCCTGAAGAAGGCCAAGTATGATGGGAAGTATGGACCTTACCCCAACCCCAATGTCTGAAAGGCCAAGATCATGGCGAAAGTGGTCAAAATTCTGCACCGGAATTTCGGGGTACGTCAATCGAAAGATCAGCTCAGGAAGCAGTGGTCGGACCTAAAATTAAGAGAGCACGAGCAGTAAGTAGTTGTGGTGTGTTCCTAGTCTTTTTGTTTTTATTACATTCGTGCTGCTCCATGTGCTTTTCCTAACTGTTATCAAGTTTAAAATGTCAACTTTCATATTCATGGGCAAATTATTCGTTCGTATCAAACATTTTTCTTTCGGCCTATAAAACACCATTGTTTTGGCCATATGCATTTGCCCACATTTTTTAGGGCCTACTTGTCTGAAAATAATTTGGTTGTGTAGATGTGTTTGTTACTAGAATGAAATGCACACATCTGGACACTGGAGCACTAGCCTGGGACACAAGAACACCCTTTTTATTAGGGGGCCCACACAGGTGTTCCAGTGTATACTATAGGGGTGTCTCCATCTGTGAAGCTTGTACAAAACAGGTAAAGTATTGAAGCTTGACAAAGGACACTAAAAATTCTACATCTTGAAATTGAAAATTCTACAAAACAGACAATTGTTCCCCACTTCCAAGCAATGTTTCATATTTATAGTTCTTCCTTCAAATTTCTGTGCGCTAAGTATACCATTTTTTTTTTACATAGGGGAGAAAAGATTTGGAGGACACCCCTCATCCGAGGAGACCAGAGACCCCCCACCTCAGGAAGAAGGGGAAATGCACCCAAGACAAACAGAGCAGGAGGAGGAAGACATGGTGGAAATTGGCACCACAACAGGTGAGTGTCTGCGACCACAGGCTCAGGTAAGAGATGGATGCCGGCATATTTATAATACATGTTTTTTTTTGGTTTCTCTCTTTTGAGGTGATCGTGATGTTGTGGATCCAGATCCTTTCACCTCAAGAAAGTGCACAGATCCTGATTGGGGAGATCATGGGGTGTAATAGGGACTTGGAAAACATCCAGAAAAACATCAGTGATGTTGTTCAAAAAAATAAGAACATCATTGATATTTTGGAGAGAGTTTAAAACCCCTCCAAATCCCTTTGTTTTATGGTGTGCTACAATTTTTTTACATTTTTTGTCAAATTTGAGAAAAGCCAAATTTTGAAGAGGCACACAGTGTGTCAACATGTGCTATCTGCCATCACAGGAGATCAATGGACGCCTTTTGGGGGTGCAACCCCTTCCTCAATAATAAAGTAGCTATGAGGAAGGGGTTGCTCCCCCAAAACACATCCCTTGATCCACCATGATGGCAGCTAGCACATGTTGACATTCGGCTATTTGTGTGCATCTTAAAATTTTGGCTTTTCCAGGGGTGACTTCACCCCATCTGAACGCAATATCAAACACAGTTTCTAAATACTCATGTCTGCTATTGCCTTCAAGTTCTACCAAATGTGAACTTTGTAAGTTCAAGATTTGTGTCTTTCTTGTTGGTTTTAAACATGCCTGTTTTATCTTAAATGGACATTTCTACTTTTTCTAATGTGACCCCAAAAATTGTTATACAACAAACATGTTGGTTTGTTTTAAAAACCTTTTCTAAATGCACATGTGATTGTGCAGGTATTAAAAAGATTGTTAATCAAGAATGTGTGGATTATTGTCTCAACGCTACAACACTTTTGGGGTGCTCTAATTGCTGCTTTCTCTGACAATGGGTGTTATTTCCTAAGGGCAAATCCACTTTGCACTACAAGTGCAGTTTCAAGTGCACTTGTAGTGCAAAGTGTCTTTGCCTTTAGTAAATAACACTCAACAGTGCTTTGTAAGGTTACACAATCATGCCATTTTCAGGACTCATCACATTTCTGTCAGGGTCAGCTAAAACAAACACAAGCAGTAAATGTCACCAAAGATTTGCTTATTTGTTTTTTTTATTATTTGAAAAAGGTTTTACACATTGTCTGGCATATTGATAGCCCCCCATACCTGCAAAGAATTCAAGGTATCTTAGCTGGACATCACAGGCACTCGGGGGGGGGGGGGCAAGCCAGGACAGCCACTTTCAAGCGCCGTGAGAAATTCACGGTTGAATTTTGGACTCAGGCCCAACTGAGCCAGCATAGTTTGCAAAATGTTGCCGTAAAAAGTTGTATAGAACACAGCACGCCAGGATAATGTGATTCAGTTTGTACTCCGCCATATGTATGAGTGTAAGAAATAGGTGGAACCGGCTGGCCATGATTCCAAACGTGTTTTGGAAACCCTCTGGTCCGGGGTGTGGGTCCTCATCGGGAATGGCCACATAAGATGGTCCCCCAGCGCAAAAGCTTCATCCGCAACAAAGACGAATGGGAGTCCTTCCACACTGTCTTCTGGAGGTGGCAAGTCCAAGCTGCCATTCTGGAGATACCTGTAGAACTCCGTCTGGGCGATGACTCCACCATCAAACATCCGGCCATTCTTCCCCACGTCCACATACAGAAATTCATAAGTAGCCGACACCACCGTCAACATCACAATACTATTGAACCCCTTATAATTATAATAGTACGACCCTGAGTTGGGTGGTGGGATGATGTGGACGTGTTTCCCATCAATTGCCCCTCTGCAGTTAGGAAAGTCCCACCGCTGGGCAAAGTGGGAGGCCACAGTCTGCCATTCCTGTGGCGTGAAAGGAATCTGTGAAGGAAAACAAAAAAAATTAGTCTTTTTGCACATAAACATGGAAAGCAGATTAGACACAAACATTCTTGGCCAACATCAAGATAACATTTATTTATGGGAATTTTTAAAGACCAAAGTATAAGGTACACCTATCATATTCCCCCTCCCCCTCTCATGGGCCATTTCTAACAGTATGGGGGGAGCTCTTGGACAGGTAACCCTCTCCACTTCATTGAGGGATGAATGCCTAAATAATGTGTATTACTTGGAACAGCCCCTCCTTAGTTACACTATTGACAGCCCACTGGACAGGTAAGAAGTGTCATAATACAAAGATATAAATACACATTGCACACATTTGAGCACATTTGGACATTCTGCTATTACCTATTAAGATAATAATAGGATACCCAAACTTGAAACAGTACCATTTGAAAGTATACAGGCAGGCCCTTGCATTACATGCTTTGGGGAATTCATCCATACATCTGAGCACAAAAGAGGTGGGTATAGTGTGTATGGGTTTGGCAAAGTCAGCAGAAAGATGATTGAGGATAGATAGAGAATTGGTATCAGCTGACTTAGCAGTTGGGGGGAGGGAGGGTTCCAAATGATTTGGGGACCCCCCAAAAAAGCCTCTGGCACTCTGTCTGAATTTAAAGCACAAATCACATTTCAACACATTTTAGGGGTGTTTGGGGTAAAGCACTACTATGGAGCTGAGAAAATACATTGTTAAGTGACTACATGAGGTGAATATAGGGGTAGGAGACCATGCTGGGGAGGTAAGTGAAGGCAAAAATGTATGAAGGAGCAAAATAATAATTACATAAAATTCCAGCATGCATGAGGACAAAGGGGACATTCACAGCATATTCCAATCATGGTAATTAGGGAATGAGGAAAGAAATAAAATATGTTATCAAACATTATATACAATAAAATTTGATATTAAAGGATAAAAATCTTACCTTAATATACTCCTTCTGCAGGACCTGTATGATGGCAGAACAGGTCTCTGGGAAAATGATACCCAGAGCCTGGGGGGAGATGGCTGTCGAGAACTTTAAGTCCTGCAGGCTTCTCCCCGTCGCCAAGTAACGCAGGGTGGCGATGAGCCTCTGCTCCGGAGTGATGGCTTGCCTCATGCAGGTATCCTGCCTGCTGATATAGGGGGTCAGCAAAGCCAACAAACGGTGAAATACGGGGTCCGTCATCCGGAGAAAGTTCCTGAAATCATCAAGATTGTTCTCACGGATCTCACGGAGAAAAGGCATGTGACAGAACTGGTCGCACTGAAGCAACCAATTATTGGTCCCTGAACTCCTCCCCACCCTGTTCATGGACTGGACTTGTGTCAAGGTCAGGACCCTAACACCAAGCTCCCGCACAGCACAAACTCTACGAGGAGTACGTATACGCAACATGGCTAGAAAACGGTCGGCTGCTCAGAACGAAGTAACAGAACGAACTGAAGAACAGCAAGGCCTGTGAAGAGCGACCTGAAAAACAGTAACGAACGAACAAGAACACAATGACAAGTCAATGGTACTTGCTGCACGCACTGAAGAGCAGATACAAACCCACAAGCACAAACTGAACAGCAGAAAACGATCTGAAAACCACGAGTCTGAAAAAGCGCGAATCGTCTATCACCAAACTTTTACTAACACGAGATTAGCAAAAGGAGCCCAAAGGGTGCTTCTCTTGGTTCTGAGCCGGCCCTTTCTAGTCTCGTCGTACGTGGTGTACGTCACCGCGTTCTTGGCGATCGGAAATTCCGACAACTTTGTGCGACCGCGTGTACGCAAAACAAGTTTGAGCCAACATCCATTGGAAAAAATCCATGGATTTTGTTGTCGGAATGTCCGATCAATGTCCGATGGTGTGTACCGGGCATCAGGTTTGGGTGCTATTTGGTTTCAGGTAACTATAGTAAATTCGATTTTGGGAGTATTTTCTCACCAGCGCTATAGTGAATACCGGTTTTGCGCTAATTAGCGCTAATTACGGTGAATTAGCACTAATTTGCGCTAATTAGCGCCGCAGTTCTATAGTAAATGACCCCCATTGTCTCTAGTAATGGTCATATATTGAAAAAGTAGGTGGAAAAAAAAAAGGAGGGGGGAGAGAGGGAGATCAGGCCAAGGAGGGGGAAGGAAAACCGGGGTGGGATGGGAAAGTGAGGGGAAGAAGGGGGTGGGAGGGGAAGAAATGGGGGGTGAAAGGAAGGGGATGGAATGACGGGGGAAGGGAAATGGGGGATAGAAAAGTGTCAATGGGAGAGAAAAAAGGGAAAAACACTAAAAAGTGAATGTGATGTGCTAAATGTGACTTCTCCCCCTTGTTGGAAGTTCTTCCCTCATTAAACACCAGGTAATCACTTCATCACTGCTCACGTTTTCTTGCATTCACACATTCACTTATCGCCCACATCACTTCTTTTTTAGTTTTATTCAATTTTAGTGTGTTTATTTTTGACTTGACTGTTTTCCCTTTTTCTATCACATTCCTTCACATTTAGCACATCACATGGCACCATCACATTCACCTTTTAGTGTTTTTACCTTTTTTTTTTTCCCATTGTCTCTTTTCCATCCCCCATTTCCCTTCCCCCCTCATTCCATCCCCTCCATTCCCAACCAACTCTCCTTTCACCCCCCATTTCTTCCCCTCCCTTCCCCTTCTTCCCCTCACTTTCCCACCCCGGTTTCCCTCCCCCCTCTTTGCCCTGATCTCCCTCCCTCCCCCCTCCTTTTTTTTTCCACCCACTTTTTCAATATATGACCATTACTAGAGACAATGTATCACAGATATTCAAACCAAAAATTTATATACATACTTATACCCTTTAGCCGCCTTCCTTTTTTATTTCCTTTTTTTACCCTTTTTATTGTTTTTTATCATTCAATATTGAATATTGAAAGTACAATATCCCTACTGCAGGCACGGCTCATCCACCCCTGTTGGCTCCTCCCTGGGTTTTTTGGGATTGCCTGCAGTGTGACTCCTCGTAAGACACGCACGGATAGTTGACTTCATCCTGCAACTGCGCGTGCCACCTGGGGATTCTCGGTTCAATATAAGGGGCTTTCCTTTAGATGTTCTAAAAAACATTGCTCAATATAATGTGATCGGTAACTACATATTATAATGTTTATTATTGTTCTTTCTTTTTACTCTTTGTATCTTCTGATTGCAATTATGAATATCAATACATGTTAACATTTCTGCAGCTCAAAAAATCCTCTGAACCCTCTGGGGTCGAAACGCGTCAGTATTCATATACAGGAATCACGCGCCATCTTATCCTTATACTTGAGCATTGTGCATCATTGTGTATTGTTATGTTGGCGATGTTATTACTGTTTTTATACTAGATCACAGCTCATGCTCTGACCTCATATGTCCAACATTTATTTATTTATTTTTTGATACCTTGTTATAATAAAAAGAATTTAAATTATTTACATTCTTTTATAGCATTTTTTCAAACCCTTTTTTGCTGCCTAGAAAATCCCTCACGGGGGACAACTCCTTTTTTTCTTTAGTGCCCTTCTTTTATAACCCCAATTCCTGTGGGTCCACCCCCCCCCACTAGGAGAAATTGAACAAAAAAAATGGTGCAGGCTTGGCACATAGTCAATCTGGTCATTACATGCAGCTGTCTGCAAAGGGGATCACATTGTCCCCTCTGATCTGCTAGAGCTCCTACATCAGATACCATGCTGCTGTATTGTGTGACATCACAAAGTAGGAGCACTGTCAGCATGCATAAAGTGCCCCATTCCTCACCACATGTGTAAGTGGGCATCCAAGCCCACCACCGAGGGGGGCATGGTAAAGACTTTGTCCAACAACATGCCCATCCCACAGGGGGAGCCATCCTCCAGCCACAGGGCACAACTCAGCCCACCTGCTTTTCAATAAAATACAATACAATAAAATGCATGTTTTATGATATATGTTTGGAAGTCTACTTACCTTTAAGGTCCCAATGGATAGAGAATCTAGCGATTGGCACATGCAGGAATGCTGGCAAGTCTGAGTCCTGTCACCACTCCTCTCCTTAGTTATTCTACTTTCAAAATATATAAACTGTTCTCCGCATTTTAGGTAATTTTATAGCCAAAATTCTGACTTTAACATTTGTGCAAACAATGAAAAAAAATGCTGTAGAGGGGAATTGGTTAAAGAATTTGTGTTATTCTAAGTGTTCAGATCACGGTTTCAAAGAATTAATTTTTTTTGGCCAGGTAACATCTTGTGCTCTGCACAAATATTTCTGTAGGGTTATTGTATTTTAGTACCACTAACAGCACCAACCCATTTTTTTGGCAGTCATTTCACAGTTGCAAAGAATTTATATTTTTTTAGTTCACTCTGCGTCGAAAATCTGGATGATATTCAGTGCATTATTTATTTACCAATTTTAAACTGTCTCTAAAAATAAATGACTGTGCTGTTTTTTTTTGTTTTAGCTTTAGTAGAGAATACTCTCCCCAATTAGAAAAAAAAAGAAGAAAGGAAAGCATCAGCCCCATTATAATACTATTTTTCTTGTTATTTAAATAATGGTCTTATTGCTTATTTATGATTGAAATTAGACTTCTCACTGCTTCTGAAATATACTGGGATTAAAAAAGATGTGATTGCACATCTTATGGCACGATGTCCATAATTTGGACATCGTGCCAGTAACTTTTGCTGTCAGTTCCTTATGCAAGAAAGTCCAGCGAAGTCTATTTTTCACATAGACGTATGAGATGTATCAAAGATTCAGACAGAGAGGCTACTCACATAGGTCCCTCAAAAAAGCCAAGAAAAAAGCTACCCTCAAAAATCGGGATGAACTCCTCTCAACCTCCACCAATTCTTTACACACTAAAAATAAAGACAAAAAAGGAAATAATGAACAGAATTTCCAGAGGATCATTACTAAATATGGATCCCAATGGAAAATGGTTCAGGGAGTTCTACAAAAACACTGGCATATTTTAAAATCTGCCCCCTTGATCTCTGAACTTGTGAGCCCAAGACCTCTCCTGACAGCTAAAAGATCCAATAACCTTGGAGACCTGCTGGTTCATTCTGAATACACTCGGACCACTCAGAAAAATTGGTTAAGTGATTCTAGAATTTCCCCAGGTATGTATAAATGCGGACATTGCAATATTTGCAAGTACGTCCACCAGACAAATGTGTTTCCGAACCCCTGTGGAGGAGCTGATTTTAAGATCAAACAGTTTATAAACTGCTCTACTACCCGAGTAGTTTATACACTTATCTGCCCATGCAATAAAATCTATGTGGGGAAAACTAAAAGAGCCTTAAGGGTAAGGATCCGCGAACATATTGCTGGTATCAAAAAATTAAATGATGAACGCCCCATCTCACAACATTTTGCTAAATTTCATAACCGTGATCCAAGGGGCCTAATGGTAAAAGGGATCTATAGGTTAAATTTACCTACAAGACGTGGCGACTTCGATACCATCCTCCTCCAGAAAGAAAAGATGTGGACGTACTATCTGGAGGCGATGGCCCCTAATGGGTTAAATATTGAATGCAGCCTCCAGTCCTTTTTGGAGAAATAAGTCATTTACCCCCCCCCTGCTGTCTTGATTTATAATGATTTATAATAATAATTTTTACTACCTTATGCTCTTTTTTTGGGGGGGGGTTTCAATTCAATTTTACCTCTTATGCTTTAGACTTTTGTGTTTTGTCTCTTTTTTGGTTTCTGCGTATATGTATATTTACTTCCACCCTCACCAAATGCTCATTAAACTACAATGTTGCTCATTTAAGGTGCATTTTTCCGCACAATAGATCGCAACTATTCATATGAAGCCATTTGCGAGAGATTGTTTTGCTGAAATGTCTGTGATGAGTGGTAACCGTGTGCGACATCTGGTGGTCATTAGACGTAATTACATCTCTTATTATTTAGTCTATTTAACCTCCGCTCACGGACCCCTCCCTTGCTCTGAGGAAACCAGCGGTGATTGGCTGGTGAAACGCGTCAGCACGTGACGTCAGCACGTCACCTCGGAGCCGCGAGCCCACGGTGTTTGAATGTTTGACCGGGAACTAACAGCTGACGGCCGGCTTTCATCTCCTTACAGAAGGCGCTGACACAGCGGGACATTTCCTACCGGACGGCATATGCAAAAGCAGTTTGGACTGATATCTACAAGCCATCATCTGGGGTAGAGCTTACGACATCATGAGCCGCTGATCTATTTGGTGAGAGAAGTATCACTCCAATTTCTATTTATAATACAGTCTTAGTCATGTCTGCTCCCCCTATTGCTTTCCATCATTACAACTGCTCCGCTTGTATGTCCTGGGTTACAACCACCTCTAGTAGTTATTGCCGGTCACTGCTGTCATCTTACCCACGCTATGGGTCCAGCTCCCGGACTGTTAATAATTTCTATGCTGTATTGAATTCGCTGCATTAATTACAATTCAACATCCATTCATCCACCCTACACCGCCATACTATCCACACTTGGATTGATCTGAGGACTTATTTCATACGATACCGACCACTATAGTAGGAATCTGCTGCTGTGATTGGTGTGTGTATGAGGTATGTTTGGCCGCGGCTCCATTGTTTTTAATGATAACGTTATCAATTTTAATATGGTCATTTGATATTCTCCCTATTTTGCCCAATTTTTGTACTTTTGTGTGGTGTTTTGTAGCTCAATAAATATATTGTTTTTGGCAGATTGTGTTTGGGTAATTGCCTTCTTTGGGGGAATCTCTTTTCCCTTTTTGTTTTGTATGCTTTACAAGGCAACCCAGACTGCATCCAACCAATTTCTTTGGATGAATATCTGATCTTATTAATACTTTAGATTATTTCCTCATTGGTGGTTGATCCAGGCAAAGCCTTTTTCTTTCTATAGGAATTTTCTTTGGGGATTTGTTTTCCCATTCCTAGCCTTTGTGATCCCCCCATCACACACCACTAATCAATTGCGTGATTGTACACAGTTGGTTTAAATTAAGCTATACTGGGCTGCCTATAGGGTATACCTCATTTGACCTGTCTCTCGCATATATGGCTTATATGATCAACCATGATCTTGACTTAGAGATTAATACTGCCTTTGATGTTGGTGTGGAGAATTGTGAAACAGAGAGAGAACCAATTAGAAAACTTTTTAAACACCATAAAAAACTCGTAATTAAATTCCTTAATCGTAAATGGGATATTTCGTCATTGAAATCCCATATTTCTAAACAGATCATTCCCAGGGGTTTACGTGAGAGGGTTATACCTGCGGAGCATTTACATACCCCGAGATTTTTATCTGCTTGGAAGACTGAATGTTTGAATAGAGGTTTATCCCTATTAAAGCTCATTGTCGATGAGGAAGAAGCCCAACTGGAGGAGATACGTGTGGAGCTTGAAGCAAGCGCCAAATCACTAGAGTACATTAAAAGGAGATAGAAAGGATACAAAAAAGTTTAAAACACAGCAAACAAGAAAAGTTCAGACAGAACCTAGCTGACTGGGAAAGTGGGGATATTTTTGACCCCACAATCCAGAAAAGAAGTAGATCACTTTCTAGAAACACTAGACAGCGACAACGTCAGTCCAAAACTAGAAATAGCTCCTCATCCGACAGCGAGTTTGATAGGGATACCTCTCAAAAAACTGTCTCTTTTTTAGAAGAACTAGAGGGGAAGGTGCCCCTAGAGATCCCGAAGCGAAAAATAGACAAAAAACAAGAAAATGAAGGAGACAAAGGAAAAATAGAAGGAAAAGGAAAGGAGAGAGACAGTGTACAGAGTCGGACGAGTGGGAGACTGAGAAACCAGAGGAGATGTTGAATATCTCTGACGGTGCTCCAATGGACCTTAATGTAGTAAACCTTTCAGAGTTTCATCTTACTGAAGTCCATATAAATTTACTCAAAAAGGGTCTCTCTTTCTCCCCAACGTCATCCATGAATGAGTTTGAGGTTTTCAAGGATGTTAGTCTATTCTTAAGGAAAGTCCTCTTCAAACTATGGCATACAAAAGGATTTAATGATCCCCTTACCTCAGAGTCCTCTCTGGATAGGGATGAAAAGGAGGCTATTGAATGCCTAGTATCCTTACTGGATGAGAACCTTGACAGTGACTCAGATGAAAATTTATGCTATACACTGAGAAGACCCTCTGATCTAAAAATTAGATCCACTAAAATGCCCCCACTGTCTAAGTACAAGTGGTTGCAGTTTTTTCTGGATCAAGTTAAATTAGACCTTATGAAAATCAATTGGAAATGGGTCGGTCCTAACAACCTTACAAATAGTGAAAGAAAAGCCTTGGTTGAGTTGCAAAATGCACCAAACTTAGTGATTAAGAAGAGCGATAAAGGGGGAAATGTGGTACTCCTAAGTGAGAAAATATATGAGGATGAGTCACTAAGGCTTCTCGGTGACATCTCTACCTACAAAAGACTCACTAGTTCCCCCTTTCCTGCTCTAGTTGAGGCACTGAATGGAAAACTCAAATTGGGAATGGAAGCGGGCCTTTTAACAAAAAAGGAATTCTTTTTCCTTAGGGTAGATGAAATGACCATCCCTACCTTTTACATAATTCCCAAACTCCATAAATCCCTTACCCATCCCCCTGGCAGGCCAATTGTTTCAGCTATAAAAGGCCCCCTAGAAAAAACTGGCAAATACATAGATTCTCTGATTAAACATATGGTAAACTTGCTTCCTTCCTTTGTTCGTGACAGCAGAGATGTCCTTGTTAAATTACGACATTTTGTTATGCCCACAGATGCCCTCCTGGTGGGTATTGACGTGGAGAGCTTGTATACGTCGATACCACACCATTGTGGTATTGAGGCTACAATGTTCTTTCTGGATCTTCATCATCCTCAACAGGGTGCTCAAAATGAATTCATTGGGGAACTTCTTGAATTCATGCTTAATAACAATTTCTTCCAGTTCCTTGGTCACTACTACCAGCAGATTAGAGGCACCAGTATGGGGGCACCATGGGCTCCCTCATATGCATGCCTCCATCTGGGACTCTGGGAGGAGATGATGGTCTATCAGTCCTCTTTGTACCTCAGCCACTCCTTCCTGTGGCTGAGGTACATTGATGACGTTTTGATGGTGTGGACTGGTTCAGCTAAACAACTTGAGGACTTTATGTCTGAACTTAATAGCAATAATCAAAATATACATCTGACCTACTCATACCATCCTGACACACTCTCCTTCCTTGACCTATCCATACGGAGGTCTGGAAATGAAATTGTTACCAGCACTTTTAGAAAGAAAACAGCAGCTAACACCCTGTTGTCCGCCCAGAGTCACCATCCTAAACCATTAATTAATGGGATACCCACAGGACAATTCCTAAGGATCAGACGGAATTGTTCTGTGGAGGAGGATTTCCATGAAGAGACGTATGAGATGTATCAAAGATTCAGACAGAGAGGCTACTCACATAGGTCCCTCAAAAAAGCCAAGAAAAAAGCTACCCTCAAAAATCGGGATGAACTCCTCTCAACCTCCACCAATTCTTTACACACTAAAAATAAAGACAAAAAAGGAAATAATGAACAGAATTTCCAGAGGATTATTACTAAATATGGATCCCAATGGAAAATGGTTCAGGGAGTTCTACAAAAACACTGGCATATTTTAAAATCTGCCCCCTTGATCTCTGAACTTGTGAGCCCAAGACCTCTCCTGACAGCTAAAAGATCCAATAACCTTGGAGACCTGCTGGTTCATCCTGAATACACTCGGACCACTCAGAAAAATTGGTTAAGTGATTCTAGAATTTCCCCAGGTATGTATAAATGCAGACATTGCAATATTTGCAAGTACGTCCACCAGACAAATGTGTTTCCGAACCCCCGCGGAGGAGCTGATTTTAAGATCAAACAGTTTATAAACTGCTCTACTACCCGAGTAGTTTATACACTTATCTGCCCATGCAATAAAATCTACGTGGGGAAAACTAAAAGAGCCTTAAGGGTAAGGATCCGCGAACATATTGCTGGTATCAAAAAATTAAATGATGAACGCCCCATCTCACAACATTTTGCTAAATTTCATAACCGTGATCCAAGGGGCCTAATGGTAAAAGGGATCTATAGGTTAAATTTACCTACAAGACGTGGCGACTTCGATACCATCCTCCTCCAGAAAGAAAAGATGTGGACGTACTATCTGGAGGCGATGGCCCCTAATGGGTTAAATATTGAATGCAGCCTCCAGTCCTTTTTGGAGAAATAAGTCATTTACCCCCCCCTGCTGTCTTGATTTATAATGATTTATAATAATAATTTTTACTACCTTATGCTCTTTTTTTTGGGGGGGGGTTTCAATTCAATTTTACCTCTTATGCTTTAGACTTTTGTGTTTTGTCTCTTTTTTGGTTTCTGCGTATATGTATATTTACTCCCACCCTCACCAAATGCTCATTAAACTACAATGTTGCTCATTTAAGGTGCATTTTTCCACACAATAGATCGCAACTATTCATATGAAGCCATTTGCGAGAGATTGTTTTGCTGAAATGTCTGTGATGAGTGGTAACCGTGTGCGACATCTGGTGGTCATTAGACGTAATTACATCTCTTATTATTTAGTCTATTTAACCTCCGCTCACGGACCCCTCCCTTGCTCTGAGGAAACCAGCGGTGATTGGCTGGTGAAACGCGTCAGCACGTGACGTCAGCACGTCACCTCGGAGCCGCGAGCCCACGGTGTTTGAATGTTTGACCGGGAACTAACAGCTGACGGCCGGCTTTCATCTCCTTACAGAAGGCGCTGACACAGCGGGACATTTCCTACCAGACGGCATATGCAAAAGCAGTTTGGACTGATATCTACAAGCCATCATCTGGGGTAGAGCTTACGACATCATGAGCCGCTGATCTATTTGGTGAGAGAAGTATCACTCCAATTTCTATTTACAATAAAGCCTAAGTCGTGTCTTCTCCCCCTATTGCTTTCCATCATTACAACTGCTCCGCTTGTATGTCCTGGGTTACAACCACCTCTAGTAGTTATTGCCGGTCACTGCTGTCATCTTACCCACGCTATGGGTCCAGCTCCCGGACTGTTAATAATTTCTATGCTGTACTGAATTCGCTGCATTAATTACAATTCAACATCCATTCATCCACCCTTACCTCTACACCGCCATACTATCCACACTTGGATTGATCTGAGGACTTATTTCATACGATACTGACCACTATAGTAGGAATCTGCTGCTGTGATTGGTGTGTGTATGAGGTATGTTTGGCCGCGGCTCCGTTGTTTTTAATGATAACGTTATCAATTTTAATATGGTCATTTGATATTCTCCCTATTTTGCCCAATTTTTGTACTTTTGTGTGGTGTTTTGTAGCTCAATAAATATATTGTTTTTGGCAGATTGTGTTTGGGTAATTGCCTTCTTTGGGGGAATCTCTTTTCCCTTTTTGTTTTGTATGCTTTACAAGGCAACCCAGACTGCATCCAACCAATTTCTTTGGATGAATATCTGATCTTATTAATACTTTAGATTATTTCCTCATTGGTGGTTGATCCAGGCAAAGCCTTTTTCTTTCTATAGGAATTTTCTTTGGGGATTTGTTTTCCCATTCCTAGCCTTTGTGATCCCCCCACCACACACCACTAATCAATTGCGTGATTGTACACAGTTGGTTTAAATTAAGCTATACTGGGCTGCCTATAGGGTATACCTCATTTGACCTGTCTCTCGCATATATGGCTTATATGATCAACCATGATCTTGACTTAGAGATTAATACTGCCTTTGATGTTGGTGTGGAGAATTGTGAAACAGAGAGAGAACCAATTAGAAAACTTTTTAAACACCATAAAAAACTCGTAATTAAATTCCTTAATCGTAAATGGGATATTTCGTCATTGAAATCCCATATTTCTAAACAGATCATTCCCAGGGGTTTACGTGAGAGGGTTATACCTGCTGAGCATATACATACCCCAAGATTTTTATCTGCTTGGAAGACTGAATGTTTGAATAGAGGTTTATCCCTATTAAAGCTCATTGTCGATGAGGAAGAAGCCCAACTGGAGGAGATACGTGTGGAGCTTGAAGCAAGCGCCAAATCACTAGAACCCTTTAAACAAGATCTGGAATTCGATAAAAATAATGAGTACATTAAAAAGGAGATAGAAAGGATACAAAAAAGTTTAAAACACAGCAAACAAAGAAAAGTTCAGACAGAACCTAGCTGACTGGGAAAGTGGGGATATTTTTGACCCCACAATCCAGAAAAGAAGTAGATCACTTTCTAGAAACACTAGACAGCGACAACGTCAGTCCAAAACTAGAAATAGCTCCTCATCCGACAGCGAGTTTGATAGGGATACCTCTCAAAAAACTGTCTCTTTTTTAGAAGAACTAGAGGGGAAGGTGCCCCTAGAGATCCCGAAGCGAAAAATAGACAAAAAACAAGAAAATGAAGGAGACAAAGGAAAAATAGAAGGAAAAGGAAAGGAGAGAGACAGTGTACAGAGTCGGACGAGTGGGAGACTGAGAAACCAGAGGAGACGTTGAATATCTCTGACGGTGCTCCAATGGACCTTAATGTAGTAAACCTTTCAGAGTTTCATCTTACTGAAGTCCATATAAATTTACTCAAAAAGGGTCTCTCTTTCTCCCCAACGTCATCCATGAATGAGTTTGAGGTTTTCAAGGATGTTAGTCTATTCTTAAGGAAAGTCCTCTTCAAACTATGGCATACAAAAGGATTTAATGATCCCCTTACCTCAGAGTCCTCTCTGGATAGGGATGAAAAGGAGGCTATTGAATGCCTAGTATCCTTACTGGATGAGAACCTTGACAGTGACTCAGATGAAAATTTATGCTATACACTGAGAAGACCCTCTGATCTAAAAATTAGATCCACTAAAATGCCCCCACTGTCTAAGTACAAGTGGTTGCAGTTTTTTCTGGATCAAGTTAAATTAGACCTTATGAAAATCAATTGGAAATGGGTCGGTCCTAACAACCTTACAAATAGTGAAAGAAAAGCCTTGGTTGAGTTGCAAAATGCACCAAATTTAGTGATTAAGAAGAGCGATAAAGGGGGAAATGTGGTACTCCTAAGTGAGAAAATATAAGAGGATGAGTCACTAAGGCTTCTCGGTGACATCTCTACCTACAAAAGACTCACTAGTTCCCCCTTTCCTGCTCTAGTTGAGGCACTGAATGGAAAACTCAAATTGGGAATGGAAGCGGGCCTTTTAACGAAAAAGGAATTCTTTTTCCTTAGGGTAGATGAAATGACCATCCCTACCTTTTACATAATTCCCAAACTCCATAAATCCCTTACCCATCCCCCTGGCAGGCCAATTGTTTCAGCTATAAAAGGCCCCCTAGAAAAAACTGGCAAATACATAGATTCTCTGATTAAACATATGGTAAACTTGCTTCCTTCCTTTGTTCGTGACAGCAGAGATGTCCTTGTTAAATTACGACATTTTGTTATGCCCACAGATGCCCTCCTGGTGGGTAATGACGTGGAGAGCTTGTATACGTCGATACCACACCATTGTGGTATTGAGGCTACAATGTTCTTTCTGGATCTTCATCATCCTCAACAGGGTGCTCAAAATGAATTCATTGGGGAACTTCTTGAATTCATGCTTAATAACAATTTCTTCCAGTTCCTTGGTCACTACTACCAGCAGATTAGAGGCACCAGTATGGGGGCACCATGGGCTCCCTCATATGCATGCCTCCATCTGGGACTCTGGGAGGAGATGATGGTCTATCAGTCCTCTTTGTACCTCAGCCACTCCTTCCTGTGGCTTAGGTACATTGATGACGTTTTGATGGTGTGGACTGGTTCAGCTAAACAACTTGAGGACTTTATGTCTGAACTTAATAGCAATAATCAAAATATACATCTGACCTACTCATACCATCCTGACACACTCTCCTTCCTTGACCTATCCATACGGAGGTCTGGAAATGAAATTGTTACCAGCACTTTTAGAAAGAAAACAGCAGCTAACACTCTGTTGTCCGCCCAGAGTCACCATCCTAAACCATTAATTAATGGGATACCCACAGGACAATTCCTAAGGATCAGACGGAATTGTTCTGTGGAGGAGGATTTCCATGAAGAGACGTATGAGATGTATCAAAGATTCAGACAGAGAGGCTACTCACATAGGTCCCTCAAAAAAGCCAAGAAAAAAGCTACCCTCAAAAATTGGGATGAACTCCTCTCAACCTCCACCAATTCTTTACACACTAAAAATAAAGACAAAAAAGGAAATAATGAACAGAATTTCCAGAGGATCATTACTAAATATGGATCCCAATGGAAAATGGTTCAGGGAGTTCTACAAAAACACTGGCATATTTTAAAATCTGCCCCCTTGATCTCTGAACTTGTGAGCCCAAGACCTCTCCTGACAGCTAAAAGATCCAATAACCTTGGAGACCTGCTGGTTCATTCTGAATACACTCGGACCACTCAGAAAAATTGGTTAAGTGATTCTAGAATTTCCCCAGGTATGTATAAATGCGGACATTGCAATATTTGCAAGTACGTCCACCAGACAAATGTGTTTCCGAACCCCCGTGGAGGAGCTGATTTTAAGATCAAACAGTTTATAAACTGCTCTACTACCCGAGTAGTTTATACACTTATCTGCCCATGCAATAAAATCTACGTGGGGAAAACTAAAAGAGCCTTAAGGGTAAGGATCCGCGAACATATTGCTGGTATCAAAAAATTAAATGATGAACGCCCCATCTCACAACATTTTGCTAAATTTCATAACCGTGATCCAAGGGGCCTAATGGTAAAAGGGATCTATAGGTTAAATTTACCTACAAGAAGTGGCGACTTCGATACCATCCTCCTCCAGAAAGAAAAGATGTGGACGTACTATCTGGAGGCGATGGCCCCTAATGGGTTAAATATTGAATGCAGCCTCCAGTCCTTTTTGGAGAAATAAGTCATTTACCCCCCCCTGCTGTCTTGATTTATAATGATTTATAATAATAATTTTTACTACCTTATGCTCTTTTTTTGGGGGGGGGTTTTCAATTCAATTTTACCTCTTATGCTTTAGACTTTTGTGTTTTGTCTCTTTTTTGGTTTCTGCGTATATGTATATTTACTCCCACCCTCACCAAATGCTCATTAAACTACAATGTTGCTCATTTAAGGTGCATTTTTCCGCACAATAGATCGCAACTATTCATATGAAGCCATTTGCGAGAGATTGTTTTGCTGAAATGTCTGTGATGAGTGGTAACCGTGTGCGACATCTGGTGGTCATTAGACGTAATTACATCTCTTATTATTTAGTCTATTTAACCTCCGCTCACGGACCCCTCCCTTGCTCTGAGGAAACCAGCGGTGATTGGCTGGTGAAACGCGTCAGCACGTGACGTCAGCACGTCACCTCGGAGCCGCGAGCCCACGGTGTTTGAATGTTTGACCGGGAACTAACAGCTGACGGCCAGCTTTCATCTCCTTACAGAAGGTGCTGACACAGCGGGACATTTCCTACCGGACGGCATATGCAAAAGCAGTTTGGACTGATATCTACAAGCCATCATCTGGGGTAGAGCTTACGACATCATGAGCCGCTGATCTATTTGGTGAGAGAAGTATCACTCCAATTTCTATTTACAATAAATCCTTAGTCGTGTCTGCTCCCCCTATTGCTTTCCATCATTACAACTGCTCCGCTTGTATGTCCTGGGTTACAACCACCTCTAGTAGTTATTGCCGGTCACTGCTGTCATCTTACCCACGCTATGGGTCCAGCTCCCGGACTGTTAATAATTTCTATGCTGTACTGAATTCGCTGCATTAATTACAATTCAACATCCATTCATCCACCCTTACCCCTACACCGCCATACTATCCACACTTGGATTGATCTGAGGACTTATTTCATACGATACTGACCACTATAGTAGGAATCTGCTGCTGTGATTGGTGTGTGTATGAGGTATGTTTGGCCGCGGCTCCGTTGTTTTTAATGATAACGTTATCAATTTTAATATGGTCATTTGATATTCTCCCTATTTTGCCCAATTTTTGTACTTTTGTGTGGTGTTTTGTAGCTCAATAAATATATTGTTTTTGGCAGATTGTGTTTGGGTAATTGCCTTCTTTGGGGGAATCTCTTTTCCCTTTTTGTTTTGTATGCTTTACAAGGCAACCCAGACTGCATCCAACCAATTTCTTTGGATGAATATCTGATCTTATTAATACTTTAGATTATTTCCTCATTGGTGGTTGATCCAGGCAAAGCCTTTTTCTTTCTATAGGAATTTTCTTTGGGGATTTGTTTTCCCATTCCTAGCCTTTGTGATCCCCCCATCACACACCACTAATCAATTGCGTGATTGTACACAGTTGGTTTAAATTAAGCTATACTGGGCTGCCTATAGGGTATACCTCATTTGACCTGTCTCTCGCATATATGGCTTATATGATCAACCATGATCTTGACTTAGAGATTAATACTGCCTTTGATGTTGGTGTGGAGAATTGTGAAACAGAGAGAGAACCAATTAGAAAACTTTATAAACACCATAAAAAACTCGTAATTAAATTCCTTAATCGTAAATGGGATATTTCGTCATTGAAATCCCATATTTCTAAACAGATCATTCCCAGGGGTTTACGTGAGAGGGTTATACCTGCGGAGCATTTACATACCCCGAGATTTTTATCTGCTTGGAAGACTGAATGTTTGAATAGAGGTTTATCCCTATTAAAGCTCATTGTCGATGAGGAAGAAGCCCAACTGGAGGAGATACGTGTGGAGCTTGAAGCAAGCGCCAAATCACTAGAACCCTTTAAACAAGATCCTGAATTCGATAAAAATAATGAGTACATTAAAAAGGAGATAGAAAGGATACAAAAAAGTTTAAAACACAGCAAACAAAGAAAAGTTCAGACAGAACCTAGCTGACTGGGAAAGTGGGGATATTTTTGACCCCACAATCCAGAAAAGAAGTAGATCACTTTCTAGAAACACTAGACAGCGACAACGTCAGTCCAAAACTAGAAATAGCTCCTCATCCGACAGCGAGTTTGATAGGGATACCTCTCAAAAAACTGTCTCTTTTTTAGAAGAACTAGAGGGGAAGGTGCCCCTAGAGATCCCGAAGCGAAAAATAGACAAAAAACAAGAAAATGAAGGAGACAAAGGAAAAATAGAAGGAAAAGGAAAGGAGAGAGACAGTGTACAGAGTCGGACGAGTGGGAGACTGAGAAACCAGAGGAGACGTTGAATATCTCTGACGGTGCTCCAATGGACCTTAATGTAGTAAACCTTTCAGAGTTTCATCTTACTGAAGTCCATATAAATTTACTCAAAAAGGGTCTCTCTTTCTCCCCAACGTCATCCATGAATGAGTTTGAGGTTTTCAAGGATGTTAGTCTATTCTTAAGGAAATTCCTCTTCAAACTATGGCATACAAAAGGATTTAATGATCCCCTTACCTCAGAGTCCTCTCTGGATAGGGATGAAAAGGAGGCTATTGAATGCCTAGTATCCTTACTGGATGAGAACCTTGACAGTGACTCAGATGAAAATTTATGCTATACACTGAGAAGACCCTCTGATCTAAAAATTAGATCCACTAAAATGCCCCCACTGTCTAAGTACAAGTGGTTGCAGTTTTTTCTGGATCAAGTTAAATTAGACCTTATGAAAATCAATTGGAAATGGGTCGGTCCTAACAACCTTACAAATAGTGAAAGAAAAGCCTTGGTTGAGTTGCAAAATGCACCAAACTTAGTGATTAAGAAGAGCGATAAAGGGGGAAATGTGGTACTCCTAAGTGAGAAAATATATGAGGATGAGTCACTAAGGCTTCTCGGTGACATCTCTACCTACAAAAGACTCACTAGTTCCCCCTTTCCTGCTCTAGTTGAGGCACTGAATGGAAAACTCAAATTGGGAATGGAAGCGGGCCTTTTAACAAAAAAGGAATTCTTTTTCCTTAGGGTAGATGAAATGACCATCCCTACCTTTTACATAATTCCCAAACTCCATAAATCCCTTACCCATCCCCCTGGCAGGCCAATTGTTTCAGCTATAAAAGGCCCCCTAGAAAAAACTGGCAAATACATAGATTCTCTGATTAAACATATGGTAAACTTGCTTCCTTCCTTTGTTCGTGACAGCAGAGATGTCCTTGTTAAATTACGACATTTTGTTATGCCCACAGATGCCCTCCTGGTGGGTATTGACGTGGAGAGCTTGTATACGTCGATACCACACCATTGTGGTATTGAGGCTACAATGTTCTTTCTGGATCTTCATCATCCTCAACAGGGTGCTCAAAATGAATTCATTGGGGAACTTCTTGAATTCATGCTTAATAACAATTTCTTCCAGTTCCTTGGTCACTACTACCAGCAGATTAGAGGCACCAGTATGGGGGCACCATGGGCTCCCTCATATGCATGCCTCCATCTGGGACTCTGGGAGGAGATGATGGTCTATCAGTCCTCTTTGTACCTCAGCCACTCCTTCCTGTGGCTGAGGTACATTGATGACGTTTTGATGGTGTGGACTGGTTCAGCTAAACAACTTGAGGACTTTATGTCTGAACTTAATAGCAATAATCAAAATATACATCTGACCTACTCATACCATCCTGACACACTCTCCTTCCTTGACCTATCCATACGGAGGTCTGGAAATGAAATTGTTACCAGCACTTTTAGAAAGAAAACAGCAGCTAACACTCTGTTGTCCGCCCAGAGTCACCATCCTAAACCATTAATTAATGGGATACCCACAGGACAATTCCTAAGGATCAGACTGAATTGTTCTGTGGAGGAGGATTTCCATGAAGAGACGTATGAGATGTATCAAAGATTCAGACAGAGAGGCTACTCACATAGGTCCCTCAAAAAAGCCAAGAAAAAAGCTACCCTCAAAAATTGGGATGAACTCCTCTCAACCTCCACCAATTCTTTACACACTAAAAATAAAGACAAAAAAGGAAATAATGAACAGAATTTCCAGAGGATCATTACTAAATATGGATCCCAATGGAAAATGGTTCAGGGAGTTCTACAAAAACACTGGCATATTTTAAAATCTGCCCCCTTGATCTCTGAACTTGTGAGCCCAAGACCTCTCCTGACAGCTAAAAGATCCAATAACCTTGGAGACCTGCTGGTTCATTCTGAATACACTCGGACCACTCAGAAAAATTGGTTAAGTGATTCTAGAATTTCCCCAGGTATGTATAAATGCGGACATTGCAATATTTGCAAGTACGTCCACCAGACAAATGTGTTTCCGAACCCCCGTGGAGGAGCTGATTTTAAGATCAAACAGTTTATAAACTGCTCTACTACCCGAGTAGTTTATACACTTATCTGCCCATGCAATAAAATCTACGTGGGGAAAACTAAAAGAGCCTTAAGGGTAAGGATCCGCGAACATATTGCTGGTATCAAAAAATTAAATGATGAACGCCCCATCTCACAACATTTTGCTAAATTTCATAACCGTGATCCAAGGGGCCTAATGGTAAAAGGGATCTATAGGTTAAATTTACCTACAAGACGTGGCGACTTCGATACCATCCTCCTCCAGAAAGAAAAGATGTGGACGTACTATCTGGAGGCGATGGCCCCTAATGGGTTAAATATTGAATGCAGCCTCCAGTCCTTTTTGGAGAAATAAGTCATTTACCCCCCCCTGCTGTCTTGATTTATAATGATTTATAATAATAATTTTTACTACCTTATGCTCTTTTTTTGGGGGGGGGGTTTTCAATTCAATTTTACCTCTTATGCTTTAGACTTTTGTGTTTTGTCTCTTTTTTGGTTTCTGCGTATATGTATATTTACTCCCACCCTCACCAAATGCTCATTAAACTACAATGTTGCTCATTTAAGGTGCATTTTTCCGCACAATAGATCGCAACTATTCATATGAAGCCATTTGCGAGAGATTGTTTTGCTGAAATGTCTGTGATGAGTGGTAACCGTGTGCGACATCTGGTGGTCATTAGACGTAATTACATCTCTTATTATTTAGTCTATTTAACCTCCGCTCACGGACCCCTCCCTTGCTCTGAGGAAACCAGCGGTGATTGGCTGGTGAAACACGTCAGCACGTGACGTTAGCACGTCACCTCGGAGCCACGAGCCCACGGTATTTGGCTGTTTGACCGGGAACTAACAGCTGACGGCCGGCTTTCATCTCCTTACAGAAGGCGCTGACACAGCGGGACATTTCCTACTGGACGGCATATGCAAAAGCAGTTTGGACTGATATCTACAAGCCATCATCTGGGGTAGAGCTTACGACATCATGAGCCGCTGATCTATTTGGTGAGAGAAGTATCACTCCAATTTCTATTTACAATACAGCCTTAGTCGTGTCTGCTCCCCCTATTGCTTTCCATCATTACAACTGCTCCGCTTGTATGTCCTGGGTTACAACCACCTCTAGTAGTTATTGCCGGTCACTGCTGTCATCTTACCCACGCTATGGGTCCAGCTCCCGGACTGTTAATAATTTCTATGCTGTATTGATTACAATTCAACATCCATTCATCCACCCTTACCCCTACACCGCCATACTATCCACACTTGGATTGATCTGAGGACTTATTTCATACGATACTGACCACTATAGTAGGAATCTGCTGCTGTGATTGGTGTGTGTATGGGGTATGTTTGGCCACGGCTCCGTTGTTTTTAATGATAACGTTATCAATTTTAATATGGTCATTTGATATTCTCCCTATTTTGCCCAATTTTTGTACTTTTGTGTGGTGTTTTGTAGCTCAATAAATATATTGTTTTTGGCAGATTGTGTTTGGGTAATTGCCTTCTTTGGGGGAATCTCTTTTCCCTTTTTGTTTTGTATGCTTTACAAGGCAACCCAGACTGCATCCAACCAATTTCTTTGGATGAATATCTGATCTTATTAATACTTTAGATTATTTCCTCATTGGTGGTTGATCCAGGCAAAGCCTTTTTCTTTCTATAGGTATTTTTCACATTGGACAACAAGAGTTAGTCAGATAACAAAGCTTTTTCTGTGGTTTGCTTGGTTGCTGTCAAAATATGTGTACAAATTGATAAAAAGCATGGATGCAAACACTGCTCTAGGTTGGTCTTTTAATTTCACCTCCACTACCACACTAGCCAGGTGCTGGCCCTATCCGTCATAGATTTGAGGTAGCTAAAACGGTCTGGTTGGCCTCACATCCATTAAAAATCACCTTTATTTTAGCTCATCCATAAAAATAAATCCAGCACACAAAAGTAGGAGAACAGCATCACCGGCTAACACGTTTCACGCTCACTTAGCGCTTAATCATAGCTCACATACATGGCACACATGGAGAGATACAGTATATACATGTTTGAAGGAATCCCATAATTAGAGAAACGTGTGTGAAACAATTAGCATGCAAGTGCCAGTAATTGGTGGGTGCCTGCACTATTCAAAGATACAAAACAAAACACTTGTCATACAATTAGTTACTTTAAAAAAAACATCAAATATAAACTTAAAGTATAACTAAAGACAAAACTTGATTTTTTTTTGTTTTGGATGGAGTGGAGAGGGGTTGTCAGTTTTTATTGCTATTTGTGTCCCAGTTAGGGAGATTCACCCTCTCTATTGGTCCTGCTTACCATTATCATTGATAGTGAAAGTAAAAGAAAATCCCAAATTTTGGGTTGTCCCCAAGAAAAGTAACAGAGGGACATTTTTCCAATGAGGACACTAGTTCCTAATTTGCAGGGATTTCCTCTCCCTTCCTGTTTTGTCTATGGGACAGAAAATGAAGGTAAATCTCCCTAATGGGACAAAGAGGGCAAAAAGAAACCTTACAGAGGTTATAACCCTTCTTTACTCTAAACTACTCTAAACTCTAAAATAGAAAAAAAAATGTTTTGCCTATAGTTCTTTGTTTCTAGTTCTATAGTGTGTCAAATGTGTGTGAGCTATGATTAAACACTTAATGAGCATGAAACACAATAGCTGGTGATGCTGTTTACCCTACTTTTGTGTTCTGTATTTGTTTTCCTTGTCAAAAGAAGTTTATTGAGTATACAATATTATAAAGATACATAAAGTAAGTTTACAAGGATCTATAAAGTAAGCTCATTGTTTTACAGTAGGGTTTATATACCGGTAGGTAAATATCATGAAATTTCAAATATTAAACATTGGGTTCACGTAAACCTAAATTAAAGATATATATCATTTCCTTAGTTACTTTTGTAGGTATTTAAATGATTTATACCTACTATACATATTGTTTATAAGTAGAGTGTATATAGGTCAAATAAATTCTGATAATGAGCTTTAATCGTAAGGTGGAGAAAAGGAAAGAGAAAGAAGAAAAAGGGTTGAAAGGTAGAGGTATGGTCCACAAGGTTGTCCCGCTCGTCAGTTTATTATTCTTTTTAGTTCTCTTTGAAGCCTTAGAATGGGTGTCTCTGTAAGTCATTTAATCTGTTACCATGGCAACAGGACAGAGTCATTGAAGTTTGACAGGAACTGTTGTTTTATCCAAGGATGCCAAAGTTTTTCAAATTTTGGAATTTGATTTTAAACGATGGCTACCATCTTAGCATGGGACATTGTATTATTCATTCTGTGAATTGTTTCTGCTAGTACCAATGTAGGAGATTTCCATGCCTTGGCCACTGTTTGTTTTGCAGCCGTTATTAGTTGGATCATAAGTTTGAATTGAGAGAGTGTTAACCATTCCAGTTTTAGATTAAGTAAAGTTAAATATGGATCTGGTT
Organism: Lithobates clamitans; assembly: GCA_037952925.1. Taxonomy (NCBI): domain Eukaryota; kingdom Metazoa; phylum Chordata; class Amphibia; order Anura; family Ranidae; genus Lithobates; species Lithobates clamitans. Next base: position 890,246 of record JBBGZY010001913.1, on the reverse strand, counting down.
GTATTATTTGTTTAAATATTTTAGATGCAATCACAAAGACTTCCTTCCAGAAGGTTTGGATTACTGGACACATCCACCATATGTGTAAATATGTGCCTATTTCTGGGCATCCTCGAAAACAAAGAGCTGAGGTATTAGGTGAATATTTTGCCACTCTAGCGGGTACAAGTTACCAGCGAGTTAGGACTTTATAATTTGTCTCCAGTGCTAAGATGTTGGGTGAAGATGACTTAGATGTGAGCCATATGTTAGACCAGTCCGTGTCTTCTAAAGTTCGTCCCAGGTCCTCCTCCCACCTCTGAACGTAAGAGGGTCTATTAAGATTTGCTACTCCATATAATTGATTATAAAGTGATGAAATTGTACCTTTAGCAAATGGATCTTTTGTACAGATTGATTCAAAAATGGGTAATTGGGATAATGGTGTATCCCCCTTTAGGAATGGTGTATAGAAATTTTTGATTTGGAGATATCTAAATATCTCAGAGTTTGGTAGATCATATTTTTCTCTAAGCGATGGGAATGAAAGGAATGATTTAGATGCTATGAAGTCATTTAGTGTCTGAATGCCTGATGTTGTCCAAGCTTTAAAAGAATTTGGGTAGATCCATGCTGAATAAAAGGCCGGATTTCTGATAAAAGAAAGGAGAGGATTGTGTGGAGATTGTAACTGATATTTGGTTTTTAGTTTATCCCAGAGAGATAAGAAGTGTTTAGTTATGGGATTATGAATTTTAAAGCGGTCTTTAGGATCAAGCCATAATAAGTTTGATATTAATAGAGGGTTATTTTCTGAAGCCTCTATAAATACCCATAATGGGATTTCCTGTTTTGCATGGTATTTGGACAGACTGGCCAAATGTGCTGCTCTGTAGTAGTTAGTAAAATTAGGGTATTCCAGGCCTCCTTTATTTTTGGGAAGATGTAGTGTGTGTATAGGTATACGTGGTTTAGAAGAGCCCCATATAAACAAAGTTGCTCTTTTTTGTACTATTCTCAAAAAATAGGAAGGAATTGGAATAGGGAGGACTCTGAATAGATAAAGCAATTTGAGTAGAATAGTCATTTTGATTGCATTAATCTTCCCTATCCAGGATAAAGGAAGTTGCAACCATTGTTTTATTAGATTTGTGATCTGTCTTAATACAGGAGGATAATTGGTTGAGAATAAGTCAGAATGAGATGCTGTTAAATGAATTCCAAGATATGGGATTGATTTTTCTGCCCATGTGAATGGGAGTGCAGCCCTAGCCGGGATCAATTCCATGTTTGTGAGTGAAATATTAAGCACTAGGCATTTCTTAGGATTAATCATAAGGCCGGATAGGGCTGCAAATCCATCAAGAGCTGGTATTAAGTTAGGACCAGAGACCTGTGGTGATGATAGAAAAAGTAATATATCGTCTGCAAATATACATAATTTGTGTGTAATACCTCCTACTTCAATGCCAGTTATAGTTTGGTTTGTTCTGATGTATTGGGCCATGGGTTCGAGTATAAGGGCAAATAATAATGGAGATAATGGGCAACCCCGTCGGGTACCTCTTTCGATATTAAAGGCATCAGATTTGTATCCAGCATATTTTATATAGGCTTTGGGTTTATTATATAATGCTTTGATCCATGTTAAAAAGTGGGGTCCAAAACCCCATTTTTGTAATGAATATTGCATATATTGCCAGGATACTGTGTCAAATGCCCTCTTAATATTGAGAGATAGAAAACATAAAGGGATTTTCCGTTTTTTACCAATATGTGCCAATAACACTGCCCTGCGTATATTATCGCCTGCCTGTCTATTTGGCATGAAGCCTACTTGATCTCTATGTATTAATTTTCCTATAATGCTATTGAGGCGTTTTGCTATTATTTTTGCTAATAATTTAATATCGAGGTTTAACAGAGAGATAGGCCGATAATTCACACAGGAAGTATCATCAGAAAGGGGTTTTGGGATCATACAAACAATTGCCATTAATGTTTCTTGCCGAAAAGAATGTCCATCTAGAAGTTTGTTAAAAGTTTCAGTGAGAATGGGAGAGAGTATTTCTGAGAATGTTTTATAGTATAAAGCCGAGTAGCCGTCTGGGCCTGGTCTTTTGTTAAGTTTTAGGTCTTTTATGGCGTTAGCAACTTCATCTATAGTTATAGGCTCATCCAAACTGCTTTTTTGATTCTGAGATAACTCAGGTAAGGTTATTTTTGAGAAGAAGGATTCAGCCTCTGTAGGATTAAATTCATTGTTTCTCTTGTATAAAGTTGCGAGATGTGAGTGAAATTTATGGACTATTTTAACTGGATTACAAGTGTAAACATTTTTTGATAATTTCAAACGTATTGGTTTGAAAGATTTGTTAGTTGAATTTAATGCCCGAGCCAAATATGTACCTGGTTTGTTTGTATTCATGTAGAAATTGTGTTTGGAGCGTTTGAGGGATTTATCAACTGACTCAGTGAGAAATAGATCGTATTCCAATCTAGATTTTCCCAGATGAGATTTTGTACTCTGAGATGGATTATCTTGAAATGATATGTAGGCTGCATTAAAATTGAGTTCTAGTTTTTTTGCTAGATTTTTGTGTTCCCGTTTAAATAGTGCCATTTGTCTTTGTATTGTACCACGCAAGACAGGCTTATGAGCTTCCCACAGTGTTATTGGGGAGATGTCTGTTGTATTATTAATTGATATGTATTTCTTTAAAGCTTGTTCAATGGCCATCTGATGTAGTGGGTGTTTGAGCATTATGTCCAGTAAGTACCACGTTGGGTCATGCGCTTTTGGTATGGCTGAGGCTATAGTAGTGTATACTGCATTATGGTCAGACCACGGAATCGGAATTATATCCGATGCAATAATTTCTGGTATCATTCCTATTGTTAGAAAAATATGATCTATTCTGGTGAAGGTTTGATGAGGGTGCGAGAAATAAGTGAATTTCTTTTTCATTGGGTTACTTTCTCTCCACGAATCTACCAGATTGTATTTGGAAAGAAGTTGAGAAAAAGGTAATCTAGAGGTTATTTTGGATGGTGTAAAAGGTGATTTATCTAGAAATGGGAGGAGGACCTGGTTCGAATCCCCGCACATTATCACTGTTCCTATTTTGTGTGTATTAATCACTTGTAATATATGTGAGAGGAATGGTGTAGGTTGTTTGTTAGGAGCGTAGTAGGAAATCACTGTGATTGCTGTATCCATTATATAACCCATGAGTATCAGGTATCTACCTTCTGGGTCTTTAATTTCTGATGATAAGGTGAATGGTGTGGATCGGTGAAATGCAATTAGAGTTCCCCTTTGCTTGGTACAGGCAGAAGCCGTGTAAATTTGTTGATAAAAAGGAGAAATATATTTTGGAGTAGAATCTTTGGTGAAGTGTGTTTCTTGGAGGCATACTATGTGAGCCTTCTTGTTATGAAAAGTACGGAAGGCTTTGGTCCTTTTTTGAGGGACATTTATTCCCTGAACATTCAGGGAAAGTACATTCAGTGGTGCCATGGCAACAGATCAAATAGTTTTGACTTACTTTTTGTTATGCAGAGCTGACTGCGCAGATCAACCTGTGTGGACTGAAGAGATGAATAGATAGAAAAGAAACCAGTGAATTCTGGAGTAAAGAGTAAACAAAAAACATATGAGATTAGATGATACATTGTATAAATTATTTTTTGCAAGTAATCACAATTTACCCGTGAAAGAGAGTAAATATCTCTCTCAGGGGAATAAGTGCCTTTGTCACACTCCCACATAATATGGTTGGGAGAATGAGGAGGGCTAATGGGGGTACACGGATCTTCCGCTTACAGGAGAGAAGTGCTATGTCAAAAGACATCAAAATGATGTTTCATTAATTGGAGTGCAGAATATAGTTTTTGTTGAAATTATTTATTCCAGGGTGGTTGTATATGGTTAGTCTTGCCCTAGGCTAAATAATTCAGTTAGAAAGGTACTGTTAATAACTTTGGTATTGATGAAGATAGTTTGAATTATTTTGGGATGTTAACCCTTTTAGAGTAAACAATTACATATTTTATTCATATGTAACTGTTTAGATATGTTAACTCCTAAAATTGAGGTTCTATTGCTTCAGATTAGAATAAACAAAAACATAATTCTAGGAACTAGTTAGGTAATAATATATTTGTTTTAAGAAAAGAAAGAAAAAGCTTCCATTACTTCTGGATTATTGAACATATTTGTCCTAAAAAGTAATAAATCTATTGTTATTACCTGATAATATATAACTGAACAATAATTTCCTTATTTCACTTATATATTCTAAGGCTATATGAATCAGAAGTAATAAGAAATATAACTGGAATGTAACATGATCCCACACAGTGTGTGACTATCAGAATGCAGTTACATTCAGTTATAAATACAGGTTTTTTTTATAGAGAACCATCTCTTAGTATAATAAATGAAGAGATATCAGGAATTAGGATGTCAGTCCATTGAATCTTCTTGGTCCATGGATAATGTGGCATAACGGCCTCTTTTGTGAGAATGATGATTCCCATTTTGTTCTGAAATTTTCTGAGTGCTGCCTGAAGATGATGCCATTCTTCTGCGTGTGGGAGAGTTGCTGCTTGTGGGTTCTGTCAGATTTAATTTTAAAAGGGTTTTTTTGTAGTTCATCTGCTGATCTGCTTCTGTAAATTGTACCTTGGTAGTTAAATCTGACTGAAAAGGGGAAGCCCCATTGATACATAATGTTGTGGCGTTGCAGTTCCATTAGTTGGGGTTTCATGGATCGTCTTTTAGTAATAGTAAGTTGGGATAGGTCAGCAAAAATTTGATAATTGTGTCCTTGAAAATTAAGTTCCTTTTTTTCTCTTGCAGCAATTAGTATTTGTTCTTTCGTTCTGTAATAATGAAATTTTGTGATTATATCACGTGGGGGTCCATCTTTCTTTTTGGCTGTGAGGGCTCTGTGTACTCTGTCCAGTTCTAAACGTTCAATAGGGATATCTGGCTTTAGTTCTTGTAATAGAGCAGTAATAGTAGATTGCAGGTCTGTCACAGTTTCAGGTATTCCCCTTATGCGCAAGTTTGAACGTCTGGCTCTATTTTCGTAATCTTCGAGCTTAGTTTGAAGTATTAAATTCTCTTCTTTTAATTGTTCCAATTCTGTTATATTTACTTGGGTTGTAATTTCAATTTCATCCATTTTTATTTCTAAGGCTGCGGTGCGGTTTCCCAGCTCTCTTATTTCTTTGGTTAGGCTTTTTGTTATTTGGTCTGAGGTTTGTTTTAAAGCCTTATGAAGCATCTTTTCAAATTGTAATAATATTACTGGGGATGCTGAGGAGGCTTGTGGAGAAGTTTGTGAGAGGATTTGTTCTGTATCTGACTCAAATGGAGAGTCTTGCTGTGACATTTTCTGTCTGTGAGAGCTCCCTGATGCTGTATCTTGTGAGGTGACTGGAGCTGCTTTAGTTGCAGTGAGTGCCTGTGAGCTCTTTGTGAGGTGATTTTTATTTCTGCCACGGTTTCCTCCCAGTACCATATTTCCTGCCCAAACTTTCACAGTTTGTTCCCTGGGGCAAAAAGGTTCAAATGGATACCTTTTGAGCCTGCAGGCTCCGCTTTGTCCTTCTCTTCTCTCCTCAGCGGTGCAGAGCTCTAACAATGCATGTCTGCTCCGCTAGGCTCCGCCCATCTCCTCTGTATTTGTTTTCATGAATATAGTGAAATAAATGTGATTTTAAATGGATGTGCAGCCAACTAGACATTTTTTGCTACTTGGAATCTGTGATGTACAAGGCCAGGACCTGGCTAATGTGGTAGTGGAGGTGAAATTAAGAAAGCAACCTAGAGCGGTGTTTGTATCCATGCTTTCTATTGGTCGTATGTACACCTGGCTCGGTAGGTGACTCACTAACACCTATTGTATTGAGTTTTGAGGACTATATTGTGTATTCCACTACACACCACTAATTATGGTTGACACAGCTACCTCTTTCAACACAACTGAAGGGAAATACAGCAAAACTTTAACAGCACCATCAGACAATCCACTCAGACTTGGACAATGCAGTCATATATTGCAAATGTCAAATGATCTCAATGTTTGGAAACTGGAACGTCTCATGGTGAAGGAAATTAAGACCTATTGGGACATCAGTAGCCTTATTGACCTTACTGAATATTTAACATTGAAACAAATACCTGGAGGTCTACACATCACCTGTTTCCTGGTGATCTTAAAAGAGAATGGACTGACATTGACAGCATGTTTGTTTGATCTTATGAAAATCATCATAATCTTTAAATCCAAGGAGTTTCAACAAGAGATCTCCATGTTACAAAAGGATGTTGCAACATGGAGATTGCAGGTCTGCAGGAGAGTCTGGGTTTTTTAGAGCTTGAAATTTTAATCGCTTGCCGACCAGGCACTGCAGTTATACTGCGGCAGGTTGGCATGGCTGCGCAAATTGCCGTAGCTGCACGTTGGCTTGTCACGACGATCTGTGGGCACGCGTGCACCCATTGTCCAGTAGGAGAGCCAATCAGCGGGTCCGGTGGATTCAAAGCCCGCCGGGCCCCCCTCAAATGTTCCCTGCAGTGACACAGGGCAGATCTCCATTCTGACAGGGTTCACACAGAGATCCTCTCTTCCTGCTATGCAAGAAGACAGATCTGTGTGTTGTCCCAGGCATCCTTTAATTCTCAACAGGTGCATCACTGAGTGCTCCCCAAGAAATAGACATGGCAAATATATCCTCTTACCAGATGATTAGATCTATCCAGGTCTGTATGCGCATCAGTTAGTAATCACCCCTCACTTCGGTTATAAGCTGCCTCTCCTGCTCAGCCTGCTTACTGGATGCCAATGATAAAAGTCAATGCATGCATTTATCCTTAAGGGAACCTAATGTTCCCTTTTCTCTTCCAGCACTTCCTCTCTGTCACTTAGCAGTCTGCCACTCTCTGGGTGTTTGGTGGAAGTGCCCTGTCTATCTCTTGGGGAGCACTGGGTGATGCACCTGTTGAAAATTGAAGGGCACTTCTTTTTCTTCACTATAAGGACTCTTGCTGTTTTTTTGGACATTATTTTTTATAAATGTTTTCATTTTTGTGGACTTTATGCTCATATATCTGTTAATTGTGTAGGTAAATATATCACAATTGTGACAGAAAACACATTTCCTTATATATTTTGTTTTAATGTTGTGTACATTATTGTGAGTGCCGCTGTTGTTTTTCACATTATTTTCACTTTATGCACACTAAGCGCAGTTTTCCTTTGTCACATATTTAAACAAGAACATCTGCAAAAAAAAGCAAAAAAACAAAACAAGACGGGGATGAAAGAAACAGCGACAAGGAAAAGCAAGTGGTGGTTCTCGGTACCAGCTGTGAGGTCAAATACAACTGCCGCTGATTTGACATGCGATTTGACATGGCAAATCGCATGTCAAATTGCACCAATGTGAACCAGGGCTCAATGAGCTTTGTGCATTATGTTATCTTGATGATCTTGTTGATTTACACTCTGCGTCTGGTCCTGATCCAGTTGCTAATTATAGTCATAGAATCATTATTCCATTTAAATTGAGATCTGATTTTTAAATGGGGAGCAGTAGTGGTGCTGGACTCCAATGCATATAGAGATGAGGCTTTACGTCAACTGTAAGATAGTGATACCTATATTCAATTTAAAGATGAGCAGGCATTTGTTCCCAGGAGGAAAGTGATATGTTCACTGCACAAGCTCCTATAATGCCTGTGTTTTTTTCTTGCAGCATTTCAGCAATTATTCACCGGTACATCAAGAGTTAATCCTTCAAAGTTTGGATTATTTGTTGACACATCATTTTTATGTGCAATGGAGATTGCCACCTCCAGAGGTGCAGGGCTTCTATGGGAGCTTCTCTACTTCTCTTGCCAATCTTTAAATGGGTTGGTGGGAGAGGTCCCTATCAATCGCCTGTACAATTATATTTTCACTACATGGACAATTTGTTGTTCATTAGTAATCACCCCTCACTTCGGATATAAGCTGCCTCTCCTGCTCAGCCTGCTTACTGGATGCCAATGATAAAAGTCAATGCATGCATTTATCCTTAAGGGAACCTAATGTTCCCTTTTCTCTTCCAGCACTTCCTCTCTGTCACTTAGCAGTCTGCCACTCTCTGGGTGTTTGGTGGAAGTGCCCTGTCTATCTCTTGGGGAGCACTGGGTGATGCACCTGTTGAAAATTGAAGGACACTTCTTTTTCTTCACTATAAGGACTCTTGCTGTTTTTTTGGACATTATTTTTTATAAATGTTTTCATTTTTGTGGACTTTATGCTCATATATCTGTTAATTGTGTAGGTAAATATATCACAATTGTGACAGTGCAACACATTTCCTTATATATTTTGTTTTAATGTTGTGTACATTATTATTCAAAGTTTGGATTATTTGTTGACACATCATTTTTTATGTGCAATGGAGATTGCCACCTCCAGAGGTGCGGGGCTTCTATGGGAGCTTCTCTACTTCTCTTGCCAATCTTTACATGGGTTGGTGGGAGAGGTCCCTATCAATCGCCTGTACAATTATATTTTCACTACATGGACAATTTGTTGTTCATTTGTTCTAAAGAGATTGGCAACCTTGAGAACTGGCTTAACTATCTGAATGATAATGAGCTAAATCTGAAATTCACAGGCTATATGAACTCTAAGTCAATTTCTTACTTGGATGTCATTTTGACCAGTGAAGGGGATCAGGTAACATTTGCGTGTTATAGGAAGCTGGTAGCTGGTAATACATTACTCAGTCAGAACCGATTCGGGGCACCCCCTCCATACTATCAAGAACATTCCTGTTGGCCACTTTTTAATACATCAGAGAGTATGCATGATGATCTTAAATTTCATTAAGAGGCCAGGTCTACTTGGGATCACTTTGTGTGTAGGGGTTATCTGAAATCTATTTTGAACAGAGCTCTGAGCATTGCTAAAAAAACACCTTGAGATGAACTACTAAAAGACAAAAAGAAAAAAGATTCTCAAAACAATAGTGTTCCTGTTTTTTCACTCTCTACAGAATTGAGTTTAATAAGATCAGAAATATAATTGAAAAGTATTTACCAATTTTGTTTAATGATCCAGTTTACACTGGCTAAGGGTTTCCCGTAGAGCACCCACGGTTTCCTATAGAGCACCCACATTGGGCAACTTTATGTCCCCTACTTTATTTCCCAGAGGGAGAATCCTTCACATTGGTTTGCAGTTTAAAGGTAGTTTTGCATGTGGTGATATGGATATCCCTGTTGTTCACATGTTAAGAGAGCAATAACAGAGACACAGTATCACTTCTTTTATTAATAGTAATCCACAAAATTTGATATACCGTATGCCATTATGTGTGGCCTCTGTTTTGTTCAATATGTTGGATGTACCACTCACAGGCTGAGAAACCTGCTTGCATGAACTTGCATGATCATTTATTTATTTATGATATTCATAAGAAACATTCTACTAATGTAGCTTATCATTTTAATGAGCGTCATGCTGGTGACCCCCCAGCTGTGCTTATAAAGGTGTAGAAAAGATCGAAGTTCCCAGGAGAGGTTGTGATAAATTTAAACTTTTATGTAAAAGGGAAGTATTTTGGATCTTCCATTTAAAACTAGAAAACCCTTGGGACTTAATTATGAACAGGATGTTTCGCATTTTTTTGAATGAATACATCTAGCATTTATCTTTAACCATGGTCATTTCCTGTGATTGTACCGTGTGTAGGCTTTTTGTGTTCTAATTTTTGCTTCTATTTTTGTGCAAAGATATTTGTTTATTTTGTTTTTTTATATAGTTTAATTGTATGCTAGATGTTTTTTTTAAATGACTAATTGTATGATAAGTGATTTTTTTTCTATCTTTGAATAGGGCCGGCACCCACCAATTACTGGCATGTTAATTGTGCCACACGGGGTTATCCCCATGTGTGCCATATTTGTGTGAGCTATGATTAACCACTTCAGCCCCGGAAGGATTTACTCCCTTCCTGACCAGAGCACTTTTTACAATTTGGCACTGCGTCGCTTTAACTGCTAATTGTGCGGTCATGCGATGCTGTACCCAAACGAAATTTGCGTCCTTTTCTTCCCACAAATAGAGCTTTCTTTTGATGGTATTTGATCACCTCTGCCGTTTTTATTTTTTGCGCTATACACGGAAAAAGACCGAAAATTTTGAAAAAAAATGATATTTTCTACTTTTTGTTCTAAAAAAAATCCAATAAACTCAATTTTAGTCATACATTTAGGCCAAAATATATTCGGCCACATGTCTTTGGTAACAAAAATGTCAATAAGTGTATATTTATTGGTTTGCGCAAAAGTTATAGCGCCTACAAACTAGGGTACATTTTCTGGAATTTACACAGCCTTTAATTTATGACTGCCTATGTTGTTTCTTGAGGTGCTAAAATGGCAGGGCAGTACAAAACCCCCACAAATGACCCCATTTTGGAAAGTAGACACCCCAAGGAAATTGCTGAGAGGCATGTTGAGCCCATTGAATATTCATTTTTTTTGTCCCAAGTGATTGAATAATGACAAAAAAAAAATTACAAAAAGTTGTCACTAAATGATATATTGCTCACACAGGCCATGGGCATATGTGGAATTGCACCCCAAAAAGCATTTAGCTGCTTCTCCTGAGTATGGGGATACCACATGTGTGGGACTTTTTGGGAGCCTAGCTGCGTACGGGGCCCCGAAAACCAATCACTGCCTTCAGGATTTCTAAGGGCGTACATTTTTGATTTTACTCCTCACTACCTATCACAGTTTTGAAGGCCATAAAATGCCCAGATGGCACAAACCCCCCCCCCCCCAAATGACCCCATTTTGGAAAGTAGACACCCCAAGCTATTTGCTGAGAGGCATGTTGAGTCCATGGAATATTTTATATTTTGACACAAGTTGCGGGAAAGTGACAATTTTTTTTTTTTTTTTTTGCACAAAGTGGTCACTAAATGATATATTGCTCACACAGGCCATGGGCATATGTGAAATTGCACCCCAAAATACATTCTGCTGCTTCTCTTGAGTACGGGGATACCACATGTGTGGGACTTTTTAGGAGCCTAGCCGCGTACGGGGCCCCGAAAACCAATCACCGCCTTCACGATTTCTAAGGGTGTACATTTTTGATTTCACTCTTCACTGCCTATCACAGTTTCGGAGGTCATGGAATGCCCAGGTGGCACAAACCCCCCCCAAATGACCCCATTTTGGAAAGTAGACACCCCAAGCTATTTGCTGAGAGGCATGGTGAGTATTTTGCAGCTCTCATTTGTTTTTGAAAATGAAGAAAGACAAAAAAAAATTTTTTTTTTCTTTTTTTAATTTTCAAAACTTTGTGACAAAAAGTGAGGTCTGCAAAATACTCACTATACCTCTCAGCAAATAGCTTTGGGTGTCTACTTTCCAAAATGGGGTCATTTGGGGGGGGTTTGTGCCACCTGGGCATTCCATGGCCTCCGAGACTGTGATAGGCAGTGAAGAGTGAAATCAAAAATTTACACCCTTAGAAAGCCTGAAGGCAGTGCTTGGTTTTCGGGGTCCCGTACGCGGCTAGGCTCCCAAAAAGTCTCACACATGTGGTATCCCCGTACTCAGGAGAAGCAACAAAATGTATTTTGGGGTGTAATTTCACATATTTCCATGGCATGTTTGAGCAATATATCATTTAGTGACAACTTTGTGCAAAAAAAAAAAAAAATTTGTCTCTTTCCCGCAACTTGTGTCACAATATAAAATATTCCATGGACTCGACATGCCTCTCAGCAAATAGCTTGGGGTGTCTACTTTCCAAAATGGGGTCATTTGGGGGGGGTTTGAACTGTCCTGGCATTTTATGCACAACATTTAGAAGCTTATGTCACACATCACCCACTCTTCTAACCACTTGAAGACAAAGCCCTTTCTGACACTTTTTGATTACATGAAAAAATTATTTTTTTTTGCAAGAAAATTACTTTGAACCCCCAAACATTATATATATTTTTTAAAGCAAATGCCCTACAGATTAAAATGGTGGGTGTTTCATTTATTTTTCACACAGTATTTGCGCAGCGATTTTTCAAACGCATTTTTTGGGGAAAAAACACACATTTTTACATTTTAATGCACTAAAACACACTATATTGCCCAAATGTTTGATGAAATAAAAAAGAAGATCTTAGGATGAGTACATGGATACCAAACATGACATGCTTTACAATTGCGCACAAACGTGCAGTGGCAACAAAATAAATACATTTTTAAAAGCCGTTAAAAGCCTTTACAGGTTACCACTTTAGATTTACAGAGGAGGCCTACTGCTAAAATTACTGCCCTCGATCTGACCGTCGCGGTGATACCTCACATGCATGGTGCAATTGCTGTTTACATTTGACGCCAGACCGACGCTTGTGTTCGCCTTAGCGCAAGAGCAGGGGGGACAGGGGTGCTTTTTTTTTTTCTTTTTTCTTTATTATTTTTTTTATCTTATTTTTAAACTGTTCCTTTCATTTTTTTTTAAAATCATTTTTATTATTATCTCAGGGAATGTAAATATCCCCTATGATAGCAATAGGTAGTGACAGGTACTCTTTTTTGAAAAAATTGGGGTCTATTAGACCCTAGATTTCTCCTCTGCCCTCAAAGCATCTGACCACACCAAGATCGGTATGATAAAATGCTTCCCCAATTTCCCAATGGCGCTATTTACATCCGGCGAAATCTAAGTCATAAAATGCTCGTAGCTTCCGGTTTCTTAGGCCATAGAGATGCTTGGAGCCACTCTGGTCTCTGATCAGCTCTATGGTCAGCTAGCTGAATCACCGGCTGCATTCTCAGGTTTGCTGTTGAGACAGGAGAGCCAGAGAAAAACACGGAAGACGGTGGGGGGGGCATTCTCTCCCACTGCTTGTAAAAGCAGTCTAGAGGCTAATTAGCTGCTAGGATTGCTTTTACATGAAAGTCGACCGCTGGCTGAAAAGAATGATACCAAGATAATACCTAAACCTGCAAGCATCATTCTGGTATAACCACTCAAAGTCGTGAATGGTGTACCTAAAGACAAAAAAATGGTTAACAATAAAGCACAGTAAACGGTAAAGTATAAAAAATTGCATACCTGAAAAGAAAACATGATAAAACATAATAACAATAAAACATTGCAGAATAGAATACAGTAAAAAAGAGCAGAACAATAGAGAGAATAGAGAGAGAGAGAACAATAAAACGACAACTATTATTTTTTATTTTATATTTTTGTTTGTGTTTTTTTTTTTTTTTACACTTTTTTTGTAACTGTAACTTTTATAACAGTAACCGGTTCCAGGTTCGGGTCTTTCAAAATGCGATGGCATCTTGGGAGACCCTGTGAAAGTGTGCCTAGTCTGTGGAATGCTGTACCCTATGCTAATACTCAACTAGTGAATGGTAGAGTTCAAAACATTCACCAATGCAAAGACCAGGATTGTCAGGACAGGAGGGACAATAATAGCGAGTGTCACGCCTATATCTGCGCTTGCTGCAGACACAACATCTTTTTTGGGGGGGTTTGTTGGGTAGGGGTACTCGGGAGGACATGAAAATGCCTCTCATGCAGCCGACTGCATTTGGTTGGGGATGTGAATGGGGGAAGTACGGGCGCTGCAGAAGCGGTGGGTTCCCAATTAGGATTGGCGAATGCAGCAGGAAGGGCACTATGGGCACGACGGACCTGTGTTTGTCTTTTTGGTGGCAGCGGGTCACTACTTGTGCTTGCCACCTCACCAGCTTGAACTGCACTTATGGGACTCGCCACGTCACCATGTGTTACTGCAGTGCTGGTTTGACTATGACTGGGGTGTACTAGGCTGCTGGCGCTTGCCAGTTCACCAAAACGCTACCAAAAAAAACTGTTAGCGATCGCAGGGATCAGGCCTGACTCTGCGAACGCTGCAGTTATGCGTTTAGTGTTTTGTAAGTGACAGTGATCGATCGATACTGCACTTGGGTGGGCTGGGCTGGGCCGGGTGGAGGGGCAAAACGCAGGTGCTAGCAGGTATCTGGGCTGATCCCGCTAACACTGCGTTTTTGGGAACCCTAAACTGCTGGGGACGCCAGTATAGATCTGATCAGATCAGATATTGATCAGTTCAGATACTATACCACTAAGGGTGGTGTACGGTGCGTGCGTGGGTGTTAGCGGTACTGGCACTAACCTGACGCGGCCTGGGGCTGGTGCTTGCCAGTTCACCAAAACGCTACCAAAAAAACTGTTAGCGATCGCAGGGATCAGGCCTGACTCTGCGAACACTGCAGTTATGCGTTTAGTGTTTTGTAAGGGACAGTGATCGATCGATACTGCACTTGGGTGGGCTGGGCTCGCCTGAGCGGAGGGGAAAAACGCAGGTGCTAGCTGGTATCTGGGCTGATCCCGCTAACACTGCGTTTTTGGGAACCCTAAACTGCTGGGGATGCCAGTATAGATCTGATCAGATATTGATCCGTTCAGATACTATACCACTAGGGGAGGTGTACGGTGCGTGCGTGGGTGTTAGCGCTACTGGCACTAACCTGACGCTGCCTGGGGCTGGTGCTTGCCAGTTCACCAAAACGCTACCAAAAAAACTGTTAGCGATCGCAGGGATCAGGCCTGACTCTGCAAATGCTGCAGTTATGCGTTTACATCCGAGGGTACTTGGCTTGCATCCGAAGGTACTTAGGGAACTCAGTCAGGTGATTGCCAGACCGTTGTTCCTAATTTTTACAGACAGTCTATTGACTGGAATGGTACCAGCTGATTGGAGAAAAGCCAATGTAGCACCAATATTTAAAAAGGGCCCAAAAAACATCCCTGGGAATTACAGACCATTTAGGCTAACATCAATAGTATGTAAACTCTTGGAGGGGATGATAAGGGACTATATACAAGATTTTAGTAAAAAGAATGATATCATTAGCAGTAATCAGCATGGATTCATGAAGAATCGTTCTTGCCAAACCAATCTATTAACCTTCTATGAGGAAGTGAGTTGCCATCTAGATAAAGGAAGGCCCGTAGACGTGGTGTATCTGGATTTTGCAAAAGCATTTGACACAGTTCCCCATAAATGTTTACTGTACAAAATAAGGTGCGTTGGCATGGACCATGGGGTGAGTACATGGATTGAAAACTGGCAACAAGGGCGTGTTCAGAGGGTGGTGATAAATGGGGAGTACTCAGAATGGTCAGAGGTGGGTAGTGGGGTTCCCCAGGGTTCTGTGCTGGGACCAATCCTATTTAATTTGTTCATAAACGACCTGGAGGATGGGATAAACAGTTCAATCTCTGTATTTGCAGACAATACTAAGCTAAGCAGGGCAATAACTTCTCCGCAGGATGTGGAAATCTTGCAAAAAGACCTGAACAAATTAATGGGGTGGGCGACTACATGGAAAATGTGGTCAAATGTAGAATAATGTAAAATAATGCATTTGGGTGGCAAAAATATGAATGCAATCTATACACTGGGGGGAGAACCTCTGGGGGAATCTAGGATGGAAAAGGACCTGGGGGTCCTAGTGGATGATAGGCTCAGCAATGGCATGCAATGCCAAGCTGCTGCTAATAAAGCAAACAGAATATTGGCATGCATTAAAAGGGAGATCAACTGCAGAGATAAAACGATAATTCTCCCGCTCTACAAGACTCTGGTCCGCCCGCACCTGGAGTATGCTGTCCAGTTCTGGGCACCAGTCCTCAGGAGGGACGTACTGGAAATGGAGCGAGTACAAAGAAGGGCAACAAAGCTAATAAAGGGTCTGGAGGATCTTAGTTATGAGGAAAGGTTGCGAGCACTGAACTTATTCTCTCTTTTTAGGGATAAAACTTTTTCGCAGAAGAGAGTTTAATAAGACTCGTGGCCACTCATTACAATTAGAAGAAAAGAGGTTTAACCTTAAACTACGTAGAGGGTTCTTTACTGTAAGAGCGGCAAGGATGTGGAATTCCCTTCCACAGGCGGTGGTCTCAGCGGGGAGCATTGATAGCTTCAAGAAACTATTAGATAATCACCTGAATGACTGCAATATACAGGGATATGTAATGTAATACTGACACATAGGGATGAGCCGAACACCCCCCGGTTCGGTTCGCACCAGAACCTGCGAACGGACCGAAAGTTCGCACGAACGTTAGAACCCCATTGACGTCTATGGGACTCGAATGTTCGAAATCAAAAGTGCTCATTTTAAAGGCTAATTTGCATGGTATTGTCCTAAAAAGGGTTTGGGGACCCGGGTCCTACCCCAGGGGACATGTATCAATGCAAAAAAAACTTTTAAAAACGGCCGTTTTTTCGGGAGCAGTGATTTTAATGATGCTTAAAGTAAAAAAAAAAAAAGTGAAATATTCCTTTAAATATCGTACCTGGGGGGTGTCTATAGTATGCCTGTAAAGTGACGTGTGTTTCCCGTGGTTAGAACAGTCCCTGTACCAAATGTCATTTTTAAAGGAAAAAATCTCATTTAAAACTGCTTGCGGGTTTAATGTAATGTCGGGTCATGGCAATATGGATGAAAATCAGTGAGACAAACGGCATGGGTACCCCCCAGTCCATTACCAGGCCCTTTGGGTCTTGTATGGATATTAAGGGGAACCCCGCACCCAAATTAAAATAAGGAAAGGTGTGGGGCCACCAGGCCCTATATACTATGAACAGCAGTATACAGGCGGTGCAAACAAGACAGGGACTGTAGGTTTGTTGTTAAGTAGAATCTCTTTGTAATTTTGAACGGGTACATTTTTAACGTGTTTAGCTCCAGCCAAAAAATCTTTTTAAGCTTTTTGGAAAACATAGGGAAGGGTTATCACCCCTGTGACATTTGTTTTGCTGTCTTTCCTCCTCTTCAGAAGATTTCACCTCACTTTTTGTCCCAATGAAAAATGTTTTTTGAAAATTTGGGTTTTTTTGTGGAACAAGGATTGGAAAGCATCAGTGGAAAGGAGAATTTTTTTCCCATATTAACTCTTACAGGAGAGAATTTCCCTTCCTAGGGGTAGATTTCATCTCACTTCCTGTTGTCTCCTTCCGTTTGCAAGTAGGAGTCGTTTGTAAGTTAGATGTTTGAAAGTAGGGTCCTGCCCTATATACTCAGCAGAAATTTGGGCCTTAGGTGTTGCTGTGGCCACAACACTGTAAGCCCTCACAGGGCCCTGCTGTGAAATATTAGATCAAGAACTGTAATTACACGCCCCTGTTAGACAGGAGCAGAAAAATTGGGCCTTGGGCACTGGTGCTGGTGCCACAACACTGCAACCCCTCACAGACACTCTAGTTGGAATGTAGGAACGAGCCCTGCTGCAAAGTATTGCATCAAAAATTGTAATTACACGCCCCTGTTAGACAGGAGCAGAAAAATTGGGCCTTGGGCACTGGTGCTGGTGCCACAACACTGCAACCCCTTACAGACACTCTAGTTGGAATGCAGGAACGAGCCCTGCTGCAAAGTATTGCATCAAAAATTGTAATTACACGCCCCTGTTAGACAGGAGCAGAAAAATTGAGCCTTGGGCACTGGTGCTGGTGCCACAACACTGCAACCCCTCACAGACACTCTAGTGTGTAAAACCAAGCTCCCCTGACCCTGTCCTGGTGCCATAGTCGCACAGGTACTCATTGATGGCCCTCTGCTGCATGTGCAGCCACTGCAGCATGGCCAACGTTGAGTTCCACCTGGTGGGCATGTCACAGATTAGGCGGTTCTTGGGCAGGGTAAACTCCTTTTGGAGGTCCGTCAGCCGAGCACCGGCATTATATGACCGGCGGAAATGCACACAGACTTTCCTGGCCTGCCTCAGGACATCCTGTAAGCCCGGGTACCTGCCCAAGAACCGCTGCACCACCAAGTTAAGGACGTGAGCCAAACAGGGCACATGGGTCATTTGTCCCTGTCGGAGGGCAGAGAGGAGGTTGGTGCCATTGTCGCAAACCACCATTCCTGCCTTAAGTTGGCGTGGCGTCAACCACCTCTGAACCTGCCCCTGCAGAGCTGACAGAACCTCTGCCCCAGTGTGGCTCCTGTCCCCCAAGCACACCAGCTCAAGCACCGCATGGCATCTTTTGGCCTGCGTACTTGCGTAGCCCCTTGAACGACTACGGAGCACCGCTGGTTCCAAGGAAGAGGCCATGGAGGAAGAAGAAGAGGAGGGGGTGGAGGAGAGAGGTGTGTCACAATCATTGGAATTTTGGAGGCGTGGTGGCGGAACAACCTCCAACACTACTGCACCTTGTCCTGCATCCTTCCCAGCTGCCAGCAGAGTTACCCAATGCGCCGTGAAACTTAAATAACGTCCCTGTCCATGCCTGCTGGACCATGAGTCAGCGGTAATATGCACCTTACCGCTGACCGCCCTGTCCAGCGAGGCATGGACATTGCCTTCCACA
Source organism: Lithobates clamitans (assembly GCA_037952925.1). Taxonomy (NCBI): domain Eukaryota; kingdom Metazoa; phylum Chordata; class Amphibia; order Anura; family Ranidae; genus Lithobates; species Lithobates clamitans. The sequence goes on along the minus strand of JBBGZY010001913.1, from coordinate 871,841 downwards.
TGCCGGTAGAGAGCCGGAATCGCCTTCCGTGAGAAAAAGTGGCGTTTGGGTACCTGCCACTGAGGAACCGCACATTCCACAAACTCACGGAAGGGGGCAGAGTCTACCAACTGAAAAGGCAGCAGTTGAAGTGCTAGCAATTTTGCCAAGCTAGCATTCAACCGCTGGGCATGTGGATGGCTGGGAGCAAACTTCTTTCGGCGGTGCAGCAGCTGGGGCAGGGAAATTTGCCTGGTACAATCTGACGTCGGTGTACCAAAAGCAGATTGCCCACAAGTACTTGGCTGTGACACACCTAATTCTACACCTTCATTCCTCTCACTGCAGGTCTCAGAGAGGACTGAAGGTCTAGTGGGGTTGGAAATCTCAGCTGATGAGGAGCAAGGAGAGGTCCTCTTTGTTCTTTGGTGTGGGTCTTTTAGATGCGCTTGCCAACGATCTGCATGGCAGGTCAACATATGTCTGGTCAAGCATGTGGTACCCAAGCGGGAGATGTTTTGGCCACGTGAGATACGCTTGAGACATATGTTGCAAATAGCAGCGGTGCGATCTGATGCACTCGTCTCAAAAAAGGCCCACACCAAAGAACTTTTTGAATAACGCGCAGAGACTGCAGCGCCCTGCACATGTGATGCAGTCAATGTGCTGCCCTTAGGCTGGCCCCTGGAGGGCATCCTGCCTCGTTGGTGATGTGCCGCCTCCTCCTCCTCCTCCTCTCTCCTATCAGGCACCCACGTTGGGTCAGTGACCTCATCATCCCCTCCCTCCTCATCACTGGAGCAAACCTGGCAGTATGCTGCAGCAGGGGGAGCATGACTGCCAGATTGCTGTCCTTCTTGGGCACCCCCTCTGTCCGTGCTCATGTTACTGCCTTCATCAAGCTCAGTATCATCATCAGAGCCTTCCAAACGTTGGGCATCCTCCTGGAGAATGTACCCACCACTGTGGTCAAACAGTTCTAGGGACTCCTCAGGAGGACATGGTGGAGCTAGGGAAGGAGTCACTGATGACATTGAGCCAAGGGAAGAGGCCGCTGCTTTGCCAGACAAAGCACCCTGGGCATGGGTGAGAGAGGATGAGGAGGATGAGGACGGCTTGGTCATCCACTCGACCAAGTCTTCTGCATGTTGTGGCTCAACACGGCCAGCTGCCGAAAAAAAGGCCAAGCGTGTCCCATGGCCACGTGCTGATGAGGATGCACCGTCTCCACGACCAGCACTAGACACAGAGCCTGCTTGCCCTCTCTTATTGGCTTGTGACTGTCTGCCTCTCCTTCTTGGCCTTCCAGACATACTAATGGCCTGTAGCTGCACTAAGCTGGGATATATATATATATATATATATATATATATATATATATATATATATATATATATATATATATACTGCAGCTAGCAAAATCAACTGCCTGCCTGTAGTATGAGAACACCACCAACCTTCTACAGGTAGCTTTAGCTGAACACTGTGAGGTGGACGCACCCCACTAATTTGTAGGTTTAGCTGAACACTCTGAGCAGGACGCACTGCACTAACTGTAAATAGTCTAGCTGCCTGACCGTGGTACTAATAGGATCAAAAGAACACCAGTAATTTTCTTCAGGTAGCTTTATATACTGTAACAAGACAAGCCTGCCTGTCAGTAGGAAGATAACAGGAACGGATCTAGCTGAACACTGTGAGCAGGACGCACTGCACTAAATGTAAATAGTCTAGCTGCCTGACCGTGGTACTAATAGGATCAAAAGAACACCAGTCATTTTCTTCAGGTAGCTTTATATACTGTAACAAGACAAGCCTGCCTGTCAGTAGGAAGATAACAGGAACGGATCTAGCTGAACACTGTGAGCAGGACGCACTGTACTAAATGTAAATAGTCTAGCTGCCTGACCATGGTACTAATAGGATCAAAAGAACACCAGTAATTTTCTTTAGGTAGCTGTAAATACTTTAACAAGACAAGCCTGCCTGCCAGTAGGAAGATAACAGGAACGGATCTTGCTGAACACTGTGAGCAGGACGCACTGCACTAAATGTAAATAGTCTAGCTGCCTGACCGTGGTACTAATAGGATCAAAAGAACACCAGTAATTTTCTTCAGGTAGCTTTATATACTGTAACAAGACAAGCCTGCCTGTCAGTAGGAAGATAACAGGAACGGATCTAGCTGAACACTGTGAGCAGGACGCACTGCACTAAATGTAAATAGTCTAGCTGCCTGACCGTGGTACTAATAGGATCAAAAGAACACCAGTCATTTTCTTCAGGTAGCTTTATATACTGTAACAAGACAAGCCTGCCTGTCAGTAGGAAGATAACAGGAACGGATCTAGCTGAACACTGTGAGCAGGACGCACTGTACTAAATGTAAATAGTCTAGCTGCCTGACCGTGGTACTAATAGGATCAAAAGAACACCAGTAATTTTCTTTAAGTAGCTGTAAATACTGTAACAAGACAAGCCTGCCTGTCAGTAGGAAGATAACAGGAACGGATCTAGCTGAACACTGTGAGCAGGACGCACTGCACTAAATGTAAATAGTCTAGAAGATAACAGGAACGGATCTAGCTAAACTGAATACAGTGTATATATATATATATATGCAACACCTGGGATGCATATATATACACAATACACTTTAAGTGCAGCTAACTGACTGACTGTCCTGTCTAATCTAGCTAACTCAAATGAAATGACACTGTCTCTCTCTCTCTCTAAGCACACCGGAACACACTGCACAGGGCCGCCGTGCAGGCGGCCTTATATAGTGTGGGGCGTGTACTAAATCCCCTGAGCCATAATTGGCCAAAGCCTCCTTGGCTTTGGCCAATTATGTCTCTCTGTTCAGGCGGCGCTGTGATTGGCCAAGCATGCGGGTCATCGTGCATGCTTGGCCAATCATCAGCAAGCAATGCACTGCGATGCCGCAGTGAATTATGGGCCGTGACGCGCCACACGAATTTGGCGCGAACGGCCCATATCGTTCGCAATTCGGCGAACGACCGAATAGCCGATGTTCGAGTCGAACATGGGTTCGGCTCGAACACGAAGCTCATCCCTACTCTCAATGAAGTGAAGAGGGTTACCTGTCCAAGATTACCCCCCCTATAATGTTAGAAATGGCCCATGAGAGGGGGAGGGAGGGGGAATATGATAGGTGCACCTTATACTTTGGTGTTGTAAAATTCCCCTTAAAAAATGTTATCTGGATGTTGGCCAAGAATGTTTGTGTCTAATCTGCTTTCCATGTTTATGTGCAAAAATATTACGTTTTTTTGTTTTCCTCAACAGTTTCCTTCCACGCCACAGGAATGGTAGACTGTGGCCTCGCACTTTGCCCAGCGGTGGGACTTTCCTAACTGCCGAGGGGCAATTGATGGGGAACACGTCCACATCGTCCCAGCACCCAACTCGGGGTTGTACTATTATAATTACAAGGGGTTAAATACTATTGTGATGTTGGTGGTGGTGTCTGCTAATTACGACTTCCTGTATGTGGACGTGGGGAAGAATGGCCAGATGTCCGATGGTGGAGTCATCGTCCAGACTGAGTTTTACAGGCTACTCCAGAATGGCAGCTTGGACTTGCCACCTCCAGAAGAGAATGTGGAAGGACTCCCATTCGTCTTCGTTGTGGATGAAGCATTTGCGCTGGGGGACCATCTTATGCGGCCATTCCCAATGAGGACCCTCACCCCGGAACAGAGGGTTTTTAATTACCGGCTGGCCAGAGCCAGAAGAGTGGTGGAGAACACATTTGGAATCATGGCCAGCCGGTTCCACCTATTTCTTACACCCATCCATATTGCGGAGTATAAACTTAATCATATAATCCTGGCGTGCTGTGTTCTACATAACTTTTTACGGCAACATTCGGCCAACTATGCTGGCTCAGTTGGGCCTGAGGCCGGAATTATAAATGAAACAACCCTGATGGCGCTTGAAAGTGGCTGTCCTGGCTTGCCCTCCCTGAGTGCCCGTGATGTCCGGTTAGGATACCTTGAGTTCTTTGCGGGTAGGGGGGCCATCAATATGCCAGACAATTTGTGAAGCCTTTATCAAATAAAAAAAAGCAAATCTTTGGTGACATTTACTGCTTGTGTTTGTTTTAGCTGACCCTGACTGCAATGTGGGGAGTCCTGAAAATGGCGTGATTGTGTAACCTTATACAAAGCACTGTTGGGTGTTATTTACTGTAAAGGCACTTTGCACTACAAGTGCACTTGAAACTGCACTGAAACTGCACTTGTAGTGCAAAGAGGATTTGCCCCTAGGAAATAACCCCCATTTTCACAGAAAGCAGCACTTACCTCACCACAAAAGTGTTGTAGCCTTGAGACAATAATCCACACATTCTTGATTCACAATCTTTTTAATACCCCAGGAAAAGCCAAATTTGGAAGATGCACACAAATTTCCCAATGTCAACATGTGCAAGCTGCCATCACAGGGAATCAAGGGACGTGTTTTGGGGAAGAAACCCCTTCCTCTCAGCTACTTTATTATTGAGGAAGGGATTGCACCCCTAAAACGCCTACATTGAACTCCCGTGATCCCATGTTGGCACACTGTGTGCATCCTCCAATTTTTGCTTTTCTAAAAATCGCTAAAACATTTTGAACTTTGTAGCACACAAAAGAAGAAAGTGATTTGGAGGGGTTTTAAACTCGCCCCAAAACATCAATGATGTTCTTATTTTTTTCAAGCTAAATAGGATAGAGGGTTCCCCTAGGTGGACTTTACCGGCACTTGCAAGGGTAAACAGGTAAGGTGTATAAGGAGTAAAGAGTATTCATATATAATAAAAACAGTATAATTTTATTAGTATAAAGTTCATATAGTAAAAACAAGCAGTAGATATCCAAGTTAACATAATGAAACTACATAGTAGCCATGATGAACACACCAAACAGAATAAATGTGAGGAAGAAAAGGCTCTTCTCAAGCCCAACGCGTTTCGGGGTACTAAGTGTCTGTACGATCCTTCTTCAGGGGCAGAATTTGAGAAGGGTTCATCTATGTTAGTTTGCAAAAGGATGAGAGAAAAGGTCAGGGGATAGGTAAAACCTTACAAAACACTGGGAGAAAGATTGGGATGGTTAGTTGGTCACCTACCTGAGGTGTGTAGTTAATTGCTTGTAAAGATTTTCTAAAAACATAGAGAGCCACAAGGCGGTGGCGGAGTATAGCGACAAATGTTGGTATTGTGGCTGGTATCGGTCTATGCACTAAGATGGTGAAAAAATGCAGGATGGTGGGTTGCAATCACCGTGGGGAGGTGTGACAATGCTCCCGTCCCGCCTAACCCAGGCGCGTGCAGGCCAGAGCGGCGTACTGAGGTCACAAAAAGGCGTCCCTGGAAAATAGGAAAATTGTAACGGGGACCTTAGCTAAGGGTCCATGGTGTATGGGTTCAAAGAGATATGAGTGGATATATAGGTATGTAATTAAGTAGGAAATAATTGGAAAAGTGTGGAGAATAATGTGTATATAATTAATTAATTAGAGGGGTTAGGATAACAACAAAGGAGGTCCAATTCACCTGTTCCCTATAGTAGCAAATTACATCTATGTATTAATTTGATTTGGCAATTTAGAGTACAATATAGTATAGAGTATATACATATTTATATGACATAGAATAATACGCAATATATGCATGCTAGGAGAACCCATGATGGGTGTTAAATAACAGGGAAAATGGTATGATTGAAGAAAAAAGTCATAGTATATATAGCACATATAGCATATATAGGGCAGGTGTATAATGTAAAGTACATAAAAGTTTACTGCTAATAGCTGGTGAAGCTCAGATTGAAAACCGGCTAAGAGATTAGGGATGTGTAGCTAATGCAGCTAGAGTAAATGTACTTAAAAATAAAGGAATGAAGAGAGAGTGATTGAAGAAACATACCTTGGGAGAGGACAGAAGTGTATCAATGCAGCCTCACCGCTCAGCGTCCAGCAAATGTGCTGCCATAGTGAGGAGTGGAGAGGACTGGATAATGTAGTGTCTGAGTCCAATCAGCTGGTGTCACAATGAGACACAGCTGTATTGCGAGTAACGTGAGCAGAGACGTACCAAAATGACCCCCCGAGGCGGGGGTGCGCGGCGCCGCCCCAACCGCGCGCGCACAACGTCACGGCGTTCGGAGCCGCGTCACGCACACCCGCCCCACCGGCACGGAAGTGCCAGCCCGGCGAACTGCGCATGCCCGCCGGAGTGGCAACATGGAGGCAGTGGGCGTAAGATGGAAAACGCCCACAAGTCTCCCTAAGCGCCGCCCAGGGGAATCCTGTGGCGGCTTGCCGTGCCGGGCAGCCGCTCTGACTGCCAGCGCTCCGGGGAGGGGCGGGGGAGGGAGGAAGGTGTCACAAAAGATAACCTAAGTGAGAACCTAATTGAAACATGGATGTCTGTGTTTAGACTCTACAAGCAAGGACCACCTAATCAAATCAAGCTCATTATAAACGAGGGGGAAAAAAGGAGACTAGAATACCACTAGCAGAGCATAATTGTGGCATAATGCCTCAAACAATGAACATAGTGGAATAATGTACAGTATAACAAACATGAGTAACAAAAAGACCTCAGTAACAAAAGGGGGGAATGTATGAATATACATATCAATGAAGAATATGAAATACGCCTAAACACATATTAACTACAAAAAATGGCAGGCATGGGTATAGCACATACATATACATATACATAAACAGTATGGAAATAAGGGAAAGGGGGGGAGGGGACAGAACAAGAAGGGTACTAATAGTATATCCAGAGGGAAAGGACCAAGCTGGTTGTGTGTCAGAATACATGGTCCCCTAGGGTACCAACTGAAAATACGGTAAGGGAGTGCATACGGTCCAAAGACCAATATTAAGTATATTAATAAAGACAAATAAAGGGCGGGGAAGGGGGAAGGGGACAGGGTGGGGTGGGTGGGGAGCAAAAGGGGAACATGTAAAAGACAGACAAACAGCTTGGTGTACAGAGAAACAAAGGGCCAAAAGAACACAATGCACTCCAAAAAGTTCATAAACTGTAGAGAAAAACAATCATGTTCTTAACAGTAGCCATGACCCTATTTTTCCATACCTCCGGAGTTAAAGCCTTCTAAGAAGGGTCTGAAACAGACCGCTTCATTGAGGCCCGGGGGTGTGGTGGCCTTGAGTAGATGGATCCATTTAAGTTCTCTCTGGAGTAGGATTTTATTCCAGTCACCCCCTCTAGGACTGGGGTGTATGCGATCCAAAATGAGGAATTTAATGGAGGGAAATTTTCCTCCATGTACTAGGGTTACATGTCGACCAAGGGGTAGGTCGGGATCAGCTGTTTTCATAGCCACAATGTGTCTGTAAGCTCGTCGCCAGAACTCAAGTTTGGTTTTCCCTATATAGAAGCAACCGCAGTTACACTGGAGTAGGTACACCACTCCAGTGGTTCTGCAGTTTGCAAAATGTCTAGGAAAGAAGGGTTTACCATTAGGGAGAGTAGGATTTCTTTGGGTAAGCATATAGCCACAATAGTGGCAAGAGCCACAGGCAAAAGTACCCCTATATTTGCAGTGGATTGTCGAGGGTCTGAACTCACTTTTAGTAATCTGATCACCGATAGAGGTGGCTCTCCTAAAGGTGAAATTGGGTTTTGCAGGGACTAAGTGACCTAGATTGGGGTCTAGGGCCAATAGGTGCCAGTATTTTTCGATTATTCTTTTGGTTTGACGGTGTTGTTGGTGGTAAGTTGTAATGATATTAAGTGGGTGGGAATCCTTTTGTTGTTTGTTGGGGTGAAGAAGTGTTTGTCTAGGTATGTTATTGGCTTTGTGAAAAGCTTTTTTGAGAGATTTATGAGAGTAACCTCGTAATAGCAGTCTGTCTCGGAGAGCAGCAGCCTCAGTGAGGAAGCTGCTGTTATCCGTACAGTTGCGCTTGATCCTAATGTATTGGGAATAGGGGATGGAATCAATTAGGGGTTTGGGGTGGAAGCTGGTGGCGTGCAATATGGTATTGCCGGCAGTACTTTTTCTGAACAACTTGGTGGAAAGTTTGCCCTGTCCATCCTTGAAGATCTCAATGTCCAGGAAAGTTACATGGGTGTTGTCGAAAGACATAGTAAACGTCAGATTGAAGTCATTTTTGTTCATCCGAAGTATGAACTGCTCGAGTACATCCGGAGGACCCTCCCACACGACTAAAATGTCGTCTATATATCGATACCACGTTTGAATGTGATTAGTATAGTGAGTGAGATTCTCATCTGAAAACAAGGCTTCCTCCCACTCCCCCAGGTACAGGTTAGCATACGATGGGGCACAACAAGTCCCCATCGCCACTCCCTGCACCTGGAGGTAGTGGGAGCCGAGGAAGGTAAAGACGTTGTGGGTGAGGATGTACTCGAGCAGCTCAATAATAAATTCATTGTAATTAGGAGCAGAGTGCGACTTTCTCTGAAGTACGTGTCTAATTGCTGCCAGACCCAATGCATGGGGAATGGAGCTGTAGAGAGTCTCCACATCAATGGTGACAAGTAGAGCTCGATCTGAGACGAGAAGGTGGTCCAAAATTTGTAACAAATGGTTGGTATCCTTAACATAAGAAGCCAGAGATACCACCAGGGGTCTAAGATGTTCATCAACAAGTTTGCTGGCATTTTCGCTTATTGAACCCACCCCAGAAATAATCGGCCTACCCGGTGGGTCTCTGAGATTCTTATGCACTTTGGGGAGTGCGTAAAAAGTGGGGGTCTTGGGAAAGTTGTTTCTTATAAAAGTCCAGGTAGTCTTACTAATGGTATGGTTAAGGAAAGCCGAGTCGACCAATGCATAGAATTCTTTATTATACTTGTCAACAATGGAGGCCGGCATGCGACGATACCAGTCTACATTGTTTAGGATTTTGTTACACATCTTGATGTAGTGGTTGTTATCTAGCACCACAACGTTACCACCCTTGTCAGAGGGTTTTATAGTAATAGTACCGTTGGCCTTTAGGGAGTCAAGAGCTTTTAGTTCTCCTGGGTTCAGGTTGGGGGGTTCCTGTTTTTTGAATCTTAGTTTCTCCAGGTCATTATAGACCAACTTAAGGAAAATTGCTGCATTCGGGCAAGTGCTCGGTGGTGGGCACAGGTCCGATTTTTTCTTCAGTTTGGAGGGACCCGGGTGAGGGTGAACATCTGGATTATCTATTTGTTGGAGGATACGTGAGAGATCAATCTGATCTATCAAGTCAGATGTATCACTCTCCTCCAATAACGCAACAAGCTGATCCAAAGCTCGATTTTCTTGAGGGGTAGCAGTGATTTTGTCATCCTGTTTATGATAGAGTTTCCTGAGAATTAATTTCCGGACAAAGAGTTGGAGATCTTTATAGAGTTCAAATTTGTCCAGTCCATGGTCTGGACAAAAGTTTAATCCTTTTTGCAGGATGGAAATTTCATTGGTGGTGAGGAGATGAGAGGATAGATTGATAATACTCAGGTCATTATCCGAATATGTGCAAGTGTTAGATAAAGAATCTATAGTGTTAATTGTGTGTAAGTGTTGAGATTTGGTGGAGGAGGTTTCAGGCCAGCTAATACTAAGTCTAAAAAAGAAGAATCGTTGTGATTGGGCTCAGGTGCACTACTAGTGTTATGCAAAGGAAGAGGTGGATGTGCCTGTGTAGAGTGATTGGACATAGGTGCCTTCGGAGTATTATCAGAATGTGTGGTGGACGGAAGGTTAGATTTCCTTTCAACACTAGATTGTTTTTATTATATATGAATACTCTTTACTCCTTATACACCTTACCTGTTTACCCTTGCAAGTGCCGGTAAAGTCCACCTAGGGGAACCCTCTATCCTATTTAGCTTAGATTATTGGACGTGGCACGGCTCTCCTTCCTAAATCAGTTGGTCACCTTCTATTTCTGTTATTTTTTTCAATAACATCATTGATGTTTTTCTGGAGGTTTTCCAATTGTAAATTACAGCCCATGATCTCCCCGATCAGGATCTGGGCACTTTCTGATGTGAAAGAATCTGGATCCACAACATCATGATCACCTAAAAAGAGAGAAACCACACAAATCATATAATGACGCATTCTTTGAAACGCGTAGAGGCTGCTGGGAGATTTTTTTGCATCAGGTGACCGGATACGAATGGGAACGAGGTTTGAAGAGCAAGCTAAACGTGGAGGCCACACATTACTACTAGGCGGACCATGCAATAGCCCAAACCCGTCCATAACTTCTGGATAAGCTTCGTGCCGGCTCGAGGGCACTTTTAAATGTGAGTGGATACTCTTCTTTGGATTTTATATAATAAATAGTTTAAACATATTGCGCTATGATCGTTTTTTGTCCCTATGCTTTCATATGAGGAATACTAGAGTCCAAGTATAGCCGGTGAGGAGTGTTACTTAGGTGGAGTGGTTATCCCATGAATGAACCAAAGGCGCATCACTAAAAAAGCATCTGGTGAGTGGCCAATCTGAAAGGTGGTGGTGTCTCACTAAGTCACAAATGATTACTGAAGGAACACAGGAGCACGTCAGTCACAGCAATTGATAGAGGATTTTGAAGCACTTTTTGAAGGACTTTTTATGCATTGGATAATTTATGTTTTAATTTTTGTTTGATTTCAAGTTTTTTTGGTTCAATTTAATGCACATGATATTACTTATGAGTGATTGTTTAGGAAAAATAGAAAGAGAACATTGCAAGTGGTGGTAATATGGGAGTAGCGCATTCACACACATTAATCAGAGTTACACGCATGCGCACTGTGTATAAAGCGTAACACGCGTGCGTATTACGTACGATCTGTGAGCGGAGGAAGGAGCATCGGAGGCGCTGATCGTAATAACGAAGGTAAAAGCCAAACTAGGGCCTATACTGCTTCTAGATTGAGGCCTATATTGTAACAAGATTAGGAGAGTTTGGGCTGACATTAGGGTTTGTCTTGTGTTGTGTCTTGCAGTGAAAATGGATATCTTGAATGATACCAACTTCATGGCAATATTCATTGACATGTTCAGGGAGCTGCCTTGTCTGTGGGAGATCAATCACCCACATTACAGGAACAAAACAAAGAGGAAGGCAGCGCTGGATCAATTGTTGTAAATTGTGAAGCAGGTTATCCCCACGGCAGACATCTCCTATTTATAGATCCTAATTGGTGGCCTGAGGAGCACATATGTAAGGGAGTGCAAGAAAGTCCAGGATTCACAGAGATCCGGAGCAGCAGATGACATCTATGTCCCCAGGATGTGGTACTATGACAGGCTGCATTTTCTGGCAGGTCAGACTGAACCCAGGTCATAACTCTCCAGTTTTCCTTCCACGCTTCCTTCCCCCCCAGCTGAGGCTTCTGACGCCCAACCTGGGCCTTCCAGGCAGCAACATGTGGAGGAGCCCAGCTTGAGCCAGGTATAGCATTCTTCTAAATATTTCTGCTTGTCCAATCAATGATGTTAACTAGCTGTTAGTTTGGAGTACTAATTTATGATTGTGATTGATGATGCAAAACATTAAACCATGTCCCTTTTTCATACACAGGGAAGTCTCAGCCAGGAGGTGGCCGGGCCGAGCAGGTTGCCTGATATGCAGGTTCCTCCCCTACACCTGCAAAGAGAAAGTGGCAGGAAGAGGAGTACCCTAGAGGAGGCTGCCATAGGCCTCTTTTGGAAAGCTACAGAGGCCCTGGGAGCACCACACACTGTGGAGGAGGACTTTGCTGGCATAATTGCCTGTAAAATGCAGCGGATGGAGGAGGGCTAACAACTCATGTGTGAGTCATTAATGTTGGAAGCTCTCAATAAGGGGTTGAGGGGCCAAATAACATCTGATACCCACATTTGTGACCTCACACATGGTCCTCCTCCTCCTCCTCCAGGTCCTCCTCCTCCTCCTCCTCCTCCTCCTCCAGGTCCTACTAGTCCTCCTCCTCCTCCAGGTCATACTCCTCCTCCTGCCACATCTCCAACAGCAGAGCCACAGCCAGGAAGGAAGCGTGGAAGGAAGACCAGAAAGTGATGACCCTGCATCCAGTCTGGTCTGGCAAAAGATGCAGCCTCTTGTGGTACCACAGCCTGGGGACACAGATGTCATCTGCTGCTTTCCGGATCTCTGGGACTTCTGGACCAGACTGCACTCCCTTACATATGGACTCCTCAGGCCACCAATTTTGATGTTCAAGAATTGATGTCTGCCCTGGTGGTCCAAGGCTTCGCTAATTTCTGCTGTTTATCCAGCGTTGCCTCCCTCTTTGTTTGGTTCTGAGCCCTTAATAAAGGATTTTTGGTTTCAATTATACTTGCCTATGTGTGTTTTCCTTCAAAAAGGACAGTTTGTTGGTGAGGATTCAGGTACATTTCAAAACTACAATGTGAAATTAACAAGGGACACCAACACCAAACAATCTCTTTGAGATTAAATAATAGTTTGTGAGAAGTCTGTGTGAATATGAGCAGCAAAACTACTTCATTCTTCTCACATTATAAAGAAGAAAAGAGTGTGCTGTATTAAACCATTTTTAACATTGCACCGTGACGAAAGTGTTGTATCCATTGAGAACGCTAAGTTTACCAGACCGAGCTGTTCCGTCTCAGAATTTCTTCTGAGCATGCGTGGCACTTTGTGCGTCGGAACAGGCCACACACGGTCGTAATTGACGTGATCGGATTTTGTTGTCGGAAAATTTTATAGCCTGCTCTCAAACTTTGTGTGTCGGAAAATCCGATGGAACCCACACATGTCTGAAAACACGCTCCAATCGGACATTTTCCATGGGAAAATCCGACAGTGTGTACGGGGCATTTGAATCACCACCACCCCCGTAACCTTTCGACCCCACATTCTATCACTATCCTAAACCTGCCGCCTCAATCTCCGCAACATCCCCAAGGTATGCCCCTTCCTAACCAATGTCACCACAAAGCTTCTAATCCACTCCCTGGTCATCTCCCGCCTCTACTACTGCAACTCCCTCCTCATTGGTTTACCTCTAAATAGGCTATCCCCACTTCAGTCCATCATGAACGCTGCTGCCAGGCTCATCCACCTCACAAACCGCTCAGCGTCTGCTACACCCCTCTGCCAATCCCTCCATTGGCTGCCACTCAGTCACCAAATTAAATTCAAGATACTAACTATAACTTACAAAGCCATCCACAACCTGGCCCCCAGCTACATCTCTAACCTAGTCACAAAATACTAACCTAATCGTTCTCTTCGCTCCTCCCAAGACCTCCTGCTCTCAAACTCCCTTGTCACCTCATCCCATGTTCGCCTTCAGGACTTCTCCAGAGCATCTCCCATCCTCTGGAATGCTCTACCCCAATCCGTCTGATTTTCTCCTACTTTATCCACTTTCAGACGATCCCTGAAAACTCATCTCTTCAGAGAAGCCTATCTGGCCCCCACCTAACAAATGTACATTTATCTTCTCAATCAGCACATCACCCACAGTTACTACCTCTTGTATCTCTTGACCTTCCCTCTTAGATTGTAAGCTCTAAGGAGCAGGGCCCTCTGATTCCTACTGTATTAAAGTGTATTGTATTTGTACAGTCTACCCTCAAGTTGTAAAGCGCTACGTAAACTGTTGCCGCTATATAAATCCTGTATAATAATAACACCTATGTTCCTCAACCCGCAGGTCACCTATTTCCCCTTCCAATTTCCCCAAATAGGGTGGGTATTTAGGTTCTGTTTCTTCTACCAATATTTTAGATATTTTAGATATACTCTGGCCCAAGCACCCCAGGGAAGAGAGTAGCCTCTCCATAGGCCTTATATTACCTCTTCCCCGTAGTGGCTGGGGAGTGTCTGTGATAAGTGCTGTATTTGTGCATATATCCATCTATCTAGTGGTCTGTTTCCCCATTTTTGTATTAATTCAGAGAAAGTGCATAATCTATTTCCCGTCATTACATCTTGTAAAGTTATGTCATCCTTCTTTGCCCATCTAATAAAATACATGTGCTCATCTTTCCCAGGTTTAAAATAATTTGTGTCTAGTAAAGAAATTAAAGGGGAGTTATATTGCCAGTGATATAATCTACTCAAACCATCCCATATCCTAAAAGTGTTTTTTGTTAGTGGATTTGTGCTATTTGATCATTTGCGATATTGATGTGGGATCCACACCCTTTTCCCTAAGTCTACTTTGCTTTGGGCTTTTTCAATATTCACCCACCCTTTCCCGTCTTTATCATGTATCCAACCTGTTATCCGTGAAATAATAATTGCCTGGTAATGTTTTTTAAAATCCAGTGCTGATAATCCCCCTAATTGTTTCCCCTTTACAAGTGTTGCATATGAGATTCTAGGGTGTTTGTGCCTCCATATATATTTGTAGCGGGACACATTTTTGATATGTAATGTAATATATGTTATATCTTAGCATCTGGCGCCATCTAGCGGCCAAAATATAAAAGGACTGCATCTTTATTTCTTTTATTATTCAAGTTGACATGGAAATGTTTTGTTTGTTTACATCTGGACATTAACTTGACCTACCCACAATGCTCATTAACTCCCACGAATCTAAGGAAAACAGAACTGCATTGTGGAAAGATTATAAAAAGGCTGGGAGTGGCCATTTTGGGTCTTTTAAACATGCATGGCCAGCCTGGGAGGATCTGTGTGAGGTCTCCAGCACAGCGCGGCCTACCTCCATGGAAAAGTGATCCAAGTGGCAGTACTGTGACACACACAAGAGCTGGACTGACGGCGGGGCAAGACTTGGAAGGAGCCAGAGGAGCCTGTTGGGATCATCTGGGAGTTCCGGAGCATCTTGAACTGTGGAGCGGAGCAGCGCAGCAGTGCTAGCCGGCTGGAGACAGAACCCTGTATATCAGAACGGAGTCTTCTGACAACACTGTCCTGGTTGGGTGAGAGGGCTGTTTCCCAAAAGTTTCTTGATGCACTTTTATACATCTGTCTACACAAGACAGAGTTGCTGGGACCCATAGTCCCACAAGCAAAGTCAAGAGGATTTAGTACTGAGTCCCTGGCATCAAAGTTAGTTATAGTGCTGCTGCACCAAAACTTTACTTTCACATTTTCAGTCTACTTTGATCAGGAGTTATTAACCCTTTGGATTACAAATCTACTTTGTTTTTGCTAGCAGAAGAAAAGAAGAAACGAAGGACTGTTTAGTAAAACACAAGGTGTGGTGTCCCTTTACTATAATGGGGTAGTTTGATATTAAATGAGGGAGCTCTCTAATTGTTGTATTACACTTTATCAAGCTAATCTTTGATTCAATATAGTAATAAAACACGCAGGAAATAGGATAGTGCTCATAGTGAGATAAATTCACTCTGACAGTTATCCTATTTACTTTGCTACACCACTCATATATTATTTCAGACATTTTATACCTGTATTGTATCTTTGTAATATAAAGTTCAGTTGACTGTCAGACTATGTTGGTCTGACAGTACAACCATTGTAGTTTAAACCTTCTAAAACAATTACAGTAAATAAGGTTACTATTCAAGTATAACTGTGTAAGTGTTGTTTTCCTCTTCATCACCAGCCAAGAGGAGGGTAAGGTAACTACAGACAGGTATATTATATTGAGTATTGTGAACTTGCCTTTATTATTTCGTTTTGACTGCACACTATTACACCACAGCTCTGTCAGGGGGACTGAGATAGTCAAAGTGGAAACAAAGCAGAGTACAGGCCCAAATAAATCAGCAGCTCCTTCGGGGGTAAGTGCTACATATTTCATTACTAGCGTTCTTAATTTCGCGAAGAAATCTTGTGGGACTCCTATTGGGATCATTTGGAATATGTATGTTAATTTTGGCAGGATGAACATTTTTAAAGCATTGATCCTCCCTAACTACGAGAGGGGTTTGTGTCTCAGATAGTTTAGTTGGTCTTTGACCTTATTCAGTAAAGGGATATAGTTAGCAGCATAGAGAGTTGACAATGATGCTGTAAGTTTTACGCCCAAATAGTCAAGTTCTTCTCTACACCAAACGAAAAGAAATGTAGGTTGAATTGCCTGCTGTTCTTCTTTTGACGTAGTTATGTTTAGAATCTCTGACTTTGATGTATTTATTTTAAAATTTGTCATCTTCCTGTATCTACTCAGTTCCTTTATTACAATTGGTATTGTTGTCCTGGGGTTTGTGATATAAAATAGTATATCATCTGCGTATGCAGCTAACTTATATTCCTTATCACCTACTCTCACCCTTCTTATGTCGGTATTTTCCTGCATCACGGCTAGCAGGGGTTCCAAGGCCAGTACAAATAGCATTGGTGAAAGGGGACAGCCCTGTCTTGTACCAATAAACAGTTCCAGGGAGGGAGAGAGACTTCCATTTATTTTTAGTTTAGCTGTTGGGTGATAGTAAAATGCGGATATCCATTGCATCATCTTTTCCTTTATTCCCAAATGCCTCAGTGTTCCCATCATGAAGCCCCAGTGGACTCTGTTGAAGGCCTTTTCGGCATCTATCAACAGTAGTATGACTGGGTCCCCACTCTCTCTAGCCTCATGTATCAGGCACAGGGATTTAGGACTGTTGTCTTTCCCTTCCCTCCCTGTTACAAACCCCACCTGATCGCTGTGAACCCATCAAGGCAGAAGTGGTTTTAATCTTCCCGCTATTATTTTTGCAAAGATCTTTATGTCAGTGTTTAGCAATGATATTGGTCTATAGCTCTCCGATGCCATTGGGTCCTTGCTCTCTTTTAAAATCAGAGTAATATAGGCCATCAATGCCTCTTCCCAAAGATCCCAGAGCGTACAAGTAATCACATAGTTTAGGGGCCAGTAGCTTTTGGAACCTCTTATAGTACGTAATAGAATACCCATCGGGGCCAGGACTCTTCCCCGTTGCCATATCCTTAATTGCTCTTAGGACTTCTTCCTGTGTTATTGGGGCATCTAGCAGCTCCAATTCCTCTTCAGGGACCACTGGAAGGTCAAGCCCCTGCAGGTACTCTAGGATTCCTTCCTTACTCCCTCTGTTTTCTTCTGTCTGTCTCACATTATACAGCTGACTATAATAATAATGGAAAACCCCTGCTATTTCAGGAGATGAATGCACTATTTCCCCTTTTGTATAAAAGATTCATTTTTTTCTCCTTTACTGCCCTCGTTAACCATTTCCCAGGTTTATTGCCCCACTGGTGTTTATCTTATGTATTTTCTAATATCACATGTTAGTATCTGAATGTATTATAAAGTTGTAGACAGCATTTGTTATTTTAGCTCAGTTTTTTCCCATGTTACCATTGTGCAGTAATAGAACTATGGCATAAATTTAATTTGAAAATATCAGTGCTACTATCATTACAACTTGGAATTATTTATGAACTAGTATCAGTGCTGAAAGATTGGTTCAAGACATATAAAGATTAAATGCATTATCTGTGTATCAATACACTCTCAACACACAAGATGTAAAAAAGTCAAATAAAATTGGCAGTGGCAGCAAAAAGCCCTATGACAGATAGCAAAGGAGGCAAAAGTTTGCTCAAAAGCTGCAGACGTATAGCATTTTGGCTAAAACCAATTATGCAGTTTCTACAAAATCCAGATGAGTTTATTGTGCTCTATTAAAGATTCTGGCAAGGCGCATCAAAATTTTTTTTCATAATAATATAATAACAGATGGAGATCTGGCTAAAGTATCTGCATATCTGAAGATGAAACAAGCCAGAAATTAGAAGGCAACACCCTTCACAGAGCCTTAAACATGGAATGATATCTTCATAATTTGAAACATACAGAGAGTTAGCTAATCACTTACATATTTATGTCATAACTGTATACACTGTTTCTTTAAAAGTATATACCCTTTTGCAAGTTTTCATATATTGTCATAGAACATTGAAACACTGTGCATTGTTCTTTTTTTGCAGAGATCAACAGAAAAAGATTGTTTCATGTTAAAGTGAAAACAGATATCTGCAAAGTGATCTAAAACGGAATACAATGGAAAAAAACAACATAACTAAAATATATAAAGGTACTGTATGTATATACGCCTGTCCAGTCACAATTTAGTAGATGCACCTTAGGTAGTAATTATGACCTTGGGCCTGTGTGGGTAGGTCTCTGACAGCTTTGCACATCTAGACACTGCAATATTTCCCCATTTAATGCTCTGTCAGGATGCCTGGGGATTATGACAGCACAGTCTTTTCAGGTCTAGCTTCAAATTATCTATTGGATGGAGATCTGGAGTCTGTCATTTCAGGTCATTACCAAAAAAAATTTTTTAAGCCATATTTGTGAAGTTTGGCTTTATGATTGGGGTAATTGTCTTGCTGGAAGACAAACTTTCTCCAATGGCAGGTATCTCGCAAATGGAATAAGAATTTCCTCCAATGGTTTCCTATATTTTGCTGCATTCCACCCTCAAAATCTTCAAAGGACCTGCTGTCTCATCATGTGTCCGCCTGCTGTGACAGCGGGGAAAGTTTGTTTATGATGATGTGCAATATTTGACTAATGTCAAACATGGCCTTTAGTTTAATGGACACAGAACACAATTTTGTTCTCATACCATAGAGCCTTCACTCACCTGATTTTACAGTCTCTCATATTCCTTCTAGCAAACTGAATTTGAGATGTCATGTGCATTTTGGTTAAAGAGTATGTAAAGATAAAACCTTTTTTTTTCCACTTTTGGATAGAGTGTGAAAGGGTCAGCAACTCAAGTTTGTATTGTTCAGAGACATAGACAAATGGTATTCCAAGGAAATTCCAAAGGAGATGTATAGAGTAGGTGATGTTTAGTATTTTAATTTCGAACAGGCAGCTCCCCAATACAGGAGGGTATTCAGAGTCACTTCAGGGTGGAGTGGAGGGAAGAAAAAAGAGCAAATGTGCCATACTACGGGATTGATTTACTAAAGGAAAATAGACTGCGCACTTTGCATAGTGCAGTTTCACTCTGCAAGAACAGTTGCTCCAGAGCTGACGTGATGTGCGTCTGACGTCAGCACAGGGGAGGGGCCTAGCGCCGGCTCCAAGGGAGGTGGGAGACGAGGAGCTTACGAGCTCAGAGATGCCTTGCGGGGTGAGAGACAGCGAGTGGCCGGCATACGATTGAGCGTCCGGCTCTCCACCTGCACCACTTCCCCCTCCCGCCGAGACCGCTGAAGCTGTGGCAGTAGCGTCCATCCGGCACGGATAACAGGCAGGGCTGGCCGCGGTGTGCTTTCTCCCTCACTCAGCCCGGCGTTGTGAACAGCTGACAGCCTCAGTGATTCATGAGTCTCGCCCAGAGGGTACACAGAATGGAGCTGCAGTTCTTTGTTCAAACCGAGCGTGGGACGCTGCAATAGGGAGCAAGATTCAAAATCTAAAGGACTCATTGCAGCACTCAGCTGTATGTGAAGAAGAAGCAAGGTAGGAGAAGCTTCATTGATATCACTGTATTACTACCGACAAACGTGGGAATGAACTGTGCGGGCTTAATTCGGATCACCTGACGCGAGTCTGGGAGACCAGGAAAACGCGGTCAATTAAGGCTCATTGTTTTTCTGTTATAGGCCCTGTTAAAAAGGACTGGAGCACTGGGGCCCCTCTGGCTACTCCCCCCTGTCAATAAGTCAGAAGGGACATTTGAGCTGAGAGGCTGAGCTGCTGTTGAGAGTGCCCTCCGCGGGGACTCCCCTCCCCCTATCACCTCTCCCCCTTTTTTTTTTTTTTTTTTTCCTTTTTCTGCTGGGGGCTCCCTTCTATTTTCTTGAGTACGGTCCCAGATTTGGGATTGGACCTATAAAGAGAAGTAGTCATAAGACAATCACCCACCGCGTATTCTGTGGCCTGGAAGGAGGAAGAAAACGGCATATTTACCGCAGAGACCCTATACAGTACATAGTTACCAGAGGTACAGTGGACCCTTCACCCATACGGCCCGAGGGGGGCGGGTGACCCCAAAATAGAAAAGTATCTAGAGGGGTGACGGTGATACTTCTTAGCATCCAGTCACTATAAGGGGTGAACCGGGACAGGGATCGGAAGCATGAGAGGCCGGTCATCAAGAACAACTGAACCTCATAATACAAGAGAGAGCTTAAACACCAGCTCCATACAAAAATATTTAAAAGAAGCTAGTATAAAGAGCCCAGGAATGGAGGCGAAACACCCAGGTACAAAGAAGAAGGAGCAACAGAAACAAAAGGAGGGACAGGGCGACAGAACTCACGAAGAGCCGGATTTGGAGGGGGCGTCTGCATGCAGCACGGCCGAGGAGCAGAGAATCATGGCCCTAGTTCCGAGCAAGCTAGACATGAGCGAAATGCTCACTAAACTGGAAAAAAAACTAGAAAGTGTGATAAAAGTGGAGATTTTAAATGTCCGCTCCGACATGAGACATCTTCTCCGCCGAGTGGAGGAAGCTGAAGAGGCCTCAGGTATCCAAGCCAAGGACATTTCAGATTTAAAAGAACAAGTCAGGAAGGTACAAAACGAAAATCGTCTGCTGACGTTTAGACTGGAAGAACAGGAGAACCAGCGCCGGCGACAAAATCTACGTATCAGATCAATCCCGAAACAACAAAATGAAGATCTGGGAGAGAAGATGAGGAAGATTTTCAACCCTTTGCTGGGCAGGCGAGAAGATGAAGTATTAAGGATCGACAGGGTCCACAGAATAAGGAAGCCCCCCCATATAAAGCAAGACACCCCCAGGTACGTCATAGTAAAATTTCATCAATACGAGGACAAAGAAAAAATCTGGAAGAAATTAAAGGGGGCCCCTCCAATAAGCTTTGAAAACAAAGAGCTGCAGATATTCACGGATCTATCGGCTGGCACTCTGGAGAGGAGAAGGCGGATGAGACCAATTCTTGATCAACTTAGGAGGGCAAATCTAAAATATAGCTGGGGGTTTCCAACATCCCTGATAGTTACTAAAGATGGAAGATCTTACAGAATGAGATACATGGAAGAAATGCAGGACTTCTGTAACAATCTGGGCATTCCCGTCCCTGACTTGTTATAGTTACTGAAGGAGGAACGACGGGGGGGGGGGCGTGGGAGGAGAGAGGAGAGTGTGAGGGGGGGGTTGTGAGGGGGGTTTCCTCTCCCTTTCTTTCTCCTTCTCCACCTCCCCCTCCCACCCCTAAGGGGACGGCTATTTTCAGAGGCACGAGACTAATGTATTTTTGGACTCTAGTTGATACTGAATAAAGGGAAGGGTTTGGGAGGGGCCTGCCGCTGGACAGCCCTGTATAAGCAGTATAAAATAATATGTATAAGGTTCGAGCGGGAGGGATGTTGCGGGGGTAGGGGTACATCTCCGAGCGGGGGCGCTCCGTGTCTCCATCTCCTATGCCTCCCCCCCTTTGGGAGGGGTAGGCGATGGATGTCGGAGCTGGAGCTCACCCCTGAGAGAGAAGCTCCACAGTGTGGAATGGGAGAATTTCCATATGGGCGGGCTTTTGGCGAAATGAGCGCCACGGGGTGGTGGTGGGGTGACGGGGTGGAGGGGGAGGTGGGCGGGGTAGAGGGGGGGAACGGGGAGGAGGGAATCAGGGTAGGGGGAAGGGAGGGGGGGTTAGGGGGTGGGTGGGGCATAAGTGGGGGGAGGGACTAGAAGTGGGAGGGGGTGTCTGCAGGATGTGTTCGAGAGGAGCAGAATATAGAGGCGAACGCTCGCCCCACTAGCTATGCCTGAGATCAAATTTATATCTTATAATGTAAAAGGGTTAAACTCACCTAGGAAAAGACACAAAATATTGAGGGAACTGTATCTCCTGCGCGGGGACATAGTCTTCCTGCAGGAGACCCACCTGACTCTCGATACAAGGGTCAGGTTGTTTTCCCCTAGGATCCCTCAATGGTTCTATGGGGACTCTCCTGCCAGGGGGTCAAGGGAAGTCGCCATAGGGTTGTCTAAGGCATTGAATTTCTCAGTGAGGGATAGACTGGTAGACCCTGATGGTCGTTATATTTTTTTAAAAGGTTCAATTGGATCAAGAATGTTTACATTGGCTAATTACATAGTTACATATTAAGTCAGGTTGAAAAAAGACACAAGTCCATCCAGTCCAACCATAAAAAAAAAACAAAAAAAAAAATAAATAAAAAAACGTACAATCCAATATACCCAATACTATACCCACAGTTGATCCAGAGGAAGGCAAAAATGTCTATTGCCCTAACAGAAGCCCAACTATTTTCTTGGGACAAGTGTTGGAGAAGTTGCTGGTATTCGGGGAAGGGGAGGTGGTCTTAGCAGGGGATTTAAATTTTTGCTTGGACTCCACTCTAGATAGTACGTCTCGTGCCCAGGGGATAAAGAAGGTGTCATTAGGGGTAATCAGGCGTAAATTATTCCACAGCCAGTTAATGGATGTGTGGAGAGTGCAACATGCTAAAGAAAGGGATTTCACCTTCTTCTCCCCTGTGCACGGGACTTACTCCAGACTGGACTACATTTTTGTGGACCATAATTTATTGGAGGGGGTCATAGAAACTAAAATAGAAATAACGACCCTTTCAGACCACTCCCCAGTTACGATGAGGCTGAAGTTACCAGAAGCGGTGGCAAGTCCTTTTTCGTGGAAGCTGAATGAGGATTTGTTCAGGGATCCCGAAGTGCTAGAGCAGATCCAGAACAAGGTGAATTTCTTCTTCAATACAAATGACATGGGCGAGGTATCACCGGCTATTCTATGGGAGGCGCACAAAGCCTATATCCGAGGGTCTCTTATAGCCATAGGTGCAGGCCGGAAAAAGAAAAGGAAGGAAGAAAGGGCAAAACTGATAGAGGACTTATTCGGTTTGGAACAAGCACATAAAAAGGCCAAGGGGCAGGATCAGGACTGTTACCGTTTATTGGTTGCCAGGAGAGAGGAGCTGAGGGACATGATGGAGCAGGATGCCAAGAGAGCCATCAATTTAATAGCCAGGGACAAATATCTCTGGGCAAACAAATCGAGCAAACATCTGGCCAGATTAATAAGGAAAAAAAGAGGGCGGAATTTTATCGATAAAATAAATAGCTCAGGAGGGAAAGAGATAGTGACTAGCGGAGGCATGGCAGAGGAGTTTAGAAAATTCTACGCAGATCTTTATTCTATAGGGCAAAAGGGGGGGGAGGTTAGCGCCCGTGTAGCTAGGAGCAGGGAATTCCTAAAAGAAGCAGGTTTAAAGGTGCTGCCCACAGAGGACAGGGATTTCTTGGATAAACCAATCAAGGAAGAGGAAATTTTATCAGCCTTAAGAGATTCCCCGAAGGGTAAGAGCCCAGGCCCAGATGGTTTCTCCACCATCTACTTAGAGAAAATGAAACACTTACTAGCCCCTAGGTTGTGTCAATATTGGAATGATCTGGGCACCAGGTGTGAGATGAAAGGTGAGGCATTGTCCGCTACGATAACCCTGATATTGAAAGAAGGGAAGGATGCCAGGTTGTGTTCAAGCTACCGGCCCATATCCCTGTTAAACGCAGATGTTAAATTATACGCCAAGGTTATGGCTAATAGACTGAAGAGATGTATGGCTGATCTGGTGCACCCGGACCAGTCCGGCTTTGTCCCCGGAAGACAGTGCAGGGACAACGGGGTGCGGGCTGTGCTGCTGTCGGAGTTTTGTAGACGCAGGGGACCCCCAGCTCTATTCCTGTCGATAGACGCCGAAAAGGCATTCGACAGGGCAGACTGGGGGTTCTTGATGAACACGCTGGAAGCCATGGGGTTCGGGTCTAGGTTTATTTCCTGGGTCAAGGCTCTATATAGTAGCCCAACAGCAGCTGTAAGGGTTAATGGAGCCATCTCAAAACCTTTCGGGATGGTAAACGGTACAAGGCAGGGCTGCCCGCTCTCCCCCCTCCTGTTTGTCTTGTCCCTTGAACCTCTCCTGGCCTCCATCCGGAACAGTCCTGATTGTAGTGGGGTGAGGGTGGGAATGGAGGAGCATAAGTTGTCGGCATTTGCAGACGACGTTCTATTCTTTATCTCAAAGTCTAGAATAACACTCCCCAATGTGCTCCGAATCCTCAGAACATATGGAGAAGTCTCCAATTTTAAAATCAACCCCGGTAAGTCCGAAATCTTAAATATCAGCCTATCTAAGCAGGAAGAAGCCCATTTAGCTGCAGTGTTTCCCTTTCCCTGGAAAAGAGAGATCAGGTATTTGGGAATTAAGCTAGCCAATACCATTAAAGAGTTATTTCAAAAAAATGATATACCACTGTTAGACGATATCAGGCAAGAGGTTAGAAGACTGCGGTCTAGGCTGCTCACATGGTTTGGACGAGCAAATACAGTTAAAATGATGATTACTCCGAAAATCTTGTATAAATTCCAACTGCTGCCGATCCCTTTACCAAGGTATTTTTTGAAGGCTTTAAGGAAATTAATCAGTGAAGCTGTCTGGGGCGGCAAAAAAACGTGTATCTCCTTCGTAACATTGAGCAGAGGGAAAAAAAAAGGGGGAATAGCGGTACCAGACTTTAATAGGTACTATATTGCAGTTGTGCTTTCACGGGTCACTGAATGGAGCAAGAAAGGGATGGACAAACGGTGGGTGGACATCGAGTTCTCCTTAAGTAATAACAATTTGGCACAGTCACTATGGAACCCTCCAAAATACAGAGCACTTAGCACCAACACATCCTTGTTAACGCAAAACACTTTTAAATATTGGGATAAAATACATACACAGCACAAATGGTCATATAATTCACCGTTGATATATATGAAAAACAATGTATTTTTTGAACCAGGGAGGAGGGAGGTGGGGGGGAATTGGTTAAAGGAGGATTCCATTCAACTGAAAAACTTCATTAGTAAGGGTAAAATTTGCACTTTCATGGAATTGAGTAGAGAATCAGAACTTTGGGTGATGGATAGATGGAGGTACCTCCAGCTCTCCCATTTCATTGGCAAACTACCGAAGCCACTCAGAAGTATGGAAGAGCTCAGACCGCTGGAGCAACTCTGTACGAAGGAGCGCTCAGGAGGTGTTATTGCCCAAATATATAGAATATTGGGAGCAGAACAGGAGGAGGTAGTGCCTCCTTATATTAAAAGGTGGGAGCAGGAACTGGGGTCACAGTGTAAGAGGAATATGATAGAAAAAATTTTGAGATTGGCCCACCACACATCATTAGACAATAGGAGAACGGAAATCCATTACAAAGTTCTAGCAAGATGGTACGCCACCCCAGACAGAGTAAGTAAAATGGATGGGACAAAGGCTAACACCTGCTGGAGGGGGTGCTCAACTGTGGGCACAATGGCCCATTTTATATAATCTCCTTTAAGTAGGACCATGATCTTTTAAATTTGATCCAGCCTGACCACTTCCCTGTATGCTCCGAATCCTCGTCAGGTTCCGTTCCCCGCCAGTCTAGGCACTCAACATTAAATATTTCATTAAGGCCAAAGAGCCAATCTAGCATGTTGGGACTCGATGGTTTCAGCCAGTTTAAGGCGATCTGCCTCTTGACCACATCTAATATTATAGGGACCAGCGAGGATTTGTAACTCTTAACTGATTCCTGAGTCCCGTGGAAGAGGCAAGCCCATGGGTCTTCCTCAATTTCCCTCCCCGTAAAGTCCTTTGTCAATGACAAGATTTTTTTCCAGAAGGCCTTAATGATGGGGCATTCCCACCATCAAGTTTTTCTCAGGCCATCAATTTTGGCTTTTAAATAGGGGATGGTTGCTGTGGGGACCACCGGCTTCACCAACTCCAGCAGTTTCTCCAGGGCTGCCTGCCTCTTTTGTTTATGATTATATTGCGGGTGTTTGACCTGCCACAGACAGGGCAGCTCCCTGTATTTATCTATGAATAGGGGGAGGAAGTTGTGGTCATTGAAGCCATCCATTTTATCTGCAATACACAAGATAAACCCTAATGTCAGGCTAAAGTCTCCTAATTTTGTCCCAATATAGGCCTCAATCTCTAAGCAGTATAGGCCCAAGTTTAAATGTTACCTTCATTATCATGATCGGTGCTTCCTATGCTCCTTCCTCAGTTACGTACGACGCACGCATGTTACGCTTTATATACACTGTGAATGCGTGAAACTCCGCCCTCCCCTGACGTTCTTTCTAGTCTATTTAGTCTATTCCCCGCCCTTTCTCGTTCGACACAGTGGGGAAGAGCACATGACTCTTCCCATATGACAGAGCAGGTTACAGCAACGAGGAGGAGGAGGAAAGCCGGAGCAAGAAACATCCCGATCCCGGAGGAGACGATTTAAGGCCTCAAATATGTTCTTTGTAGAGATGGTGAAGATGGTCGAAATACTGAAGAGGGCCGACTATGATGGGAAGTATGGACCTTACCCCAATTCCAATGTCAGAAAGGCCAAGATCATGGCGAAAGTTGTGAGGAGTCTGCACAGAAATTTTGGGGTGCGGCGATCCAAGGATCAACTCAGGAAGCGGTGGTTGGACCTCAAATTAAGGGAGCACAATCAGTATAGAAGGATCAGGAGAGTGCTGCAAAAAAGTAAGTAGTTGTGCTGTTCCCATTCGTTATTTTTAGAATGTTCATGCTGTTCCATGTGCTTTTCTTTACTGTTGTACAGTTTAAAATGTTTCATGTTCATGGACAAATTATTCATTCGTGGGAAACATTGTTCGTTCGGCCAATAAAACACCATGTTTTGTTCAGATGCATTTCAATACATTTTTTCTGGCCTACTACTTCTAATAAAATAATTGTGTTGTCTAGATGGGTTAGTAACTAGAATGAAATGTAAACTAGATTCTGTGTAAGGAGAGGACACTCAGGAGCTGTTTACACATCTGGATGCTGGAGCACTAGTGTGGGACACAAGAACACCCTTTTTATTAGGGGGCCCACACAGGTGCTCCAGTGTATACTATAGGGGTGTCTCCATCTGTGAAGCTTGCACAAAACAGGTAAGTATTCAAGCTTGACAAAGGACAAAAATATTTCTTCATCTTGGAACTCTGCCAAAAGAGACAATTGTACCCCACTTCCAAGCAATGTTTCATATTCCTATTTCTGGCCTCAAATATCTGTGCTAAGTATACCTTTTTTTTTTACATAGGGGACAAAAGACTCGGAGGACACCACTCATCAGAGGAGACAACAGACCCCCCACCTCATGAAGAAGTGGAAATCCCCCAAACCCAACCAGAGGAGGAGGAGGGAGACGTGGTGGAAATTGTCACCACAACAGGTGAGTGTCTGCGACCACAGGCTCAGGTAAGAGATGGATGCCGGCATATTTATAATACATGGTGTTTTTGTTTTTTTATATATTTTTAGGTGATCGTGATGTTGTGGAAGAAGGTAATTTCACTAGTGAAAGTTCACAGATCCTGATCGGGGAGATCATGGGGTGTAATAGGGACTTGGAAACCATCAAGCAAAACAGCAATGATGTTCAAAACCAAATGAAGAAGGGAGAATTTAAAACCCCTAGAAATCTATAACTTATTTGGCTTTGTGTTTTTGGTTTTCTGACAATTTTGTGAAAATTTTGTGACATATTATAGAAAAGCCAAATTTTGAAGATGCACACAATGTGTCAACATGTGCTATCTGTCTTCATGGGAGATCAATGTAAGTGTTTTGGGGGTGCAACCCCTTCCTCAATAATAAAGTATCTGAGAGCAGGGGTTTCACCCACAAAACATGTCCCTTGATCCCCCATGATGGCAGCTAGCACATGTTGACATTCGGCAATTTGTGTGCATCTTCAAAATTTGGCTTTTCCAGGGGTAACTTCACCCCATCTGCTGAACGCAATATCAAACACAGTTTATAAATACTCATGTCTGATATTGCCTTCACTTTCTATAACAGTTGAACTTTGCAAGTTCCAGAGTTGTGTATTTCTTTCTGGTTTTAAACATGCCTGTTTTACCTTAAAAGGCAATTTGCGACTTTTTAATGTGACCTAAAAAATTGTTATAGAACAAACATGTTGGTTTGTTCTAAAAACCTTTTATAAATGCACATGTGATTGTGCTTTGATTAAAAAGATTGAGAATCAACAATGTGTGGCTTCTTCTTTCAATGCTCAAAAGCATTTTTTGTAGTAAACTTGGTGTTTTCAGTGACAATGGGGGTTATTTACTAAAGGCAAATCCACTTTGCACTACAAGTGCAGTTTCAGTGCAGTCTCAAGTGCACTTGTAGTGCAAAGTGTATATTTCCTTTACTAAATAAAACCCAACAGTGCTTTATAATTTTAAACAATCACGCCGTTTTCAGGACTCCCCAAATTTCAGTCATGGTCAGCTAAAAGAAAGACAAGCAGTAAATCTAAGCAAATATTTGTTCAGTTTAAAATATATTTTTATTTAAAAAATGTCTCAGACATTGTCTGGCATATCGATGGCCCCCCTACCCGCAAAGTATTCCATGTATCTTAGACGGACCTCGCAGGCACTCTGGGGGGGCCAGCTTCAAGCACCGTCAGGTTTGGTTCATTCATATTAAGTCCGGCTTCAGGCCCAACTGAGCCAGCATAATTCCAAGAATTTCTCCTTAAAAAGTTGTGGAGAACACAGCAAGCCAGGATGATATGATTTAGTTTATATTCTGCCATGTGTATGGGTGTAAGAAATAAGCGGAACTGGCTGGCCATTATTCCAAACGTGTTCTCCACCACTCTTCTGGCTCTGGCCAGCCGGTAATTAAAAACCCTCTGGTCCGGGGTGAGGGTCCTCATAGGAAATGGCCGCATAAGATGGTCCTCCAGCGCAAACGCTTCATCCACAACGAAGATGAATGGGAGTCCTTCCGCTTGTCTTTGGGAGGTGGCAAGCCAAAGCTGCCATTCTGGAGATGCCCGTAGAACTCCGTGTGGGCGATGACTCCACCATCTGACATCTGGCCATTCTTACCCACGTCCACATACAGGAACTCGTAAGTAGCCGACACCACCACCAACATCACAATACTATTGAACCCCTTGTAGTTGTAATAGTATGACCCCGAGTTGGGTGGTGGGACGATGTGGACGTGTTTCCCATCAATTGCCCCAACGCAGTTAGGAAAGTCCCACCACTGGGCAAAGTGGGATGCCACAGTCTGCCATGCCTGTGGGTTGGAAGGAAACTGTGGAGTCAAACAAGAAAAATAAATTAATCATTTTGCACATAAACATTGAAAGCAGATTAGACACAAACATTCTTGGCCAACATCAGGATAACATTTATTTTAGGGAGTATTTAAAGACAAAGGTATAAGGTCCACCTATCAGATTCCTCCCCCCCTCTCATGGGCCATTTTAAAAATTTTAGGGGGGGTGTTTTGGACAGGTAACCCTCTCCACTTCATTGAGAGATGCATCCCTAAATAATGTGTATTACTTTGGCCAGCCCCTCCTTACTTACACTATTGGCAGCCCACTGGACAGGTAAGAAGTGTCATAATACAAAGATATAAATACACACTGTACAATTGAAGCACATTTTTACATTCTGATATTACCTATCAAGATAATAATAGGATACAAAAACTTTTAACAGTACCATTTGAAAGTATTCAGGCAGGCCCTTGCACTACATGCTTTGGGGAATTCATCCAGAAATCTGACCACAAAAGAAGTAGGTATAGTGTGTATGGGTTTGGCAAAGTCAGCAGATAGAGGATTGGTATCAGCTGAGTTAGCAGTTGGGGGGAGGGAGGGTTCCAAATTAGTTTGGGACCCAAATAAAAAACCTCTGTCACTCTGCCAGAATGTAAAGCACACATCACAATTTTACACATTTTAGGAGGTATTTAGGGTAAACCACTACTATGGAGCTGACAAAATACATTGTTAAGTGACTAGGCAAGGTGGATATAGGCCCAGGAGAGCATGCTGGGAAGGTAAGTGAAGCCAAATATGTATGAAGGACAAAAAAAATTCTAAAAAAATTGAGCATGCATGAGGACCAAGGGGATATTCACAGCATATTACAATCATGGTAATTAGGGAATGAGGAAAGAAATACGATATATTAGCAAACATTAAATACAATAAAATGTGATGTTAAAGGATAAAAATCTTACCTTAATATACTCCTTCTGCAGGACCTGGATGATGGCAGAACAGGTCTCTGGAATAATGATCCCCAGAGCCTGGGGGGAGATGCCTGTCGAGAACTTGAGGTCCTGCAGGCTTCTCCCCGTCGCCAAGTACCACAGGGTGGCGACTAGCCTCTGCTCCGGAGTGATGGTATCCTGCCTGCTAATATAAGGGGTCAGCAAAGCCAACAAACTGTGAAATACGGGGTCCGTCACCCAGAGAAAGTTCCTGAAATCATCAGTATTATTCTCACGGATCTCACAGAGTAAAGGCATGTGACAGAATTGGTCACACTGGAGCAACCAATTCTTGGTCCATGAACTTCTCCTTGCCCTGTTCATGGACTGGCATTGTGTCAAAGTAAGGACCCCAACACCAAGCCCCCGCACAGCACAAACTCTACGATGAGTACGTACACGCAGCATGGCTAGAAGACAGTCGGCTGGTCAGAACAAAGTAACAGAACACACTGAAGAATAGCAAGGCCTGTGAAGAGCGACCTGAAAATCAGTAACGAATGGACAAGAACACAATGACAAGTCAATGGTAACTCGCTGAACTCACTGAAGACCAGATACAAACCCACAAGCACAAACTGAACAGCAGAAATACGATCTGAAAACCACGAGTCTGAAAAAGCACGAATCGTCTCTCACCAAACTTTTACTAACACGAGATTAGCAAAAGGAGCCCAAAGGGTTCCGTGCTTGGTACTGAACTGCCCTTTTATAGTCTTGTCGTACATGGTGTACGTCACCGCGCTCTTAGTGTTCAGAAATTCCGACAACTTTGTGCGAACGTGTGTATGCAAAACAAGTTTGAGCCAACATCTGTCAGAAAAAAAACATAGATTTTGTTTTTGGAATGTCCGATCAATGTCCGACCATGTGTACAGGGCATTACTCTGACTTCCTGTTTCATCTCTGGGATAAGAAGTCATGGGAATTTTTCTTCAGCCAGTGAAGCACCTAGGCAACATTTTTTTGTATGCATAGTTTTTTTTTACAAAGGCATGTAACTCATTTAGCATTTTCATAGGTCTTTTTTCTGTCTTACTCAAAATTTTCCTTCTTGCATGATCACTTACTTCTAAAGACTTGTTCTTGATAGATTTACAATTGTACTCCAATGATTATTCAGTGACTTTTTTGATCTCCCGTCAGTTAATCATGCGTCTTTGGAAAATCTATGATGATAAAACATGAATACTTGCAAGTGGATGAATTTTTTTTTTAAAAGAGGAGAGAAGAAAAAAAACCTAATATTTATACTCACCTAGGTTTATGCAGCAACGACCCAATGCTGCATCTGTCCCCAGCTCTGTAGTGAGAACTGAGTGATCAAACACTGCTGATCGCTCACTTCTCTCACTGACAGTCAGCAGCTCTCTGTTCCCCCCTCCAGCACTCACTGGAGCGCTAGGCTGTGGGGGGGGGCAGGCTCTCAGCAGATCACTGAGAGGCTGAGCCAGGTGCCGAATAAGGCTTCTGGGTGAATCCCGATCATATGGTCAGGGTCTTTCCAGAGCCTGGACCAGCTGGATGATGTCAGCCAACAGTGGACTTGCTTTTGGCTGAAAATAGATAACAGGAGTGCAGAATGAAGTATTATATCAAGTTTCCATTGATTCCTTTAGAACAGTGTTTCTCAACTCCAGTCCTCAAGGCGCCCCAACAGGTCATGTTTTCAGGCTTTCTATTATTTTGCACATGTGATTTGATCAGTGTCACCGACCTGTCGGGTTGCCTTTAGGACTGGAGTTAAGAAACACTGCTGTAGAAGACAGACAAGCTTCATTCTACTTCAGTGTCAGTGTCCACCACATTCATCAAAACACCAAGTAAGATTTTAGCAGAAAATCCTCATTTACATATACATCAACCCTTGTATCTTACAGCTCTGTTTTAACTTCAATAAATAGTTACAAAAATCCAGGTCGATGGTTATAAAATCAACAACATAGCAATATTGTGCTATTTTACACCAGGTGCAGTGTGCTGCTTTCATCTGAATTATCTTGTTCAGTCTTTTTATTGACAAAAAGATAAAGCATAACATCAGTAACATAAAGTTTGCAATAAGGGGTGGGATTTGCACAAAGAAATGGCCCAATGATGTCTATATTGACCAGTAGCATTTCACAAGGTCAGATGCCAGGAGCATGAAGCCCCATAAAGTGCAACAAGCTTGTACTGAGAAATGTAAATATCTAGATTACGGTAAATAGTCAATCCAGGGAATTTGTGGTGCAAAACATGTTTTAAAGCCTTAGTGCAAAACTCCCAAGATTAAGGAGGGGAAAAGAAAGAGAAAAAAAGGAGGAAGGATAAAAAGGGTAAGAGGAGATGGGTGGAGGTCAGCTGTCCCCGAACAGTCAGTGCTGTGGTTGTTACATAAAGGGATTAGGAGGTCAGGGTTCAAAAAGGGAGGATTAAAAACATGGCGGTAAAAAATTATCCACCTAAGGTTGCCAGACCTTGAGGTGTTTGGGGATTGTATCAGTTAAAGTCTCACAATCTTACTATGTATAATAGCCTGCGTGACTCTATGTTTTGTCTCCAGGGTGCAAAGTGTCAGGGTCTTCTACGCTTTCACAATTGTTTGTTTGGAGGCTGTCAGGGCCTGTATCGAGAGTTTCAGCTGAGCTTTTGTTAGGTCAAGAGCAAACTGATTTAACAAAGCAAATACAGGATCAGGTGCTATAGTAAGTTTAATTAAAATACATTTTATTCTAAATATTTCAACCCAGAATCCCTGAACAACCCGGCATAGAACCCATATATGAACACGTGTGCCTTACTCTCCACAACCTCGGACAGACTCAGGAGAATAAGTGGGCAAACATTTTTAAATCTTCTTGCCTGGACCAGGTACCATTGCATTAAAACCTTGTAAATGGTTTCTACAGCAAGGATATACTGTAGGAAGATTTAGTCGTTGCCAAAATTCCATCTCAATCCTCTTGCTCCAGCTGAACTCCAAGGTGAGAGACCAATTTACTAGTGTAAGAGGGTAAAATCAAAGCCACCGAAGTAAGATGGGAATATCATTAGATATAATGCATGGAATGTGTGAGTCTAAGCTGCATAAGCCCTCGAGGAGGGACATGCTCATGAGATCTGATTGAGCCTAAATGTAGGGGGCAAAAAAATTAGATATTTGTAAATAATGAAAGAGCTCTCTCCCTGGGAGATGTGCTTGCTCCTGGAGGGCAGGAAATGTTTTAATGGCTGTGGTGGTTACTATGTTGCATAGACATGTCAGACCTACTGTTTTCTGTTGTTGAAATGAGGTTGGAGCGGAGTAGCCAGGATTAAAGGAAGGGTGTTTATAAATGGATACTAGAGGATAATGGGGGCACCAACTTGAAGGGGCCTTTGAGTTGATCCCAAAGAGTAAGTGAATGCAAGGTTATTGATGATTGCAAAGTGACCAAACAGTGTGACCAAGCAGTGAGAAAAGTGACTAGAATTTTAGGATGCGTCACTAGAGGGATCACCAGCAGGAAGAATTAGGATCTGATTCCCCTTTATAGATCTTTAATGAGACCTTAATGCATGTCACCACATGTCATCATACCACAGTCCTTCACAACATGCTGCAGTGCATGAAGGTTAATGAAGTGGGTTTTTATTTTTTTTTGTTATTTATTTATTTATTACATTTTAAATAAATATGTGAATGGCTGACTGTACTAGTTTGAGTCTATAAACATGCCACCTTCGATCTATGGCTAAGATTATGCTGTGTTCCTAATATATTAGTCCTGCTGTTTATTCATATGTCTTTGTGCTTAAACAAGCTAAATATAAATAAACAGTCCCAAAAAATCTCTAGTATACATATTCTATGCACAGATATGCATCTCCAAAAGCAATGGTTATGGCTCTGCTGGGTAGCAATTTTGTTTCTACCTCTCTTGTCACCAGTATTACAGTACATATTTCACACATACCACAAGTCGGACAGTTCAGCAGGAACCGGATGCCTTTCAGTATGTGTGTGTGTGTACTTTTGTTTTTTCAACAAAAGCTGGTCATGCTGGAAAACCAGCATTTGATCAGTGTATTCTGGCATAGAGAGAGTCTCCCTTGTCAGAATACAAGACCACAGTGGGAGAGATCCTTCCCTTGTGTTGATGCTGGGTGTAATGGTTGTGCACATTTGGCACATGAAAGCTATATGCAACATCAATTTTGTTCAGGTCTGGGCCATGTTTGTCATGAGTAGGGATGAGCCGAACACCCCCCGGTTCGGTTTGCACCAGAACTTGCGAATGGACCGAAAATTTGCACGAACGTTAGACCCCTACTGACATCTATGGGACTTGAACGTTCGAAATCAAAAGTGCTAATTTTAAAGGCTAATTTGCATGGCATTGTCCTAAAAGGGTTTGGGGGGCCAGGGGACATGAATCAATGCAAAAAAAAAAAGTTCTAAAAACGGACGTTTTTTCGGGAGCAGTTAATTTAATGATGCTTAAAGTTAAAAAAAAGTGAAATATTCCTTTAAATATCGTACCTGGGGGTGGCTATAGTATGCCTGTAAAGTGGCGCATGTTTCCCGTGCTTAGAACAGTCCCTGCACAAAATGACATTTTTAAAGGAGTAAAAGTCATTTAAAACTGCTTGCGGCTTTAATGTAATATCGGGTCCTGGCAATATGGATGAAAATCAGTGAGACAAACAGCATGGGTACCCCCCAGTCCATTACCAGGCCTTTTGGGTCTTGTATGGATATTAAGAGGAACCCCGCACCCAAATTAAAAAAAGGAAAGGTGTGGGGCCACCAGGCCCTATATACTCTGAATAGCAGTATACAGGCGGTGCAAACAAGACAGGGACTGTAGGTTTGTTGTTAAGTAGAATATGTTTGTAATTTTGAACTGGTACATTTTTAACGTGTTTAGCTCCAGCCAAAAGATCTATTTTAGGTTTTTTGGAAAACATAGGGAAGGGTTATCACCCCTGTGACATTTGTTTTGCTGTCTGTGCTATTCTTCAGAAGATTTCACCTCACTTTCTGTCAAAATGACAAATGTTTTTTGAAAATTTGAGGGTTTTTAGTGAAACAAGGATTGGTGATAAAGCATCAGTGGAAAGGAGAAACGTTTTTCCCATATTAACTCTTACAGGAGAGAATTTCCCTTCCTAGGGGTAGATTTCATCTCACTTCCTGTTGTCTCCTTCCATTTGCAAGTAGGAGTCGTTTGTAAGTGGGATGTTTGAAAGTAGGGGCCTGCCCTATATACTCTGCAGAAATTTGGGCCTTAGATGTTGGTGTTGCCACAACACTGTAAGCCCTCACAGGGCCCTGCTGTGAAATATCAGATCAAGAATTGTAATTACATGCCCCTGTTGAACAGGGGCAGAAAAATTGGGCCCTTGATGGTGGTGGTGGTGCTGGTGCCACAACACTGTAAGTCCTCACAGTTACTCTTGGTGGGCGCTGGAATGGGCCCTGCTGTGAAATATTAGATCAAGAATTGTAATTACATGCACCTTTTGAACAGGGGCATAAAAATTGGGCCTTTGATGGTGGTGGTGCTGGTGCCACAACACTGTAAGTCCTCACAGTCACTCTTGGTGGGCTCTGGAACGGGCCCTGCTGTGAAATATTAGATCAAGAATTGTAATTACATGTCCCTGTTGAACACGGGCAGAAAAATTGGGCCTTAGGCACTGGTGCTGGTGCCACAACACTGCAACCCCTCACAGATACTCTAGTTGGAGCGCAGGAATGAGCCCTGCTGCAAAGTATTGCATCAAAAATTGTAATTACACGCCCCTGTTAAACAGGGGCTGAAAAATTGGGCCTTAGGCACTGGTGCTGGTGCCACAACACTGCAACCCCTCACAGATACTCTAGTTGAGCGCAGCAACTAACCCTCCTGCAAAATATTGCATCAAAAATTGTAATTACACACCACTGTTAAACAGGGGTGAAAAATTGGGCCTTAGCCACTGGTGGCGGCGCCCAGAACCAAAAATGTTCTTACAAGCTATCAGAATGATCATTGAGGAGGAAGAGGATAATCACTCAGCATAACAGGATAGTCACTCAGCATCAGCATAGGTGTCATGAAGATCCTATAAATAAAAGGTGTAGAAATTGCGCCAACTCAAAAATATGTGTAGTGAACACAACACAACAAACTGACTGTTGTAAGTGTATAGAGGTGATAATAGAGTGTGGCGCTAACAGGTGACAGAGTGCATGTTATTGGTCAGATAACAGTGATATTTAAAAGGGAGGTATCACGTCCTGAAGTGTATACCTGTTGTGTTAGTGATAAATATTATGGAAAATTAAACTATCCATATAAAGCACTATCAAAAAATAAACCCATAAAAATAAATAAAATATGGAAGCTCTAAAAAAACAATAAAGAGTGGGTACACAAAAATATGTGTAGGTTATGGATGGTATATCCTGAACCTATGTATCAATTAAGTATAAATAGTGTATATAGGATAACACATTCTAGAGTGACACTAAAAATACAATGTAATAAATATACAAAATATCAAAGTGTACTGTGTGTATGACTTAGCACAAATTGTGTTCATCAGGGCAAAGCCAGGATATGGGCACATAAGTCCATAAAGAGGTGAGTGTATATGAATACTGGAAATCCATTAATAAGTAATTGGGGTGCTTGCAATTAATCCCATGACAGTCCAAAAACAAGCAGTCTTTATGTAGGGTAAATATGAGCCGTTTGAAAGGATCCTTAATTGGAGATGGATTCTTCACTCATTACGTTGGTATCAACCCAAAGGGATAAGCAAAAAAATGCCCTTACCAGACAAGGTAGACTCACAGGCCCTTGGCGGTGAGTCAAACGAGCTTGTACCGTCAAGCGGTATAGTACGGCAATCCGTGTGGTGGTCTTGTGCAGAGTCTCATCAGATGTTGTCAGATGGTATATCTCTGGAAGTGCCAAACCAGGATCCGGTGCCTCCAATATTCCGCTGCGGTCATCAGGCAATCGCTTCCTCAGCGACCCATCACATAGACAAGCAAACAAAGGGAAAAAAAGACTTCCACATAATGTGAATCCTTTTTTTAGAAAACATTATAGCGTTTTATTGGTATCAAAATTATTTTCCAAAGATTTAAAAAAAGTCTTTGAGGACGAAACGCGTCGTGTTCTTATGGTTATACCCTACCATCACACACTGCGCTGAATTTTATATTATTTTATATTGTTTTTGTCGTTTTTGAGCCAAGTTTTTACCGCCCATTTTTTAAATCTTTGGAAAATAATTTTGATACCAATAAAACGCTATAATGTTTTCTAAAAAAAAGGATTCACACTATGTGGAAGTCTTTTTTTCCCTTTGTTTGCTTGTCTATGTGATGGGTCGCTGAGGAAGCGATTGCCTGATGACCGCAGCGGAATATTGGAGGCACCGGATCCTGGTTTGGCACTTCCAGAGATATACCATCTGACAACATCTGACGAGACTCTGCACAAGACCACCACACGGATTGCCGTACTATACCGCTTGACGGTACAAGCTCGTTTGACTCACCGCCAAGGGCCTGTGAGTCCACCTTGTCTGGTAAGGGCACTTCCAGAGATATACCATCTGAGAACATC
Source organism: Lithobates clamitans (assembly GCA_037952925.1). Classification (NCBI taxonomy): domain Eukaryota; kingdom Metazoa; phylum Chordata; class Amphibia; order Anura; family Ranidae; genus Lithobates; species Lithobates clamitans. The sequence continues at coordinate 834,257 of JBBGZY010001913.1, read as the reverse complement.
TCTTTATGGACTTATGTGCCCATATCCTGGCTTTGCCCTGATGAACACAATACAGGTTGAAAAGTTCAAGGGGGCCGAATACTTTCGCAAGCCACTATATATATATATATATATATATATATATATATATATATACACATATATACATATATATATATATATATAGTGGCTTGCGAAAGTATTCGGCCCCCTTGAACTTTTCAACCTTTTGCCACATTTCAGGCTTCAAACATAAAGATATAAAATTTTTGTTTTTTGTGAAGAATCACCAACAAGTGGGACACAATTGTGAAGTGGAACGAAATCTTTTGGATTTTTGAAACTTTTTTAACTAATAAAAAAATGAAAAGTGGGGCGTGCAAAATTATTTGGCCCCCTTGCGTTAATAATTTGTAGAGCCACCTTTTGTTGCGATTACAGCTGCAAGTCGCTTGGGGTATTTCTCTATCAGTTTTGCACATCGAGAGACTGAAATTCTTGCCCATTCTTCCTTGCAAAACAGCTCGAGCTCAGTGAGGTTGGATGGAGAGCGTTTCCACAGATTCTCAATTGGATTCAGGTCTGGACTTTGACTTGGCCATTCTAACACCTGGATACGTTTATTTGTGAACCATTCCTTTGTAGATTTTGCTGTATGTTTGGGATCATTGTCTTGTTGGAAGATAAATCTCCATCCCAGTTTCAGGTCTTTTGCAGACTCCAACAGGTTTTCATCCAGAATGGTCCTGTATTTGGCTGCATCCATCTTCCCCTCAATTTTAACCATCTTCCCTGGCCCTGCTGAAGAAAAGCAGGCCCAAACCATGATGCTGCCACCACCATGTTTGACAGTGGGGATGGTGTGTTGAGTGTGATGAGCTGTGTTGCTTTTACGCCAAACATATCGTTTTGCATTGTGGCCAAAAAGTTCGATTTTGGTTTCATCGGACCAGAGCACCTTCTTCCACATGTTTGGTGTGTCTCCCAGGTGGCTTGTGGCAAACTTTAAATGAGACTTTTTATGGATATCTTTGAGAAATGGCTTTCTTCTTGCCATAAAGGCCAGATTTGTGCAGTGTACGACTGATTGTTGTCCTATGGACAGACTCTCCCACCTCAGCTGTAGTTCTCTGTAGTTCATCCAGAGTGATCATGGGCCTCTTGGCTGCATCTCTGATCAGTCTTCTCCTTGTCTGAGCTGAAAGTTTAGAGTGACAGCCAGGTCTTGGTAGATTTGCAGTGGTCTGATACTCCTTCCATTTCAAAATGATCGCTTGCACAGTGCTCCTTGGGATGTTTAAAGCTTGGGAAATCTTTTTGTATCCAAATCCGGCTTTAAACTTCTCCACAACAGTATTACGGACTTGCCTGGTGTGTTCCTTGGTCTTCGTGATGCTCTCTGCAACAACAGAACCCTGAGACTATCACAGAGCAGGTGCATTTATACAGAGACTTGATTACACACACAGGTGGATTCTATTTATCACCATCAGTCATTTAGGACAACATTGGATCATTCAGAGATCCTCGCTGAACTTCTGGAGTGAGTTTGCTGCACTGAAAGTAAAGGGGCTGAATAATTTTGCACGCACCACTTTCAGTTTTTTAATTGCTAAAAAAGTTTAAAATATCCAATAGATTTCGTTCCACTTCACAATTGTGTCCCACTTGTTGGTGATTCTTCACAAAAATTAAAATTTTATATCTTTATGTTTGAAGCCTGAAATGTGGCAAAAGGTTGAAAAGTTCAAGGGGGCCGAATACTTTCGCAAGCCACTGTATATATATATATATATATATATATATATATATATATATATACAACTCCTGGGATGCATATATATATATATATATATATACACAACACACTGTAAGTGCAGCTAACTGACTCGACCTGCCTACTCTATCTAACTTAAATCAAATGACTGTCTCTCTCTCTGTCTATTTCTCTCTCAAGCCGGAACACAGTACACAGGGCCTATGTGTAGGCGGCCTTATATAGTGTGGGGCATGTACTAAACACCCTGAGCCATAATTGGCAAAAGCCTCCTTGGCTTTGGCCAATTACGGCTCTCTGTACACACAGCGCTGTGATTGGCCAAGCATGCGGGTCATAGTGCATGCTTGGCCAATCATCAGCCAGCAATGCACTGCGATGCCACAGTGAATTATGGCCATGACGCGCCACTCGAATTTGGCGCAAACCACCCATATCGTTCGTAATTCGGCGGACACACGATGTTCAAGCCGAACATGGGTTCGACTCAAACACAAAGCTCATCCCTAGTCATGAGAAGAGGCATAGCCAGTGATCTTATTCCCTCCCTCCTCCTTCAATTCATGGGATTCATAGTCCTAACATTTAACACATTTCAAAAGAGCCTAGTTATTTCAACTTAGGGACAGCAGACACCAACAAACAGGCCATTGCAGAGCTGTACACAGCTAACTGAGTTCTTGCAGGATGTCTGTTATTTTATGCTAACCATAAAAAATCTACAGATTACCACCTCCCTCTTGACCTATCGTAAAACTATGACAAAACCCTTCAGTTTTGTCACCCATGGTTTGTAAGGCAATTAAAGTACTTTGAACACATAGTGTGCCATAAAATGTCTACCCAGAAAGCAGTCAGGCGTCGAACAATCTCTCTGAGACCTCTGCCCAATTCACAACTTAAAGCGGGGTTCCAGCCACGAAAAAAAAAATTAAAGTCAGCAGCTACAAACACTGTAGCTGCTGTTTTTAAATAAGTAAACTTACCTGTCCTGGGTGCCCGTGATGTCGGCCGCACGAGGCTGTCCCATCCCTCGACTCTCGGGTCCCAGCACCGCCATGCTAACTAAGGGAAACAGGCAGTGGAGCCTTGTGGCTTCACTGCCAGTTTCCTACTGCGCACGCGCGAGCGGCGCGGCGCTGTGTGAATGGCCCCATGGTTTTCTGGGAACACACACAGTTCCCAGAAGGCAACGGGACCACTCACCAAGGAGCAGGACATGCCGTGGAATAGGAAGAGGCAGGTTAGGAAGACTGCCTAGCAACAAGGGTTTCGGGTAAGTACATTTTTTTTCACATGTTTTTTTTTTATTTTTTGCAGATTTTTGGTGCAATTTTTTTTTTAGGGTGGCCCTCCACTTTAACAAAATCCACACACAAATCATGAAATCAAACAGGACCAAGACCCATTCATATTAAGTATATATTTTAATGGGGAATATCATGCTGAACACATCTAGGTCATACATGACTAAACTAGAGCATACAGAAGGGGTGATAGAAGTCTCCTACCTCCTGGGTGACAGGCCCATCTGATATGCTCTGTGTTTGGTATTACTGGACATAAAATTGATTGCTGAACAATCTACTAGTTTCTAGAATGCAACCTGCACATATTGGAAGATATTAATATTAGTGTAAAACTGTGTAAGGGAGGGCCATGGGGCCATGATACAGTAATAAACATGATTGCCACTTCTCAGATGCCTATTTGGTCAGATTTGATCCCAGAGAAAAGGGGGATGCCAGGACAGCATGACAATTCTCAACTGCCATCAACCAAGCAACATGGTGAAACCAGTCAGGGACCAGCACTGCTGGAGCTGAGAACTCCTCCAGTGAGAGTGGGGGGAAGTGAAGGGAAAAGAAAGACAGATTCTGGTGGTAGGGGACTCAATTCTTAGGACAGAGAGGCCAATCTGTAACAAAGACCTGAAGCGCCAAACAGTATGTATCTGGTAGACAACATACTACCAGATACATACTCTGCTACATCACAGATCTGGTGGACAGATTACTGGGAGGGGCTGGGGAACCCAGCTGTCGTGGTGCATGTTGGCACCAATGACAAAGTCAGAGGCAGATGGAGTGTCCTAAAGAATGATTTTTGGGACTGGTGTAGTAAGGAGGAGTTTGGGTTCCTGGAGGACTGGGCTGACTTCTCAGTTGATAACCGGTACTATAGAAGGGACAGACTGCACTTAAATGAGGAGGGTGCAGATCAGCTGGGAATGAAGATGGCCAAAAAGTTAGAGGGGTTTTCAGGTTTTTAAACTAGGTGATGGGGGGGAGGGTCCAGAGGTAGAGACAGTCAGCGTGGAACATATTACAGAGGGTAGTATTGGGGGCATTAGTGGTAGGTTGACCAAAACATATAAACCCAAGGTAAGTATAGTAGCAAGTCCTAGTTGTAATCTCGGAACACCCAATAAGAGGATAATATGCGACCGGTCTAAACTACGTGGCATGTTCACCTAGGGATGAGCCGAACACCCCCCGGTTCGGTTCGCACCAGAACCCGCGAACGGACCGAAAGTTCGCACGAACGTTAGAACCCCATTGACGTCTATGGGACTCGAACGTTCGAAATCAAAAGTGCTCATTTTAAAGGCTAATTTGCATGGTATTGTCCTACAAAGGGTTTGGGGACCCGGGTCCTACCCCAGGGGACATGTATCAATGCAAAAAAAACTTTTAAAAACGGCCGTTTTTTCGGGAGCAGTGATTTTAATGATGCTTAAAGTAAAAAAAAAAAAGTGAAATATTCCTTTAAATATCGTACCTGGGGGGTGTCTATAGTATGCCTGTAAAGTGACGCGTGTTTCCCATGTTTAGAACAGTCCCTGCACCAAATGTCATTTTTAAAGGAAAAAATCTCATTTAAAACTGCTTGCGGGTTTAATGTCATGTCGGGTCATGGCAATATGGATGAAAATCAGTGAGACAAATGGCATGGGTACCCCCCAGTCCATTACCAGGCCCTTTGGGTCTTGTATGGATATTAAGGGGAACCCCGCACCCAAATTAAAATAAGGAAAGGTGTGGGGCCACCAGGCCCTATATACTCTGAACAGCAGTATACAAGTGGTGCAAACAAGACAGGGACTGTAGGTTTGTTGTTAAGTAGAATCTGTTTGCAATTTTGAACATTTTTAACGTGTTTAGCTTCAGCCAAAAAATCTTTTCTAAGCTTTTTGGAAAACATAGGGAAGGGTTATCACCCCTGTGACATTTGTTTTGCTGTCTTTCCTCCTCTTCAGAAGATTTCACCTCACTTTTTTGTCCCAATGAAAAATGTTTTTTGAAAATTTGGGTTTTTTTGTGGAACAAGGATTGGAAAGCATCAGTGGAAAGGAGAAATTGTTTTCCCATATTAACTCTTACAGGAGAGAATTTCCCTTCCTAGGGGTAGATTTCATCTCACTTCCTGTTGTCTCCTTCCGTTTGCAAGTAGGAGTCGTTTGTAAGTTAGATGTTTGAAAGTAGGGTCCTGCCCTATATACTCAGCAGAAATTTGGGCCTTAGGTGTTGCTGTGGCCACAACACTGTAAGCCCTCACAGGGCCCTGCTGTGAAATATTAGATCAAGAATTGTAATTACATGCCCCTGTTGAACAGGAGCTGAAAAATTAGGCCTTAGGCACTGGTGCTGGTGCCACAACACTGCAACCCCTCACAGACACTCTAGTTGGAACGCAGGAACGAGCCCTGCTGCAAAGTATTGCATCAAAAATTGTAATTACACGCCCCTGTTAGACAGGGGCAGAAAAATTGGGCCTTAGGCACTGGTGCTGGTGCCACAACACTGCAACCCCTCACAGACACTCTAGTTGGAATGCAGGAACGAGCCCTGCTGCAAAGTATTACATCAAAAATTGTAATTACACGCCCCTGTTAAACAGGGGCTGAAAAATTGTGCCTTAGGCACTGGTGGTGGCGCCCAGAACCAAAAATGTTCTTACAAGCTATCAGCGTGATGATTGAGGAGGAAGAGGATAATTACTCAGGGATAGTCACTCAGCATCAGCATAGGCAGTCTTTGAAGGGATCTGAGATTTCAAAAAAAATTATTCGGTTACATCTGCATCAGGTGCTTGGTAGCTGGTGGTGATCCAAGACTGATTCATTTTTATGAAGGTCAGCCGATCGACCGAGTCGGTGGACAGACGCACCCTGTGATCGGTTACCACGCCTCCAGCAGCACTGAATGTGCGTTCCGAAAGAACGCTGGATGCAGGACAGGCCAGTAGCTCAATTGCATACTGTGCAAGCTCTGGCCAGTGATCCATCCTCAAGACCCAGTAACCCAGAGGATTTTCGGTGGGAAAGGTGTCCAAGTCTGATCTTGCCCCTAGGTATTCCTGCACCATGTAAAACAGACGCTGGCGATGGTTGCTGGAACCGATCATACCTTGGGGCTGCGGACCAAAAAATTGTCTGAACGCATCGGTCAGACGGCCACCTTCTCCACCGCTCCTTCTTTGACTGACCGAAGCCTCAGCAACACGTTGTCCAGAAACAGGAGTTTGTAACCTCCCAGTCTCTGGGAAGGCGTTGCACAGACCTTTCTGCAAGGCCTCCCGAAGTTGTTTCATCCTCTGCTCCCTCTGCGATGGCAAGATAAGGTCCGCAACCTTACCCTTGTAACGTGGATCAAGGAGGGTTGCCAGCCAGTATTGGTCCTTCTCCTTGATACCACGAATACGAGGATCCTTACGCAGGCTTTGCAGGATCAGGGAGGCCATGCAGCGTAGGTTTGCTGAGGCATTCGGTCCGGAGTCCTCTGGGTCACTAAGGACAACAACGTCCGCAGCCACCTCCTCCCAGCCACGTACAAGTCCATGTGTTCCTTGGGACTGATCCCTTAAAGACTGCTGCTGATGCTGAGTGCCAGGCTCCACCTCCATACTGACACAATCTTCCTCCTCCTCCTCCTCCTCCTCCTCGTCCTCTTCCTGTGTAATTGGCGGGCACGCAGGAACACTGTCTGGATAAAGGGGGCCTTGAGAGCTAAGGAATTCCTCCTCTTCCTGCCTCTGTTCTGCCTCAAGTGCCCTGTCCATTATTCCACGCAGCGTGTGCTCCAACAGGTGGACAAGGGGGACAGTGTCACTGATGCATGCACTGTCAGTGCTCACCATCCTCGTGGCCTCCTCGAATGGTGACAGGACAGTGCATGCATCCCTGATCATGGCCCACTGGCGTGGGGAAAAAAACCAAGCTCCCCTGACCCTGTCCTGGTGCCATAGTCGCACAGGTACTCATTGATGGCCCTCTGCTGCGTGTGCAGCCGCTGCAGCATGGCCAACGTTGAGTTCCACCTGGTGGGCATGTCACAGATTAGGCGGTTCTTGGGCAGGTTAAACTCCTTTTGGAGGTCCGTCAGCCGAGCACTGGCATTATATGACCGGCGGAAATGCACACAGACTTTCCTGGCCTGCCTCAGGACATCCTGTAAGCCCGGGTACCTGCCCAAGAACCGCTGCACCACCAAGTTAAGGACGTGAGCCAAACAGGGCACATGGGTCATTTGTCCCTGTCGGAGGGCAGAGAGGAGGTTGGTGCCATTGTCGCAAACCACCATTCCTGCCTTAAGTTGGCGTGGCATCAACCACCTCTGAACCTGCCCCTGCAGAGCTGACAGAACCTCTGCCCCAGTGTGGCTCCTGTCCCCCAAGCACACCAGCTCAAGCACCGCATGGCATCTTTTGGCCTGCGTACTTGCGTAGCCCCTTGAACGCCTACGGAGCACCACTGGTTCCGAGCAAGAGGCCATGGAGGAAGAAGAAGAGGAGGGGGTGGAGGAGAGAGGTGTGTCACAATCAGCATTTTGGAGGCGTGGTGGCGGAACAACCTCCAACACTACCGCACCTTGTCCTGCATCCTTCCCAGCTGCCAGCAGAGTCACCCAATGCGCCCTGAAACTTAGGTAACATCCCTGTCCATGCCTGCTGGACCATGAGTCAGCGGTAATATGCACCTTACCGCTGACCGCCCTGTCCAGCGAGGCATGGACATTGCCTTCCACATGCCGGTAGAGAGCCAGAATCGCCTTCCGTGAGAAAAAGTGGCGTTTGGGTACCTGCCACTGAGGAACCGCACATTCCACAAACTCACGGAAGGGGGCAGAGTCTACCAACTGAAAAGGCAGCAGTTGAAGTGCTAGCAATTTTGCCAAGCTAGCATTCAACCGCTGGGCATGTGGATGGTTGGGAGCAAACTTCTTTCGGCGGTGCAGCAGCTGGGGCAGGGAAATTTGCCTGGTACAATCTGACGTCGGTGTACCAAAAGCAGATTGCCCACAAGTACTTGGCTGTGACACACCTAATTCTACACCTTCATTCCTCTCACTGCAGGTCTCAGAGAGGACTGAAGGTCTAGTGGGGTTGGAAATCTCAGCTGATGAGGAGCAAGGAGAGATCCTCTTTGTTCTTTGGTGTGGGTCTTTTAGATACGCTTGCCAACGAACTGCATGGCAGGTCAACATATGTCTGGTCAAGCATGTGGTACCCAAGCGGGAGATGTTTTGGCCACGCGAGATACGCTTGAGACATATGTTGCAAATAGCAGCGGTGCGATCTGATGCACTCGTCTCAAAAAAGCCCACACCAAAGAACTTTTTGAATAACGCGCAGAGACTGCAGCGCCCTGCACATGTGGAGCTTTGGGGTGTGATGCAGTCAATGTGCTGCCCTTAGGCTGGCCCCTGGAGGGCATCCTGCCTCGTTGGTGATGTGCCGCCTCCTCCTCCTCCTCCTCCTCCTCCTCCTCCTCTCTCCTATCAGGCACCCACGTTGAGTCAGTGACCTCATCATCCCCTCCCTCCTCATCACTGGAGCAAACCTGGCAGTATGCTGCAGCAGGGGGAGCATGACTGCCAGATTGCTGTCCTTCTTGGGCACCCCCTCTGTCCATGCTCATGTTACTGCCTTCATCGAGCTCAGTATTATCATCAGAGCCTTCCAAACGCTGGGCATCCTCCTGGAGCATGTACCCAACACTGTGGTCAAACAGTTCGAGGGAATCCTCATGAGGACATGGTGGAGCTAGGGAAGGAGTCACTGATGACATTGAGCTGAGGGAAGAGGCCGCTGCTTTGCCAGACAAAGCACCCTGGGCATGGGTGAGAGAGGATGAGGAGGATGAGGACGGCTTGGTCATCCACTCGATCAAGTCTTCCGCATGTTGCGGCTCAACACGGCCAGCTGACGAAAAAAAGGCCAAGCGTGTCCCATGGCCACGTGCTGATGAGGATGCACCGTCTCCACGACCAGCACTAGACACAGAGCCTGCTTGCCCTCTCTTATTGGCTTGTGACTGTCTGCCTCTCCTTCTTGGCCTTCCAGACATACTAATGGCCTGTAGCTGCACTAAGCTGGGATAGAACACCTGTAATTTTCTTCAGGTAGCTTTATATACTGTAACCAGACAAGCCTGCCTGTCAGTAGGAAGATAACAGGAACGGATCTAGCTGAACACTGTGAGCAGGACGCACTGCACTAAATGTAAATAGCATGAACGGATCTAGCTGAACACTGTGAGCAGGACGCACTGCACTAAATGTAAATAGTCTAGAAGATAACAGGAACGGATCTAGCTGAACACTGTGAGCAGGACGCACTGCACTAAATGTAAATGGCAGGAACGGATCTAGCTGAACACTGTGAGCAGGACGCACTGCACTAAATGTAAATAGCAGGAACGGATCTAGCTGAACACTGTGAGCAGGACGCACTGCACTAAATGTAAATAGTCTAGATAGAAGATAACAGGAATGGATCTAGCTAAACTGAATACAGTGTATATATATATATGCAACACCTGGGATGCATATATATACACAATACACTGTAAGTGCAGCTAACTGACTGACTGTTCTGCCTAATCTATCTAACTCAAATCAAATGACACTGTCTCTCTCTCTCTCTATCTCTTAGCACACCGGAACACACACTACACAGGGCCGCCGTGCAGGCGGCCTTATATAGTGTGGGGCGTGTACTAAATCCCCTGAGCCATAATTGGCCAAAGCCACCCTGGCTTTGGCCAATTACAGCTCTCTCTACTGACGGCGCTGTGATTGGCCAAGCATGCGGGTCATAGTGCATGATTGGCCAATCATCAGCCAGCAATGCACTGCGATGCCGCAGTGAATTATGGGCCGTGACGCGCCACACGAATTTGGCGCGAACGGCCCATATCGTTCGCAATTCGGCGAACGACCGAACAGCCGATGTTCGAGTCGAACATGGGTTCGACTCGAACACGAAGCTCATCCCTAATGTTCACCAATGCCAGGAGCCTGGCGGACAAGATGGGTGAACTAGAGATACTGTTGTACAGCAAGGAGGATTTGGATTTTGTGGGAATTTCAGAGACCTGGTTCAACAGCTCTCTTGATTGGCTGGCAAACATTCAAGGGTAAACCCTTTATCGCAAGGATAGAGAGGGGAAAAAAGGGGGAGGGGTATGCCTCTATATCAAGAATAATGTACAAGTGAATGTGAGAGATGACATAACTAAGGGAGCTAGAGAGGAGGTGGAATCCTTATAGGTAGAGCTCCAAAGGGATGAAGCTAAGGGGGAAATAATACTGGGAGTATGCTATAGGCCCCCCTAACCTGAGGGAGACAGATCTCCTGTCACAATTTGGATTAGCAGCAAGGATGGGAAGTGTTATCATAATGGGGGACTTTAACTATCCAGACATAGACTGGGCGGAGGGAACTGCACATTCATCTAAGGCTCGCCAGTTCCTAAATGTCTCGCAGGACAATTTTATGGGTCAGATGGTAGACACACCAACTAGAAATAAAGTGTTATTGGATCTACTGATTACCAACAATACAGACCTGATCATGGATGTGGAAATACGGGGCAATTTAGGTAACAGCGTTCACAGGTCAATTTGCTTCAGTATAAATCACACAAATAGGAAAGATAAGGGGAATACAAAGACACTAAATTTCAAAAGAGCCAACTTCCCTAAACTACAAACCTTGCTAGAAGACATAAATTGGGATAAAATCTTAGGAACAAAGAACACTGAGGAGAGATGGCTTTGCTTTAAGAGCATATTAATTAGGGACATTAGCCAATGCATCCCATTGGGTAGTACATTTAAAAGAGCGAAAAAAAGTCCTGGATGGCTTAACTCCAATGTAAAAATGCATATAAAAGCAAAGGAGAAGGCCTTCAAAATATACAGGGTTGAGGGATCATCATCAGCATTCAAACTTTATAAAGAATGCAACAAGAAATGTTAGGGTGTAATAAGGACGGCTAAGATAGAACATGAAAGACACATAGCGGAGGAGAGCAAAGAAAATACCAAGAAATTCTTTAAGTATGTAAACAGTAAAAAAGGGAGGACAGACCATATTGGCCATAAAGAATGAGGAAGGACATCTGGTTACAAAGGATGGGGAGATGGCAAAGGTATTTAATTTATTCTTCTCCTCAGTCTTCACGAGCGAATCGGGGGGCTTCAGTAACCAAAACTGCAGTGTTTATCCTCATCACACATCACAAGAAGTACCTGCATTGTTAACAGAGGACAGAATTAAAATTAGACTTGGGAAACTTAACATTAATAAATCACTGGGACCAGATGGCTTGCACCCGAGGGTACTTAGGGAACTCAGTCAAGTACTTGCCAGACCATTGTTCCTAATTTTTACTGACAGTCTACTGACTGGAATGGTACCAGCTGATTGGAGAAAAATCAATGTAGCACCTATATTTAAAAAGGGCCCAAACACATCCCTGGGAATTACAGAACAGTTAGCCTAACATCAATAATATACAAGCTCTTGGAGGGGATGATAAGGGACTATATACAAGATTTTAGTAACGAGAACGGTATCATTAGCAGTAATTAGCATGGATTCATGAAGAATCGTTCTTGCCAAACCAATATTTTAACCTTCTATGAGGAGGTGAGTTGCCATCTAGAAGGCCCGTAGACGTGGTGTATGTGGTTTTACAAAAGCATTTGACACAGTTCCCCATAAACGTTTACTGTACAAAATAAGGTCCATTGGCATGGACCATAGGGTGAGTACATGGATTTAAAACTGGCTACAAGGGCGAGTTCAGAGGGTGGTGATAAATGGGGACTACTCAGAATGGTCAGGGGTGGGTAGTGGGTTCCCCCAGGGTTCTGTGCTGGGACCAATCCTATTAAATTTTTTCATAAACAACCTGGAGGATGGGGTAAACAGTCCAATCTCTGTATTTGCGGACGATACTAAGCAGGGCAATAACTTCTCCGCAGAATGTGGAAACCTTGCAAAAAGATCTGAACAAATTAATGGGGTGGGCAACTACATGGCAAATGAGGTTCAATGTAGAAAAATGTAAAAAAATGCATTTGGGTGGCAAAAAATATGAATGCAATCTATACACTGGGGGGAGAACATCTGGGAGAATCTAGGATGGAAAAGGACCTGGGGGTCCTAGTAGATGATAGGCTCAGCAATGGCATGCAATGCCAAGCTGCTATTAACAAAGCAAACAGAATATTGGCATGCATTAAAAAGATCAACTCCAGGGATAAAACGATAATTCTCGCGCTCTACAAGACTCTGGTCCAGCCGCACCTAGAGTATGTATGCTGTCCAGTTCTGGGCACCAGTCCTCAGGAAGGATGTACTGGAAATGGAGCGAGTACAAAGAAGGGCAACAAAGCTAATAAAGGGTCTGGAGGATATCAGTTATGAGGAAAGGTTGCAAGCACTGAACTTATTCTCTCTGGAGAAGAGACGCTTGAGAGGGGATATGATTTTAATATACAAATACCATACTGGTGACCCCACAATAGGGATCAAACTTTTTCACAGAAGGTAGTTTAACAAGACTCGTGGCGACTCATTAAAATTAGAAAAGAGGTTTAACTTTAAACTATGTAGAGAGTTCTTTACTGTAAGAGCGGCAAAGATGTGGAATTCCTTTCCACAGGCGGTGGTCTCAGCGAGAGGGCATTGATAGTTTCAAGAAACTATTAGATAAGCACTGAACGACCGCAGCATACAGGGATATACAATGTAATATTTACATATACAGTAATCACACAGATAGGTTGGACTTGATGGACTTGTGTCTTTTGTCAACCTCACCTACTATGTAACTATGTAACTATGTAACATCTGTTTAGGTTTATGAGAGCCAATAACACCTTGCTTATTGACTGAACTCTGCTGAAATGAGGACATTACAAGTATTTTTCCTTTTCAATTTTTTTTTATTTCTCTGTTGTTTTATTGTCTCTTTATTTCTTTATAACACCCTTCTTCTGTAAATATTTTATTTGCACAATTCTGACCTTTTCATTATTAAACCCTAAGAAAAGTGTTAACCTTGTCTCTAAAAGTTTTTTATGCATATTAAAAAAGAATCCCTGTCTCTTGAAGATTGCTACTGTATAGTATAACTCCTCTGTCTGTGGTGACAGTGTGTGTTACAGACGTTTATTCTAAAGTAATCGTTGGTATTGCTAATCTTGTGGAAGTTCTGACTCTTTGGTAAAAGTCAGTGGTGGCAGTTAAAGGGTTAATTGCTTAATTACCTTAGCCCAGTGACAAATACTCTCAGGCAGCTGGCACCTAGATTGGGTCCCGCAAGCTGGAAAATCTCTTTGCAGAGTGCAGCTGATAGTGGCATTGTTACGTAAGTGACAGCGTAGTGTGAGATTGGCCAGGCCTTCGTCACAAGTTTTGGAGAAGGGCAGGGATCTGATATCCGCTTTCGTCACACTGGGATCTGTCAGTTTTAATTCCATCCAACCCTCTGGTTGAAATAAAAAAGTGTTTATATCCAGCTTAACGCTGACAATAAAGAAGCTAGGGTCTAGAAAGCTTTGTGTTATACGCAGCTGAGTAACATAAAGACAAATTAATAATGAATCATGGCAGACCTTCAAAGGTTAAAAGCTCTGCAATCTAATGCCGCGTACACACGAGCGGAATTTCCATCCAAAAAAACTTTGATAGTTTTTCCGACGGAATTCCGCTCAAGCTTGCCTTGCATACACATGGTCACACCAAATTCCGACCGTCAAGAACGAGGTGACGTACAACACGTACGACGGGACTAGAAAATGGAAGTTCAATAGCCAGTGCACCACCCTTTGGGCTCCTTCTGCTAATCTCGTGTTAGTAGAAGTTTGGTGAGAGACGATTTACGCTTTTCAGCTTTCGTGTTTTTCAGTCCGTTACAGCTCTTCAGTTTGTGCTTGTGGGTTAGTATCTGGTTTTCAGTGCGTGTAGTCAGTTCGTATCTGTTTTTCAGTGCGTTCTTGTCTGCGCGTTTCTGATTTTCAGCTCGCTCTTCACAGGCCTTATTGTTCTTCAGTGCGTTCTGTTAGTTCGTTCTGACCAGCTGACCATTTTGAAGCCATGTTGTGGGTACGTGCTCATCGTAGAGTTCGTGCTGTGCGGGGGCTTGGTGTTGGGGTTCTTGCTTTGACCCAAGCCCAGTCCATGAACAGAGCGGGGAGAAGTTAATGGACCAAGAATTGGTTGCTCCAGTGTGACTAATTCTCTCATATGCCTTTGCTGGGTGAGATCCAGGAGAATAACCCTGATGATTTCAGGAATTTTCTCCAGATGAGGGACCCCCTTATTCACCATCTGTTGGCTTTGCTGTCCCCTTATATTACGAAGCAGGACACCTGCATATGGCAAGCCATCACTCCAGAGCAGAGGCTCATTGCTACGTTGCGGTACTTGGCGATGGGGAGAAGTTTACAGGACCTCAAGTTCTCTACCGGCATCTCCCCCCAGGCTCTGGGAATCATTATTCCAGAAACCTGTTCTGCCATCATACAGGTCCTGCAGAAGGACTATATTAGGGTAAGTTTTCTCCTTTAATATCAAATTCTATGTATTTAATGTATGCTAATATATTGTATTTCTTTCATCATTTCCTAATTATCATGATTGTAATATGCAGTGAATGTCCCCTTTGTCCTCATGCATGTTGGAAGCTTTTAATGCTCCTTTTTTGTCCTTCGTGCATATTTGCCTTCACTAACATCCCCAGCATGCTATCTTGGGCCCATATACACCTAGCCTAGTCACTTAACAATGTATTTTGTCTCCACTGGCTTTTTTTGGGGTCCAAAACTCATTTATAACCCTACCCCCCTAAAATGTTTCCAATGAGCCATCCAAAGGCGAATCCAGAGTCTAGTCTCGGGAGGGGCACTGCCAGAAAATAAGGTGTTGCTTACAGAACTCTATTTAACGTATTATACAGTCCTAACCTTGTTTAAAACAGTGACACTTTTATCATTCCAGATTAAATTATTACATTACAAACAGACAGGATAGGTTTAACCACAACTTTATTATTACAAAGATCATAAGCAGTTTGTATACTTATAACAGAATATTCCCAGACAAAATATTCACAAACAATATAAAATTATGTGTAAAAAAACAAATAGCAGAACCCAAACATTATCACTCTCCACTGTCTCCAAACACACAACAACAGAAACATTTTATTTGTAAGTTACATAACATGAAAAATTCAGAGAATTAGCTCAAGTCTTCGTTTTCCTTGTTTGGCAAACAGCTCGATAACTCGGTCAGTATTCACAGGAATATCTCTATGAATGTAAAGTAAACACAAGCCATTTAACCGGTCCTCCACCATTCGTGACCGAAGCCATGTTTTAACACGACGGAGGGTTGAGAAAGATCTCTCTGCTGTGGCCACACTTACAGGGAGAGTTGCTAAGATCAAAAGTAAACTTCTGATGGTTGGGAAGAGGTCCTGGTCACACAAGTCTAACACTTCAAGAACTGTTTTTGGAAGTTCCTTATGTTGTGATAACTCTCGTTTCCACTTTGTAAGCCATAGACTTAGTTCTCCCTGCAGCAATGTCTCCATTATCTTCTGCTTACCATCAGCTAGAAGAGGGTGGAAACGCTTTGATGATGATTGCACAGCAACAGGAACCATGGTTTCCATTTTTTTCCAAAAAGTACTGCTGGCATCAAGATTTGAATCTGGAAACACTGCATCGAATTCTCTGGGAAACTAGTTTTTAAATCATTAATAATGTTGTCCAGCAAGGGAATATACAACGATTTCCTGTAGTATTCTTCAGTTGATTCTACATTGTAATTGAATCTGTGCACTTGCCTGCCTACAAGACTCCAAGTTCTGAAGCCAATTCTGTAGCCTCCATATGCAAAGTGGAACAAGTGCTATCAGTGTTACATCGCATATTCTCTATGGTTGCCATGGTATCAGTCAAACAGTCAGATACACTTGTTAAATCAATTGTTGGGGATTGAAGGAAGCGACTCAGAGGAAGGGTTACTTTCAGAACACTGATGAGTGAAACCAAGGAAAATATGAATTCTGCACTGCACAGAGAATGGATGAGAGTAGATGCTGTTGAGCTAGTGCTTGAGCATTTCCATTGAGATATTGCAGATAGTGCACTCACCACTTTTACAAGTCCATCTCGAAATCTTATGAGAGAATCATGGCGCTCTACCCATCTAGTTTCACAAAGACTGGTAAGCTGAGAGCTTAACTCCTGCTTTAAAATAAAATGACGCTTTGCTGATTGGTTAAAGAATGAAATGGTTGATTTGACCACTGCTACTGCATTGCGAACTGCTGACACTTGTGAGGACTTTGAAATTGAATTGTGGGTCTCTTGTCCCGCCGACAAGGCAACTCTCTCTGTTGATGGGGCTAAATGCCCTGAACTTCTGTTATTACACAAAATGAACACTTCATAGTTTTGTTCTCAGTTGTACTACCAGCAGCGAACTGCAAAACTTCTTTAGCGGAGAGAAGATTCTCCTCACACGTTTCGTTTCTGGGGTGTTGATTGCCTTTTCTCTCCCACAGCTTTCCCTGGAATGCGCCACGCTACATGGATAGCAACAGGTTCCCTAGGAACAATCTTTATCCCACAGACCTAGCTACAAGGAGGCCCAGATTCATAACCTCTCCTTTTTCAAACTTGGACAAGCAGAGGGAGCCCTGAACGGGCTTTCTGTTTAGTGGGTTCCCTGAGGGAGATACCCCCCCAACTACCTTGCGGATACTTATACATACCGCGATTAGGGATTGGGTGATTGCCCAGAGTGGGCTCACTTGGGATGATCATCCAATCTTCTCTGACTTGGGAGGAAGGGTTTTAGCCTGCTATATGTTATAAGTTGAAGGAAAAAGCTTTTGAAAAAGTTTTTGAAGTGGTTGTTAATATCTAGTTTAGACGGTTTTACTTATTCCAAGTGTTTATTTTTTTTTTGCCATATATCTTTAGTTATTTGTTTCCATACTAATTCAAGGGTCCGGGGTGACCCACTTGTGCACCCACCTATCACACAGAGACTAGTCTTGGTTTCTGAGTGATGGGCCGTCAGCCCCCTTATAGGGGCAGCAGACGCCCACGGGCAAGAGTCCGGCTGACTAAAGTAAAGTCAGTCCCGACTAGTATTCAAAAAAGATTCTCTTTTATTTTTTGTGTCTCTTTTATCTTCCTCCTTACTTCTATAACCCTCTTTCTCTTTCATGTCAGTCTACAGGTTGAGCAACTACTCAGTTCCCATTGCATGACCAGATTCTCCCTCACACGCGCTCTAGGCATTAAAAGAAGAAGCCGGCAAAAGGTAGGTGACGGTATTTGCAGTAGCATTCCACCCCTCTGGTTTCATGGCTGACCCCGCACCTTCAGGTTCATTGGTGAGAATAGCCTCTCATAATGTCCAGGGACTAAACTCCCCTAACAAAAGAAGAAAGGCTTTTGAATATTATCGAACCTTTAACATAGATAGCATTATGTTACAGGAGACTCATTTCCCGATTCGGTACAACCCCAAGTTCCTTCACGCGCGTTATCCGACTTTCTACTTAGCTAATGCAGCCAACAAGACTAAGAGGGTCGCGATACTAATATCTATACACTGTAACTTCTCCCCTATCTCAGAACACAAAGACCCAGAAGGCCATTTTATCTTGGTAAAGGGCACGATTGAAGGCAAGCTGTATTCTCTGGTTTCCTATTACACACCAAATAAGGGCCAATCTAAATTTTTCCATAACCTTTTCAGGACCTTGAACCCGCTCCTGGAGGGTTCAGTCGTTTGTGGAGGTGACACGAATCTGGCCTTTGATCAGGGATTAGATAAATCAAAACCTCCAACTTCCCAACTAACACGTCCCACCAAAACAAGCCTCAGTTTAGCTAGACTTTTTCACTCTCAGAACCTAGTAGACATTTGGAGGGAACCCCTCAAAAAGGGATTATACCCACTACTCTTACCCACACCAACTCTATCGACCATATTATGGTCTCCCCCGCGATAATCCCGTCAGCACAAAAAGCTTCCATCATTGACACAGCATGGTCCGACCACTCGCTGGTCCTACTTTCCCTTCAGAACACGGCCACCAGAACTCCAATTTCACACTGGAGCCTCAATGAATCCCTTCTCAGTAACCCTGTACATGTTGCAGAAATAGAAAAGGCCCTAAAAGAGTATTTCACAATTAATGACCAGAATGACATATCCCCTGAAATACTATGGGCGGCTCACAAAGTCACCATAAGGGGCACTCTTATTCAGATGGCATCCCAAATTAAAAAAGAAAGACAGCTGGACATTTCCAAATTAGAAAAAAAAAAAACCCTAAAAGCTGACCACAAACACAACCCCTCTAAAACCCTTCTTGACAAACTAGACACAGCTAGATTGGAACTCAACCTAGCTCTAACAGTCAAGGCTGAGAAACTTATTCGTTGGAGCTGAGCTAAATTCTATACCCGGAAAGGCAAAATAGGCACTTTGCTGGCAGCTAAGCTCAACTCGAAAACCCACAACTTCACCTTACCCAGAATTAGGAGACCAGGACAGGAGCCATCAGCAAATCCAGACAAAATATTATCTGCCTTCCATGACTTTTATTCCGCACTATATGCCCCCACCACCACAGACAGAAGCGCAAAGATCACAGAATTCATTCAGGATCTACCCATACCAACCCTCACTACAGAACACAAAACCATAATGAAAGAGCCCATTTCAGTAGATGAAATCAAAGATGTCATCAAAAAACTTAAGAAGGGATCAGCCCTTGGCCCAGACGGCCTTTCAACCCCATATTATAAGGCATTCACTAACTCCATAGCCCCATACATGGCAAAATTTTTCAATACTAAAGTGGCAGAAACCCCAATGAATCCCCAACTCAATACTGCCTACATAGCTGTAATTCCCAAACCAAACAAAAACCCAGAAGAAGTTGAGAATTATAGGCCCATATCCCTAATAAATAATGATTTAAAGATTTTAACAAAAATCCTAGCCAACCGACTTTCTTCCTTTATTAGCAGATATGTCCACAAGGACAAGGTGGGATTCATTCCCGGGAGACAAGGGCCAGACCAAACCAGGAGAGCCATTGATATTATTTCTATTTTACAATCTAATTGGATCAACAGCCCTAAACAAGAAAGGATGCTTCTGTCCCTGGATCTTCACAAAACATTTGATTTTATCGAATGGACATGCATTTTCGCCATCATGGAGCGATGGGGTTTCGAACGATGCTTTATGGGGCTGCTCCACTCACTATACTCCAACCCCATAGCTTCAATTTGTATACAAGGTCAATACTCACAGCCCTTCAGTATTGTGAAAGGAACCAGACAAGGATGCCCCTTATCCCCTCTAATCTTTGCTATAGCCATAGAAACCCTAGCAATAGCAATACGCACAAACACCAATATTCAAAGAGTAACATGCGGCACACAAACCCACAAATGTGGCTTATTCACGACAACATGCTTATATTTTTAACATCCCCCATCACATCTCTCCCTAATCTATGCAAAACCCTTCGGGACTTCTCCACCATCTCAGGACTCAAAGTGAACTACAAAAAAATCCCACGCCCTAAATATCTCTCTGAAACCAGACATAGCTAAATCTTTATAAAACTCCTTTCCCTTCAAATGGAACAACTCATCTATTGAATATCTAGGGATCACCCTCACAGCTAAAATTGAGGACCTCTACTCCTCTAACTTTGTCTCCACATATAGGAAACTGGAAACTGACTTAAAAAAATGGATGAAAGGAGAACTGTCCTGGCTAGGCAGGATCCATGCTATCAAGATGACACTATTGCCTAGACTTCTATATCTTTTTAGAGCTCTACCGATTTGTATTAGAAAGGACCACCTGAAAACATTTAAACAAAAAGTCAATAAATTCATTTGGGGGGCTTCAGGCCATGGACTTCCACAAACCACAATGTACAGTCTGAGGGCAGAAGGGGGATTGGGGCTACCTAGATTGCTTTGGTATTACCAAGCAGCTAGACTCTCACAGCTTTCTACAGTACATTCAAAAACAGAGAAACCTGATTGGATCCACATAGAGAGACAGGCAGCCCCCTCCTATACCCTTGACTACCTTTTAGGGATCCCAGCGAAAAACAGACCCCCGATCCTTTCGCCCATCCTGTCCCAATCTTTTGCGCTGTGGGGCACACTGAAAACGAATCGCTCACTAATCTCAGAATGCAAACCCCTTTCACATATCTTTCATAACCCCGACTTCATACCAGGTCTAAAAATCAGAGACTTTAAATGGTGGCTGGGTAAGGGTTTGTACCGGATCAGCCATTTCTTTACCTCGGGAGGACCTATTTCCATGAAATTCTGTACCGAACAGTTGGAAATTCCAGTCACAGAGCATTTCAGATTTCAACAAATTCAGCACTTTCTCCATAATATCTGGAAATCTAAAATATCCCCTTTCAAGTTCACCCCATATGAAATCTGGTGCATCAGGCCATGGAACAGAGGGGGGGAATCTCTGTAATCTACCAGTCACTGGGCCATACGACCCAAAAAACCCCATATATGAAATGTTGGGAAGAAGATCTTCAAATAAGTTGGAGTTTGAAATCCTGGCGAACATCATTCTGTAGAGCTTTCAAGGGGATTCAGAACATCTCTTTGATAGAATCCAATCTGAAAGTAATGACCAGATGGTACCTCACACCAGCGAGGTTGGCAGCCATGTACCAGACAGCTAACCCCCAATGTTTTAGAGCAGTGGTTCTCAACTCCAGTCCTCGGGACCCACCAACAGGCCAGATTTTAAGTATTACCTTGGGGAGTTGCAGACTAGAATACTGCAATCACTGAGCAGCAAGTGATATCACCTGTGATGTATTTCAGCTATCTTGCAAACCTGGCCTGTTGGTGGGTCCTGAGGACTGGAGTTGAGAACCACTGTTTTAGAGGTTGTCAACTTACGGGCACTATGGCCCACATATGGTGGGAATGTCCAAGAATCAGGTCTTTCTGGAATAGGATGTTTGCCATGATCCAAAAAGTCACATCTCACCAAATCCCAAAAACCCCGGCTACTGTTCTCCTAAACGCCAACTTGCCCAAGTTACCTAAATTTACGCGTAAACTGATCCATTTAATTTTACTGGGGGCGAAACTAACAATCGCCAAAGTATGGAAGCAACCCAAAGTATCCCTACTGTCCACAAAATGTAAAATTTCATGGATTATGTCACAAGAAAAACTCACAGGAATACTCCTAGACAAAACCAAGGACTTCGAAGCCTCCTGGGAACCCTGGGCCAAATATGTGGGCATTTCTATCATACCTGGCATAATAGTTTAAAGGATTTTTCCCAGTAAGCCTGATCTGTGGACTGACACCTTTTCCTTCTCTTCTCTTTTCCCTCCACTCTCTCCTTTCTGCACTTTTCTATTGCTCTCCCTATTCTCTCCATATACTGTTCGCATATCCTCTTCATCAATGAGTAACTAGAGAATTATGTCACTGAGAATATACTGCAGTGGATCCCGGGCTCTGAGGACTTGGATCCGGGGCTATGTGATTTCTTGCCTGATAAACGAGCCCTACAGGGCTCATTTTCAAAGGAAGCCACATGGAGTGTGGTGGCGTATCTCCCTGGGCACAGCAAGATCCCCTGAGGGGGTGCCCGGGGGACCTCCCGACCTCCTCTGTTGGTCCTCTCATATATGTTAACAGAAACAGGCAAGAATCCAAGTAGGCCGTACTTTATAACGTAACGATAACATGCTTCTTGTACTCATACTACTGCATCTTGAATTTATTCGTCCTACATTGACTCTTTTCATTTTTGTCTCATGTTGGAAATAATAAAAATCTTTTGAAAGAAAAAAAAAAATAGCAAGCCTCTTTAATTCTAGCTACAATGATGTTGCCGATTTCATCACCACAACACCCGATTAAATAATTTTGTGTGGATTTTGAAATGTATGTAGCGCAAGAAGATGCAGTAAGGAGGTGTTTCTCTAATATTTTGTCTCCAGATGCCACATGGTACCTCAGCAATTCCTGAAAGTTGCCTTCATTCACCTCCGGGGTGGAGTCATCCATTAAAGCACCATCATCTCGGTGGCCACGCAGAGGTATTTTTTGTCTACCCAAAAATATAATTGACTCAATGATAGGACGAATTCACTCTCGGTTCTCTTTCACTTTCTGAAGACGATGTAAGTTTATTTGATTAACAATTTCATTTTCCGGTGCATGGTAGGTTTTTAAAAATGCATTTCCTTCAAATACACTCTCCTGATGATAAACAAGCCTTGCAGGGACTTCCAAATCTCCATCCTTGCCCTTAAGCTTTTTAAAATTAGTAAGGTGCTCCATTACCAATTTTCCAAGGGCCATGCCTTTGTTATGACCACCTTTCCGATGTTGCGCAAACAATGCACAGTACTTGCAAAACAATCCCTTTTTGGCAGGTGAATACACGAGCCAAGGAAAACTGTCAATATGTTGCTTTGACAAGTATCTCTTTATTTCCTGAGTTTCTCCATTCTTGGAAGTCATGTTCTGAACAGAGAAAGGTAATTCATATCCAGGAGGAGGTTGCCATTGATTTTCCAATAGCAAGCATTTGGTGTAATTGTCTATTTTTTTTCCAAGATGTGTGCCAATGTCATTAATTAGGATACTGCTGGTTTGAGGTGGGGTATCAACAGACAGTGGTGAAACATTACGATCTGTTTCACCAGATATTGACTCTACAAATGTACCAGAAAAGGATGGGAGGGTAGTGTCAACTTCCATACTTGAAGTGCTTTCTACTATTGGCTTTTCTCCTGATGACTTTTTTGCACTGGTACTGAAGAAAGAATCTATAGTCCTGCAGTTCACTCTTTTCTGACTCATTTTGCTTTTTCTATAATTAAAGTACAAATGTGCACACTAAGTAAAGTAATTGGCTTTATAGAACAGCACTGCACACACATTGTTGACATGTACATGTACCATAACTGAACTGACCCCCTGTTTAAATATTGCAAGAATACATTGCAGACATGATACAGGAGAAGGTCAGAGACTGCAGACATGATACAAGAGATGACCATAGACTGCAGACATGATACAAGAGATGACCATAGACTGCAGACATGATACAAGAGATGACCATAGACTGCAGACATGATACAAGAGATGATCAGAGACTGCAGACATGATACATGAGCTGATCAGAGACTGCAGACATGATACAGGAGATAAGCAGAGACTGCAGACATGAATAAAATGATGATCAGAGACTGCAGACATGATACAGGAGTTGATCAGAGACTGCAGACATGATACAAGAGATGGCCATAGACTGCAGACATGATACAAGAGATGATCAGAGACTGCAGACATGATACAAGAGATGATCAGAGACTGCAGACATGATATAAGAGATGATCAGAGACTGCAGACATGATACAAGAGATGAGCATAGACTGCAGACATGATAGAAGAGATGATCAGAGATTGCAGACATGATACAAGAGATGATCAGAGACTGCAGACATGATACAGGAGTTGATCAGAGACTGCAGACATGATACAGGAGTTGATCAGAGACTGCAGGCACGATACAAGAGATGATCAGAGACTGCAGACATGATACAAGAGATGATCAGAGACTGCAGACATGATACAAGAGATGACCATAGACTGCAGACATGATACAGGAGTTGATTCAAGACTGCAGGCACGATACAAGAGATGATCAGAGACTGCAGACATGATACAAGAGATGATCAGAGACTGCAGACATGATACAGGAGTTGATTCAAGACTGCAGGCACGATACAAGAGATGATCAGAGACTGCAGACATGATACAAGAGATGATCAGAGACTGCAGACATGATACAAGAGATGACCATAGACTGCAGACATGATACAAGAGATGATCAGAGACTGCAGATATGATAAAAGAGATGATCAGAGACTGCAGACATGATACAAGGGATGGCCATAGACTGCAGACATGATAAAAGAGATGGTCAGACACTGTAGACATGATACAAGAACTCAATGCATCAATGCAGCCTCACCAGTGCGCATTAAATAAAAATTGTCAGAATGAATGATCAAGTCTGCCGGTCAGTTTTTCAGGAGGACCTGACTGGAAAGGTCAATGCATTCCTATAGACAGGCAGGTGTAAATGGTCCATTTATACCTGCCTACCTCCTCTCCGAAATGGAAGGGGATCTGTCCTCTTCTGTGTAGGCAAATCGGATCAGAAGTAGTTGGGTGTAAATAGACAGCGGAGTCCGTTTACACCCAGTCGCTCAGAGTAGAGCAGGCTTAGTCTGTGTTTGCTCTTCAGAAACTTGGCGGATACATATGTGTCATCTGCCCGCTCTGGTCCAATCAACAGGGGATCTGTCAGCCAATCCCCTGCTGAATGAAACAGAATCCGCCCTGTGTGAAAGGGGCCTAAGGTTCTTCCTAAAATAACAGTAACATTGGTTATATTGTTTTTCTTATATACTCACTTGTTCTGTTTCCTTTAAACTTTTGTACCATGAAATACCACAAATATTGCACGGAAACACTGAAAAGTTTTGTTCAATTGCCATGTCAGTGTTTAAAATTCAGTGTTAGATTTATTGATGTAGCCTCCCTGACGGTATTCCCGAGTGTGGCTCGGGGTTAAATTTCAGCACCATTAGAGGTAACCCCAAGCCAAACTCGGGATTACATCTCAGGATCCTGGTGCAAGTTACTTACCTTGTCCCCAGGATCCTGCGATGTCCCCCCGCTCTGTCTGCGGGCTCTGTCCTCTGCCCGAACCCTCTCTATGCCAGGCTCCGTTCCCTGCGAGCGTCGCGACGCACGGGGGCGGAGCCTGGCAACAAATTTAAAAAAAAGTAAAAATCATAACACATACAGTACTGTAATCCTACAGATTACAGTACTATATGAAATCATTTGACTTCCCTTTTGTCCCCAGTGCTTTGGCCCATGCCCTGCATGCAGTTTTATATCATATATACTGTTCTTTCTGTCTGGAAACTTGAGATTGTCCATAGCAACCAAAAAGTGTCCCTTTAGGTCAAAACTGGCTTTAGACCAGCTAGAAAACAGCGATAGTAAATTAGAACACTTGCAGAATTGAGCGATAGTGAATCGTGGGGAAATGTATTTTATTATAATTATATTATTATTTTTTTTAATTATTTATATTTATTTATTATATTATAATTTATGATTTTGTGTTTCAAACTTCATCATACCCGGGATATCTACTAGACTCTTGGTGGACAGATATAAGTGAGTTATTGCTAAGAATTACAGACCTACAATATAAAATGCCAAATTTCTATGCAAAATAATTTTACCGCTTTGAGACGCAAAAATCTGAAATAATCATACCGCCAGGGAGGTTAACAAATGTTTCAAAAATGTAAATATAAAAATAAATTTAGGTGGCCAGATTAAAGCACTGTTTGCTCTTCTGCAGCTCCACATTTAAATCAATATCCTGCATTATAATTTGATTAACCACTTGCTGACCAGCTGCAGTACATATACTGCAGAAGGTCGGCTCTATTGCACGCAACTACATACCTGTACGCCATTTCGTGCAATAGCCAGCAAAGACGCGCATGCTGATTGGCCAGAGGGGGAGCCAATCAGCGTGTCTGGCAGAGGCGATGTCCGCCAGCCACCCATGATTGCTCCCCACAGAGATAGAATAGCGGACTGCAGATGTAAACAAGGCAGACCGCCGTTCTGTCAGAGATGAACAGAGTCAGTGATCTTGTGTTCCTGCTAACCAGGAACACGGATCACTCTGTTCATGTAGTGAGTCCATCCCCCCACACAGTTAGCAAGCACCCCCTAGGGACACAATTAACCCTTTGATCAACCCCCGATGTTAACCTCTTCCCAGCCAGTGTCATTAGTACAGTGACAGTACATATTTTTAGCACTGATCACTTTATTAGTGTCACTGGTCCCCAAAAAGTGTCAAAAGTGTCAGTTAGGTGTCTGTTTGCTGCAATGTTGCAGTACCGCTAAAAATCACTGATCGCCGCCATTATTAGTAAAAAATAATTAAATATAAATGCCATAATTCTATCCCATACTTTGTAGACGCTATAAATTTTGTGCAAACCAATTAATATACGCTTATTGTGATTTTTTTTACCAAAATACGTATTGGCTTAAACTATGGAAGACATTTTTTTATAGCAAAAAGCAAAAAATATTGTTTTTTTTTTTTTCAAAATTGTTGCTCTTTTTCAGTTTATATCGCAAAAACCGCAGAGGTGATTAAATACCACCAAAAGAAAGCTCTATTTGTGGGAAAAAAGGACATCAATTTTATTTGGGTACAAAGTCGCATGACCGCACAATTGTCAGCCAGTCAAAGTAACGCAGCGCAGTATCACAAAAAATGGCCTGGTCATAAGGAGGGGTAAAACTTTTCGGAGCTGAAGGGGTTAAGATCAAGACTAAAAGGGCATTTTTTGTTTCATACATAATGCATGGCACAGTGCCACACATGTATTTTGTGATTTGAAACATGACATTCATACATTCTTTTACTCACGTTTAGTCAATTGGTGCTCTGGTGAGGGTAGGGGTTCCCATGCAGGATTTAGGAGCAATGGAGTGGAGAATCAATGGAGATGGATCGGATGGATCCAGTAATTTTCTCAATAAGTCGTCTTTGTGTATTTCACTGCACTCTGCACTGCAGACTGCCCAAGGTGCCAGGTGGAGAAGATGGAGGAGGTGGGTGGAGCCAACAATAACTCATGGGTGGTGGTGGCCTGTACTTTAGTGTGGACAACATGGAGGGAGGAGGGTGCCGGTGGGTGGGGCCAACACAGTCAGGGGCGGAGAAAGCCCTGCCGCCACTGACTGTGGACGGGCTGGCAGCCTGGCTGGACAATAGACATGTTAGTGCACTCAGTTAGTTAATGTTAGAATAGAGTAAATGTGCAAGAAGCATCACATAGATCCAGCCCCATTACAGCCCATGGCACGTTTATGCAACAACAGCAATGCAAAAAAAAAAACCCTTTGATCGCAGACAGATGACAAGTCAGAGGATGGAGATGGGTGATCTGTTGGTGTCCAGGTCCAGGAGCTGAGATCGTTCCATAAACAGTGAGCCAGCTACTGACAGCTCTATAGAAGGATCAAAGCCCAGCACACATGCCCACGCTTGCCCTCTCCTAGCTGTCCCTGGTCATGCCAACACTCACTGACTGTCACCGTACATCGGTCGGCTCTGAGAGGCTCGAGTCCTCCGGCCTCCGACGTGACTCACTCACTGTGACTGACGTCACTCATTGCTAGACGCCAGAACACCCAGGCGTTAGCAATGAGTGACGTCAGTCACAGTGAGTGAGGGAAGAGGCTCCACCCACCTCCTCCTGGTATCCTTCTTTGTCAGAGTGAGTGACCGCCGCCGCCCGCATAACCACATAGAAGAAAAGTCTCTCTCTCAGCGCCGCTGATCGGCTCATGTGAGAGAGAAACTCAAGACAATCAATGACATATCAGTGCTGTTATTTCGGGGGGGCAATGGCCCTGTTGCCCCCCCCTGGATCTACTCCTGGAGCCATCAGAGGGGGTGAGGAATCTGATGAGTGGACCTTATATTTTTGTCTTTAAATAGTCCTTAAAATACACCCTGTTTCAAATTATTATGCAAATTCTATTTCAGTGTCACAAAGATTAAATATTTTGTTTTTCAGTTTAACTCATGGATGGCATTGTGTCTCAGGGCTCTTTTGATCACTGAAAACACTCTCGGACACCTGTGATAATTAGATTGCCAGGTGTGCCCAATTAAAGGGAAAAACTACTAAAGGAGGGTGTTCCACATTATTAAGCAGAGCACCATTTTCAAGCAATATGAGGAAGAAAAAAGATCTCTCTGCTGTCGAAAAGAGTCAAATAGTGTAATGCTTTGGACAAGGTATGAAAACATTAGATATTTTATGAAAACTTAAGCGTGATCATTGCACTATTAAGAGATTTGTGGCTGATTCAGAGCACAGATGGGTTTCATGCAGATAAAGGCACATTGAGAAAGATTTCTGCCAGATCCATGCATCGGATCAAGAGAGCAGCTGCTTTAAACATGATTACATAGCAGCAAACAGATATTTGAAGCTGCTGGTGCCTCTGGAGTCCCACGGACATCAAGGTGTAAAGTCCTCCAGAGTCTTGCAACTGTGCATAAACCTTCCATTCAGCCACCACTAACCAACGCTCACAAGCAGAAACGGCTGCATTGGGCATAAAAATACATGAAGACTAATTTTCAAACAGTCCTATTCACTGATGAGTGCCGTGCAACCCTGGATGGTGCAGATGGATGGAGTAGTGGATGGTTGGTGGACGGCAACCCTATTCCAACAAGGCTTCAACATCAGCAAGGCGGTGATGGAGTCAAGTTTTGGGCCAGAATCATGGGAAGAGAGCTGGTCGGCCCCTTTAGGGTCCCCGCAGGTGTAAAGATGACCTCTGCAAAGTATGTGGAGTTCCTGACTGACTACTTCCTTCCCTGGTACAGAAGGAAGAACTATGCTTTCCATAATAAAATCATCTTCATGCATGACAATGCACCATCTCATGCTGCAAATAATACCTCTGCATTAGGGATGGGCTTTATGTTCGGGTCGAACATGAGTTCGACTCGAACATTGGCTGTTTGCCCGTTTGCCGAACAGCGAACAATTTGGGGTGTTCACGGCAAATTCAAAAGCCGTGGAACACCCTTTAAAAGTCTATGGGAGAAATCAAAAGTTCTAATGTTAAAGGTTTATATGCATGGTATTGTCATAAAAAGTGTTTGGGGACCTGGGTCCTGCCCCAGGGGACATGTATCAATGCAAAAAAGTTTTAAAAACAGCCATTTTTTTGGGAGCAGTGATTTTAATAATGCTTAAAGTGAAACAATAAAAGTGTAATATTCCTTTAAATTTCATACCTGGGGGGTGTCTATAGTATGCCTGTAAAGGGGCGCATGTTTCCCGTGTTTAGTCTGACAGTCTGACAGAACTAGAAAATAGAATCCATCTATTCTAGTCACCGGGTGGCCCCGCCCTCCATTATATAAGCAGTGTCAGAAGAACCAAAGCGTCACACAGCGGAAGACTCCCACTGAGGCAGATCATGCGGACAGAGCGGAGAAGAAGCCGGAGGAAAATGCGGGATGAGAAAAGTGGAGGAAAAAGAAGATGGAGAGGAAGAAGATGGAGAAGAAGAAGATGAAGGAAGAAGAAGAACACCGAAGAAAGACCAGAAGAAAGAAGATGGAAGAAGGTGAAATTAATAAAGGACTTGTCAAAAACCATCTCTTGGGTTTTTTAACCTTTTTGACACTTTTTTTGTGAAATGGTAGGGGTACATTTGTACCCCATTACCAATTCACTCAGGGGGGCCAGGATCTGGGGGTCCCCTTGTTAAAGGGGGCTTCCAGATTCCAATAATACCCCCACAGTCACCGGGCAAGGGTTGTGGGGAGGAGGATCTTCTCCCCATCAACATGGGGACTAGGTGCTTTGGGGGGCTACCCTAAAGCACCCTCCCAATGTTGAGGGCATGTGGCCTGGTACAGTTCAGGGGGGGCGCTCTCTCATCCCACCCTCTTTTCCTGCGGCCTGCCAGGTTGCATTCTTGGATAAGGGTCTGGTATGGATTTTGAGGGGGACCCCCACGCCATTTTTTTTTACATTTTGGCGCAGGGTTCCCCTTAATATCCATACCAGGCCTGAGGGGTCTGGTATAGAATTTAGGGGGACCCCAACACATTTTTTTTTTAAATTTTGGTCGGGGTTCCCCTGTGGGGAAATTCCATGTTGTTTTTATCAATGAACTTTTATGTGTATTGCCGGACCGACAATTCATTATAGCCGGCGCTAGCGATAATAGTTGTACATGACTTTTTTTCCTTTAGAAATGTAATTTTGCTGTCAGACTGTTCTAAGCACAGGAAACATGCGCCCCTTTACAGGCATAATATAGACACCCCCAGGTACGAAAATCACTGCTCCCGAAAAAATGGCCATTTTTAAAACTTCTTATTGCATTGATACATGTCCCCTGGGGCAGGACCCAGGTCCCCAAACACTTTTTATGACAATACCATGCATCCTTTAAATGGAGCACTTTTGATTATTCATGTTCGTGTCCCATAGACTTTAACAGTGTTCAAACAAATGTTTTGCCTGTTTGCATGTTCTGGATGTGAACTGAACCGGGGGGTGTTCGGCTCATCCCTAATCTGCATCAATGGCTGCTATGGGGATAAAAGCAGAGAAATTCATGGTGTGGCCTCCATCCTCCCCTGACCTCAATCCTATTGAGAACCTTTGGAGCATCCTCAAGCAAAAAATCTATGAGGGTGTGAGGCAGTTTACATCCAAACAGCAGCTCTGGGAGGCTATTCTAACATCTTGCAAACAAATTCAAGCACAAACTGTCCAAAAACTCACAAGTTCAATGGATGCAAGACTTGTGAAGCTGCTATCAAATAAGGGGCCCTATGTTAAAATGTAACATGACCTGTTAAAATGTTTCAAAAGTTAAAATGTTGTTCAAAGTTTGATTAAAATAGCTTTTGATTTTAGTAAATATGCTGCAAACATAACAAATGACAATTTTCAGTTCTTTACAACCTATAAAGTGTTTTGAAACCTACTGTGTGTAATAATTTGGAACAGTGCATTGTAAGTTTTTTATTTTGAAAAAAAAACTGTTATTATTAGGAGGTTTGTTCAATAAAATTTGAATTGTACTCTTAATAGTTGATAACATGAGAATTATGCTGACTGGTGTTTACATCAATTATTTAGGTAAATGAGAAAAATGTCATTGGCATAATAATTTGGAACAGGGTGTATATTTTGCCACAAGTTTTGGGAAAATTACAATATTTTTTTTTTCTTTCACAAAGTTGTCACTAAATTATATATTGCTCAAACATGCCATAGGCATATGTGAAATTGCACCCCAAAATACATTCTTGGAACAGGGTATAAATGTCATACTGATGTTGGCCAAGAATGTTTGTTCCAATCTGCTTGCAATGTTATGTGCAGAAGTGCTAATAATTATTTTTTCTTTTTTGACTCCACCGTTTCCTTCAATGCCACAGGAATGGCAGACTGTGGCTTCCCAATTTACTTATCGTTGGGACTTTCCCAACTGCGGAGGGGCAATCGATGGGCAGCACGTCCACATCGTCCCACCACCCCACTTGGGGTCATACTATTTTAACTATAAGGGGTTTCATAGTATTGTGTTGATGGCGGTGGTGTCGGCAACATACGAGTTTCTCTATGTGGACGTGGGGAAGAATGGCCAGATGTCGGATGGTGGAGTCTTTTCCCCGTCCGAGTTCTCCAGAGTGGTGGCTTGGGATTGCCCCCTTGCTGAAGAGAACTTGGAAGGACTCCCATTTGTTTTTATCGCTAATGAAGCATTTGGTCTGGGTGATCACCTGATGAGGCCAGAGGACCCTTACCCCAGAGAAGAGGGTTTTTAATTACCGGCTGGCCAGAGCCAGAAGAGTCGTGGAAAATGCCTTTGGGATAATGGGTGGCCAGTTCCACTTATTTCTTACGGCTAATAACAAACTTAACCACATAGTTCTAGCATGCTGCATACTTCACAACTTTTTGAAGAGAAATGCTCCGAATTATGTTGCCTCAGTTGGGCCTGAGGCCGGACTTCCAGAAAATCCACTGACGGACCTGGAAACCGGCCATCCTGACTTGCCCCCCCAAAGCGCCCATGACGTGCATCAAAAATATGTAGATTATTTTATGGGTGGGGGGGGGGCATTGATATGCCAGCAAATTTGTAATTATTTTAGATATAAAAAAAAATTGATCTGATCAAATCTTGATTTTGATTTGCTGCTTGTGTTTCTTTGAGCTGTCTCCTAGGTTCTCCTAGTGCACTTGTAGTGCCAAGTGGTTTTTCCATTATTAAATAAAACCCACTGTCACTGTAAACACCAACTTAATACAAAAAATGGTATTGAGCATTGAAAGAAGAAGCCACACATTGTTGAGTATAAAACCTTTTACTCCATGCACATTCACATGTGCATTGTAAATGTATTTATTTATTTTTTAAACTTCTTTTTTATAAGCTTTACCTTGAAAATATTTTTTTAGTACATAAACAGGCATGTTTCAAAACATAACATACACGACTCAGGAACTAGCAAAGTTCAACATTGAAAAACTGAAGGCAATATCAGACATTATACTGTCAAAAATGTGTTGATATTGCCTTCATCAGATGGGGTGATGTCCCCCTGTAAATGCCAAATTTTGAAGATGCACACAAATTGGGAGTCAAACTGAGGATTTCCCTAATGATCCCATGCCTAATGTCAACATGTGCTATCTTCCATCATGGAGGATGTTTTGGGGTGCAACCACTTCCTCTCACCTACTTGAGTTATGAGGAAGGGGTCACACCCACAAAATGCGTACATTATCCCCTGATGGCAGAAAAAATTGAAAATGGTGTCATTTTGGTGTTCTTTAGATTCTTCCTAGTACATCAATCATGTTCTTCAGTTTTTGTTCTATGTCATTTGTTTTTTGCTCGATGAGGTCTAAATCCTGACTACAAAACATTATGTTCTGGATTAGCCTTTGTGCACTGTCAGTCGTGAAATTAGTAGAATGTTCTTCCACAACATGCACATCACCTGAAATAAAAAATACACACCATGTATTATAAATATGCAAGCATACATCTATTATCTGAATCTGTGGTGTCAGACACTCACCTTCTGTGGTGACAATCTCAACCACCTCTTCATCCTCCACATCCTCAGGTTTTGGTATCCTCTGTTCCCCTTCTTCAGGAGATGGGGGTTTCCTGGTGTCCTCAGACGTCCGGAGTCTTTTCTCCCCTATGAGAATGAAACAAAAGGTATACTTAGCATACATACTTAGTATACATAGTATACACAGATATTTGAGGCCAGAAATAGGACTATAAAACATTGTTTGGAAGTGGGGTACAATTGTCTTTTTTGGCAGACTTCCAAGCTGAAGACATGATGTTTTCACTTACCAAAGCTGGAATACTTACTTTTTTTGGACAAGTTTTACACATGGAGACACCCCAAGTATCCACTGGAGTACCTGTGTGATACACCCTAAAAAGTTTTTTCTTGTGTCCCACACTAGTACTCCTAAGTCCAGATGTGTAAACAGCTGCTGAGTGTCCTCTCCTTACATTACACTGAATCAAGTTTGCAATTCTTTCTAGTTTCAAACACATCTACACAATAATGTCCTAAACTTCTTTTAATACAAATTAGCATGACCAAATGTAGTTAACCCTGTATCTGCCCAAAACATCGTATTTAGTTGGCAAACGAACAATGTTTCCTACGACCGATTACTGTGCCCATGAACATGAAAGTAGCCATTTTAAGCTGTACAAAAGTAAAGAAAAGCACATGGAGCAGCATGCAAGTAATAATAATAATCGGAACACACTACAACTACTTACTTTTTAGAAGCACTTTCTTGATCCTTCTGTACTGATCCTGCTCCCTCAATTTCAGGTCTGACCAGCGTTTCCTCAATTGCTCCTTGGATCGTCGTACCCCAAAATTCCTGTGCAGAATCTTCACAACTTTAGTCATGATCTTGGCCTTTCTCACATTTGGGTTTAGGTACGGTCCATACTTCCCGTCATAGTCGGCCCTCTTCAAGATGTCCACCATCTCCAACATCTCTACAAAGGCCATATTTGAGGTCTTAAATCTCCTGTGGGATCGGGACGTTTTGGGCTCTGGGCTTTCCTCCTCCTCATTACTCCTATTATCATGCACCTGCTCTGTCTCCGCCATGTTCCTCTCCCACTGCGATGAAAGAGAAGGGGCGGGGAATATTTGAGAAAGAACGTCAGGGGCGGGCAACGCAAGCGGAGTTTCACGCATGCTGAGTGTATATACAGCTAACACGCGTGTATTGTACATACGATCTGTGAGTGGAGGAAGCGTTGGATGTTATAACAAAGGTAACATTTTAACTTGGGACATCAGTGGCCTATACTGATTTGAGATTGAGGCCTATATTGGGATAAGATTAGGAGAGTTTAGCCTGATATTAGTGTTTTTGTCTTGTGTTTTGTCTTGCAGCAAATCTGAAACAATTCAAAGACCCTGAATTCACGGGCCAATTCATAGACAGATACAGGGTTATGAGAAATTTGTGGGAGGTTAAAAACCCCTTGTATCAAAATAAACCAGCTAGGAAGGCTTTGCTGGAGAAACTGCTGCAAAGACGCAGACATTGAGTTTTTGGATAAGAAAATTGGTAGCTTGAGAAGCACGTATAGGAAGTGTTACGTACCTAAAGGGTGAGCCCGAATTGCAGAGGATGGCCTCTCCTACGCCTCCGACTCGAGAGCCCCTGATAGTGGTGACAGGGGTGCAGGAGTGTGGAGTGGTATGAGTGCCTGGCAGGATCAACAGCAGAAGGATCAGATGGCCGGCACAGCTGACGGGATGGATCAGTAGACAGGAACTGCAGACTGGACGACTCAGCAGACAGGACAGCAGACTGGATGGATCAGGCAGACAGGTGAGCAGCCTGGATGGCTCAGCAGACAGGCCCAGCAGACTGGATGATCAGCAGACAGGTGAACAGCCTGGATGGCTCAGCAGACAGGCCCAGCAGACTGGATGATCAGCAGACAGGTGAACAGCCTGGATGGCTCAGCAGACAGGCCCAGCAGACTGGATGATCAGCAGACAGGTGAACAGCCTGGATGGCTCAGCAGATTGGATGGGAGTCCAGGATCGTAAGCAGGCTGGCAGCAGAGGTACAAAAGGAGCAGGCAGAGGGATCGTCAAACAAGCCAGGGATCAGGTACACGCAGATAACAGGAATAGTCTCAAAGCAAGCCGGGTCAAATCAGAAGCAGATATCAGGTTTTCAGGGAACACATACACAGAGCTGCAGAGCAGACAGCAATGATGCAAGTGCCAGACAGGTTTAAATAACCCGCCAGACACTAACGAGTGCATGTGCGCGTGCGCATAGACGCCCGCAATCGTGCACCGATGGGTCTACTCTGCCTGTTACTGGCAGGATCTTCATGACATTGCCCCACCCAAGGGGCAGCCTCCAGGATGCCCATCCGAGCCAATTTTTCAGGATGGGACCTTTTGAAGGATTGAACCAGACTCTCAGCGTGGATGTATTCTTCAGGTTCCCATGAATTCTCCTCGGGCCCATAGCCCTTCCATTTGATCAGGTATTGAGTTTGATTGTTTCTCCTCCTTCAATCCACTATTGCTTCTACCTCAAACTCCTCTTCCCCATCTACTAATACAGGATCAGGAGGGTCAGAGCTTCGGCCAGGAAAGGGATTAGCAACAGAGGGTTTTAATAGTGTTACGTGGAAAACAGGATGAATTTTAATTGACTCAGGAAGTTCCAACTCGTAAGCCACTTCATTGATTTTCCTCTTCACAGGGAATGGGCCTATGAATTTAGGACCCAGCTTTTTTGAAGGGCATGCCATCTTCAGGTTCAGTGTAGACAACCAAACTAGATTAGCGGGTGCCAGTAACAGTTCTCCACGTTTCTTTTTATCAAAAACTTCTTTATTGTGTTCCTGTGTCTTGGCCATAGTTTCTTGCAAGAGCTGATTGTTGAGAGAAAAAAAATTAATTGTTTCATGAACTGCTGGTACAGGACATTCTGGGATGGAGCTGGGCAGGAACGATGGATGGAAGCCATAATTGGCAAAAAATGGGGTTTGTTTTGTAGCAGAGTGTGTAGAATTGTTGTAGGCGAATTCAGCCAGCGGAAGCAAAGAGATCCAGTCATCTTGAGTAAATGAAGAAAAGCAGCGGAGGTATTGTTCGAGGGTTTGGTTGGTCCTCTCTGTTTACCCATTTGTCTGGGGGTGATAAGCGGAAGAGAAAGATAGCTCGATCTTCAAAGCTTTGCATAAGGACCTTTCAGAATCGGGAAGTAAATTGTACCCCCCCGATCTGAGACAATGTTGGCCGGTACTCCATGGAGTCTGATAATTTCTCTGATGAATACCTGTGCAGTCTCAGAAGCAGAGGGAGTGCCTTTCATAGGGATAAAGTGTGCCATTTTTGACAACCGGTCTACCACCACAAAGATGGTGGTATGGTCCTCTGCTGAGGGTAACTCTACAATGAAGTCTATGGATAACATCTTCCAGGGTCTATCCGGAACAGACAGTGGTCTCAATAATCCCCTGGCCTTGGCTCTACTGCTCTTGTTCCTAATGCAAGTGACACAGGATTCCACGAACTTCTTGCAGTCTCTGCCTACCTGAGGCCACCAGAAGGTACGTTGTACCAAATCGGTGGTTTTAGTTATGCCAAAATGTCCAGCTAGTGCGTGATCGTGACAGAGTTCTAATATAGGGACTCGTACGCTTTCAGGTGCAGAAATCTTGTCCCTGTACCAGAACAACCAGTCTTTTGCTCGTAGTTCCGATTTAGCGGGGGGCGTCCACCCCAGAGTAGCCTGTTTGATCCGGGAGAGCAAATCTTCCTGCAGCAGAAGAAAATTCCCTGGAGAAAGGATGGTATCGGGGAAGTCATTTCTTTGGATTTGTGAAACATTCTGGACAGGGCGTCAGGTTTTGTATTCTTAGAGCCTGGCCGGTACGTAACATGAAAAGAGAACCTGGAGAAAAACAACGCCCATCTGGCTTGCCGTGGCTTCAACCTCTTTGCTGACCTCAAGTACTCTAAGTTCTTATGATCAGTGAAGATCAAGATTGGGTGAGTTGCTCCTTCAAGTAAGTACCGCCATTCTTCAAGTGCTGATTTGATTGCCAGCAGTTCCAGATCCCCCACATCGTAATTCCTTTCGGCAGCCGAAAGTTTGCGGGAGAAGAAGGCTACTGGGTGGAGCAGTGCCTTGGTTCCTTGGCGTTGGGAGAGTACTGCTCCAACAGCAATCTCAGAAGCATCTACCTCAAGTACAAATGGCAGGGCGGAATCAGGGTGTTTTAGAACGGAGGCAGATGTAAACAATTCTTTGAGAGATTCAAAGGCAACTTGAGCTTCTGGGGTCCAATAGAAGCGAACCCCCAGTTTGGTTAATTGGGTAATAGGGGCAATGATGGCAGAAAACCCCTTAATGAATTTCCGGTAGAAATTAGCGAATCCAACGAAACGTTGGATTCCTTTTTTGTCAACAGGAACTGGCCAGTCAAGTATTGCAGCGATCTTCTGCGGATCCATCTTGATACCTTCTATGGAGATGATTAATCCCAGGAATGATATACTCTCTTGTTCGAATTCACATTTTTCTGACTTCGCATACAGGCCATGCTGTCAAAGTCGTGTCAAAACACACCTGACGTGTCTGCGATGAGCATCTAGGGAGGAAGAAAAGATTAGAATATCGTCTAAGTAGACGATGACAAACAGATCTAAATAATCCCGGAAAACATTGTTAATAAAATACTGGAACGTGGCAGGAGCGTTACATAACCCGAAGGGCATTACTAGGTACTCAAAGTGCCCAAAACGGGTGCGGAACGCCGTTTTCCACTCATCTCCTTCCCTGATGCTGACCAAGTTATAGGCTCCTCGAAGATCAAGTTTAGTAAAGATAGTAGGGAGGGCCCTGAGGATATACTCGAGCAGTTCGTACTTCGGATGAATAAGAACGATTTCAATCTGATGTTCACCATGTCCTTTGACAATACTCATGTAACTTTCTTAGACATTGAGATCTTTAAGAATGGACAGGGCAAACTCTCCACCAAACTATTCAGAAAAAGCACGGCCGGTAATACCATACTGCATGCTGCCAGTTTCCACCCTAAACCTTTAATCGACTCCATACCTTACTCCCAATACATTAGGATTAAGCGCAATTGCACAGACAACAATAATTTTTTCACAGAAGCTGCTGCTCTTCGAGACAGACTATTACAACGTGGCTACTCCCACAAATCTCTTAAAAGAGCGTTCCAGAAAGCTAATAAAAAACCCAGACAAACACTCCTCCACCCTACCAAACAACAGAAAGACTCTTACCCACTCAGTATCATCACAACATATCACCAGCAACACCGCCAAACCAAAAGAATAATTGAAAAATACTGGCACTTACTGGCCTTGGATCCCAACCTGGGCCATTTTGTCCCAGCAAAACCCAACTTTACCTTCAAAAGAGCTATCTCCATCGGTGATCATATCACCAATAGTGAGTTTAGACCATCTACAATCCACTGCAAATATAAGGGCACTTTTGCTTGTGGCTCTTGCCACTATTGTGGCTATATGCTCACCCAAAAAAACCCCATTCTCCCCAACGGGAAACCCTTTTTTCCCAAACACTTCGCAAATTGCAGAACAATTGGAGTAGTCTATCTACTCCAATGCAACTGTGGCTGTTTCTATATAGGAAAGACCAAACTTGAATTTTGGCGACGAGCATATAGGCATATCCTGTCCATGAAATCAGCCGACCCTGATTTACCTCTTGGACGACATGTATCCTTGGTGCATGATGGTAAATTTCCCTCTATTAAATTTCTAATTCTAGACCGCATACACCCTAGCCCCAGAGGGGGCGATTGGAATAAAATTTTATTACAACGAGAATTGAAATGAATCCATCTGCTTCAGGCCACCATACCCCCAGGCCTTAACGAAGCGGTCTGCTTTAAGCCCTTTCTACAAGGCTTCAACTCTGGAGGTATAGAGAAATAGGGCCATGGCCATCCCTTAGGATACCCCACTATTCTGCTACAGCTCCTGGGTTTTTTCTTGATACTTCTGTATACCGGGCTGTATGTGTGTCTGACACGTGCTTTCCCCCCCTTCCCCCTTTTCCCCCCCCCATTTTCCCCCCCTTCCCCCCCCCCCTCCCCTTTTTCCCTCCCCTTGGGGGGACCACGTTTCTAGACACACAGCCAGCTGGGTTATTTCCCCTTCCATGATTGTTGTTTTGCCATTCACATAGTAATATTCTCTGTTCTTCTGGTCTATATTAGCAATATGTTATATTCATGTCCACCGTTTACATTTTTGAGAGTATTTCTGGCAATGTATAAAATGTATGTATGTCTGTTATTTACTTTCTGCCATTATATGCATATACCTGATGCACATGCTAGCATATGTACATTTCCTACGTATATTGAAATATTTTGGTCATTGCTCATGGTTGTCCCATTGTGCATTATTCTAGTATGTTTACTGTTTTGTGCAGCAACCCACCATCCCCAGTCTAATCCCATATTCCTCTGTGATGTTCCCTTCTCTCCTTTCCCTGCTTCTATCTCCTTCCCCCTTTCTTTGTTTTCCCCATACTTGGAGGCTTACATTATAGCTAGGTCATGTGATTGGACAGCAGCCACTCCTCTTTAATAAATTGTTATTGGTATTGCTAATACTCCTTTTTATGCCACCTAGTGTGACAGTTTCTCCTTCTCCCCGCCCCTCCCTTGGGTCGCGTCCGGCCGGAGCGGCTGCCCGGCACGGTAAGCCGCCACAGGAATTCCTGGGCGGCGCCTAGTGAGGTTTTGGGCGTCTTTCCAGCACACGCCCACTGCCTCCATGTTGGCACTCCAGGCGAGCATGCGCTCTCGCCGGAGTGTCACTTCCGTGCTGGTGGGGCGGGTGTGCGTGACGCTGCTCCAAACGCCGTGACGTTCGCGCACGCGCGGTTGGGGCGGCGCCACGCACGCTCGCCTCGGGGGGTAATACAGTGCGTCCCGATCCATGCTGTTCACGACACAGCTGTGCCTCATTATTGACGCCAGCTGCTAGTGGCAGCCACATTACTTAAACCAGTCCTATTCACTCCACACCAAGCCGCTGCACATACCGGACGCTTGGCTGTGAGTCTGCTAACCTGCATTGTTAAGGTATGTCTTTTCATCATTGCTTGCCGTTTTTTCTTACTCCAGGATGTTTACTTCCATACATTTTCCACACTAATTATTTATCATTACTATCTTTGAGTTAACTCTCACTTTGGTCCCTGTAAAAAATGTTTTGGAAGCATTTCCACACAGGCTCAGCATCAATGTATCCTTTTCAAATTTTAGATACCAGCTACATGTTATGTATTATGGGTACCCCCAGTACGCATGTTCAGCACGACTACCCGCTATGTGTGCAACTATGTACTTACCCTGTATACTGTGTTTAAACTCCAAACCCAAATTTATTTATATACACTAACATGCTGCCACTAGGATATATTATTAGCCGCACCTCTTTGTTACCGCTCCCTTTGACGCAACTGACTTTTGATGTACTTTAATTATTCCTTGCATTTCTTCTGACTACTATTCTAATTTGAACTACACTATCCACACATTAGGTTAGTACTTTCTATCCATTTACGTTGGACCCTACTCTAAGGTCCTTTCCATATCTTGTTATTTTTTAGGGACGCCTATTTGTGACCTCAGCACGCCGCTCTGGTGTGTGCGCGCCCGGGACGGGCGGGACGGGAGTCTCTTCCACACCCTTCCATGGTGACTGCAGCCCACCAACCTGCACCTCTTACCACCCAAGTACCCTTGTTTATACTAGCTACAATACGTATACTTCTCCCCATATCCTGCCCTCCTTCCATGGCTCTCCTTGTTTTTAGAGAAAAAACTAACTTTCACAAATGAATAATCACACATAGTCAGGTAGGTGTTTAATTCACCACCCTATACCCCCCATCCAATATCGCCCTTAGCCTTATCCCTTACCTTACCCTTTCTTTTTCTTACCTCTCTCCCTATCTACTTAGATGAACCCCCCTCTCTCAGATCATGCCCCTGAAGAAGGATTGTACAGTTATTAAGTACCCCGAAACGCGTCGGACTTGAGAAGAGTGTTTTCATCATCATTGATTTTGTTTATTTGTTCATTATGACTATCATGTATTATGCACTATGTTAGTCAAAATCACTCATTGCTTGTTTTTATCCATATGTACTTGTGAATACGAATAAAATTTGTACTTTTTTATATTGCTCTTTGATTTCCTACATATTCCTATACTTTTTACTTGTTGCAAGTGCCAGTAAAGTCCACCCAGGGGAACCCCTTTGCTTTGTATCTTCAGATTATTGGACGTGGCACGGCCCTCTTGGTCCTAAACTGGTTGGTCAATCTTTTTTCTGTTTAATTGGGTAATAGGGGCAATGATGGCAGAAAACCCCTTAATGAATTTCCGGTAGAAATTAGCGAATCCAACGAAACGTTGGATTCCTTTTTTGTCAACAGGAAATGGCCAGTCAAGTATTGCAGCGATCTTCTGCGGATCCATCTTGATACCTTCTATGGAGATGATTAATCCCAGGAATGATATACTCTCTTGTTCGAATTCACATTTTTCTGACTTCGCATACAGGCCATGCTGTCAAAGTCGTGTCAAAACACACCTGACGTGTCTGCGATGAGCATCTAGGGAGGAAGAAAAGATTAGAATATCGTTTAAGTAGACGATGACAAACAGATCTAAATAATCCCGGAAAACATTGTTAATAAAATACTGGAACGTGGCAGGAGCGTTACATAACCCGAAGGGCATTACTAGGTACTCAAAGTGCCCAAAACGGGTGCGGAACGCCGTTTTCCACTCATCTCCTTCCCTGATGCTGACCAAGTTATAGGCTCCTCGAAGATCAGGTTTAGTAAAGATAGTAGCTGTTCCCAGTCTCTGGAATAACTCGGGGACCAAGGGAAGGGGGTACCTGTTCTTGACGGTAATTTTATTTAGCTCACGGTAGTCTATGCAAGGCCGAAGTGTGTGATCCTTCTTCTCTACAAAAATGATACCCGCACCTGCCGGGGAAGTGGATGGACGAATGAAACCCTTCTTTAAGTTTTCTTAGATATAGTCCTTAAGGGCCGCCTGTTCTAACTCGGTTAACGGGAAGATTCTTCTGAAGGGAATTGACACCAGGATTGTGGGCTTGAAGCCAAGGCATTCCAAGAATTACAGGAAACAGAGGTGAGGAGATAATGTCCATACGAAGCAGTTTGTGGTGGGCACCGGCAATGGTGACTGGCAAAGGGGAAGTCTCTTGGATAACCGGCCCAGATTTAATAGTGGACCCATCAGCCAGGTGAATGGACAGTCTTTGGGTCCTAGGAAGCAGAGGAATCTGATGCCTTGTTGCAAAAGATGAGTCCATAAAGCAGCTGCAGGCTCCTGAATCAATAATGGCAGGCACTGACAGAGTCTTTCCTGGAAGCTGCAAAGAGATAGAGAGGGCAAGATGAGAAGAGGTCTGGATTCCAGTAAGCACATGTTCAGGAGATTTTCGGAAACACTTACGAAGTTTAGTAGGGCAATTCTTGACATAGTGACCGGGTTCCCCGCAGTAGAGACATAGATTATTTGCCCGGCGACGTTGGCGCTCTTCCATAGTAAGAGAAGGGCGAAGCACCCCCAACTGCATGGGTTTCGAAGTGTCCATTGTAGAAGTGGACTGAGAGGTAGGGGCCGGATGCAGGTGACTGGGCACTCTAGGTAACATCCAGGTTGGTCGGGAACATTTTTCCGACCTACGTTCCCTCAGCCGCCGGTCAATCTGTATGGCAAGATTGATTAATGCGTCTAGGGTCTGGGGTACACCAACTCGGGCTAGCTCGTCCTTCAAGGGGTCAGACAGTCCCATGCGAAACTGGTAACAGAGCGCAGCGTCATTCCAGTCAGTGTCTGCGCTCCACCGCCGAAATTCAGCCACATAATCTTCCGCCGCCCGGCGCCCTTGCTGAAGGGCGTGCAGTGTGGCTTCGGCAGTTGCAGAAAGCTGAGGATCTTCATACAGTTGAGCCATGGTATTAAAGAAGGTGGTAAGGTTGGTCAACACATCGGCTTTCTGTTCCAGGAGGCGATGGGCCCAGGTTTAAGGTTCACCCGAAAGTAAAGAGACGACAAAGCCCACCTTGGTGGCTTCCAAGGAGAAGGTACGTGGCTGGAGGGCGAAGTACAGTTCACAGGAATTGCGAAACGCCCTGAATTTGCTACGCTCCCCAGCAAATTTTTCGGGTGTGGGGACACGTGGTTCGGGCGGAAGCATCACCACCGTAGGAGAGGATGCGGTGCCTGTAGAAGAGGTAGAGGCTTGAGGGGTTCCTTGAATTCCAGTGGGAGAAGACAGTACTTGGACCCGTTCCTCCAACCGGGTGTATCCTTCCTGAAGGCTTTTGACAGCCTGAGTCAGGCCTGCTAAGTGCAAACAAAGTTCCTGCATAGGAGAGGTTCCCTGCTCGGGCTCAGACATGGCTGTTTGCTACTGTTACGTACCTAAAGGGTGAGCCCGAACTGCAGAGGATGGCCTCTCCTACGCCTCCGACTCGAGAGCCCCTGATAGTGGTGACAGGGGTGCAGGAGTGCGGAGTGGTATGAGTGCTTGGCAGGATCAACAGCAGAAGGATCAGATGGCCGGCACAGCTGACGGGATGGATCAGTAGACAGGAACTGCAGACTGGATGGATCAGGCAGACAGGTGAGCAGCCTGGATGGCTCAGCAGACAGGCCCAGCAGACTGGATGATCAGCAGACAGGTGAACAGCCTGGATGGCTCAGCAGACAGGCCCAGCAGACTGGATGATCAGCAGACAGGTGAACAGCCTGGATGGCTCAGCAGACAGGCCCAGCAGACTGGATGATCAGCAGACAGGTGAACAGCCTGGATGGCTCAGCAGACAGGCTCAGCAGATTGGATGGGAGTCCAGGATCATCAGACAGGCTGGATCGGTAAGCATCCTGGCAGCAGAGGTACAAAAGGAGCAGGCAGAGGGATCGTCAAACAAGCCAGGGATCAGGTACAGTCAGATAAAAGGAATAGTCTCAAAGCAAGCCGGGTCAAAACAGAAGCAGATATCAGGTTTTCAGGGAACATATACACAGAGCTGCAGAGCAAACAGCAATGATGCAAGTGCCAGACAGGTTTAAATAACCCGCCAGACACTAACGAGTGCATGTGCGCATAGACACCCGCAATCGTGCACCGATGGGTCTACTCTGCCTGTTACTGGCAGGATCTTCATGACAGGAAGGAGCTTAATAAGGTCCAGGCTTCCATGAGATCAGGAGCAGCAGCAAAGGATGTGTATGTACCCAATCTGTGGTACTACAACAGGATTCGGTTTCCGGAAGACCAGATTGAAGCCAGGGAATCACTTTCTACACTTCCATCCACCCTTCCCTCAACCCCAGCTAAGGCTTCCGAGGACCAACCTGGTCCTTCCATCCTGAAAGAAGTTGAGGAGCCCAGCTGGAGCCAGGTATAGTATTTTTGAACATATTTATTGTCCGAAAATTATTGTTGTTAACTAGATTAGGTTATTATTGCTAACAAATGAATGATTGAACAAAAAGTGTTTGACATATCAATAGACAGTAAGGGCCAAAAATGATTGGGAGAAGAATGAAAAATGCTGACTCAGAATGATAGTCTTTTCTATTTATTAACATTCAATTTGCAACAGTCATGAGCTGAAAATTGTGTGTGATTCATGAACCAAAAACTACAACTATGTCCCTTTTTCATACACAGGAAGACCTCAGCCAGGACGAGGCTCTGGAATGTGGCAGCCAGGAGGAGGCGGTGTAAGTGGCAGCCAGGAGGAGGTGGGGGTAGGTGTCAGCCAGGAGGAGGCGGGGGTAAGTGTCAGCCAGGAGGTGGCCAGGCCCAGTAGCCTCACTGTCATAAACCAG
This sequence comes from Lithobates clamitans, assembly GCA_037952925.1. NCBI lineage: Eukaryota > Metazoa > Chordata > Amphibia > Anura > Ranidae > Lithobates > Lithobates clamitans. The sequence goes on along the minus strand of JBBGZY010001913.1, from coordinate 789,446 downwards.
ATGTGACCAGAACTGTGTGACTGCGACAGAGTGAACCAGACATAAATAGGTGAAAGTAAGTTTAATAAGGAAAATGCATATGTGAACACACCACCAATACAAAGTGAACAACCAAACAATCAGTGATATAAAACCAACCAGCATATGTAGCAAGAGGGAGTACCAGAATCGTAGTCAAGCCAGGCCGGGGTCATAAACATGGAATCAGTAGCTGGGAAGGGAGATAAACAGGACAAGAGAGGATGGATGGATCACAGGAGGGATGGGTCAGGTACAAGGCTCAGAGTCCAGAGTCCAGGGTTCAGGTAACGGACAGGAAACAGGATCAACAGGTTCCAGGTTCCAGGAATCAGGCTACAGGTTCAGGCTACAGGATTAGGAATCAGGGTAACAGGATGCAGATCAGGGCTCAAGGACAATACTAGGGCAACATAAGTGTGCAATCGCCGGGTATTTATACTGCAGCTCTGCTAATTAACATCAGGTGACACCTGTCTTCAGAGGGGAATACCTGCTCCATACTGCCAGGATCCATCCGCTGGTGGACGCCAGTACTGCGGCCCAAAGATGACATAACATTAACAGAGAAAAGCTCTCCTGACAGTTCCAAACTGCCAGGAGACCCCTGCTGGTGGACCTCAGTACTGCATGCCAAATGATCGATATTACCAGCGGAGAAGACCTATCCTGACAGTACCCCCCCTCGAAGGAGCGACCTCCGGACGATCCAACTAGCCCTTGCTGGGGAAAGTCCAGGGTGTCCAGCCGGGCAGCAGGCACCTCAAGCTGGGCAGCAAGCAGTGGCACATCAGGCTGGGCAGCGGACAGGAACACTCCAGGCTGGGCAGCGGACAGGAACACTCCAGGCTGGGCAGCGGACAGGAACACTCCAGGCTGGGCAGCGGACAGGAACACTCCAGGCTGGGCAGCGGACAGGAACACTCCAGGCTGGGCAGCGGACGGGAACACTCCAGGCTGGGCAGCGGATAGGAACACTCCAGGCTGGGCAGCGGACAGGAACACTCCAAGCTGGGCAGCAGACAGGAACACTCCAAGCTGGGCAGCAGACAGGAACACTCCAAGCTGGGCAACAGGCAGGAACACTTCAAGCTGGGCAGCAGGCATGGGCACTTCAAGCTGGGCAGCAGGCATGGGCACTTCAAGCTGGGCAGCAGGCATGGGCACTTCAAGCTGGGCAGCAGGCATGGACACCTCAAGCTGGGCAGCAGGCATGGGCACTTCAAGCTGGGCAGCAGGCATGGGCACTTTAAGCTGGAGAGCTGGCTCATCAGGCTGGGCAGCGGGCTCATCAAGCTGTGCTGCGGGCTTATTAAGCTGGGCAGTGGGCTCATCAAGTTGGAGAGCAGGCACTGGCACCTCAGGCTGGAACACTGGCACCAAGACTTTGGGCTGGAACACTGGCACCGAGACATCAAGCTGGAAGGCAGGCACCGAGCCATCAAGCTGGAAGGCAGGCACCGGACATCAGGCTGGAAAGGGGGCACTGAGGCATCAGGCTGGAAAGCGGGCACCGAGACATCAGGCTGGAAAGCGGGCACTGAGACATCAGGCTGGAAAGCGGGCACCGAGACATCAGGCTGGAAAGCAGGCACCGAGACATCAGGCTGGAAAGCAGGCACCGAGACATCAGGCTGGAAAGCAGGCACCGAGACATCAGGCTGGAAGGCGGACACATCTGACTGGAAGGTAGGCACTTCAGGCTGGAAAGCAGGCACCGAGACGTCAGGCTGGAAGGTAGGCACCGAGACGCCAGGCTGGAAGGCAGGCACCGAGATGTCAGGCTGGAAGGCAGGCACCGAGACGTCAGGCTGGAAGGCAGGCACCGAGACATCAGGCTGGAAGGCGGACACATCTGACTGGAAGGTAGGCACGTCAGGCTGGAAGGCAGGCACCGAGACGTCAGGCTGGAAGGTAGGCACCGAGACGCCAGGCTGGAAGGCAGGCACTGAGATGTCAGGCTGGAAGGCAGGCACCGAGACGTCAGGCTGGAAGGCAGGCACCGAGACATCAGGCTGGAAGGCGGACACATCTGACTGGAAGGTAGGCACGTCAGGCTGGAAGGCAGGCACCGAGACGTCAGGCTGGAAGGCAGGCACCGAGACGTCAGGCTGGAAGGCAGGCACCGAGACGTCAGGCTGGAAGGCAGGCACCGGGACATCAGGCTGGAAGGCAGGCACCGGGACATCAGGCTGGAAGGCAGGCACTGGGACATCAGGCTGGAAGACAGGCACCGAGACATCAGGCTGGAAAGCAGGCACCGAGACATCAGGCTGGAAAGCAGGCACCGAGACATCAGGCTGGAAGGCGGACACATCTGACTGGAAGGTAGGCACGTCAGGCTGGAAAGCAGGCACCGAGACGTCAGGCTGGAAGGTAGGCACCGAGACGCCAGGCTGGAAGGCAGGCACCGAGATGTCAGGCTGGAAGGCAGGCACCGAGACGTCAGGCTGGAAGGCAGGCACCGAGACATCAGGCTGGAAGGCGGACACATCTGACTGGAAGGTAGGCACGTCAGGCTGGAAGGCAGGCACCGAGACGTCAGGCTGGAAGGCAGGCACCGAGACGTCAGGCTGGAAGGCAGGCACAGAGACGTCAGGCTGGAAGGCAGGCACCGAGACGTCAGGCTGGAAGGCAGGCACCAGGATATCAAGCTGGAAGGCAGGCACCGAGACATCAAGCTGGAAGGCAGGCACCGAGACATCAAGCTGGAAGGCAGGCACCAAGACATCAGGCTGGAAGGCAGACACCGAGACATCAGGCTGGAAGGCAGGCACCGAGACATCAGGCTGGAAGGCAAGCACCGAGACATCAGGCTGGAAGGCAGGCACCGAGACATCAGGCTGGAAGGCAGGCACCGAGACATCAGGCTGGATGGCGGACACATCTGACTGGAAGGTAGGCACGTCAGGTTGGAAGGCAGGTACATCAGGCTGGAAGGAAGGCACCGAGACATCAGGCTGGAAGGCAGGCACCGAGACATCAGGCTGGAAGGCAGGCACCGAGACATCAGGCTGGAAGGCAGGCACTGGGATGTCAGACTGGGTTGGATTAGCTGGTGCGGAGGCAGGTTGGGTTACTGGCAGGATCGTCTTGGTTGGAAAAAACTTTCGTTTTTTCTTTGGCTTAGCCACTGAAGCTCTGTAGGTGAGGGGTGCAGCAGACTGGAAAGGAGGATTGGGATATGGCAGAGAAGAGGTAACAGTAGCTGGGGGAAGTTCCTGTGGGTTTGTAGGCAGCTGATAAGAGGCAGGTGGGTTGAATACAGGATAGGTACAGGGAGCAGAGACTGGATATGAGTATTTGGTTGGCAGCAGCGTATACTGAGCTGCAACTGCGGTTGACATGGGTGATGGGAAAACATACATTTGGGTAGGCTGGTGTATGGTGGTAGAGGTGGTTTGTTTGGCTGGAGCTGCTTGCATCATGTCAGACCATGCTGAAAGTATAGGTTGTACAAACTGTGCTTTTAAATCTCCCTGTCTAACAAAAGACTGAGCAGACACAATGCACTCCGCAATCACCTGTGGGGAACAGGCTGAATAGTGCTCACAAAAATCGTCTGGATCATCTTCAAAAAGCCAAACTAGGAATACAACCTGATTCATATCAAATGGAGGAGTAAAATCATCACGGCCCTCTGGAATACAGGGCAGGGCCAGCTCAGTACATAGCTTGATCAAAGGCTGCACCTCCCCAAACAATATATAACCCTGATCGACCAGGGAGTGAGCCAAACGTATAGTGGCAAACAACTGGTCACTAGACCATCCTTTCAAAGCCTGGCAGCAATAATCACAACTTTCAGATGCCAGCAGAGAAAATTAAATAACCTCATCGGCATTCATGTTTGCAACCAACTGAATCAAAATGGTTCCCCTGTGCAGCCACTTCTGGTCAGGGATGGCCCTGGTATTCTGTCATTAACCAGATGTGACCAGAACTGTGTGACTGCGACAGAGTGAACCAGACATAAATAGGTGAAAGTAAGTTTAATAAGGAAAATGCATATGTGAACACACCATCAATACAAAGTGAACAACCAAACAATCAGTGATATAAAACCAACCAGCATATGTAGCAAGAGGGAGTACCAGAATCGTAGTCAAGCCAGGCCGGGGTCATAAACACGGAATCAGTAGCTGGGAAGAGAGATAAACAGGACAAGAGAGGATGGATGGATCACAGGAGGAACGGGTCAGGTACAAGGCTCAGAGTCCAGAGTCCAGGGTTCAGGTAACAGACAGGAAACAGGATCAACAGGTTCCAAGAATCAGGAATCAGGCTACAGGTTCAGGCTACAGGATCAGGAATCAGGGTAACAGGATGCAGATCAGGGCTCAAGGACAATACCAGGGCAACATAAGTGTGCAATTGACGGGTATTTATACTGCAGCTCTGCTAATTAATGTCAGGTGACACCTGTCTGCAGATGGGAATACCTGCTCCATACTGCCAGGATCCATCCGCTGGTGGACGCCAGTACTGCGGCCCAAAGATGACATAACATTAACAGGGAAAAGCTCTCCTGACAGTTCCAAACTGCCAGGAGACCCCTGCTGGTGGACCTCAGTACTGCATGCCAAATGATCGATATTACCAGCGGAGAAGACCTTTCCTGACACTCACCCAATCCCAGGGGGCTCCCCTCCACCTTAAAACAAAAAGTGCCAGGAAGGGGAGAAACGTGGAGGAGGCATCACTGGACCTCATTAAGGAGGCTAATGCAGCCCTGAAAACACCCTCCAACACTGAAGAGGCCTATGGCTGCTATGTAGCTGCAAAATTGCAGCAAATGGAGGAGGGCCAATGCTTCATGTGTGAGAATCTTATTTTTCAGTCCCTTCGAAAGGGGTTGAGGGGCCAAATTAGTGAGAACATGCACTTATGTGCGCTCGCCCATCCTCCTCCTCCTCCTGCCACAAGTCCACCTCAGAGCCACGGCCTCCAAGGAAGGCTGCAGGGAAGGCTGCAGGGAAGCATGGAGGGAAGGCTGCAGGGAAGACAAGAAAGTGATGGCCTGGGTTCAGTCTGGTCTGACAGAAGACGCAGGCTGTTGTAGTACCACAGCCTGGGGACATATATGTCATCTGCTGCTGTTCATGATCTCTGGGAGTCCTGGGCCAGATTGTGCTCCCTATTATATGGACTTCTCAGGCTACCAATTTTTAGTTACAAAGAGTTGATGTGTGCCCTGTGGTACAAAGGCTTCACAAATTCAAGCAGTTTCTCCAGCATTGCCTTCCTCTATATTTTGTTATGAGCCATAATAAATGTAGATTTTTTTATATGAAAATACTTGCCTATGATTTTTTGCTTAAAAAAGGACAGGTTTGTTTGTGAGTAGGCAAGTACATTTCAAAAATACAATGTCAAATTAACAAGGGACAACAACCAACCTCCTTGAGCTTTAAAAATACAAGATAATAATGTTGTTGTGGAAACTTGACACACCAAAAAAAAAAAAAAATATGGAGATCTCTAGAAAATAATAAAAAAAAATAAAAAACAGGAGATCTTAATTAAAAAAAAAAGTCTATAAAAACTAATTGTAAACATTATTATGGAGATCTGGCTTTAAAAACAAAAAAGTGTACTCAGGAGATCACGAGAAATAATAAGGAAATAAGTTTGTGAGAACTCTGTGTGAATATCAGCAGCAAAACAAATTCATTCTTCTAGCATTATAAAGAACAAAACAATGTGCTACATTAAAAGATCCAAGAATTGACAGCTTGACGAATGTGCTATTGCCATTACGAACGCTCATTTTACTAGAACGAGCATTTCCATCTCGTACTTGATTCTAAGCATGCATGGTTTTTTGCGCGTCCGAATTGCATACAGACGATCACATTTTTGGATAGGAACTTTCCGTGACCGAAAAATAGATAACATGCTTTCAGTCTTTTGCTGGCTGGAATTCCGCCAGCAAAAGACCAATGGAGCATACACACGGTCGCATTTTCCGACAAAAAGCTCTCATCGGAGTTTTGCTGGCAGCATTTCCGATCGTGTGTATGCGGGATAAGGCCCAAACAACACAGGTTATTTTTAAGTATTTTAATCATGCTACCAAAGCACTAATCACTTAGGCTGCATTCACACCGGCACAATTTCTAAATGAGCAACAAATCACTCAAAGGTGTGCATTTTGCCATGCATTTCAGAAATGCACTGCAATTGTTGATCGCTCTGGTGGTGCCATTAAATGTTAATGGCACCCCAAGCGTGGGTAGCAGATGTGTTTTGCCGTATAACAAAATGCGATACAAATGCCCCAAAAAACACACTAAAAAAACGCCCGATGCTCTACAACCAAACAGTTTTTGGAGCTACTTTTGGGCATATGTTGTGAGTATGGCAGCCCATTCAAGCAATTGAGCTGCCCTAGGCGTGATGTGCATTAACCTGTGAAAAACATGCAAAAAAAAAACATGAGTGGGAACGCATGAAACTGCTATGGGGCCTTACTGAACTATTAAAGGAGCATAGGCTGTTTGCTTGGCAAAGTGAATTTTCCCGCTTATTGAACAAAGAGAAACTTTATTTTCTTGCCCGTGATGGGATATTCATTTTCACCTATTCTAATCTTATTTACTAAGCTGAGTGAAAATTCACTTTGCAAAGTGAACATGCTCTATTTCTTTAGTAACTAAACTCCACTGAATCAATAAGGATAAGATTATAAAACACTTGCAGAGCAATTCCTCCTGGAAAACTGCATGTGCATTCATCTTATATGAATTCAGACAAAATCAACTGCTATTTCTCCAGACTGAATGTTTTTCAAATAGAAGAGAGTAAACAAGGAAGATGCCACATTATGGCCACTAAATGGGGCTGGCAATTGTCAAATAATTATTTATTTTCTATGAGCATCAGCAGCATCATAGGTGACCATGATGGAGTATTTTCCTGATTCACTCTATACTTTATGAATAGCAAAATAACAATCAAAAACAACATTCATTGATGAGAAAATTTTACCTAGTAACCAAGTAACATTAAATTTTTCCCACATTGCACAGAACAAATGTACATGAAGTTTAACAGAATGAAAAGCTCTGTTATTATTTTTTTTTTATTATTAATACCTGCTTAGAGTAATGTATGATCAAAACAGATGGAACAAAGAGCTCCCCATGTAGTAAGAAGTGGCAGAACTATCTCCATAGCGACCCATGCGGGTGCTATGGGGCCCGCAGCCAAGTTGGGGCCCGGTGAGTGGCATTGCTAGGCAGATGCAGGCTGCACCGGGTGACACCCTTGGGTAGCGGCTACCGCACCACTAACATGGCTCACTGTGTCTCGCGCCACTGTGTCCTTCAGCTGTGTGGACCGAAGCCACCTCCCCTCCTCTCTGTTTACATCCACAGAGGAGGAGGAGCCTGCGCTCGAGCCTCAAGGGACACACACCGGAGACTGCCAGTGCTGTTCTGAGGTAAGTGAGAAGGGGGGGTGTCTATAATGCTGGGGGGTCTGCACTGAGGGGGGTCTGTACTACTGAGGGGGTCTGCACTGAGGGGGTCTGCACTACTGAGGGGGGCTGTACTAAGGGGGTCTTTACTACTGGGGGGTCCTGAACTGAGGGGGGTCTGTCCTGAGGAGGGTCTGCACTACTGAGGGGGGGTCTGCACTGAGAGGGGGTCTCCACTACTGAGGGGGGTCTGTACTAAGGGGGGTCTGCACTGCTGGTGGGTACTGCACTGAGGGGGTGTCTGAACTGAGGGGAGGTCTGCAATAAGGGGGTGTCTGTACTGCTGGGGGGTGTCTGTACTGACAGGGGTCTGCACTGGGGGGGTGTCTGTACTGCTGGGGGGTTCTGCACTAAGGTGGGGTTTGTAATGCTGGGGGGGGGCTGCACTGAGGGGGTTTCTGTACTAAGGGGGGTGCCTGCACTGCTGGGGGGTCTGTACTACTGAGGGGGGTCTGCACTGAGGGGGGTCTGCATTGAGGGGGGTCTGTAATGCTGGGGGGGTCTGCACTGGGGGGATGTCTGTACTGAGGTGGGTGGTCTGCACTGGGGGGTGTCTGTACTGCTGGGGGGTGTCTGTACTGATGGGGGTCTGCACTGAGGGGGGTATCTGTGCTCCTGGGGGGTCTGCACTGAGGTGGGGTTTGTAATGCCGAGGGGTCTGCACTGGGGGGGTGTCTGTACTAAGGGGCTGTCTGCACTGCTGGAGGGGTCTGTACTACTGAGGGGGGTCTGCACTGAGGGGGGTCTGCACTGAGGGGGGGTCTGTAATGCTGGGGGGGTCTGTAATGCTGGGGGTCTGCACTGGGGGGTGTCTGTACTGAGGGGGGTGGTCTGCACTGGGGGGTGTCTGTACTGCTGGGGGGTCCTTCACTGAGGGGGGTGTCTGCGCTGAGGGGGTCTGTAATAGGGGGTGTCTGTACTGCTGGGGGGTGTCTGTACTGATGGGGGTCTGCACTTGGGTGGGGGGTCTCTGTACTGAGGGGGGTCTGCACTTGGGTGGGGGGTCTCTGTACTGAGGGGGGTCTGCACTGAGGAGGGGGGTGTCTGTACTGCTGGGGGGTCAGCACTGAGGTGGGGTCTGTAATGCTGGGGGGGTGTCTGTACTGCTGGGGGGTCTGTACTACTGAAGGGGGTCTGCACTGCTGGGGGAGGTCTTCACTGAGGGAGGTGTCTGCACTGAGGGGGGTCTGTAATGCTGGGGGGTCTGCACTGGGGGGTGCCTGTACTGAGGGGGATGGTCTGCACTGGGGGGGGGGTGTCTGTACTGCTGGGGGGGTGCTGCACTGAGGGGGGTGTCTGTACTGAGGGGGGGTCTGTAATGACAGGGGTCTGCACTAGGGGGGTGTCTGTACTAAGGGGGTGTCTGTACTGCTGGGGGGTCTGCACTGAGGTAGGGGGTGTCTGTACTGATGGGGGGTCTGCACTGAGGTAGGGGGTGTCTGTACTGATGGGGGTATGCATGTGTGTCCTTCAGGGACTGCATACAGTATACTGCATACTTTGTTGTTCAAAATGAATATAAGCTGTTGCCTGGGTACTGTGCTACATGAGTGTGGTATTCTGTTGGTCAATGGCATTAGTTCATTTTTTTGTGGGGGGGGACAACATTTTGCTATGGGGCCCTGTGATTTCTAGTTACGCCCCTGGTAGTAAGTTAATTAATATGTAGTGGTGTGTGATCAAACCTGATCACACAATGATCTAGTTTTGAGTATTTAGTTGCAACTATATTTTACTTATATCTTAGGGATTTGTAGCTTGCTTCAACACATTTAATCTGTTTTGCAATCATTTGCTTGCAGTTTGGAAGCTCAATTTGGCTACTAAAAATATCCAGTTATAATTATTATATTTCTATCTTTATGGCACAGCACAGGATGGATATTCACAATTCTGAATGCGTTTACAAACTATTTATTGTGCAGCACACAAAACAATTTGCACTTTATAGAATCGAGTAACAGATGCAATCTGGTGATACAGATATGCTTTGATCGATGCAAAATGGCTGGGAGTAAAGATGGCCAAAAAGTTAGAGGGGTTTTTAAACTAGGCGATGGGGGGTGGGTCCAGAGGTAGAGAAAGTCAGCGCAGAACATATTCCAGAGGGTAGTATTGGGGTCATTAGTGGTAGATTGACCAAAGCACATAAGGCCCAAGTATAGTAACAAGTGCTAACTGCAATCTCGGAACACCCAATAAGAGGATAGTATGCAACCGGTTTAAACTACATGGCATTTTCACCAATGCCAGGAGCCTGGTGGACAAAATGGGTGAACTAGAGATACTGTTGTACAAGGAGGATTTGGATTTTGTGGGAATTTCAGAGACCTGGTACAACAGCTCTCATGATTGGCTGGTAACCATTCAAATGTATATCCTTTATCTCAGGGATAGAGAGGGTAAAAAAGGGGGAGGAGTGTGACAGACCTAGCCGAGACAGAGGCTGTTTCAGAGGACTGAATGCGAGCCTCTTGCCTTTTGATTATGGGCCCTGGATTTTCAAGGGAACAATACTCTTTGTGAGGTGAATTAGAAATCCAGTCTGAACTGTACTAATCAGACTAAGTCGTGTATATATGTATATATTGTATGTTGTTTGATTCATACTGTTGGGACACATCCTGTGAGGAGATGCTGGTGTCATCATCTCCAACTACCTGTGTTTATGTAATTGAATGAGCTGATCACATTGTCCTCTATACAATGTAGGAGACAGGACGACTCCTATTGGAGCTGCTGCTATTGTGAGAAAATGTCCTGTGGTAATTAACTCAGTCTGGGCAAAAGTTCATGTCTCAGTCACCTAGGCTGTATAAAGGATTAGTTAATTAGCTCATGTTAATTATGTTAATTAGGTTACAGTTGTATTGTTAGAGGAGGTTCCAACGGCATATAAAGTCTTGTAATAAAACAGTTCATGTTAGCAACAAGCAAGTGTCGCCTTGTTTTGTGCTCAGAGAGGTTGGAATATCTGATATCTGTATACAGACTGGGAAGAAGTGGTTTATGGCGGAAGCACTCAAGCGGAGTGTGGGACGTTCCATGACAAGGAGTATGCCTATATATCAAGAATAATGTACAAGTGAACGTGAGAGCTTACATCACTAAGGGAACTAGGGAGGAGGTGGAATCCTTATGGGTAGAGCTCCAAAGGGATGAAGCTAAGGGAAAAATATTACTGGGAGTATGCTATAGGCCCCCTAACCTGAGGGAGGAGGGGGAGACGGATCTCCTATCACAAGTTGGATTAGCAGCAACGAGGGGAAGTATTATCATAATGGGGGATTTTAATTATCCAGACATAGACTGGGCAGAGGGAACCACACATTCATCTAAGGCTCGCCAGTTCCTAAATGTCTTGCAGGACAATTTCATGGTTCAGATGGTAGAAGCACCAACTAGAAATAAAGAGTTAATGGGCACCCCTGTCTGGTTCCCCTCTCTAGTTCAAACCAGTCTGATAGGTCGTTATTAACTTTTAGTCTTGCCTTGGGTCTATCATAAAGAATTTTAATCCATGCAATAAAAACGGAGCCAAAACCAAATTTCTCCAACATTCGCCAGATGTAACCCCATTCCACACTGTCGAATGCTTTAGTCACATCTAACGTCAATATCGCTCTTGAGCCTTCATTATCCATTGGGGACTGTAAGTTTAAGAAGGCCCTTCTAATATTCAAGCTTGTGGATCTGCTGGCAATAAAACCCGCTTGATCTATATGGACCAGCTTAGAGATAACTTTATTTAGTCTAGATGTTAAAACCTTAGCTAAGATCTTGGCATCAAAACACAAAAGAAAAATTGGCCTATAGGCGGACACATCAAGGGGATCCTTCCCCTCTTTCTGAATTACTATGATAGTTGCCTCCAACATTGACGCTGGCAAGTGGCCCCCCCTAATCGCCCCTCCCAGGGCTTTTAATAGCTCTGGGATTAATACTTCGCCATACTCTTTATAGGCCTCAATTGGGAGCCCATCAGGGCCAGGGGATTTTTGGTTTGCCATACTGGCTATTGCTTTCTGGAGTTCTACAAATGAAATTGGCATTTCCAATAAGTCCCTTTCTGCTTGCGAGATGGTCGGTATTACCAGGCCCTCCAAAAATTTCTCCATCACCCCGTCCATACCTTTTTTCTGAGTGGAATAAAGATTTCTATAATAATCTCTGAGTACTTGCAATATCTTTGAAGTCTTTGCTAATATATCTCCACCTAAGGACCTGACAGCAAGAACCGTAGACGGGGCAGAATTGGACTTTACCAACTGAGCCAGCAGCTTTCCCACTCTTTCTCCCTCTACCCAAGAGACCTGTCATTGTAGGAGGCACCTGGTCTCTGCTTTCTGCATAACAACTACCTTGTAGCCTTGCTGTTTGTCTAGCCATGTTTTTTCCCTCTCAGGAGTTGGATCCATTATATACTTGCTTTCTGCCTCAAACACTTCTTTCTGAATTTTTTCTTCCTCGTTCATAGCCTCTTTATTAAATTTGGCCACCTGCTGAATTAGTACCCCCCTAAGGAAGGCATCCCACAGCACTATAGGTGACACTGTTCCTTCATTGATTTCTATAAAATCTCTCAATTTAGGGAGAACCCCGTTTGTTTCTTTGATTAATTCAAACCAGTACGGGTTAATTTTCCACTCCCTCCGGAGTTTGTTCCCTGCTAATTTCAGTGTCACCGCAACCGGAGAGTGATCTGATATACCTCTTGGGAGATATGAAATTCTATCAGTAATCTGTAGTGCTCTATTATTTCCCAGAACCAGGTCTATTCTGGATAGCACGGAGTGCGAGGCAGAATAGCATGAATATTGCAAGTCTTCCGGGTTCCTCACCCTCCACAGGTCTACTAGCCCCACTTCATCCATGAATTGCTGCAGGCGGCTCTTCACAATAAGCTCAATAGGAGACCGAACGGGAAATCTATCCAACCTTCTATCCAGTATCTCGTTGAAATCACCCACTACTATAATCAGCACCCCTTCTTTATCTAGCAGGAATTCGTTCAATCTAAACATTACATCCAAATTAAAGGGGGAGGAATATATATACTTGCCGCTACGTACATATTACTATTAACCACTTCAGCCCCGGAAGGATTTACCCCCTTCCTGACCAGAGCACTTTTTACAATTTGGCACTGCGTCGCTTTAACTGCTAATTGCGCGGTCATGCAATGCTCTACCCAAACGAAATTTGCGTCCTTTTCTTCCCACAAATAGAGCTTTCTTTTGATGATATTTGATCACCTCTGCCGTTTTTATTTTTTTAGCGCTATAAACGGAAAAAGACTGAAAATTTTGAAAAAAAATGATATTTTCTACTTTTTGTTATAAAAAAAATCCAATAAACTAAATTTTAGTCATACATTTAGGCCAAAATGTATTCGGCCACATGTCTTTGGTAAAAAAAATGTCAATAAGCATATATTTATTGGTTTGCGCAAAAGTTATAGCGTCTACAAACTAGGGTACATTTTCTGGAATTTACACAGCTTTTAGTTTCTGACTGCCTATGTCATTTCTTGAGGTGCTAAAATGGCAGGGCAGTACAAAACCCCCCCAAATGACCCCATTTTGGTAAGTAGACACCCCAAGGAAATTGCTGAGAGGCATGTTGAGCCCATTGAATATTTTTTTTTTTTGTCCCAAGTGATTGAATAATGACAAAAAAAAGAAAAAAAAAAAATTACAAAAAGTTGTCACTAAATGATATATTGCTCACACAGGCCATGGGCATATGTGGAATTGCACCCCAAAATACATTCAGCTGCTTCTCCTGAGTACGGGGATACCACATGTGTGGCACTTTTTGGGAGCCTAGCCGCGTACGGGGCCCCGAAAACCCAGCACCACCTTCAGGATTTCTAAGGGCATACATTTTTGATTTTACTCCTCACTACCTATCACAGTTTTGAAGGCCATAAAATGCCAAGATGGCACAAACCCCCCCCCAAATGACCCCATTTTGGAAAGTAGACACCCCAAGCTATTTGCTGAGAGGCATGGTGAGTATTTTGCAGCTCTCATTTGTTTTTGAAAATGAAGAAAGACCAGAAAAAACATTTTTTTTTTTCTTTTTTCAATTTTCAAAACTTTGTGACAAAAAGTGAGGTCTGCAAAATACTCACTATACCTCTCAGCAAATAGCTTGGGGTGTCTACTTTCCAAAATGGGGTAATTTGGGGGGGGGTTTGTGCCACCTGGGCATTCCATGGCCTCCGAAACTGTGATAGGTAGTGAGGAGTGAAATCAAAAATTTACGGCCTTAGAAATCCTGAAGGCGGTGCTTGGTTTTCGGGGTCCCGTGCGCGGCTAGGCTCCCAAAAAGTCCCACACATGTGGTATCCCCGTACTCAGGAGAAGCAACAGAATTTATTTTGGGGTGTAATTTCACATATTCCCATGGCATGTTTGAGCAATATAACATTTAGTGACAACTTTGTGCAAAAAAAAAAAAAAATTGTCTCTTTCCCGCAACTTGTGTCACAATATAAAATATTCCATGGACTCGACATGCCTCTCAGCAAATAGCTTGGGGTGTCTACTTTCCAAAATGGGGTCATTTAAGGGGGGTTTGAACTGTCCTGGCATTTTATGCACAACATTTAGAAGCTTATGTCACACATCACCCACTCTTCTAACCACTTGAAGACAAAGCCCTTTCTGACACTTTTTGATTACATGAAAAAATTATTTTTTTTTGCAAGAAAATTACTTTGAACCCCCAAACATTATATATTATTTTAAAGCAATTGCCCTACAGATTAAAATAGTGGGTGTTTAATTTTTTTTTTTCACACTGTATTTGCGCAGCGATTTTCAAACGCATTTTTTGGGGAAAAAACACACTTTTTTAAATTTTAATGCACTAAAACACACTATATTGCCCAAATGTTTGATGAAATAAAAAAGATGATCTTAGGCCGAGTACATGGATACCAAACATGACATGCTTTAAAATTGCGTACAAACGTGCAGTGGCAACAAAATTAATACATTTTTAAAAGCCTTTAAAAGCCTTTACAGGTTACCACTTTAGATTTACAGAGGAGGTCTACTGCTAAAATTACTGCCCTCGATCTGACCTTCGCGGTGATACCTCACATGCATGGTGCAATTGCTGTTTACGTTTGACGTCAGACCGCCGCTTGCGTTCGCCTTAGCACGAGAGCAGGGGGGACAGGGGTGCTTTTTATTTATTTATTTTTTTTCTTTATTTTTTTTTGCTTTTTTATCTTATTTTTAAACTGTTCCTTTCATTTTTTTTTTTTTAATCATTTTTATTGTTATCTCAGGGAATGTAAATATCCCCTATGATAGCAATAGGTAGTGACAGGTACTCTTTTTTGAAAAAATTGGGGTCTATTAGACCCTAGATCTCTCCTCTGCCCTCAAAGCATCTGACCACACCAAGATCGGTGTGATAAAATGCTTCCCCAATTTCCCAATGGCGCTATTTACATCCGGCGAAATCTAAGTCATAAAATGCTCGTAGCTTCCGGTTTCTTAGGCCATAGAGATGTTTGGAGCCACTCTGGTCTCTGATCAGCTCTATGGTCAGCTGGCTGAATCACCGGCTGCATTCTCAGGTTCCCTGTTGAGACAGGAGAGCCAGAGAAAAACACGGAAGACGGTGGGGGGGGGGCATTCCCTCCCACTGCTTGTAAAAGCAGTCTAGAGGCTAATTAGCCACTAGGATTGCTTTTACATGAAAGCCGACCGCTGGCTTAAAAGAATGATACCAAGATGATACCTAAACCTGCAGGCATCATTCTGGTATAACCACTCAAAGTCGTGAATGGCGTACCTGAAGACAAAAAAATGGTTAACAATAAAGCACAGTAAACGGTAAAGTATAAATAATTACATACCTGAAAAGCAAACATGATAAAACATAATAACAATAAAACATTGCAGAATAGAATACAGTAAAAAAGAGCAGAACAATAGAGAGAGAATAGAGAGAGAGAGAGAACAATAAAACGACAACTATTTTTTTTTATTTTTTATTTTTTTTTTTTGTAACTGTAACTTTTATAACTGTAACCGGTTCCAGGTTCGAGTCTCTCAAAATGCGATGGCATCTTGGGAGACCCTGTGAAAGTGTGCCTAGTCTGTGCAATGCTGTACGCTACGCTAATACTCAACTAGTGCATGGTAGCGTTCAAAACATTCACCAAGTGTTACTGCAGTGCTGGTTTGACTACGACCGGGGTGTACTACGCCGCTGGTGCTTGCCAGTTCACCAAAACGCTACAAAGAAAAGTGTCAGTGATCGATCGATACTGCACTTGGGTGGGCTGGACTGAGCTGGGCCGGGCGGAGGGGCAAAACGCAGGTGCTAGCAGGTATCTGGGCTGATCCCACTAACACTGCGTTTTTGGGAACCATAAACTGCTGGGGACGCTAGTATAGATCTGATCGGATCAGATATTGATGCGTTCAGATACTATACCACTAAGGGAGGTGTACGGTGCGTGTACGGTGCGTGCGTGGGTGTTCGCGGTACTGGCGCTAATCTGACGCTGCCTAGGGCGACGCATATCACCGCCGGGCGATCAGGGGGCTAAACCTTTATTCGGTAATAAACGGCGGGTGCCCTGACACTATAAAAAATAAACGAACTTTCTTTAGCTGGTTGTTTTTTTTTTTATTTTTTTTTCAGCAATGTTTACAGGGCGGCGAGGGGGGGGCTAACGGAGGTTTTGTCGGTCACAGTGAGTTCCCTTTTGGGGTGCCGACGGAACCCCCGTGGCCGCCTACAGCCGCCCCTTGGTTATCCCAGAGATTTATCCTCTCTTTAGCTCCTTTCCTATGGCAACAGGTATTGTTCCTTCAGTTTATCTGTTAAAACCACAGGCCGGAACATAACCCTTCACACTTATTATTTTTTTTCTTTTATTGTCTGTGTTTCGATAGTGATACTTCTTCCTTCGGTAATACCTACCCCACAGGGGTCTAACTGTATGTGATATGACCAATGTGCACATATGACTCAGCGAATGTATGATATATGTCTTCATTTTTGAAAATTCTAATAAATATTTTGAAAACAAAAAATAAACGAACTAACCAGCGTCACCCGTAACGGTTATACGGTGATCAGTGGTGAAAGGGTTAACTAGGGGGCCATCAAGGGGTTAAAACATTTATTAGATAGTATATGGGGGTCCCTGTCACTATAAAACACTGACGGCAAACCTAAATATTTACGTCCCTAACTAGCGTCACCAGCGACACTAATACAGCGATCAGAAAAATGATCGCTTAGCGACACTGGCGACAGGGGGTGATCAAGGTGTTAAAACTTTATTAGGGGGGTAAGGGGGGTACCCTAGACCTACAGGGGGGTAAACCTTTATTCGGTAATAAACGGCGGGTGCCCTGACACTATAAAAAATAAACGAACTAACCAGCGTCACCCGTAACGGTTATACGGTGATCAGTGGTGAAAGGGTTAACTAGGGGGCAATCAAGGGGTTAAAACATTTATTAGGCAGTATATGGGGGTCCCTGTCGCTATAAAACACTGACGGCGAACCTAAATATTTACGTCCCTAACTACCGTCACCAGCGACACTAATACAGCGATCAGAAAAATGATCGCTTAGCGACACTGGTGAGGGGGGGTGATCAAGGGGTTAAAACTTTATTAGGGGGGTTAGGGGGGTACCCTAGACCTACAGGGGGCTAATACTAACTGTCCTACCACTGCTAACTGTCACAAACTGACACTATGCAGTAATCAGGAAAAAAAAAAAAAAAACCTGCTTGGTGTCAGTTTGTGACAGGGGGGGGTGATTGGGGGGGGGTCGGGGGGCGATCGGGGGGGGATCGGGGGTGTAATGTATGCCTGGCATGTTCTACTGTGTGTGTGTGTTTGTGTTGGTGCACTTACATGTCATCTCTCCTCGGCGCTGGAACGGAAACTGCCAGACCGAGGAGAGATGACATCACATCCTCTGCCTCTGTGTACTATACAGAGGCAGGGGATGTTTCTCATTGGCTGGGAGCGATCGCGAGGGGGGGGCCACGATCGGATGGCCTCCCCCTCGTCTGTCATCGCTCCCAACAAAATGCCGACCGCAGCTGGCACCGAAGGCAATCACGTTTCAGGTACGTGATTTTGCCTGCCCGTGCCGCTCTGCTCACGTATATAGGCGTGAGGCGGTCGGCAAGTGGTTAATCGAACAGTGAAGGAAAATATAACGGCCCAGTTCATCAATACAGAGCTGCCTGCAGGAAAAGTTCACCCCCGTTTTCACCATAATGCTTACCCCCCTGCTATAGGAGGAGTGAACCGCATGGAACTGACAATGATATTTCTTTGACTTTAATTGGTGAAGTGAGTTTTTAGTTAAGTGAGTTTCCTGCAGGCAGATCAGTTCCACGCCACAGCTATCCATTGTGGTCAGAACTGCCATCTTTTTGCGCGGAGTGCCTAATCCCCTGACATTCCAGGATCCTATTTTTAACATTTTAGCTTGCATCTAAATACCGGAGGAGAACAAGTACTAATCCAAAAAGTATATATAAAAAAAAAAGAAGACCAAATTCATTAAAAATATTGTACCTTAACACCCCTCTACTATGTAATATACTGACCCGTGTATTCCAATCACTTTTCCTACTAAAAACATAGTGACTTTAAATAATGTGGGCAACTTGATACCCCTCTTCTATATAATATTTTAAATCAGGCATTCCCTGGCCCCTCCATTCCAAAATCAAAAATAATTTTAAAAAGTGTATCCAACATAACCAGTGTGGGTTTCAAATATTTTCCTATGATCCTTAGATTGTGTATACTCCTAGATCCAACACAAATGATCCTCTTCAGTGTTCTAATATTCCTACTTGTAAGTGCTTTTAAACCAACCTTCCCTATTATCGGTGTCTCAGCAATGCGTAAAGTGTCTCCCTCCTCCCCTCCCCCAACCCAATACCCCTCTCCTAACTGAAAAACCCTCCCTTCCCCCCTCTCCTCCTCCCTCCTCCCCTCCCCCCACCTAACAAGTTAAACCTGCTCTTTGCCTTGGTGATGGAACCCCTGGCTATTTCTATAAGAGCGAGTTCTGAGATAGTCGGCTTCCAGAGAGGGACGGGTGAGGATAAAATCGCGCTATACGCGGACGATATCTTGCTTTTTCTGGGGGATACGAGCAAATCACTGTTAAAGCAATGAGAATGATGGAGTTGTTCGGCAACTTTTCAGGACTCGAGATAAATTGGGAAAAGTCCGAGTTATTACCCATAGACCCCATTGATTTGATAACAGTGCAAGAAATGCGCCAGCTGGTAGTAGTGGACGCATTGAAGTATCTGGGAATCGTCATGACTAGGGATCCTAACCAATGCATTAGTAAAAACCTTCCCCCATTCTTGTCGAAATTCAAACAAAAGATAGGGATATAGAAACGGTTTCCTTTATCAGTGGCAGGAAGATGCAGTTTGATAAAAATGATTTGGCTGCCACAATTGCTGTATGTCTTGCATAATTCTCCAGTGTGGATTTGCAAGAAGTGGTTCAACAAAATCGAGAGCCTGTTCAGGGAACTGATATGGAGAGGGAAACAAGCTAGAATACGTCTACGGGTACTTCAGCTCCTGCTACGGGAGGGTGGATTTGCTCTCCCTCATCCTCAGCGATACTTTTTATCTTCCCAACTGCAGCAGTTAATGGGGTGGGGAGCCCCGGAAGTGGGTACCCCAAATGGTAGAATCGTGTTAATGGGAGCCTCACATAATACATTAATAGAAGCTCTAGAAGCAAACTCGTTCCACGACACCTATCCAACAATTATAATGTTAACCAAAGTATGGAAAACAGTCAAGAACCAGATGAGATATAATGGGTGTAATGAATATACTCCCATTTGGAACAACCGAAATTTGCAGGAAATCCATAAGTTAGGAAAAGTAAGAGAGTGGGAAGACCGAGGTATTAAAAAGTTGAGACAACTGTATAATGGTAATACTCTGAATAAATTCTCAGAATTGGAAAGTGAATTCAACCTATCCCCGGGCTCCTTCTATACGTACCTTCGGCTAGAACACGCTCTTAAAACTCAATTTAGGAACTATAGTTTAGTATGGAATGAAACGCCCCTACTCCATAGTATATTGCAGGTAGCCCCGACTAGGGGTTAATATCCAAGATATACAATCAACTGAGTGAAGAAGCCAACAGTGAAGACTTATTCAACGGTGTAAAAGCCAGGTGGGAAAAGGATGTGGGGGTTATAACACAGGCTCAGTGGAAGAGAATCTTAGAGATGGGATCGTTGATATCAGTCTCCCCCCCACAGAAGATATCACACTTGATGTTGTTAAACAGAGCTTATTATACACCTAAACGTCTCTTTAAGTTTGGAAGAAGATCTGATGGTAGATGTTCTAGATGCCGGGGGACGGGAGGCCTCATTCACATGATGTGGAGATGTCCCAAGTTGTTTTGCTATTGGGAGGGGGTGATTGATAGTTTGAGAGATATATTTGGGAGCGTACTGGAGAAAGAGGCTAAAGTATGCATCTTGGGGTATAGACAGATACAGGGGGAGAGGAAGAGTACCACACTGGCAATTCTGAGAGGTCTATTCCAAGCAAGGAAAACTATTGCATTAAGATGGCAATCAAAGGAACCCCCCACAGTGAGAGATTGGATGGTTATATTAAAGGAAACCCTTTGTAGGGAAAGAACAGAGTATATTAAGAGAGGCAATCTGAAGGAATTTAATAAAATGTGGAGAAGGTAGGAGGCTCTTAATAGGAAGTGAAGAATATAACAGTGTGGGATTTAACAATGAAAGCCCTAGGCAGCCAGGGATTGGGTCTATCAGCATATAACCTGTTGGGTGCTCGTCTATATCTGACAAATAATAGTTAATAGAAGCTGTATTTGTTAACTAAAGGTGTTGTAAGTCTAACCCTGAGTACTCTGTAGTGGGGAGTGGGATGTGGGAGGGGGGATGAGAGGGTAAGGGGAAAGAGTGATGGTACTAAGTATATATAGAGGAGCGGACGCGGGAAGCGCCTTAGTCCCTGTTATTATTGGCTTTGGACTGGCTACATGGTACCCGTATCGAGACTCTATAGGTCCATACCAATTGGCAGTGAATTAATTTCTAATTTATGTTCCTGTGTAATTTCAGCTCAAGGCTCAGGAAACATGAGGGGAAGGGGGGGATAGGGATAATAAAATTTTGCCACTATGATGTGAATTTAAGAGGTCTGTAGATGAACGCCAAGCTGAATAAGTTTCCAGACACTATTCTCTGATGTGGTGAAAAGAAAAAAAAAGAAAGAAAGAGTTACTGGATCTACTGATTACCAACAATACAGACCTGATCACGGATGTGCAAATATGTGGCAATTTAGGAAACAGCGATCACAGGTCAATTGGCTTCTGTATAAATCACACAAATAGGAAACATAAGGGGAATACAAAGACACTGAGGGGTTGATTTACTAAACCTGGAGAGTGCAAAATCTGGTGCAGCTCTGCATAGAAACCAATCAGCTTCCAGGTTTTATTGCCAACGTTTAATTGAACAAGCTGAAGTTGAAAGCTGATTGGCTACCATGCACAGCTGCACCATATTCTGAGTGCTCCAGTTTTAGTAAATCAACCCCTGAATTTCAAAAGAGCCAACTTCCTTAAAATATGAACCTTGTTAGAAGGCATGAATTGGGATAAAATCTTAGGAACAAAGAACACGGAGGAGAGATAGGTTTGGTTTAAGAGCATTAAATAAGGGCGTTAGCCAATGCATCCCATTGGGTAATAAATTTAAAAGAGCACACAAAAGACCTGGATGGCTTAACTGCAATGTAAAAAGGCATATAAAAGCAAAGGAGAAGGCCTTCAAAAAAATACAAGGTCGAGGGATCATCATCAGCATTCAGACTTTATAAAGAATGCAACAAGAAATGTAAGGGTACAATTAGGGCGGCTAAGATAGAACACGAAAGACAAATAGCGGAGGAGAGCAAAAAAAATCCCAAGAAATTCTTTAAGTATGTAAACCGTAAAAAAGGGAGGACGGGCCATATTGGCCCCATAAAGAATGAGGAAGGACATCTGGTTATAAAGGATAGGGAAATGGTGAAGGTATTGAATTTATTATCCTCCTCAGTCTTCACGAGGGAATCGGGGGGGTTCAGTAACCAAAACTGCAGTGTTTATCCGTATGACACATCACAGGAAGCACCTCCATGGTTAACAGAAGACAGAATTAAAATTAGACTTGGGAAATTTAACATTAATAAATCACCGGGACCAGATGGCTTGCATCCGAGGATACTTAGGGAACTCAGTCAAGTAATTGCTAAACCATTGTTCTTAACTTTTACTGACAGTCTACTGACTTGAATGGTACCAGCTGATTGGAGAAAAGCCAATGTAGCACCAATATTTAAAAAGGGCCCAAAATACATCCCTTGGAATTACAGACCAGTTAGCCTAACATCAATAGTATACAAGCTCTTGGAGAGGATGATAAGGGAATATATACAAGATTTTAGTAACGAGAATGGTATTATTAGCAGTAATCAGCATGGATTAATGAAGAATCGTTCTTGACAAACCAATCTATTAACCTTATATGGGGAGGTGAATTGCCATCTAGATAAAGGAAGGCTGTAGATGTGGTGTATCTGGATTTTGCAAAAGCATTTGACACAGTTCCCCATAAACGTTTACTGTATAAAATAAGGTCCATTGGCATGGACCATAGGATGAGTACATGGATTAAAAACTGGCTACAATGGCAAGTTCAGAGGGTGGTGATAAATGGGGAGTACTCAGAATGGTCAGAGGTGGGTAGTGGGGCCCCCAGGGTTCTGTGCTAGGACAAATCCTATTTATTTTGTTCATAAACGACCTGGAGGATGGGGTAAACAGTTCAACCTCTGTATTTGCGGATGATACTAAGCCAAACAGGGCAATAACTTCTCTGCTGGATGTGAAAACCTTGCAAAAAGATCTGAACTAATTAATGGGGTGGGCAACTACATGGCAAATGAGGTTTAATGTAGAAAATGTAAAATAATGCATTTGGGTGGGAAAAATATGAATGCAATCTATACACTGGGGGAGAACCTCTGGGGAATCTAGGATGGAAAAGGACCTGGGGGTCCTAGTAGATGACAGGCTCAGCAATGGCATGCAATGCCAAACTGCTGCTAACAAAGCAAACATAATATTGGCATGCATCAAAAAGGGGATCAACTTCAGAGATAAAATGATAATTCTCCGGCTCTACAAGACTCTGGTCCAGCCGGACCTAGAGTATGCTGTCCAGTTCTGGGCACCAGTCCTCAGGAAGGATGTACTGGAAATGGAGCGAATACCAAGAAGGCCAACTAAGCTAATAAAGGGTCTGGAGGATATTAGTTATGGGGAAAGGTTGCAAACACTGAACTTATTCTCTCTGGAGAAGAGATGCTTGAAAGGGGATATGATTTCAATCTATAAATACCGTACTGGTGACCCCACAATAGGGATAAAACTTTTTTGTGGAAGGGAAGTTAACAAGACACGTGGCCACTCATTAAAATTAGAAGAAAAGAGGTTTAACCTTTAACTATGTAGAGGGTTGTTTACTGTAATGCCCCGTACACACGGTCAGACATTGATCGGACATTCCGACAACAAAATCCATGGATTTTTTTTGACAGATGTTGGCTCAAACTTGTTCTGCATACACACGGTCGCACAAAGTTGTCGGAATTTCTGATCGCCAAGAACGCGGTCACGTACACCACGTACGACAAGACTAGAAAAAGGCAGGTCTGAATCAGGTGCGGCACCCTTTGGGCTCCTTTTGCTAATCTCGTGTTAGTAAAAGTTTGGTGAGAGACGATTTGCGCTTTTTCAGACTCGTGGTTTTCAGATCGTTTTCTGCTGTTTAATTTGTGCTTGTGGGTTTGTATCTGCTCTTCAGTGCATGCAGTGAGTTCGTATTGGAGTTCTCTGTGTGATCTTGTCCGCTCGTTGCTGTTTTTCAGGTCGCTCTTCACAGGCCTTGCTTTTCTTCAGTGCGTTCTGTTACTTCGTTCTGAGTAGCCGATAGTTTTCTAGCCATGTTGCGTATACGTACTCCTCGTAGAGTTCGTGCTGTGCAGGGGCTTGGTGTTGGGGTCCTTACCTTGACACAAGTCCAGTCCATGAACAGGGTGGGGAGGAGTTAATGGACCAAGAATTGGTTGCTCCAGCGTGACCAGTTCTATCACATGCCTTTGCTCAGTGAGATCAGTGAGAATATTCTTGATGATTTCAGGAACTTTCTCAGGATGACGGACCCCGTAATTCACTGTTTGTTGGCTTTGCTGACCCCTTATATTAGCAGGCAGGATACCTGCATTAGGCAAGCCATTACTCCGGAGCAGAGGCTAGTCGCCACCCTGCGGTACTTGGCGACGGGGAGAAGCCTGCAGGACCTCAAGTTCTCAACAGGCATCTCCCCCCAGGCTCTGGGGATCATAATCCCAGAGACCTGTTCTGCCATCATTCAGGTCCTGCAGAAGGAGTATATTAAGGTAAGATTTTTTTTGTACTTAATGTTTGATAATATATTGCATTTCTTTCCTCATTCCTTAATTACCATGATTGTAATATGCTGTGAATGTCCCCTTTGTTCTCATGCATGCTGGATTTTTATGTAATTATTTTTTTTGTCCTTCATACATATTTGCCTTCACTTACCTCCCCAGCATGGTCTCCTGGCCCTATATTCACCTCATGTAGTTACTTAACAATGTATTTTATCTGCTCCATAGTATTGCTTTACCCTAAATACCCCCTAAAATGTTTTAAAATGTGATTTGTACTTGAAATTCAGGCAGAGAGCAAGAGGCTTTTTTTGGGGTCCCCAAATCAGTTGAAATCCTCCCTCCCCCAACTGCTAAGTCAGCTGATACCAATTCTCTATCTATCCTCAATCATCTATCTGCTGACTTTGCCAAACCCATACACACTATACCCATCTCTTTTGTGGTCAGATGTATGGATGAATTCCCCAAAGCATGTAGTGCAAGGGCCTGCCTGTATACTTTCAAATGGTACTGTTTAAAGTTTTTGTATACTATTACTATTTATTTATTTATTTTTAAATCTTTATTTAATTTTCAAAAAGGTTAACATACAAAAAGAACCCCTTTGATTGGGAGGGTCTTGGAAAATCATATAACAGTATTTTTCCATTTCACAACATATAATTAAACAAAATAAAAATACCTCCCCCACTGACCCCTCCCCTACCTCCCCCCCGCACACCCATTTCTTCTCTTCCAGTCAGTTCTTATCGACCTTAGTTCTAGCCCGTTGTGCTATTTTAGCACTGCTTCCATATATCTGTCTGATTTTTTAAAACCCCCCTAGGGATTCCACTTGCCTCTCTCTTCCTCTTGATCCCTATCAGGAAGTTCCTTATTCTTGACTCTCTCTAATCTATAAATTTCATTCACTTTAGCGATCCAATCTTTAATCAACAGATCTTCCGCTTCCTGCCATTTCTTTGGGATTACATTTTTTGCAGCGTTCAGTAGTACTGGAGTCAATGAAGACTTATACTCTTTTTTTCCTCCCTCTAGGCCGTGGAACAAGCAGCTCCATGGGTTATACTCTATACCCTTACCCGTTATCTCCTCTATTAGTCTAATCACTTCCTGCCAAATTATTTTAATTTTAGGGCAATCCCACCATAAGTGCGCCATTGTTCCCGGGGTACCACACCCTCGCCAACAGTTAGGGGACTTATCTAATGCAAATTTACTCACTCTAGCCGGAGTCATATACCACCTGGCTAGGCACTTATAGTTACTCTCCCTTGTTTTCATATTAACTGCTGTTCTGTGCGTCGCTCCCAGGATACACTTCTCCATTCCCATGTCGCAGCGGCTCCCCAATTCCTCCACCCATTTTCTGATGAACGGAGGAGGCTCCTGCCCTCCCCCGTTCATCAGAATTTTGTATAACTCAGAAATGGTCCTTTTTACTCCTTCCCTACATAATAGTTTCTCTAACCCTCTATAGTCTGCTTCCTCCCTTAAGGGGCCCGGAAGACTTCTAACAAAATGCTTAAGTTGATTATACCACCACCCATTCAATAGTATTACATCTTTTTGTGCTATTAATTCTTGAAGTGATCTTAATTTACCTCTACTTATTATATCCCTTAGCTGTACTTCCCCATCCAGAATCCAATTTCCCCCTATTTTCTCCATCCCTGGGGGAAACAGCGGTTTGTCTTTTAAATAAATTAAAAGGGAATTATACTCCCACTTATTTATGTAGTGAACATGGTCCCAAATTTTAAATGTGAGGTGCGTTATATAATGTGTGTCTTTACCTAAACTCCTGTATTGCGGTGGGTTCCAAATCATGTGGCTCAAACATGCATTACTTAACCCTGTTTCTAAATTAACCCACCTTTTATTATTACAGCTTTTTCCCCACTCAAGTGCCCATGAAATTACGATCGCTTTATAATAATTTCTAAAATCGGGGATTGCTAACCCCCCGTGCTTTATCCCTACTCAACACTGCGTGCGCTATTCTCGGTTTCTTGTTACCCCAAACATATCTATTTATTAAATCTAATAGGACCCTGAAGAAATCTTGCAGGACCGGAATGGGCAGCATCTGTATTTTATATAACACTTTAGGTGCAAGCACCATTTTTACAATATTTATTCGCCCAGTCCATGAGACAGGACCATGTGATATACTTTTTATTTCAGCTCTTATTTCCTTCAGAAGGGGTATATAATTTATCTTATACAGCTTCCCCCTAGAGCCTGTTAATTTAACCCCCAAGTAGTTAATATTATCTCTTCAAGGGAAATGGAACACCTCGGCGAGTCTACTGGCTTCCTGTTTATTGATATTAATCTTTAATGCTTCTGACTTTTCTATATTAATTTTAAAGTTTGAGAGTTTGCTATATCTCCTCATTATACCCAACAGATTGGGAATTGAAATTCTAGGATTTGAGATATAGAAGAGTATATCGTCGGCAAATGCAGCCAATTTATGGTCCTCCTCATCTACCCTACATCCACTGATGTCCGGGTGTTTTCGTATCATATTGAGGAGGGGCTCCAGGGCCAAGACAAATAGGAGCGGGACAATGGACAGCCCTGTCTAGTACCATTCTCCATAACAAACCGTGCAGAGGGTATGTTATTCACCCTTACAAAAGCCACAGGTTGGTTATATAGAATTTTTATTCTTTTTAACATTATTGGCCCCACTCCCATTGCCTCCAGCGTACTGAATATGAATCCCCAGTCTACTCTGTCAAACGCCTTTTCAGCATCTATCTACAGAAGTAGCCCTGGGGATCCTCTTGCCTATACTATTATTATCTTGATAGGTAATAGCAGAATTTCCAAATGTGCTCAAATGTGTACAATGGTAGTTATATCTTTGTATTATGACACTTCTTACCTGTCCAGTGGGCTGTCAATAGTGTAACTAAGGAGGGGCTGGCCAAAGTAACACACATTATTTAGACATTCATCTCTCAATGAAGTGGAGAGGGTTACCTGTCCAAGAGCTCCCCCCTATAATGTTAGAAATGGCCCATAAGAGGGGGGGATCTGATAGGTGTACCTTATACCTTGGTCTTTAAAAACTCCCTCAAATAAATGTTATCTTGATGTTGGCCAAGAATGTTTGTGTCTAATCTGCTTTCTATGTTTATGTGCAAAATGAATAATTATTTTTTCTTGTTTGACTCCACAGTTTCCTTCCAACCCACAGGAATGGCAGACTGTGGCCTCCCACTTTGCCCAGCGGTGGGACTTTCCTAACTGCGGATGGGCAATTGATGGGAAACACGTCCACATCATCCCACCACCCATATTGGGGGTCATACTATTTCAACTATAAGGGGTTCAATAGTATTGTGATGTTGGCAGTGG
The DNA here is from genome assembly GCA_037952925.1 of Lithobates clamitans. Lineage (NCBI taxonomy): Eukaryota > Metazoa > Chordata > Amphibia > Anura > Ranidae > Lithobates > Lithobates clamitans. The sequence goes on along the minus strand of JBBGZY010001913.1, from coordinate 762,014 downwards.
TGTCGGCTACTTATGAGTTCCTGTATGTGGACGTGGGGAAGAATTGCCGGATGTCCGATGGTGTAGTCATCACCCAGATGGAGTTCTACAGGCGTCTCCTGAATCGCAGCTTGAACTTGCCACCTCCAGAAGACAATGCAGAAGGACTTCCATTCGTCTTCGTTGCGGATGAAGCATTTGTGCTGGGGGACCATCTTATGTGGCCATTCCCGATGAGGACTCTCACCCCGGACCAGAGGGTTTTTAATTACCGGCTGGCCAGAGCCAGAAGAGTGGTGGAGAACACATTTGAAATCATAGCCAGCCGGTTCCGCCTATTTCTTACACCCATACACATGGCGGAGTACAAACTGAATCATATCATCCTGGCGTGCTGTGTTCTACACAACTTTTTACGGCAACACTCTGCCAACTATGCTGGCTCAGTTGGGCCTGAGGCCGGAATTCCAAAGGAACCAACCCTGACAGCGCTTGAAAGTGGCCGTCCTGGCTTGCCCCCCCTGAGTGCCCGTGAGGTCCGTCTAAGATACCTTGAATACTTTGCGGGTAGGGGGGCCATCAATATGCCAGACATTGTCTGAAACCTTTTTCAAATAAAAAAAAATCATTTTAACTACTAAAATCTTTGGTGACATTTACTGCTTGTGTTTCTTTTAGCTGACCCTGACAGAAATGTGGTGAGTCCTGAAAATGGTGTGATTGTGTAACATTACAAAGCACTGTTGGGTGTTATTTACTAAAGGCAAATACACTTTGCACTACAAGTGCAGTTGAAACTGCACTTGTAGTGCAAAGTGGATTTTACCTTAGGAAATAACACCCATTGTCACAGAAAACACCAATTAGAGCACAACAAAAGTTTTGGAGCGTTGAAACAATAATCCACACATTCTTGATTATCAATCTTTTTAATCCCAGCACAATCACATGTGCATTTGTAAAAGGTTTTTAAAACAAACCAACATGTTTGTTGTATAACAATTTTTTGGGTCACATTAGAAAAAGTAGAAATGTCCATTTAAGATAAAACAGGCATGTTTTAAACCAACAAGAAAGACACAAATCTTGAACTTACAAAGTTCACATTTGGTAGAACTTGAAGGCAATATCAGACATGAGTATTTACAAATTGTGTTTGATATTGCATTCAGATGGGGTGAAGTCACCCCAGGAAAAGCCAAATTTTGAAGATGCACACAAATTGACGAATGTCAACATGTGCTAGCTGCCATCACGGGGGATCAAGGGACATGTTTTGTGGGTGCAACCCCTTCCTCACAGTTACTTTATTATTGAGGAAGGGGTTGCACCCCCAAATGCCTACATTGATCTCCCGTGATAGTTGACACTGTGTGCATCTTCAAAATTTGGCTTTTCGCAAATATGTCAAAAAATGGTATAAATTTTTAGATCACAAAAAGCACAAAAAACAAAGGGATTTGGATGGGTTTTAAACTCTCCCTAAAACATCAATGATGTACTTCATTTTTTTTGAACATCATTGATGTTTTTCTGGATGTTTTCCAGGTCCCTATTACACCCCATGATCTCCCCAATCAGGATCTGTGCACATTCAGAGGTGAAATGATCTGGATCCACAACATCACGATCACCTAAAAAGATAGAAACAAAAATACACCATGTATTATAAATATGCCGGCATCCATCTCTAACCTGAGCCTGTGATCGCAGACACTCACCTGATGTGGTGACAAATTCCACCATGTCTCCTTCCTCCTCCTCCTTCTGTTGTATTTGTGGGATTTCCCCTTCTTCCAGAGGTGGGAGGTCTGTGGTCTCCTCGGATGAGGGGTGTCCTCTGAGTCTTTTATCCCCTATGTAAAAACAAATAGGTATACTTAGCACACAGATATTTGATGGCAGAACTATAAATATGAAACATTGCTTGGAAGTGGGGTACAATTGTCTGTTTTGGCAGAGTTCCAAGATGTTGAAATTTTTTTGTCCTTTGTCAAGCTTGAATACTTACCTGTTTAGTACAAGCTTCACAGATGGAGTCACCCCTATAGTATACACTGGAGCACCTGTGTGGGACCCTCTAATAAAAAGGGTGTTCTGGGGTCCCACACTAGTGCTCCAGCATCCAGATGTGTAAACTGCTGCTAAGTGTCCTCTCCTTACATAGAATCTAGTTTGCATTTCATTCTAGTTACAAACCCATCTGCACAACCAAATTATTTTCTGACAAGTAGGCCATAAAAAATGTTTTCAAATGCATATGGCCAAAACAATGGTGTTTTCTAGGCCAAATGAACAATGTTTCATATGAACGAATAATGTGCCCATGAACATGAAAGTTGCCATTTTAAACTGTACAACAGTAAAGAAAAGCACATGGAGCAGCACGAACGTAATAAACATAAAGAATAGGAACACAGGACAACTACTTACTTTTTTGCAGCACTCTCCTGATCCTTCTGTACTGCTCGTTCTCCCTTAATTTGAGGTCCACCGCTTCCTGAGCTGATCCTTGGATTGCCGTACCCCGAAATTTAGGTGCAGACTCTTGACCACTTTCGCCATGATCTTGCCCTTTCTGACATTGGGGTTGTAGTAAGGTCCACACTTCCCGTCATAGTCGGCCTTCTTCAGGATGTCCACCATCTCCAACATCTCCGCAAAGGACATATTTGATGCTTTAAATCATCTCTTCCGGGATCGTGACGTTTCTGCCTCCGGACTTTCCTCCTCCTTGTTGGTGTAATTATCAGACACCTGCTGTGTCTCTGCCATGTGCTCTTCTCCACTGCGAAGAACGAGTAGGGGTGGGGAATAGACTAGAAAGAATGTCAGGGGCGGGAGGAGTTTCACGCATGCACAGTGTCTATAAAGAGTAAAACACGTGTGTAGTACGTACGATCTGTGAGCGGAGGAAGGAGTAATGGAGGCGCCGATCGTGATAGCGAAGGTAAGATTTAACATTGGGCCTATATTGTTTCTAGATTGAGGCCTGTATTTGCACAAGTTTAGAAGACTTTAGGCTGACATTAGGGTTTGTCTTGTGTTGTGTCTTGCAGTTAAAATGGATATCTTGAAGGATCATGACTTTATGCCAATCTTCATAGATATGTTCAGGGAGCTGCCTTGTCTATGGCAGATAAACCACCCGAATATAAGAACCAAACAAAGAGGAAGGCAGCGCTGGATAATTTGCTTCAATTTGTGAAGCCGGTGATCCTCACGGCAGACATCACCTATTCGAAGGTTCTAATTGGTGGCCTGAGGAGGACTTATCTAAGGGAGCGCAAGAAGGTCCAGGATTCCCAGAGATCCGGAGCTGCAGATGACATTTATATCCCCAGGCTGTGGTACTATGACAAACTGCATTTTCTGGAAGGCCAGACTGAACCCAGGCCAGCACTCTCCACTCTTCCTTCCCCGCTTTCTTCCCCCCCAGCTGAGGCTTCTGACGCCCAACCTGGGCCTTCCAGGCAGCAACATGTGAAGGAGCCCAGCTTGAGCCAGGTATAGCATTCTTCTAAATATTTCTGGTTGTCCAATCAATGATGTTAAATAGATGTTAGTTTGGAGTACTAATTTAGGATTGTGATTGATGAAGCAAAAACTAAAACCATGTCCCTTTTTCATACACAGGGAAGTCACAGCCAGGAGGTGGCCGGGCTAAGCAGGCTGCCTGATACCCAGGTCTTTCCCCTACACCTTCAAAGACATAGTGGCAGGAAGAGGAGTAACCTGGAGGAGGCTGCCATAGGCCTATTTTGGAAGGCTACTGAGGCCCTCAGAACACCCCACACTGTGGAGGAGGACTTTGCTGCCATAACTGCCTGCAAAATGATGCAGATGGAGGAGGGAGGAGGGCCAACGACTCCTATGTGAGTTCTTAATTTTGGAAGCTCTAAATAAAGGGTTGAGGGGCCAAATCACATGTGCAACCCACATTTGTCACCTCACCCATAGTCCTCCTCCTCGTCCAGGTCCTACTCCTCCTCCTCCTCCACGTCCTACTCCTCCTCCTGCCACATCTCCAACACCAGAGCCACAGCCAGGAAGGAAGCGTGGAAGGAAGACCAGAGAGTGATGACCCTGGGTTCAGTCTAGTCTGGCAAAATATGCATCCTCTTGTAATACCACAGCCTGAGAACATACATGTCATCTGCTGCTTTCATGATCTCCTGGACTTCTGGACCAGACTGCAATCCCTTAGATATAGACTCCTCAGGCCACCAATTTTGCTGTAAAATAATTGATGTCTGCCCTGGGGGCCAAAGGCTTCTCCAATTTATGATGTTTATCCAGCGTTGCCTCCCTCTTTGTTTGGTTCTGAGCCCTTAATAAAGGAATTTTTGGTTCAATTATACTTGCCTATGTGTGTTTCCCTTCAAAAAGGACAGTTTTTTTGTGAGTAGGCAAGTACATTTCAAAAATACAATGTGAAATTAACAAGAGACACCAACACCAAACAATCTCCTTGAGATTAAATAATACAAGACAATAATGGTGTTGTGGTAACTTGACACTTGACACACAAAATACACACAAAAATATTCTGGAGTAAAAAAAAACTAAAAAAAACATCAGCCTTGAAACAAATACAAACTCAGCCAAAAAAAATAAAAAACATCAGCCTTGAAAAAAATACAAAACAAAAAAAAAAAAAAGAGATTTTTGGTCAAATGTGACAAATCAAAATATATTGAGGGAATCCCGATAAATAATAAAGAAAGAAGTTTGTGAGAAGTCTGTGTGAATATGAGCAGAAAAACTACTTCATTCTTCTAGCATTATAAAGAAGAACAGAGTGTGCTGTATTAAACTATTTTAAACATTGCAGCCTGACGAAAGTGCTCTATCCATTCAAAACGCTAATTTTACCAGACCGAGCTGTTCCATCTCGGAATTTCTTCTGAGCATGCGTGGCACTTTGTGTGCATCGGAATTGTCCACACACAGTCGGAATTGATGCGATCGGATTTTGTTGATGGAAAATTTTATAGCCTGCTCTCATACTTTGTGTGTCGGAAAATCTGATGGAAAAAGTCTGATGGAGCCCACACACGGTCGGAATTGCTGACAACACGCTCCGATCGCACATATTCCGTCGGAAAATCCGACCGTGTGTATGGGGAATTAGAGTGGCAAGGATGTGGAATTCCCTTCCACAGGCTGTGGTCTCAGCAGGCAGCATCATTTCAAAAAAACTATTAGATAAGCACCTGAACAACCGCAACATACAGGGGTATACAATGTAATACTGACATATATAATCACACACATAGGTTGGACTTGATGGGCTTGTGTCTTTTTTCAACCTCACCTACTATGTAACTATGTAACTATGTAACTTATATCAAGGTCCCCAGAGAGCCCCCGCACTTAAATCAGGGTCCCCAGAGAGCCCCTCCTTACCTCAGAGTCCCCAGAGAGCTGCTTTTTACATCAGGGTCACCAGAGAGAGGGCAGGCAGTGTGAGATTATGTGATCTCTCTGCTGCCCGTGGCTGCACAGCGAGGGCAAAACAGTGGTGATGTAGGGCAGGTGGTGAGAGATGATGTAATATCTCTGCTCTCTCGCCTGCCTGGCTTTCCCGTGCTGCCTGATCGCTGACCAGTCTATGGCTCTCCCGTGCTGCCTGCCGCATGGCTGCAGAGAGGCCATGGCCCAGTAGTGGGCCATGGCCCTGTGGTTGGGGACCCCTGGGACTCAGGGCTATGACCCAAGATTCAGGGCTATAGCCCCAAAAGCCACCCCCTAGCGATGCCACTGGCTGTCACTGAAACCGGCCCACTAAGCCATCGGCCCACCGGGAAACTTCTCGTAGTCCCAATGGCCAGTACATTCCTGTAAACATACCTTTACAATGTTAAGCTGCTAGAGTGGACTCTGGCTGTAGTTAATGTCATTATAGATTCCTGTACACTAAATTGGGATTTGCTCTTTCAGAGATGATATTGTGGGATAAATACACCTTGATAACTGACTAATATATGAAGCATATGATTGGCCCACTACAGAAGAAGGTTTGTGATACATGTGGCAATTCCCATTTGGGATGCTCCTGGGATCAAGACTTCTTGTTGTTTATGGAAGAATGTGAACACTAAAAGTGACATATTTTGAAAAACAATGCAGGATTGGCCTCCTGATGTCAAATCCTTTTATCTTGAGAGCTTTTGAAAAGTTCTTATCTCTGGGACCATGAATCCCCAGGATCATGATTCACTTTCTGCTCTTTTCTTTTTCAAGCTCCTGTGGACCTTTGTTGTTTACAGTGGCAAGCATGTCAACTACTTTGTTTTTGCACAAGTTTTTCAGAAAATTGTGTGCTTGGAACAGAGAATCATCTAGGGATTTTGCAGTCTTGGGGTTTTACAACCTGAAACTTTGACCATCCACTAGGATTATACACCATATAGATGCCTTTTATATATTTATAAGAAGTCCTTTTTCATAATGTTTTTTGTACATACATACTTCACTACTCAGAGAAATGTAATTACATTTCTGATAGTTCTCATTGCTATGAGAAGGGTCTCTTATCAAATATTATAGATTGAGGATATTTTCTGGCAGGCGAATAGGTATACCTCAACCTCATGATATGTGTGATTTTCATTAATATATGGAGATTGTTCACTATCAATTAGTGGAAAAAGAAAAATTACCTAGAGTTCATGTGTCACCAAGAAGCAAGAGCACATCATCAGCATAGAGCATTAGCTTTTCTTGCAACTGACCTTATCTGAAACTAGGGTTGCACCGATACTTATGCTAGTATTATTTAGCCAACATTTTTACATCAGATTGTAAGAATGAGATAGGTCTTTAGAAGTTGGGATCTGTAGTGGGTTTACCTGGCTTCAAAAAATGACTATATTGGCTCTAATCATGAAGATCAAAAGTACTTGCTTCTCAAATGCTTCTTCAAACACCTGCAGCAAGTGTGGCAACACAGAGTCTGCATATCTCTTATAAATCTCCATACAGAGGCATTACAAATAGGAAACAGACTGGTTGCCATCTATACTTCTTTCAGTGATAGTGGAGAGCCCAGGAGAGTATATTGAGACTCAGGTTAACAAGGCAGTTAAGTAGTGTACAAGACCGAAAATGTCTATATGAGTCACACATTTTTGCAAATCCCAGGTAAGAAAGTGTAACAGCCTAGGTCATGCCCTCAATGCATTTCACTCTGTCCCCAGAGCTTAATAATGTAAACTGTTTATACTGGGTCAAAGCCTCAGCTTGTACTGAAATTTTAGAGGTACATACAGTAGGTCAGAGTAAAATCTGACCAAATCTGCCATTACCTAAGAGGGTGAATTAACCAGGCCACCAGATGGAGTCTTTAATGAACCTATAATTTGAGCTGGGTGTTGTGTCTGGACTATCTTAGCTAACAGGAGACCAGTCTGTTTATCCTCTCCATAAAAGTTTGATAAAAATGTGTTTCTATTCCACAGAAGATTTTGCAAGCTGAACATGTATCTCCTATGCAGATAACCAGGTCTCTTTAATGGTACAATTGGGGGTGTCTATATAGGCATTTTCCAACTGCTGTACCTCCTGGGCTACCAGTAATTCATGTAACCTAGATTTGTTTTTAATATTAGTAATTAATTCGAAATAAACAGGCCTCTCAAAAAATTTCACAACGGCATCTTAAAATTGTGTTTGTAAAAAATGTCTTAATTTATTCTACATTTCTAAGGTTATCAATGGATTGAAGGAGGGTATAAAACTATTAGAAAACAATGAAGCATGGGTCTTAGAGAAGAAGGAAAACTGAAGGATGCCTGGATTTTGTATTTGCCAAAAGCAGGGACATGCGGTGAGGTCAGTGGCAGGTGAGGCACTGGCTAGTATCAGAGCCAGATACACACAGGTTACATACACCACGATTGTTAGAGCTAGAGCAATAATTCTAGCACCAGACCTCCTCTGTAACTCTAAATATGTAATCTGTAAAAAATGTTAAAGCGTCGGCTATGGAGCATGGAAGTTTGGCGCCATTCCACGAGTGCGTGCAATTTTAAAGTGTGACATGTTAGGCATTTATTAACTTGGTGTAACATCATCGTATAACATAAAAAGTTGCAGCAACCACCATTTTATTACCTAGGGTCTGCTAAAACAATATATATAATGTTTGGGGGTTCTGAGTAATTTTCTAGCAACAAAATTATGATTTTTACACGTAGGAGAGAGATGTTAGAATTGGCCTGGGCGGCAAGGAGTTAATTACCATAAGTGATATACAGATAATTATTATATATTGTTTTTAAGGTAATTTACAAAATTTTTAAAAACTGTACTCAAGCAGGTGGCTTAACGGACAAATTACTGAAGTTTGAAGTTATAACTTCCAACCAGTAATTTCACAGTAAATAGATAAATAATAAATTATTATCTTATAACATATAGCATTATTATATATGATTTAGCATGATTATAACAGTACCTTTTCAACAGCAGCAGATTCTCATTCTCCCTCTTAACTGAGTGAGTAAAACATGGGATTGTGGGTAAATCTTATACCCATAAACCCATATTTTTTCATTAAGAAGGGCTGGGCTGGAAGGGAGCATTTGTCTTTTAGACACATGCCCCTTCTATGACACTGCAGTGGGAGGTGTGCCTCTACTGCAGAATTTTTATTGGACATCTGGGGCTAATAGTACTTTACCATTGGTCCAAGACTCCAAGCTGTCCATTGAGCTCAGTGCCTCTAACAAGAAGTGAGGAGAGGCACTGTGAGCTCAACCTCTCAGTCTGCTGCAAACAGAGTGTGCCAGCTTGTATATAAACTGGCTGCTCTGTATGTAGCTTGTGACAGGCTGCACAAGGATCCCCGTATCTCCAGGGAAATAGGTCATAAGAGCCCCAAATACCAGTGGTGGGGTAGGACTTAGGCTACCCACCCCCAAATGTGGGGTCTCTGTGATCTCAGGTCGCCGAGCTATGACCCTCAAAGCTCAATTTAATTTTTCTTTTAATGTTCGCCTGCCTCCCCTGACTGCATTTCCCTGGCCAAAAGTCTATCCAGCCCAACTCAGTAAGAAAGCGACTGAGTGCTGTAGATTTATAATAAGGGCCTACAGGTGTGGAAGGGTGTTTATCCTCAGTAGGATTTAGATAGCAATAAAGTCACTTAACAGGAGCATGGGTACTTCTGGCTTATCTGGCCAGAAGTACCTATATAATATATACAAAAGCCAAAATACATATAACTGTAAATTGCACATGCAAACTGGAAATTGTATGTAGATCTGGCATTATATGATGGAAGAGAGAAAACTAGGCTTTGTATGATAGTACAAAAAAGGTGTGTTGGAGTGCTACCATCCTCCCCGGAAAGTTCCACTTAAGACTAGGGATGAGCTTCGAGTTCGAGTCAAAGTCATGTTCGACTCGAACATCGGCTGTTCGCCAGTTCGCCGAACAGTGAACAATTTGGGGTGTTCGCGGCAAATTCAAAAGCCACGGAACACCCTTTAAAAGTCTATGGGAGAAATCATAAGTGCTAATTTTAAAGGCTTATATGCATGATATTGTCATAAAAAAGTGTTTGGGGACCTGGGTCCTGCCCCAGGGGACATGGATCAATGCAAAAAAAAAGTTTTAAAAACGGCCGTTTTTTCGGGAGCAGTGATTTTAATAATGCTTAAAGTGAAACAATAGAAGTGTAATATTCCTTTAAATTTTGTACCTGGGGGGTGTCTATAGTATGCCTGAAAAAAAGTCCTTCAAAACTACTCGTGGCTATTAATGAATTGTTGGTCCGACAATACACATAAAAGTTCATTGATAAAAAAATGGCATGGGATTTCCCCACATTTAAAAAAAAAATGGCGTGGGGTCCCCCTAAATTCCATGCCAGGCCCTTCAGGTCTGGTATGGAACCATGGCCAAAATGTAAAAAAAAAATGGCGTGGGGCAGAGAAAGATGCCGGACGAGAACACCGGAGGAAGAACCAGAAGAACCAGAAGAAGAAGATGGAGGAAGAAACCAAAGGAAGATAGAAGAAAGAAGATGGAAAAAAGAAGACTTTGAATAAAGGAATTGTCAAAAACTGTCTCTTGTCATTTTTAACATTTTTGACAGTTTTTTTGTGAAATGGTAGGGTATTCCCTTACCATTTCCCCCTGGGGGGCGGGATCTGGGGGTCTCCTTGTTAAAGGGGGCTTCCAGATTCCCATAAGTCCCCCGCCCGCAGACCCCCACAACCACCGGGCAAGAGCAAAGCACCCTCCCAATGTTGAGGGCATGTGGCCTGGTATGGTTCAGGAGGGGGGTGCTCTCTTATCCCCCCTCTTTTCCTGCGGCCTGCCAGGTTGCATACTTGGATAAGGGTCTGGTATGGATTTTTTGGGGGACCCCACTCCATTTTTTTTTTTTAATTTTGGTGCGGGGTTCCCCTTAAAATCCATACCAGACCTGAAGGGTCTGGTATAGATTTTGAGGGGGACCCCCACGCAATTTTTTTTAAATTTTTGTTCGGGGTTCCCCTGTGGAGAATTCCCATGCTGTTTTTTTTTTTAACATAAAGTTTATTAAAGCATTAAACTTGTATACATACATAACTGTATAGAGTAATTTTGAAAAATAGGTGAAAAATACAATGTAGTGAAAAGTCCAGTGGAGTACCTTTAGGTTACATTGGAAATCAAAAGAGATTAGCAAACATATAATAAAACCAAATTGACTATTATGACATATGGTGATCTCATAGGCAGGATATTTCAAGTAGTCATAATATTATTAAACCTGTTCTGTCATTAATGTAGGGATTTATGACTTAATGTGTGATCTACCATTCTTTCTAATGAATACTCCAGTTGTTATTAAAAGAGAATATGAAAGGAGTGAAAGAAGGAAAAATACGGAAGACATTAGGTAGAAGTGGGGTATGTGAAAGGGAAAAGGGGAACAAAGAAAAATGCTAGGAGAGATTACCTTAGGTTACATTGTTAGGGAGGGCCTGCTGGGATGATCCATAATACCAAGAATACATCTACATTAGTCAACACATTATATTGAACCAAAACTCTAATGTTATATCTGGGAGCTTGTTGATCAGTATATCAGGAGAAAAATGTTCATACCCTATAACCTATTAGCAATGATCTTAGCTTGTAGCTTGGCGTCAAGATTCAATAGTGAGATCGGTCTATAACTGGCGCAATGTGTTGGGTCCTTGCCTGCTTTGCGAAGTACTGTTATGTGTGCTGCCAGAAGATCATGAGGAACTGTTCTCTGTTTAGATAGTGAGTTTAAAGCGTTTGTTAAAGGGGAGGTCAGAATATCTGTAAATGTTTTATAATAAATGGCGCTAAAGCCACCTGGTCCTGGACTCTTTCCTGTTTTCAAGTTTTTAATAGCGTTTTGAATTTCTGATGCTTCTATTTGTTTTTCCAATAGTGCAATGTCATCTGTGGTTAGGGGTGGGAGTTTAGATTCTTTTAGATAGTTTTCAATGGCTACATCTCTGTCTCTCAGTATGTTGTTGGGTTTATGTTGGGGTGGGAGGTTGTATAGTGCAGTATAAAATGCATGAAAGTGTTGTGCAATTTTATTTGTAGCTCTGTCTATTTTGCCTGATTTATTTTGAATGCCTAAAATTGAGTGTTGGGATATTTGGCCTCTTAATGCCCGTGCTAGTATTTTCCCCATTTTGTCCCCATGTTCGTAATAGATCTTCTTTTTAAAAAAGAGAAATCTCCTAGATTTTGTTTCCAGGATGTCTTTGAGGGACTTTCTTGTTTCCAGTAATAATGCGGCTGATTGAGTTGTAAGTGATTGCTTGTGCAGGGTCTCTAGTTCGCGTATTTTATTGGTCAATTTAACTATTTCTTTCTCTGTTTCTTTCTTCTTACGGGTTCCCATTTGGATCAACTCCCCTCTGATATAGCATTTGTGTGCCTGCCAGACCATTAAGGGATCTGCTCCTGGCGTGATATTATGTACGAAGTACTCTTTTAATGATGATGTCAGTTTTGTTAGTAGGGATGGGTCTGTTAAAAGTGATGAGTTTAATCTCCATGTGTTGGATTTCACCATGGGTTCTGATATGTTTAGTGTTACGGCTATTGGAGCATGGTCCGAGATGGTCTGTATACCTATGTTCGCTTCGCGTAGCGTGTCTAGTTCTCTTTGTGTGACAAATAGGAAATCTATTCTGGCATGGCGATTATGTGGAATCGAGTAGAAAGTGTAATCTCGGTCCTCTGGGTGCAAAAATCTCCATGCGTCAACCAATGACAGAGAATGTATCAGGTTTTTGATTCTTTTGAGAATTTTGTACGTGAGATGTGTTTTCCCTGATGAAGTGTCTTCAGAGGGGTTGAAAGGAACGTTAAAGTCACCTCCCAGAATCAAGCGACCTTTATGGAAACTTGTCAATTCTGTGATCATTTTCTGGCAGAATGAGATTTGTCCTGAATTTGGAAAGTATACGTTAGCCAGAGTTCAGATAGTCCCATGACATGACCCTTTCAGGAAGATAAATCTGCCTTCTGGGTCCACTAATTTATCTGTCAATTCAAATTTTGCGTCTTTACTGACTAAAATTGAAACTCCTTTGGATTTGGATGTATAATTTGTAGCATGATGTGCCTCTGTGAAGTAGTGGTCAGTGAGTCTTGGTATGTGGTTCGATTTGAAGTGTCCTGAAGTGTTTCCTGAAGGAAAACAAAACTGGGCCTACCTTTTTTCAATTCCCTGAGGAGAGAGGCTCTCTTCTCAGGGATATTCAGACCCCTAACGTTGTGTGAGATGATTGTCGGGTTGCGTCCTAGACCTGAGTAAGCCATGGTAGGTATTCAGAGAGAGATGCCCAGACACTCCTGTATGCACTGCTTGAGAGAAATAAGTGGAAAAGACAAATGAAATTAGATTAAATAAAATTAAATTAAGTTAATAATAAAAATAAAAATGAAGGGGAGATAAAATACAAACCCATGCCATTTTTATCAATAAACTTTTATGTGTATTGTCGGACCGACAATTCATTAATAGCCGTGAGTAGCTTTAAATTACTTTTTTTCCTTTGAAATGTCATTTTGCTGTCAGACTGTTCTAAACACGGGAAACATGCGTGTTTAAAAAATTTAAAGGAATATTACACTTTTATTGTTTCACTTTAAGCATTATTAAAATCACTGCTCCCGAAAAAACGGCCGTTTTTAAAACTTTTTTTGCATTGATCCATGTCCCCTGGGGCAGGACCCAGGTCCCCAAACACTTTTTATGACAATAACTTGCATATAAGCCTTTAAAATTAGCACTTTTGATTATTCATATTCGAGTACCATAGACTTTAACAGTGTTTAGGCGTTCAAACTAATTTTTTGCCTGTTCGCATGTTCTGGTGCAAACCGAACAGGGGGGTGTTCGGCTCATCCCTACTTAAGACTGGCTATGGTAAATCTTGTTCATGCAGATTGTAAAGCTTATACATTGCTATTGCTGCAGCTATAGTAGGGGCTGTTCCACTCTGAAACCAAAAAGTAACAAAACAGTCAAAACAAGGGACACTGGTGCCACAAAAATGTGCATCTGGTAGGATCAGAGATTTGAAAATCCTTTCCCAGGGTTAGCAACCAGCCAAACCCATGGGTGGTTACATTTTGCAATCTCTGTATCCAAATGTGGGTAAAGGGTAAAGGACAAAAAATGGTAGCCCTAAATTTAGTTGGATTGCTAAGTGCTCTCAAAACAGTGGATCTGTAAAGACATCCAGTGAGAAAGGATACAGAAATAGTGATATTAGGCTTTTTTCTCAGTAGGGTAGTACCTAGGAGTCTGGGTCAGGTTGTGGTAGCCAGAGATGGGTCTCATTTGTATCTAACCACACCGAATCCTCTGCTGCAGTATCGAAGAAGTGAGACTGACCTTTGGCCATCACTCTCAAATGAGCTGGATAATGCATAGTGTAGGACAGGTACAATCTCCACTGTAAATAGAAAAATGAAAGTCTCCTTACCAAAAAGTACAAGCAGCCATCATTCAACAAATTATGTGGGTTTAGGTTCCTCTGTTCATTCCAGAAGACCTACAATCCAGATGTTATTATGCCTCAGCCTGTTTTCATGGTCCTCTGCTTTCAGACAGGTAGATTTGACTTGCTGTGAGGTGGATCAGGCCTCTGAGAGCAGCAGTAGGAGCCTGACCTCCAAATCAATGATGAGGCTTTCAGCAGTAGTGGCTCTTTCACATGTTCTTCAACCCTCTCAGCTGGTGAGGTGTGCAGAACCATTTTTTATTGCATGTAGTATGTCTCCAAGTGTAGGTTTATAATCCTCCCCAGGATTGTAGGTTGTATAAACCCTCCTTCCCCACTGGGCTCGAGGTCTTGCCAGTTTTGGTGGCATGCTGAGGTATGGCAGTTGAGGTGCCTTTTTAAGATAACAGGTACAGACAACTCAAAAAGACTTCACACAGGGAAATTATGAATAACTGATTGTCTCCTCCAGGGAAAAAGTCCCAGAAGCACTTAAGGGTACAATACCAATATCACCATAACATGTACAAATATAGAAACATCTAGTAACTATGTTCAGTTGTTCACTAAAGGCCTAGACTAGGACCCAGTACTGGATCTATCAGAGTCTGAAAAACCAGAAGAGTTAAGAAATAAAAGCAGGAATAAGGGAGAGGGCTAGAAGGTGAGAGAAAGAAAGAAAGAAGAGAAAGGAAGAAAGAAAGAAAGAAAGAAAGAAAGAAAGAAAGAAAGAAAGAAAGAAAGAAAGAAAGAAAGAAAGAAAGAAAGAAAGAAAGAAAGAAAGAAAGAAAGAAAAGCAGGGCCAGAAAATTAAACCACAAACAACCCCCTCCCTCCCAATCCCGGCGGAGGGAGAAGTTTAGAAAACACTCAGCAGTAAGCATTCCAAACCAAACCTAGTTTAGTAATATGGTCAACAGCAAAAAAGTATCTCATTTGTTCAAGCAAACAGAAGAATATCTCTGCATCAGTCATTAATAGATGTCAGAGATGGTAAAAACCATCATTTATTTTACATTTCTTAAGTTTTTCTAGAAACATCTCATTCCATTAATTAATTTTATAAGCTAATTTATGGGCAACTAGTGACAAAACAATTTGTCTAGACTTTTTATCTCAGTGCTTTCAAGAGAAAATTCTGCGTTTAACATATGTACTGTGTCCCTGCTTCTACCCCTTTGTGCGTATACTACAATGCTGGACAGGCATGTATATCACCACTACTGCTGCATTTTTCTGGCTGGGGGAAGACAGGCAGCAGAACCTCACCACTAAAAAGTAAAAGTATAAGACAGTAACATCTTAGAAATTAGCTTGATGCTGCATGAGGGAGTTATAGCATCAGGGGTTAGATGGGAGGAGAGGTGAACATTTGTATATTCTATATTCTAGGGAGATATGATTACTATACCATTGTCCATTTGCCCCTCTACCACCCTCAGACTATATATATGCCCTAGGTAGGGAGGAGCCGAATACCCCCCGGTTCGGTTTGCACCAGAACCTGCGAACGGCCCGAAAATTTGCACGAACGTTAGAACCCCATTGACGTCTATGGGACTCGAACTCGAAATCAAAAGTGCTCATTTTAAAGGGTAATTTGCATATTATTGTCCTAAAAAGGGTTTGAGGACCTGGGTCCTACCCCAGGGGACATGTATCAATGCAAAAAAAACTTTTAAAAACGTCAGTTTTTTCGGGAGCAGTGATTTTAATGATGCTTAAAGAAAAAAAAAGTGAAATATTCCTTTAAATATCGTACCTGGGGTGTCTCTAGTATGCCTGTAAAGTGGCGCGTGTTTCCCGTGTTTAGAACAGTCCCTGCACAAAATGTCATGTCAAAAATCTCATTTAAAACTGCTTGCGGGTTTAATGTAATGTCGGGTCCTGGCAATATGGATGAAAATCAGTGAGACAAACGGCATGGGTACCCCCCAGTCCATTACCAGGCCCTTTGGGTCTTGTATGGATATTAAGGGGAACCCCGCACCCAAATTAAAATAAGGAAAGGTGTGGGGCCACCAGGTCCTATATACTCTGAACAGCAGTATACAGGCGGTGCAAATAAGACAGGGACTGTAGGTTTGTTGTTAAGTAGAATCTGTTTGTAATTTTTAACGGGTACATTTTTAACGTGTTTAGCTCCAGCCAAAAAATCTTTTTTAAGCTTTTTAGAAAACATAGGGAAGGGTTATCACCCCTGTGACATTTGTTTTGCTGTCTTTCCTCCTCTTCAGAAGATTTCACCTCACTTTTTGTCCCAATGACAAATGTTTTTTGAAAATTTGGGTTTTTTTGTGGAACAAGGATTGGAAAGCATCAGTGGAAAGGAGAAATGTTTTTCCCATATTAACTCTTACAGGAGAGAATTTACCTTCCTAGGGGTAGATTTCATCTCACTTCCTGTTGTCTCCTTCCGTTTGCAAGTAGGAGTCGTTTGTAAGTTAGATGTTTGAAAGTAGGGGCCTGCCCTATATACTCAGCAGAAATTTGGGCCTTAGGTGTTGTTGTGGCCACAACACTGTAAGCCCTCACAGGGCCCTGCTGTGAAATATTAGATCAAGAATTGTAATTACATGCCCCTGTTGAACAAGAGCAGAAAAATTGGGCCTTTGGTGGTGGTGGTGGTGGTGGTGGTGGTGCCACAACACTGTAAGTCCTCACTCGCTCTTGGTGGGTGCAGAAATGGGCTCTGCTGTGAAATATTAGATCAAGAATTGTAATTACATGCCCCTGTTGAACAAGGGCAGAAAAATTGGGCCTTTGGTGGTGGTGGTGGTGGTGGTGCTGGTGCCACAACACTGTAAGTCCTCACTCGCTCTTGGTTGGTGCAGAAATGGGCCCTGCTGTGAAATATTAGATCAAGAATTGTAATTACATGCCCCTGTTGAACAAGGGCAGAAAAATTGGGCCTTTGGTGGTGGTGGTGCTGGTGCCACAACACTGTAAGTCCTCACTCACTCTTGGTGGGTGCAGAAATTGGCCCTGCTGTGAAATATTAGATCAAGAATTGTAATTACATGCCCCTGTTGAACAGGGGCTGAAAAATTAGGCCTTAGGCACTGGTGCTGGTGCCACAACACTGCAACCTCTGACAGATACTCTAGTTGGAACGCAGAAATGAGCCCTGCTGCAAAGTATTGCATCAAAAATTGTAATGCCACACCCCTATTAAACAGGGGCTGAAAAATTGGGCCTTAGGCACTGGTGCTGGTGCCACAACACTGCAACCTCTGACAGATACTCTAGTTGGAACGCAGAAATGAGCCCTGCTGAAAAGTATTGCATCAAAAATTGTAATTACACACCCCTGTTAAACAGGGGCATGAAAAATTGGGCCTTAGGCACTGGTGCTGGTGCCACCACACTGCAACCCCTCACAGATACTCTAGTTGTAACGCAGAAACGAGCCCTGCTGCAAAGTATTGCATCAAAAATTGTAATTACACGCCCCTGTTAAACAGGGGCTGAAAAATTGGGCCTTAGGCACTGGTGGTGGTGCCCAGAACCAAAAATGTTCTTACAAGCTATCAGCGTGATGATTGAGGAGGAAGAGGATAATTACTCAGGGATAGTCACTCAGCA
This sequence comes from Lithobates clamitans, assembly GCA_037952925.1. Taxonomy (NCBI): domain Eukaryota; kingdom Metazoa; phylum Chordata; class Amphibia; order Anura; family Ranidae; genus Lithobates; species Lithobates clamitans. The sequence goes on along the minus strand of JBBGZY010001913.1, from coordinate 744,447 downwards.
TCAGCATAGGCAGTCGTTGAAGGGATCTGAGATTTCAAAAAAAATTATTCGGTTACATCAGCATCAGGTGCTTGGTAGCTGGTGGTGATCCAAGACTGATTCATTTTTATGAAGGTCAGTCGATCGACGAGTCGGTGGACAGATGCACCCTGTGATCAGTTACAAAGCCTCCAGCAGCACTGAATGTGCGTTCCGAAAGAACGCTGGATGCAGGACAGGCCAGTAGCTCAATTGCATACTGTGCAAGCTCTGGCCAGTTATCCATCCTCAAGACCCAGTAACCCAGAGGATTTTCGGTGGGAAAAGTGTCTAAGTCAGATCTTGCCCCTAGGTATTCTTGCACCATGTAAAACAGACGCTGGCGATGGTTGCTGTAACCAATCATACCTTGGGGCTGCGGACCAAAAAATTGTCTGAACGCATCGGTCAGACGGCCACCTTCTCCACCGCTCCTTCTTTGACTGACCGAAGCCTCAGCAACATGTTGTCCAGAAACAGGAGTTTGTAACCTCCCAGTCTCTGGGAACGTGTTGCACAGACCTTTCTGCAAGGCCTCCCGAAGATGTTTCATCCTCTGCTCCCTCTGCGATGGCAAGATAAGGTCCGCAACCTTACCCTTGTAACGTGGATCAAGGAGGGTTGCCAGCCAGTATTGGTCCTTCTCCTTGATACCACGAATACGAGGATCCTTACGCAGGCTTTGCAGGATCAGGGAGGCCATGCAGCGTAGGTTTGCTGAGGCATTTGGTCCGGAGTCCTCTGGGTCACTAAGGACGACATGGTCCGCAGCCACCTCCTCCCAGCCACGTACAAGTCCATGTGTTTCTTGGGACTAATCCCTTAAAGACTGCTGCTGATGCTGAGTGCCAGGCTCCACATCCATACTGACACAATCTTCTTCCTCCTCCTCCTCTTCCTCTTCCTGTGTGATCGGCGGGCACGCAGGAACACTGTCTGGATAAAGGGGGCCTTGAGAGCTAAGGAAGTCCTCCTCTTCCTGCCTCTGTTCTGCCTCAAGTGCCCTGTCCATTATTCCACGCAGCGTGTGCTCCAACAGGTGGACAAGGGGGACAGAGTCACTGATGCATGCACTGTCACTGCTCACCATCCTCGTGGCCTCTTCAAATGGTGACAGGACAGTGCATGCATCCCTGCTCAAGGCCCACTGGCTTGAAGAAAAAAAAACAAGCTCCCCTTACCCTGTCTTGGTGCCATTGTCGCACAGGTACTCATTGATGGCCCTCTGCTGTGTGGATGCTGCAGCATGGCCAACGTTGAGTTCCACCTGGTGGGCATGTCACAGATTAGGCGGTTCTTGGGCAGGTTAAACTCCTTTTGGAGGTTCGTCAACCGAGCACTGGCATTATATGACCGGCAGAAATGCACACAGACTTTCCTGGCCTGCCTCAGGACATCCTGTAAGCCCGGGTACCTGCCCAAGAACTGCTGCACCACCAAGTTAAGGACGTGAGCCAAACAGGGCATATGAGTCATTTGTCCCTGTCAGAGGGCAGAGAGGAGGTTGGTGCCATTGTCGCAAATCACCATTCCTGCCTTAAGTTGGCGTGGCGTCAACCACCTCTGAACCTGCCCCTGCAGAGCTGACAGAACCTCTGCCCCAGTGTGGCTCCTGTCCCCCAAGCACACCAGCTCAAGCACCGCATGGCATCTTTTGGCCTGCGTACTTGCGTAGCCCCTTGAACGGCTACGGAGCACCGCTGGTTCCGAGGACAAAGCACAGGAAGAGGCCATGGAGGAAGAAGAAGAGGAGGGGGTGGAGGAGAGAGGTGTGTAACAATCATTAGCATTTTGGAGGCGTGGTGGCGGAACAACCTTCAACAGTACTGCACCTTGTCCTGCATCCTTCCCAGCTGCCAGCAGAGTCACCCAATGCGCCGTGAAACTTAGGTAACGTCCCTGTCCATGCCTGCTGGACCATAAGTCAGCGGTAATATGCACCTTACCGCTGACCGCCCTGTCCAGCAAGGCATGGACATTGCCTTCCACATGCCGATAGAGAGCTGGAATCGCCTTCCGTGAGAAAAAGTGGCGATTGGGTACCTGCCAATGAGGAACCGCACATTCCACAAACTCACGAAAGGGGGCAGAGTCTACCAACTGAAAAGGCAGCAGTTGAAGTGCTAGCAATTTTGCCAAGCTAGCATTCAACCGCTGGGCATGTGGATTGCTGGGAGCAAACTTCTTTTGGCGGTGCAGCAGCTGGGGCATGGAAATTTGCCTGGTACAATCTGGCGTCGGTGTACCAAAAGAAGATTGCCCACAAGTACTTGGCTGTGACACACCTAATTCTACACCTTCATTCCTCTCAGTGCAGGTTTCAGAGAGGACTGAAGGTATAGTGTGGTTGGAGATCTCAGCTGATGAGGAGCAAGGAGAGGTCCTCTTTGTTCTTTGGTGTGGGACTTTTAGATACGCTTGCCAATGAACTGCATGGCAGGTCAACATATGTCTGGTCAAGCATGTGGTACCCAAGCGGGAGATGTTTTGGCCACGCGAGATACGCTTGAGACACATGTTGCAAATAGCAGTGGTGTGATCTGATGCACTCGTCTCAAAAAAGGCCCACACCAAAGAACTTTTTGAATAACGCGCAGAGACTGCAGCGCCCTGCACATGTGGAGCTTTGGGGTGTGATGCAGTCAATGTGCTGCCCTTAGGCTGGCCCCTGGAGGGCATCCTTCCTCGTTGGTGATGTGCCGCCTCCTCCTCTCTCCTATCAGGCACCCACGTTGAGTCAGTGACCTCATCATCTCCTCCCTCCTCATCACTGGAGCAAACCTGGCAGTATGCTGCAGCAGGAGGAGCATGACTGCCAGATTGCTGTCCTTCTTGGGCACCCCCTCTGTCCGTGCTCATGTTACTGCCTTCATCGAGCTCAGTATCATCATCAGAGCCTTCCAAACGCTGGGCATCCTCCTGGAGCATATACCCAACACTGTGGTCAAACAGTTTGAGGGACTCCTCAGGAGGACATGGTGGGGCTAGGGAAGGAGTCACTGATGACATTGAGCCAAGGGAAGAGGCCGCTGCTTTGCCAGACAAAGTACCCTGGGCATGGGTGAGAGAGGATGAGGAGGATGAGGACGGCTTGGTCATCCACTCGACCAAGTCTTCCGCATGTTGCGGCTCAACACGGCCAGCTGCTGAAAAAAAGGCCAAGCATGTCCCACGGCCATGTGCTGATGAGGATGCACCGTCTCCAGCACTAGACACAGAGCCTGCTTACCCTCTCTTATTGGATTGTGACTGTCTGCCTCTCATTCTTGGCCTTCCAGACATACTAATGGCCTGTAGCTGCATTAGGCTGGGATATATATATATATATATATATATATATATATATATATATATATACTGATACTGCAGCTAGCAAAATCAACTGCCTGCCTGTAGTATGAGAACACCACCAACCTTCTACCGGTAGCTTGAGCTGAACACTGTGCAGAGCTCACAAAAAAATAACTTGTAGGTTTAGCTGGACACTGTGAGGAGGACACACCACACTAACTTATAGTTTTAGCCGAACACTGTGAGCAGGACGCACCACACTAACTTGTAGGTTTAGCTGAACACTGTGATCAGGACGCACCGCACTAACTTGTAGTTTTAGTTGAACACTGTGAGGTGGACGCACCACACTAACTTGTAGTTTTAGCTGAACACTGTGAGGTGGACGCACCACACTAACTTGTAGTTTTAGCTGAACACTGTGAGGAGGACGCACCACACTAACTTGTAGTTTTAGCTGAACACTGTGAGCAGGACACACCACACTAACTTGTAGTTTTAGCTGAACACTGTGAGCAGGATGCACCACACTAACTTGTAGGTTTAGCTGAACACTGTGATCAGGACGCACCTCACTAACTTGTAGTTTTAGCTGAACACTGTGAGGTGGACGCACCACACTAACTTGTAGTTTTAGCTGAACACTGTGAGCAGGACGCACAGCACTAACTTGTAGTTTTAGCTGAACACTGTGAGCAGGACGCACAGCACTAACTTGTAGTTTTAGCTGAACACTGTGAGCAGGACACACAGCACTAACTTGTAGGTTTAGCTGAACACTGTGAGGTGGACGCACCACACTAACTTGTAGTTTTAGCTGAACACTGTGAGCAGGACGCACCACACTAACTTGTAGGTTTAGCTGAACAGAGCTCGCAAAAAAATAACTTGTAGGTTTAGCTGGACACTGTGAGGAGGACACACCACACTAACTTATAGTTTTAGCCGAACACTGTGAGCAGGACGCACCACACTAACTTGTAGGTTTAGCTGAACACTGTGATCAGGACGCACCGCACTAACTTGTAGTTTTAGCTGAACACTGTGAGGTGGACGCACCACACTAACTTGTAGTTTTAGCTGAACACTGTGAGGTGGACGCACCACACTAACTTGTAGTTTTAGCTGAACACTGTGAGCAGGACACACCACACTAACTTGTAGTTTTAGCTGAACACTGTGAGCAGGATGCACCACACTAACTTGTAGGTTTAGCTGAACACTGTGATCAGGACGCACCTCACTAACTTGTAGTTTTAGCTGAACACTGTGAGGTGGACGCACCACACTAACTTGTAGTTTTAGCTGAACACTGTGAGCAGGACGCACAGCACTAACTTGTAGTTTTAGCTGAACACTGTGAGCAGGACGCACAGCACTAACTTGTAGTTTTAGCTGAACACTGTGAGCAGGACGCACAGCACTAACTTGTAGGTTTAGCTGAACACTGTGAGGTGGACGCACCACACTAACTTGTAGTTTTAGCTGAACACTGTGAGCAGGACGCACCACACTAACTTGTAGGTTTAGCTGAACACTGTGAGGTGGACGCACCACACTAACTTGTAGTTTTAGCTGAACACTGTGAGCAGGACGCACAGCACTAACTTGTAGTTTTAGCTGAACACTGTGAGCAGGACGCACAGCACTAACTTGTAGTTTTAGCTGAACACTGTGAGCAGGACACACCACACTAACTTCTAGGTTTAGCTGAACACTGTGAGGTGGATGCACCACACTAACTTGTAGTTTTAGCTGAACACTGTGAGCAGGATGCAAAGCACTAACTTGTAGTTTTAGCTGAACACTGTGAGCAGGATACACAGCACTAATTTGTAGTTTTAGCTGAACACTGTGAGCAGGACGCACCACACTAACTTGTAGGTTTAGCTGAACACTGTGAGGTGGACGCACCACACTAACTTGTAGTTTTAGCTGAACACTGTGAGCAGGACGCACCGCACTAACTTGTAGGTTTAGCTGAACACTGTGAGGTGGATGCACCACACTAACTTGTAGTTTTAGCTGAACACTGTGAGCAGGATGCACTGCACTAGCTTGTAGCTTTAGATGAACACTGTGCAGAGGTCTCACTATACTAACTTGTAGGTTTAGCTGAACACTGTGAGCAGGATGCACCACACTAACTTCTAGGTTTAGCTGAACACTGTGAGGTGGACGCACCGCACTAACTTGTAGTTTTAGCTGAACACTGTGAGCAGGACGCACCGCACTAACTTGTAGGTTTAGCTGAACACTGTGAGCAGGACGCACCCCACTAACTTGTAGGTTTAGCTGAACACTGTGAGCAGTACGCACCTCACTAACTTGTAGTTTTAACTGAACACTGTGAGCAGGACGCACTGCACTAACTGTAAATAGTCTAGCTGCCTGACTGTGGTACTAATAGGATCAAAAGAACACCAGCAATTTTCTTCAGGTAGCTGTAAATACTGTAACAAGACAAGTCTGCCTGTTAGTAAGAAGATAACAGGAACGGATCTAGCTGAACACTGTGAGCAGGATGCACTGCACTAACTTGTAGCTTTAGATGAACACTGTGCAGAGGTCTCACTACACTAACTTGTAGGTTTAGCTGAACACTGTGAGCAGGATGCACCGCACTAACTTCTAGGTTTAGCTGAACACTGTGAGGTGGATGCACCGCACTAACTTGTAGTTTTAGCTGAACACTGTGAGCAGGACGCACCACATTAACTTGTAGGTTTAGCTGAACACTGTGAGGTGGACGCACCACACTAACTTGTAGGTTTAGCTGAACACTGTGAGCAGGACGCACCCCACTAACTTGTAGATTTAGCTGAACACTGTGAGCAGGACGCACCCCACTAACTTGTAGATTTAGCTGAACACTGTGAGCAGGACGCACTGCACTAACTGTAAATAGTCTAGCTGCCTGACTGTGGTACTAATAGGATCAAAAGAACACCAGCAATTTTCTTCAGGTAGCTGTAAATATTGTAACAAGACAAGCCTGCTTGTCAGTAAGAAGATAACAGGAACGGATCTAGCTAAACTGAATACAGTGTATATATATATGCAACACCTGGGATGCATATATATACACAATACACTGTAAGTGCAGCTAACTGACTGACTGTTCTGCCTTAGCTGCACTAAGCTGGGATATATATATATATATATGCTGATACTGCAGCTAGCAAAATAAACTGCCTGCCTGTAGCATGAGAACATCACCAACCTTCTACAGGTAGCTTTAGCTTAACACTGAGCAGTGCTCGCAAAAAACTAACTTGTAGCTTTTTTAGCTGCCTGCGGTAATGATAGGATCAGGAAAACACCACCAACCTTCTACAGGTAGCTTTAGCTGAACACTGTGCAGAGCTCGCAAAAAAATAACTTGTAGGTTTAGCTGGACACTGTGAGGAGGACGCACCACACTAACTTGTAGTTTTAGCTGAACACTGTGAGCAGGACGCACCGCACTAACTTGTAGGTTTAGCTGAACACTGTGAGGTGGACGCACCGCACTAACTTGTAGTTTTAGCTGAACACTGTGAGGTGGACGCACCACACTAACTTGTAGTTTTAGCTGAACACTGTGAGCAGGACACACAGCACTAACTTGTAGTTTTAGCTGAACACTGTGAGCGGGACGCACAGCACTAATTTGTAGTTTTAGCTGAACACTGTGAGCAGGACGCACCGCACTAACTTGTAGGTTTAGCTGAAGACTGTGTGGTGGACGCACCCCACTAAATTGTAGGTTTAGCTGAACACTGTGAGCAGGACACACCTCACTAACTTGTACTTTTACCTGAACACTGTGAGCAGGACGCACTGCACTAACTATATTTTTTGGAGCACTTGAATATTATGGTATCTAGCGCCCCCTATCTTTCTTATATTCCTTTTTTTGATTATCTATTTTTTTGATTATTCAAAAATTGGGGAGCAGCTTACACTGATTGTTTATATATTTCCACAATTTTTTTATTGTTGGGAATGTTTTTTTACTAGATGTACCACCAGTATATGTAATTCATATATATTATCTGCTATCGACACCACTGGCGCGAAGGTTTCTATCATTTTCTACTAACTGTAAATAGTCTAGCTGCCTGACTGTGGTACTAATAGGATCAAAAGAACACCAGCAATTTTCTTCAGGTAGCTGTAAATACTGTAACAAGACAAGCCTGCCTGTCAGTAAGAAGATAACAGGAACGGATCTAGCTGAACACTGTGAGCAGGACGCACTGCACTAACTTGTAGCTTTAGATGAACACTGTGCAGAGGTCTCACTACACTAACTTGTAGGTTTAGCTGAACACTGTGAGCAGGACACAGAGCACTAACTTGTAGTTTTAGCTGAACACTGTGAGCAGGACGCATCGCACTAACTTCTAGGTTTCGCTGAACACTGTGAGGTGGATGCACCGCACTAACTTGTAGTTTTAGCTGAACACTGTGAGCAGGACGCACCACATTAACTTGTAGGTTTAGCTGAACACTGTGAGGTGGACACACCACACTAACTTGTGGGTTTAGCTGAACACTGTGAGCAGGACGCACCCCACCAACTTGTAGATTTAGCTGAACACTGTGAGCAGGACGCACTGCACTAACTGTAAATAGTCTAGCTGCCTGACTGTGGAGTTACTAATAGGATCAAAAGAACACCAGCAATTTTCTTCAGGTAGCTGTAAATACTGTAACAAGACAAGCCTGCTTGTCAGTAAGAAGATAACAGGAACGGATCTAGCTAAACTGAATACAGTGTATATATGTATATATATATGCAACACCTGGGAAGCTAAGCAGGGCAATAACTTCTCCGCAGGATGTGGAAATCTTGCAAAAAGACCTGAACAAATTAATGGGGTGGGCGACTACATGGCAAATGAGGTTCAATGTAGAAAAATGTAAAATAATGCATTTGGGTGGCAAAAATATGAATGCAATCTATACACTGGGGGGAGAACCTCTGGGGGAATCTGGGATGGAAAAGGACCTGGGGGTCCTAGTAGATGATAGGCTCAGCAATGGCATGCAATGCCAAGCTGCTGCTAATAAAGCAAACAGAATATTGGCATGCATTAAAAGGGGGATCAACTCCAGAGATAAAACGATAATTCTCCCGCTCTACAAGACTCTGATCCGGCCGCACCTGGAGTATGCTGTCCAGTTCTGGGCACCAGTCCTCAGGAGGGATGGACTGGAAATGGAGCGAGTACAAAGAAGGGCAACAAAGCTAATAAAGGGTCTGGAGGATCTTAGTTATGAGGAAAGGTTGCGAGCACTGAACTTATTCTCTCTGGAGAAGAAACGCTTGAGAGGGGATATGATTTCAATTTACAAATACTGTACTGGTGACCCCACAATAGGGATAAAACTTTTTCGCAGAAGAGAGTTTAATAAGACTCGTGGCCACTCATTACAATTAGAAGAAAAGAGGTTTAACCTTAAACTACGTAGAGGGTTCTTTACTGTAAGAGTGGCAAGGATGTGGAATTCCCTTCCACAGGCGGTGGTCTCAGCGGGGAGCATTGATAGCTTCAAGAAACTATTAGATAATCACCTGAATGACCGCAACATACAGGGATATGTAATGTAATACTGACATATAATCACACACATAGGTTGGACTTGATGGATTTGTGTCTTTTTTCAACCTCACCTACTATGTAACTATGTAACTATGTAGCTGAACACTGTGAGCAGGATGCGCCGCACTAACTTGTAGGTTTAGCTGAACACTGTGAGGTGGACGCACCGCACTAACTTGTAGTTTTAGCTGAACACTGTGAGCAGGACACACAGCACTGTGAGCAGGACGCACCGCACTAACTTGTAGGTTTAGCTGAACACTGTGAGGTGGACGCACCACACTAACTTGTAGTTTTAGCTGAACACTGTGAGCAGGATGCACTGCACTAACTTGTAGCTTTAGATGAACACTGTGCAGAGGTCTCACTACACTAACTTGTAGGTTTAGCTGAACACTGTGAGCAGGACGCACCGCACTAACTTCTAGGTTTAGCTGAACACTGTGAGGTGGACGCACCGCACTAACTTGTAGTTTTAGCTGAACACTGTGAGCAGGACACACCGCACTAACTTGTAGGTTTAGCTGAACACTGTGAGGTGGACGCACCACGCTAACTTGTAGGTTTAGCTGAACACTGTGAGCAGGACGCACCCCACTAACTTGTAGGTTTAGCTGAGCACTGTGAGCAGGACGCACCCCACTAACTTGTAGTTTTAGCTGAACACTGTGAGCAGGACACACTGCACTAACTGTAATTACTCTAGCTGCCTGACTGTGGTACTAATAGGATCAAAAGAACACCAGAAATTTTCTTCAGGTAGCTGTAAATACTGTAACAAGACAAGCCTGCCTGTCAGTAAGAAGATAACAGGAACGGATCTAGCTGAATACTGTGAGCAGGACGCACTGCACTAACTTGTAGCTTTAGATGAACGCTGTGCAGAGGTCTCACTACACTAACTTGTAGGTTTAGCTGAACACTGTGAGCAGGACACACAGCACTAACTTGTAGTTTTAGCTGAATACTGTGAGCAGGACGCACCGCACTAACTTCTAGGTTTAGCTGAACACCGTGAGGTGGAAGCACTGCACTAACTTGTAATTTTAGCTGAACACTGTGAGCAGGACGCACCGCACTAACTTGTAGGTTTAGCTGAACACTGTGAGCAGGACGCACCCCACTAACTTGTAGATTTAGCTGAACACTGTGAGCAGGACGCACTGCGCTAACTGTAAATAGTCTAGCTGCCTGACTGTGGTACTAATAGGATCAAAAGAACACCAGCAATTTTCTTCAGGCAGCTGTAAATACTGTAACAAGACAAGCCTGCCTGTCAGTAAGAAGATAACAGGAACAGATCTAGCTAAACTGAATACAGTGTATATATATATATGCAACACCTGGGATGCATATATATACACAATACACTGTAAGTGCAGCTAACTGACTGACTGTTCTGCCTAATCTATCTAACTCAGATCAAATGACACTGTCTGTCTCTCTCTCTCTATCTATGAATGCCGGAACACACACTACACAGGGCCGCCATGCAGGCGGCCTTATATAGTGTGGGGCGTGTACTAAATCCCCTAAACCATAATTGGCCAAAGCCTCCTTGGCTTTGGCCAATTACGGTTCTCTGTTCAGACGGCGCTGTGATTGGCCAACCATGCGGGTCATAGTGCATGCTTGGCCAATCATCAGCCAGCAATGCACTGCGATGCCGCAGTGAATTATGGCCGTGACGCGCCACACGAATTTGGCGCGAACGGCCCATATCGTTTGCAATTCGGCGAACGGGCAAACAGACGATGTTCGAGTCGAACATGGGTTCGACTCGAACACGAAGCTCATCCCTAGCCCTAGGTAATAATTTTAATTTGATAAAGGCCATTTTAAATTGTTATCTGTAAGCATTATATACAGGCTCTCCTCACTTAACAACCAGGTTCTGTTCCAACCAGGTCTTTAAATGAATTGGTCATTAAACGAGGAGCTAAAAGTAATCAATATTTTAAGTATTCTTAATTACTGTACTGTACTGTATTGTGAAAAAAGGTCTAAAAACAAAACTCCAGCTCAATAACGTTGTTTTAATTTGCATAAGTACAGAACACAAACGAAAATTCTGCACTGTACTGTACAATACAATGATGTACATTGCATCATTCGGGTAGGGAGAGCTGGTTGTAGGTCTGAGCGGTCATTAAACAGGTAAGTTGTTAAACAGGTAAGTCGTTAAATGAGAAGTATCTGCAATAAAGTGGAAATATGCATTTACAATGGATGACTGGGTTTTCGTAAAAATAAAAATGTTTTATACATACTGTGCATTGAATATAGCCATGTGAAAAAGAAAAAAAATCTCTAATGAAATATCATAGATCCATGTTAGTCTGTTTAAGAAAAGACACAAGTCAATTCAGTTCAACCCAAATGATGTCTAACAGGTGTACAATTGGTATATTTTCTTTTCCTGTTATGGTGTGCTATGCAATTATTTTTTTTTGTAACTTCTGTCTGTTTTGTCAACATAATTGTTCTCATGGCACTTTTTACAAGGAATGTATAACACCACATTACTTGAGGTACAGCTGTATGAGCATGTAATAGTGAATGTTCCATGTGTGACATTTTCTGATGCAACAATTAAAAATTAAATAAAACATATCAGCAGAAAGTAAGCCTGTAGAGGAAACAATATATCTGACTTGGGGCCATAAGAAAATAAAAGAATAGAATAAAAATACTAGTATAGAAAAAAAGAATAGAATAGACTATAATGGAATAGAAAGAATATAACCATTTCCCAAAATTCAAATAGAATCAATTTGAATTTGAATAGAATAGAAAAGAATAGATTAGAATAGAAAATAACAGAATAGTATAGAAAAAATAGACTAGAATAGAATAGAATAGAATAGAATAATATAAACAAATAGAAAAAGAATAGAATTTATATAGAACCATCTTCCAATAGAATAAATTTAACAAGAAAAGATTGGAATAGAATAGAAAAGAATAGAGTAAAAAATAAAATAATAGAATAGAAAATAATAGAAAATAATAGAATAAACAAATAGAAAAAGAATAGAATAAAAAAAAAAAAAAAGAATAGAATAGAAAGAATATAACCATTTCCCAAACTTCAAATAGAATCATTTCAAATTTTAATAGAATAGAAAAGAATAGATTCAAATAGGAAGATGGTTATATTCTTCCTATTCTATTCTGTTGATTTTTTTAATACCATTCTGTTGTTTTCTATTCTATTCTAATTTATTATTTTCTATTTTATTCAAACTCGAATTGATTCTATTTAAATTTTGGGAAATGGTTATATTCTTTCTATTCTATTCTATTCTATTCTATTCTATTCTTTTTTTAAATTCTATTCTTTTCTATTCTATTTTTTTTATTTGAATTTCAGAAGATGGTCATATTCTTTCTGTTTTATTCTATTCTTTTTTTTTCTATTCTGTTTGTTTCTATTCAATTCTATTATGTCCCTTTATTTTCTATTCTATTTTGTTCTGTTTTATTCTATTGTATTCTATTATTTATTTCATGTTATATTATATTCTATAATATTGTATTTTTTTCTATTCTATTCCTTTATTTTCTATTCTATTTTATTCTCTTTGGAAATTGGAAACCAAATCGAAAACTATTCAAATTCAAAAACGTTTTGAATTTGAAAACTTCAAATTCAGTTAATTTGAATTAGGTTGAAAACGAATTCCAAAAACGAAATGGATTAAACAAATGTAACTAAACAAATGTATGTAAATATCGAAATGAAACTAAACAAAACTATTTTTTTCATTCACATGTTTAATTTGCAGGGCCCTCTCAGTAAGACACGTCATTCTTACTTTTGTTCTTGAGGCCTTGCTCTACAAGCAACATGTTTATTGTTGAGATGTGTGATTTTTAAGATGTGTGGTATTAGTACTCTCTGCTTTGTACTTTTTTCTTACCATTTCAATAAAAACATTGAAAAGAAAAAGAGAAGAGGGGCGGAGCTGGTGAGCGAGGAGTATGGTCGTGTGAGGCCACAGCTCCTTGCCACGTAGATCTTCCGAAGCTTTGCACAGCTACAGAGGGCACATTTATTGGGCAGTTTTACATGTCTGTAAGTTGGGTCCACTCACAGAGCATAACGCCACTCACAGAGCATGCCAAGGAAGAGGAAAGGGAGAAATAAGCCTGGTATGATGACAGATTTTTTCACTCCAGCCAGCCGCACGAGCTGCCAAGATGGCGCCAGCGGCCTGCCGGGATCCTTATCTGCTCACTCCCATAAAACGAATCACTGCTGGGGGACAGAGAGCAACCACCACATGCAGCACAGCCAGGGACAAACAAGCTCACAATCCTCCTCTAGCTCCAACAGCCCTGTCAAAGCTAAACAGAGATTGTCACAGCATACCCCTGCTGCTAGTGAGGAAAAAGACACGTGTAATGCACTGGATGACACATTAGAGTTTCATGATGCCATAGCTGCTTTTCCAACAAATAACCAGCCTGTCATGGACTCTATGCTAGAAGACATGCTGGTGTTCCTCAGTGCTATTTACACAGACCTGCTGCAGCTTATGAAGCAATGCAAGTCAGAAGTCTCTGAAGTTAGTGAAAGAGTAACCCACATAGGTAAAATGGGGGAATTCACTAACACTTTTAATACCATGGTCAATTCGCATGACGAGCATGAGCATGATATAGATTGGCTAAAAGCAAAAGTCGCTGACCTAGAAGACCGCTCCAGAAGGAACAATATTAAAATACGAGGGATCCCAAAAACAGTCAAACCATCAGAACTAATAGCTTTATTAACCACCATAATGAAAGAATCCCTCCCCAACTTACCCTTGGAAGATCTAGTCATAGACCGAATACATAGACTTCCTAAACCCCAACATATCTCTGCAAAGCTACCCAGGAACACCATCGCTATAATTCACTATTACAGGGTAAAAGAAAAATGAATGTACATCACAAGAAGGGCTGAACACCTCCCCAAATGCATGCAAGGTTTATCCTTCTTTTATGACCAATCAGCCCACAATATACAAAGGAGACGTAACCTTATGACCATAACTAAACCGCTCAGAAACCACAACATTCCCTATCGCTGGAATTACCCAGCAAATCTGATAATAACCAAAGGGGAGCAAGACTTCCTGCTCACCACATTAGAGGAGGGAATAAGGCTACTGGAGAAGTGGAAAATCTTACCGGGGGAGGAAGATGAGAATCAAACCTTACACGAATCCCCTCCTACACCACCAGCATGACCACAAGCCGGGATTAAGCATTTAATGCAATACCACCCTTACTTTGACCAGCACACTCTGTAAGATCTAAACCGCGTCTAAAAACTGCTGTTTGTGAACCCCAAATTCAGTAGCTTATATCCCTGCTCAGATTTCAAAAAGGAATTGCAAGTTTTTTTTTTTAATGAATGATTTTTATTTTGGATGTAAAAGACACAACATACAAGGAAATGCTATCAAACATTTGTTGGCAGAAATTCCGACAGCAAATGTTCGATGGAACATACACAAGGTCGGACTTTCTGACAACAAGCTCACATCGAACATTTCCCGATGGAAAATCCGACCATATGTACGCGGTATTTCTCTTAATTTCATCAAATTCTTGCAATCTCTATGTAGAGATATACGAAACTCTTATCAATCTACAGATCCACTAAACGACATATAGCTGATGCGAGGATCTATGAACCAGCTGACTATAGACTCTCAACGCCTATCCACTCATCGACAGGGAGAAATACTCAGAATCACTAATTAAATAACAAATACATTAATCCCAAACAAAGGTGCTGCTTCCTACATCGTGATGTCATTTAAAATAATATCCCTGAACTTCAATGGCCTGAATAGTCCACAGAAAAGACATATGTTGTGGAGAGAGTAGGGATGAGCCGAACATCCACCAGTCCAGTTCGCAGCAGAACATGCGAACAGTCAAAAAAATTTTGACGCGAACACCATTAAAGTCTATGGGATACGAACGTGAAAAATGCTAATTTTAAAGGCTTATATGAGAGTTATTGCCATAAAAAGTGTTTGGGGACCAGGGTCCTGCCCCAGAGGACATGTTATCAATGCAAAGAAAAGTTTTAAAAACTGCTATTTTTTCAGGAGCAGTGATTTTAATGATGCTTAACCACTTCAGCCCTGGAGGATTTGGCTGCTCAATGACCAGAGCACTTTTTGCGATTTGGCACTGCATGGTGTTAACTGACAATTGCACGGTCGCGCGACGTTGTACCCAATCAAAATTGACATCCTTTTTTTCCCACAAATAGACCTTTCTTTTGGTGGTATTTGATCACCTCTGCAGTTTTTATTTTTTGCGATATAACCAAAAGAGCGACAATTTTGAAAAAAAAGCAATTTTTTTTACTTTTTGCTATAATAAATATCCCCCAAAAATATATTAAAAAAAAAACTTTTTTTTCCTCAGTTTAGGCTGATATGTATTCTTCTACATATTTTTGGTAATAAAAAATTAAAAAATTGCAATAAGCGTATATTGATTGGTTTGCGCAATATTTATAGCATCTACAAAATAGGGAATAGTTTAAGGACATTTTTATTATTCATTTTTTTTTATTAGTAATGGTGGCAAACTGCGATTTTTATCGGGACTGCAACATTATGGCAGACACATCGGACATTTTTGACACTATTTTAGGACCATTGTCATTTATACAGCAATCAGTGCTATAAAAAGCAACTGGGGTAGGGAAATTTGCCTGCTAAAATCAGATGGTGGTGTACTGCTAGCAGATTGGCAGCAAGTCATCTATTGCTATACCTTCATTCCTCTCAGTGCAGGTTTTTGAGAGGACTGGAGGTATTGTAGGGTTGGAGATCCTAGATGAGTAGCAAGGAGAAGTCCACCTTTTTCTTTGATCTGGGTCTTTCAAGTGGTGTTGCCAACGGACTGCACGGCAGGTCGTCATATATCTGGTCAAGCATGTGCTGCCCAAGCAGCTGCTGTTCTGGCCATGCTTGATCCGCTTCAGACATAGTTTGTAAACAGCAACGGTGCGATCTGCTGCACACGTGTCCAAAAAGGCCCACACCAAGGAACTTTTAAAAGTCAGCGGGGAGTCAGCAGTGCCCTGCACCTGCGGAGCTCTGCGGTGTGAAGCAATAGGGTGGCTGCCCTTAAGCTGCCCCCTAGAGGACATCCTGCCTCAGAGTTGTGCCTCCTCCTCAATCCTCCTCTCTTCTCTCAGGCACCCAAGTAGAGTCAGTGACCTCATCATCCCCTCCCTCCTCGTCACTGGAGCAAACTTGGCAGTATGCTGCAGCTTGGGGAACATGACTGCCAGTTTCTTGTTCTTCTTGGACACCCCCTCTCTCTAGGCTCACATTACTCCCTTCCTCAACCTGGGAACTAACATCGGAGCCTTCAAATCGCTGCGCATCCTCCAGCAGCATGTACCCAACACTGTGGTTGAATAATTCTGTGGACTCCTCCGTGCATGATGGTGGGGCTATGGAAGCAGTGACTGTGGACAAGGAGCCGGTGGAATAGGCTGCTTTGGCAGCTGCATTGGAAGGCATACTACTCTGATGAGGAGGATGAGGACGGCTTTGTTATCCACTCCACCAACTCTTCTGTGTATTCTGACTCAATAACACGGCCAGCAGCAGAAAAAAGGACAAACGTGCACCACGGCCCCATGCGGAGGATGCACCATGTCCATGACCAGCACTGTTGATTGTAAACACAGACACTGCTTGCCCTCTTTTAGTGACTAGTGAGCATCTGCCTCTCCTTG
Source organism: Lithobates clamitans (assembly GCA_037952925.1). Classification (NCBI taxonomy): domain Eukaryota; kingdom Metazoa; phylum Chordata; class Amphibia; order Anura; family Ranidae; genus Lithobates; species Lithobates clamitans. The sequence goes on along the minus strand of JBBGZY010001913.1, from coordinate 727,779 downwards.
GTGGCCTTTCAAACATGATGTATATTTTGTTTTGCAACACCACACTACACTGTATTAGATACTGTGTACACCGCCTGCACTGTATTAGCAACTGTACTATGGCTGCACTGTATTGTTTACTGTGTACACCCCCAGAAGTGTAGTAGAAACTGTACACACTGTATTAGATACTGTGTACACCACCTTGAAGTGTATTAGAAACTGTACAATGACTGCACTGTATTTTACACTGTGTACACCACCAGAAGTGTAGTAGAAACTGTACACACTGTATTAGATACTGTGTACACCACCTGAAAAGTAGTAGAAACTGCACACACTGTATCGGATACTATGTACACCACCAGAAAAGTAGTATAAACTGTACACATTGTATTAGATACTGTGTACACCGCCTGAAGTGTAGCAGGAACTGTACACACTGTAGAATAGGAAAACACATATATGAGAGTCCCCGGGGCTGCACAACCCAAAAGTATACAAAAAATGCAATACAAACTATTTTGTATTGAGTTCTGTACTTTTTGTAAGACAATAAGTTTGCTACTCAGTGATTATCCATTATAGACCGTTACGTCCTGCTCCGCAGCAATGGGTGGGTGCCTCTCTTCCATCTGGCTACCTGGCACAGTGGGGAGACGCAATCACTTTTGTGGTTTTCCCCAACCTGTGTTTCCCACAGCTGAGCCCTTTCATTAGGGCCACTGTGGGGACCCTCTTTCATGCCGGCGGCATCCCTTGATCGCCGACGGATTGTCAGTAACATCACGTATGCGCACGGGTTCCCCACGCGTGTGCGTGACATCATGACGTCATGTAATTGCGTCAGAGGTGGCGGCGATTGCCAGGGCTCGCGCCTTCCGTCATGCCGAGGGGACCACGCGGATGCCGCAATCACGGCGGCGAGGACTGGCAAGGGAGGGGAGATGGGGAGGGGTTGAGCACCTGCAAGCAATGGGCAATTAACATAGATACTATATAAACTTACAGCTCCCAGATGATCTTGCGGTGATCTCTGGAGTGCTGCTAATATATCTAATAAGGATGGAGTACCAAGTAAGTGCAGGGTTTTGAGCACACCGGACTAGCTGATATTTGTATCTTGTTTAACTTTTCATTTACCGTATATACTCGAGTATAAGTCAAGTTTTTCAGCACTTTTTTTTGTGCTGAAAGTGCCTCCCTCGACTTATACTCGAGTCAAGCACTTTTCTGCAGCAAAAAATTTCATTTTCCGAACCGACTTTGGGGCCCCGTATCTCAGGGCCACTTGGTACTAGGAACCCCAAATTTGATGTTATCATAACATATCCAAAGCTGAAGTTCCTAGCACTAAGTGGCCCTGAGATACGCGGCCCCAAAATCGGTTCGGAAAATGTCATTCTCTGCTGCAGAAAAGTGCTTGACATTTTCTGAACCGATTTTGGGGCCCAATATCTCAGGGCCACTTGGTACTAGGAACCCCAAATTTGGTGTGCAAACACAGTGGAAATGGTACCATAACATATCCAAAGCTGGGGTTCCTAGCACCAAGGGGCCCTGAGATAAGGGGCCCCAAAGCCGGTTCGGAAAATGTCATTCTCTGCTTCAGAAAAGTGCTTAACATTTTCTGAACTATTTTTGGGGCCCTGTATCTCGGGGCCACTTGGTGCTAGAAACCACAGCTTTGGAAATGTTATGGTGCTAGTTCCACTGGGTTCGCACTCCAAATTTGGGGTTCTTAGCACTACGTGGCCCCGAGATACCCAAACCTTTGGGTTCAGAGACCCCAAATTTTGTCTGCAGCTAGGGGGCATCTAGGAACCCTTAACTACCGAGTTTGAAGTTCAGGGGACCTATGGCTGCAAATGGGCACAGTGAGGCATGCAAATGGGCACAGTGATGCTGCAAATTGCATTGTTGACCCTCTTTTCCACTTACAGTAGCTGTGCATTTCTCACCCTCGTCTTATACTCGGGTCAATATGTTTTTCCCATTTTTTTGTGGTAAATTAGGGCCTCGACTTATACTCGGAACGACTTATACTTGAGTATATACGGTACTTATATTTCCCATTTTGGGGTTGTTTACAAAGTAATTAATATACTATTATTTTAATTCCATATAGATATGGCTTTACTCTCAAATACTTTGAATTTTCCCATTTAGTGTCATACACTTCATGCTTGTTTGGCACTCCATATGAACACCTCATTTACTCATATTTCCTATTTTGGGATTTTTTACAAATTAATTAATATACTGTTATTTTAATCTAATATAGATAAAGTTTCATCCCTAAACACTTCTATTCGTATATAGTGTCACACACTTTTTGTTCGTTCGGCACTCCATAATTTTGTTCACTTAACAAATGGCCTTTTTCACTACCTAATGCACCATATGCCCACTATTAATGTTTCAAATATTTCTCAGTATTATTTATATTACATATTCTTCTTAACACCAGTTTTCTAGTGTTTTGCATCACGCCTTGATCATATTCCCACACCCTAAATCTTTTCATTATCACCACACCATTTCACCTCATGCACATCTACTTTATATATTTTTATTAATTGAGTAACAATTTTCCATTTCATTCTACTTTATAATTCCATTATATTTTTCTAACGTCAACTACAACTAATTTGCAAATTAATTCAATAAATGAATAAACTATGTAATAAAATAGGCAACTCAAACTAACATGAATTTCTTATTTGATCATTAATAGTGGGCATATGGTACTTGACACTCATAGAATACTTGACGACTATCTAGTGAGATTTCTGAATATCCCATTGCAGGTGCTTTGCCCCATGTCCTCCTCTCCAGGTCCAAGAGCGTGGCCCCTTGCTAGCCCGGTGGACTGTGGATTCACCTGGAGGTCGTGGAGGGGACACGCAGAGACGATAGTATCACTGAACACAAATGTTTTTTAGCAATCTGGTTTGTGCGATACATCCTCACTCTTTCATCTGCCCAATGGTAAATATACCTTTATGTGTATGGAGATATATCTTTTGCATAATTTGAAATGTTGTAACAATGTTTCATATACTGTTAAATGTTTTAATTAGAACTTTTTGATATATTTTCCTAAAATTTAAATCCCCCTGAAGAAGACCAGAAACTAAAGGGTCAGAATGCATTGGGGTATTCATGTGGATAATAATATTGTAAATGCAATTGGCAAATCATGTTTTCTTTGGGGTGTTTTTTGCCATGAGTGATGTTTTATGTTGTTGGTGTTGAAAATCAGAGCTTGTATTTAAAATCAATTTCATTGAATATTTGTATTTATCATCTATTTTTTGATCTAATAAAAGACTTTTATATAATCAATCTTTTGCTGCCTAAAAAAACCCCTGGGGAAATCTTCTCATTTACCCATGTACACCGCCTGAAGTGTATTAGAAACTGTACACAATGTATTAGATACTGTGTACTAGGGATGAGCCCAATGTTCGAGTGTAAGTTCGACGTCGTCTATGAAGACGAAACGCGTTGGGTAGGACCCCACTGTCGCCACTTTTATCACAGCACTGTTTTTTATGGATCTGCATGTGAGTGTATACCTATTTTTAATAAAATTTTCAGTTTTATAAGGATTTACACTATTTGGCCCTTCCTTTCTTTTTCTATTTGTCATCGTCACCATTTGGTTTTCAACACCATTCTGAGGGACCTAATCTATGTGCCGGTTGTTCCACACCCCTCGGCTCTGGCAACGGTTTGGTTGGTACAGCAACGTGAGAGGCACTTCATCGCTCCTCCGGGCCGTCTGCAGACACTCACCACCTAAGCCTATCCGACCCCTCTCGGCGTATGCCCTGGCGGGTCCATTCAATCTGGTAAGCCTCTTTACTGTTGGTGGTGTTGTGTATGTTTCCACTCCAGATGATGTATGAATTTGAAGTGTCTAGCCCCTGAAGTTTTTCCGTCCTATTCCTCAGGAAGACCCTTCTCCGCCAGCTATATTTTGAACTGCTAGTTTAATGTTTATTGCATTGGACTTTTTCATATTTTCATAGCGATACACTTATTTTTGTATCTTATTGTTATCACCTTTGCTGGTTGTGTTAGCTGCTTATCTTTGCTTTTGCAGCGCAGAATAATTTTGTTTACAATGACACGAAATGTACTTAGAATTTGGGATCTAATACACAAACAAGGTAAATGGAAATATAATTCTCCACTAATAATCCCTGAAAGAAACAAATTACTTTACCCCGGGAAAAGGGAAATTATTTGGAGACTGGATAAAAAATGAAAATGCACAATTAAAGGATATAACGGAAAAGTGGAAAATATGCACATTTCAAGAATTAAAACACAAGACAGATCTGATGGTGATTAATGAACGGCGGTACCTCCAGTTTAAACACTTTGTCAGAACTTTTCCACAACCAATAAGATCAGTGGAAGATCTAAGGCCTCTGAAGCGGCTGAGTATGGCACCAAATACAAAAAATGGTATATCACGGATTTATAAAATTCTAATGGCAGAGGAAGGGCTGGAGGTCCTGCCATACATAAAAAAGATGGGAAAAATAATTGGGAACACGAGGAAATAAACAAAAATTAGGAAAAATTTTGAGATTGGTAAATAACTCCGCAGTTGACTCTAACACAGCAGAGATGAACTATAAATGCATTACAAGGTGCTATATAACCCTCGACAAAATAAGTAAATATCAAATAGGGAAATAGCCATATTGTTGGCTGGGATGTAAAGTAGTGGGAACGATGGCACATTTATGGTGGGATTGCTCAAAAATAAAAAGCTATTGGAAAGAGATCTAATAGGGCGTACACACGGTCGGACTTTGTTCGGACATTCCGACAACAAAATCCTAGGATTTTTTCAGACGGATGTTGGCTCAAACTTGTCTTGTCTACACACGGTCGCACAAAGTTGTCGGAAAATCCGATCGTTCTAAATGTGGTGACGTAAAACACGTACGTCGAGACTATAAATGGGGCAGTGGCCAATAGCTTTCATCTCTTTATTTATTCTGAGCATGCGTGGCACTTTGTCCGTCGGATTTGTGTACACACGATCGGAATTTCCAACAACGGATTTTGTTGTCGGAAAATTTTATCTCCTGCTCTCCAACTTTGCGTGTCGGAAAATCCGATGGAAAATGTCCGATGGAGCCCACACATGGTCGGAATTTCTGACAACACGCTCCGATCTGACATTTTCCATCGGAAAATCCGACCGTGTGTACGGGGCATTACTATTAATAAAATAAATTACTAACAGAAAAATATTAGAAGAACCTTGGACGTGCCTGTTTCATGGGATATACAGTTCAATAAAACAAAATAAATAATCTGTGATACCTCACCTGATTTATACAGCTTAAAGTCAGATACCAAGATGCTAGCAAGAAACAAAAAGCCCCACAATAAAAGATTGGATTGCAAGGTATAAGAGACATATAACAGGGAATCTCTAAGAACAAACTGACAACCACTGGATATTTTTCACTCTATTGAGGTACAACTTTTTTACTTTCTTGACACCTATTGGGGTTTCTACATTGTCTTTATATACGTGTAATACTTATATCATTTCTATATTGCCCCGTAGTCTCTCTGCCCATACCAGCTTTATAATCTGCATTCATGCATTTACCATATTCCATATCTCAGATAGTCCTTCATACCAACATACTCTAATAAGCTTAATTAATTTATTTACATCTTTATCTATATATAAATAAAACATTTAGAACCTTATACATTAAGCTCATTTTGCAGTTATGATGCCCTCTGATATATGTGCATCCTTGCAGACATTTTCTAGACATGATTTTAAGGGGCCAAGTGGAGACCGCAGTGAGAAATACCCCTATCCAGACCTCTGATCCCATGGATGTTCCCCTGTTGTTCGCTGTGAACATTGGCTAAACCTCTGTCACCTCATCTAAAGTCCCAGGGCTATTTTTCTTGTTTTTTTTGTGCACTATTAGGGATGGAGGTGTCAGAGGGGTCACACCAGACCTTAATCTCCTTTTTTGTATTTACAGTTTTGTTGTAAGTAGTTTTTTAATAAATTGCCCGTTTTTAATCTGGACGCTGCACAATGAGATTTCTTTTTCTCGTATGATCAATGGTTGGATCAGTTTCTGTGGATATCCTGTGATTTTACCTATGGCTCGCTTTCACCAACGATCCCCCATGAGGAGGCTGGATAAGTCAAGTTGATCTGCACCTAATGTAAGGGGTAATAACGCTCACAGATGCGAATATAGACCTTGATAGGTCTTTAGATGTGGTAAGGAGACAATTTTGCCTGACCTATCTAAGCACTGGGTGTTGCACTGAATTAAAGGACTTTGCACATTATCACACTATGGACTTTTTTTTCATATATTTAATTATATACTTTCATAATGTAATATATTCTAAGTTTGATTCATATTAACTGTCTTTAGACAGCGCAACACGTTTTTTATATACTACGGATAGAGGCCACAATATGAAGGACATACATCTGTTCTCCAATTTGCTCGCATTCGATATTGGATATTGGAAGCTGATACCCCATCCACTTCTAACCCCCAGACTCTCTTCTATATTGAACATACCATCACCTAGATAAGAACGTCAGTGGATCCGCAACAAAATTGGCTGATTATTATTATCTACATCCTTGAATTTCTGCCTTTCTTATATATTACGTCCCCCTTTTTTTTTCACCCTATAGCCTTAAAGGATATCTGGTAGGTATCTGAAGTCCTACATAAGAAGATCAGCTACTTATTCTCCCTGGGGACTTTGTGAGCATTTTCCCTTGGACTTTTTTGTTGTAGTTTTTTAAATGAACAGCATATTATTTTAATCATTACTAGCCAGTAGGGATGAGCTTCGACTCGAACATCGGCTGTTCGCAAGTTCACCGAACAGCGAACAATTTGGGGTGTTCGCGGCAAATTCGAAAGCCACGGAACACCCTTTAAGAGTCTATGGGAGAAATAATCAAAAGTGCTAATTTTAAAGGCTTATATGCATGGTATTGTCATAAAAAGTGTTTGGGGACCTGGGTCCTGCCCCAGGGGACATGGATCAATGCAAAAGAAAGTTTTAAAAGACTGTTTTTTCGGGAGCAGTGATTTTAATAATGCTTAAAGTGAAACAATAAAAGTGTAATATCCCTTTAAATTTCATACCTGGGGGGATGTCTATAGTATGCCTGTAAAGGGGCGCATGTTTCCCGTTTTTAGAACAGTCTGACAGCAAAATGACATTTCAAAGGAAAAAAAGTCATTTAAAAGTATTTGCGGCTATATGAATTGTCGGTCCAACAATACACATAAAAGTTCATTGATAAAAACGGCATGGGATTTCCCCACAGGGGAACCTCAAACCAAAATTAAAAAAAAAATGACATGGGGGTCCCCCTAAATTCCATACCAGGTCCTTCAGGTCTGGTATGGATTTTAAGGGGAACCCTGTGCCAAAAAAAAAAAAGGCATGGGGTCCCCCCAAAAATCCATACTAGACACTTATCCGAGCATGCAACCTGGCAGGCCACAGGAAAAGGGGGGGACGAGAGAGCGGCCCCCCTTCTAAACCGTACCAGGCCACATACTCCCAACATTGGGAGGGTGCTTTGGGGGTCCCCCCCAAAGCACCTTGTCCCCAAGTTGATGAGGACAAGGGCCTCATCCCCACAACCCTTGCCTGGTGGTTGTGGGGGTCTGCGGGTGGGGGGCTTATTGGAATCTGGGACCCCCAGATCCCGGCCCCCCTGTGTGAAATGGTAAGGGGGTACCTACCATTTCACCAAAAAAGTGTCAAAAATGTTAAAAATGACAAGAGACAGTTTTTGACAATTCCTTTATTTAAATGCTTCTTCTTTCTTCTATCTTCCTTCGGTTTCTTCCTCCATCTACTTCTTCTTCTTCCTCCAATCCTCTGCTTCTTGCTCCGGTGTTCTCGTCTGGCATCTTCCTCCGCAGCGTCTTCTTCCCTTCTTCGTGCTTGGGCCGCTCCGCATCCATGATGGGAGGCTCCTGCTGTGTGACGCTTTGTGGATGGTTGAGCATGGATGGATGGATGGCTGGATGTCACTGAGCAGTGCTGTGAGCACTACACATCCAGCCCACAGCGCTGATGCCATCCATCCACCCCCCCTCTCCGCTCACAGTGTACCAATCGGTACAGAGAGGGGAGGAGAGGAACCGGCATCATGAGATGATGCCGGTTTGTTTACATGTGATCGCTCCGTCATTTGACGGAGCGATCACATGGTAAACGGCCGCGATCAGCGGCCATTTACCGGGATCCGTGATGCCGTCGGATGGACCGTGATGGACCCGTCGGTCGCGGATATGTTCGGGTGCACGCTCCGGGGCGCGCGAGAGGGGAATTCTGGGAGGACGTCATAGTACGCCCTCTCAGAGTTAAGCAACCGCCCTGCAGCCGTCATTCGGCTATGGGCCAGTTGTGAAGTGGTTAAATAAAGAATAGTCAAAAACTGTCTCTTGTCATTTTTAACATTTTTGACACTTTTTTTGTGAAATGGTAGGGGTACTTTTATACCCCCTTACCTTTTCACACATAGGGGTGGCCATTATCTGGGGGTCCCCTTGTAAAAGGGGGCTTCCAGATTCCGATAAGCCCCCCGCCAGCAGACCCCCACAACCACCGGGCAAGGGTTGTGGGGATGATGCCCTTGTCCTCATCAACATGGAGACAAAGTGCTTTGGAGGGGACCCCCCAAAGCACACTCCCAATGTTGAGGGGATGTGGCCTGGTACTGTTATGGAGGGGGGCTGCTCTCTTGTCCCTCCTCTTTTCCTGCGGCCTGCCAGGTTGCGTGCTCGGATAAGTGTCTGGTATGGATTTTTGGGGGGACCCCACGCCATTTTTTTTAAATTTTGGCACGGGTTTCCCCTTAAAATCTATACCAGACCTGAAGGGCCTGGTGTGGAATTTAGGGGGACCCCCACGCCATTTTTTTTTTAAATTTTGGTTTGGGGTTCCCCTGTGGGGAAATCCCATGCCATTTTTATCAATGAACTTTTATGTGTATTGTCGGACCGACAATTCATATAGCCGCGAGTAGTTTTAAATTACTTTTTTTCCTTTGAAATGTCATTTTGCTGTCAGACTGTTCTAAACACAGGAAACATGCGCCCCTTTACAGGCATACTATAGACACCCCCCCATGTACGAAATTTATAGGAATATTACACTTTTATTGTTTCACTTTAAGCATTATTAAAATCACTGCTCCTGAAAAAACGTCAGTTTTTGAAACTTTTTTTGCATTGATCCATGTCCCTTGGGGCAGGACCCAGGTCCCCAAACACTTTTTATGACAATAACTTGCATATAATCCTTTAAAATTAGTACTTTTGATTATTCGCGTTCGAGTCCCATAGACTTTAACAGTGTTCGTGTGTTCGAACAAATTTTTTGCCTGTTCGCATGTTTTGGTGTAAACCGAACCGGGGGGGTGTTCGGCTCATGCCTGCTAGCCAGGCACCATTCCCTGCTGTTAGGGCATTGCTTTCCCGCCCAGGAGTGATTATGCCTTTTTTGTATCTGCAGATACTTGGTTTCTGGTTGTTTTTTGATATACAACCCATTCATATTACATATGTGGAATGTGGTATACTCACGGCTGAGTCCAGGACTTTTATGTCTCGGTCTATTTTTCATGTTATCAGGAGTGTTATTATTCCCTGATCCCAATTTTGTTACAATATGGTTCTACCCTCACATAAATTTTCCATTCATTTTTGGCAAACTAGTATTTTTATTCTGTTTTGTTTGTACAATTAATCATTTATGCATGTCACACTCACTACCTCTACTTTCTGTCAAACGTTACACCCTTACTTTGTGCCTCAAACTCATGTGGTTGAAGATGGCATTGTCCGATTTGGGCTACTAGTACTTCCGCATAGGTTCTCCTTTAAGATGGCTCCCCCATGACCATTATAGACTTTGTCTATTGTGCTATTATTCTCTTGGTTCCATGGATATAGTATGTATCTCTCATAATGTGCAGGGATTCAATCCCCCTAACAAAATAAGAAAAGCCTTTCTATACTATAAACGCCTTGGGGCGAAAATTATACTATTACAAGAAACACATTTTGCCAACCTCTCTCATCCAAAATTCTTTCATAGAGTGTATCAGCAAACCTTTTACACCTTGAACTAAAAGCAGAGGCATTGCCATATTCCTCCACAATTCATTTCAAGATTTTTATTATTAAAGGTATTTTATTGGCCCGTGAACTTACAATTGCAAGTCTGTACACGCCAAATGATTCTTCTGCTTCCTTTTATGCTGCCTTTTTCGAGGTTCTTGATAAATAATATTCACCTCACATTTTAGTGGGAGGTGATTTTAATATGGTTGCACACCCATCTCCGGACAGAAGCAACCCCACCTCTCATTCCAAAATGTTTCCTAAATCTCTAACAAAATGCCTTCAAGACACCCAACTGATAGATACCTGGAGGGCTCACAATATTGGAGCCAATGAATATACAGTGGTGACAGAAAGTATTCAGACCCTCATAAATTTTTCACTCTTTGTTATATTGCAGCCATTTGTTAAAATCATTTAAGTTCATTTATTCCTCACTAATGTACACACGGCACCCCATATTGACAGAAAAACACAGAATTGTTGACATTTTTGCAGATTTATTAAAAAGGAAAAACTGAAATATCACATGGTCCTAAGTATTCAGACCCTTTGCTGTGACACTCATATATTTAACTCAGGTGCTGTCCATTTCTTCTGATCATCCTTGAGATGGATCTACACCTTCATTTGAGTCCAGCTGTGTTTGATTATACTAATTGGACTTGATTAGGAAAGACACACACCTGTCTATATAAGACCTTACAGCTCACAGTGCATGTCAGAGCAAATGAGAATCATGAGGTCAAAGGAACTGCCTGAAGAGCTCAGAGACAGAATTGTGGCAAGGCACAGATCTAGCAAAAAAATGTCTGCTGCACTTAAGGCTCCTAAGAGCACAGTGGCCTCCATAATCCTTAAATGGAAGATGTTTTGGATGACCAGGACCCTTCCTAGAGCTGGCCGTCCGGCCAAACTGAGCTATCGGGGGAGAAGAGCCTTGGTGTAAGAGGTAAAGAAGAACCCAAAGATCACTGTGGCTGAGCTCTAGAGATGCAGTCAGGAGATGGGAGAAAGTTGTAGAAAGTCAACCATCACTGCAGCCCTCCACCAGTTGGGGATTTATGGCAGAGTGGCCCGACGGAAGCCTCTCCTCAGTGCAAGACACATGAAAGCCCGCATGGAGTTTGCTAAAAAACACCTGAAGGACTCCAAGATGGTGAGAAATAAGATTCTCTGGTCTGATGAGACCAAGATAGAACTTTTTGGCCTTAATTCTAAGCGGTATTTGTGGAGAAAACCAGGCACTTCTCATCACCTGTACAATACAGTCCCAACAGTGAAGCATGGTGGTGGCAGCATCATGCTCTAGGGTGGTGTTTTTCAGCTGCAGGGACAAGACGACTTGCAATCAAGGGAAAGATGAATGCGGCCAAGTACAGTGATATCCTGGACGAAAACCTTCTCCAGAGTGCTCAGGACCTCAGACCCAAAAAGACTCATGGCTGTATTAGATTAAAAGGGTGCTTCTACTAAATACTGAGCAAAGGGTCTGAATACTTAGGACCATGTGATATTTCAGTTTTTCATTTTTAATAAATCTGCAAAAATGTCAACAATTCTGTGTTTTTCTGTCAATATGGGGTGCTGTGTGTACATTAATGAGGAAAAAATTCAACCTAAATGATTTTAGCAAATGGCTGCAATATAACAAAGAGTGAAAAATTTAAGGGAGTCTGAATACTTTCCATCCCCACTGTATGTCAAAAGCCCTAAGATAGTAATAACCAAGATAACTTTGGTAATTTTCCTAGAAGCTGTTGTTTGTGTATATGAAGCATGGTTATGGTATATGGGACAGGAGATAAACTGTTAGATTCTGATCGAATTCTGTATTTGTGTAATAACTAGATTTATGAATCAAATATGTTAGCACTTTTAACAGTTAATAACTACTTATTTGGAAGCTATATACAGATATAGACATAAACTTTAAATGGAAAGTAAGCATGCATCAACTAACAGCAAATATAAAAATATATATTATTCTAACAGTAAAAAGTAAAAAATCCTATAAACCCTGTAAGGATCAAAATTAGTTAATAAAAACAATTGTAGTTCAGAATTGCTACAAGCTCCTTTTGTGAGCACCATAAACAGATATGCAAGGGTAAATACTGTTGAAACAATGTTATCAATGAATGCAGTAAAATGCCTAGAACTCTCTCAAAGGAGTGGTAAAAAATGTTTTATACATTTACTTGATTCACCCAATTTATTATAAAGATAAATATTTTGCATTTTATCAACAAACTTTCAGTTTTAACTTAACAGTAATTACATAACTTGCTTCAAAAGGAAAAAAATTGCATGTCTTGTAATATTATTAATGGAAAAGTCAACTCCAAACTTTAAGGATGATTTTGTTTCAGGATGTAGGAGATGATGACACAGTATTGAAAAATTCATTGTGGGTGAAATATATGTACAATTTATTTATATTATTTATTTATAGCCTACTTATGCTTAGGAGACTTGCTGAAATATCTCAGTAAAACCATACCTGTCTGGAATTTGCAGCAGCACTTATTTTAGAAATGTAGAGATTTTTCAGTTTAAGACTGATTTTTTTTCTTAAACTAGAGAACTATTCTAATAAAAACGGGGAAGGTGTGATGTTTCTCCATTGGTTGCATGACATGAGTTTCCCAAGTTCTGTAAATCATATATTTTGAGAAATGTCATTAAACAATGGAATATTCTTTGACAACCAGCAGAATCCCCATATTACATATTTATAACATGCAGTAAAGCTGGAGCTCAGAGTGAAGAGACCAAAAAAAAAGGCAAAGCTTTGGAAATCTGTGAAAGCAGTAGCTTCAGACTAACTACCATATAATTAGAAAAATATGGGATGTTGCCTATGCTGTTAATTAAATCTCTCCCATTTTGTTTCTCTTAGAGTCAGCACAGAGGCATTTATTGTACAGTAATGTGAAACCAAACAAACTTATTACTTCAATGTGTTGTAATTCCCAGTGGTAAATAATAAAGATAGATGACGGTAGTCTGTCATTGTTAGCAGAGTAAACACAAACACATTTAGCTTTAATTGCATAATATTAAGAGTATGATAGTTCAAAGAGATTTTTTGCAGGGCTTAAGATGAACAAAAATAAATAAATAAAAACAGCTGCAATTTTAGCGCAGGAGAAGAGTACATATATATATATCTGTCTGTCTATCTATCTATCTATCTATCTATCTATCTATCTATCTATCTATCTATCTATCTATCTATCTATCTATCTATCTATCTATCTATCTATCTATCTATCTATCTATCTATCTATCTATCTATCTATCTATCTATCTATCTATCTATCTATCTATCTATCTATCTATCTATCTATCTATCTATCTATCTATCTATCTATCTATCTATCTATCTGTCTATCTGTCTATCTGTCTATCTGTCTATCTGTCTATCTGTCTATCTGTCTGTCTATCTATCTATCTATCTATCTATCTATCTATCTATCTATCTATCTATCTATCTATCTATCTATCTATCTATCTATCTATCTATCTATCTATCTATCTATCTATCTATCTATCTATCTATCTATCTATCTATCTATCTATTTATATATATATATATACAGTATCTCACAAAAGTGTGTACTTTGTGTATTCACATTTTTGTAAATACTTTCTTTTTCATGTGACAACACTGAAGAAATGACACTTTGCTACAATGTAAAGTAGTGAGTGTACAGCTTGTATAACAGTGTAAATTTGCTGTCCCCTCAAAATAACTCAACATACAGCCATTAATGTCTAAACCATTGGCAACAAAAGTGAGTACACCCCTAAGTGAAAATGTCCAAATTTGGCCCAAAGTGTCAATATTTAGTGTGGCCATTAGGGATGGGCTATCTGTTTGTGTCGAGCATGAGTTCGACTCGAACTATGGCTGTTCGCCCGTTCGCCGAACAACTAACAATTTGGGGTCTTTGCGGCAAATTTGAAAAGCCGCAGAACACCCTTTAAAATGCTATGGGAGAAATCTAAAGTGCTAATTTTAAAGGTTAATATGCAAGTTATTGTCATAAAAAGTGTTTGGGGACCTGGGTCCTGCCCCAGGGGACATATATCAATGCAAAAAAAACACCCGTTTTTTCGGGAACAGTGATTTTAAAAAGGCTTAAAGTGAAACAATAAAAGTGAAATATTCCTTTAAATTTTTACCTGGGGTGTCTATAGTATCCCTGTAAAGTAGCACATGTTTCCTGTGTTTATAACCGTCCAAGAACAAAATGACATTTCTAAAAGAAAAAAAAGTAATTTAAAAGTGCTTGCACTAGTGCCTGCTATTAATGAATTATCAGTCCCGACAATACACATAAAAGTCATTGAAAGTCATTGAAAAATTAAAAAAAATGCGTGGGGGACCTCCAAAAATCCACACCAGACCCTTGTCTGAGTATGCAACCTGGCAGGCCACAGGAAAAGAGCGGGGGACAAGAGAGTGCCCCCCCTCCTGAACCATACCAGGCCACGTGCCCTCAACATGGGGAGGATGTCCCCATGTTGATGATGACAAGGGCCCCATCCCCACAACCCTTGCCCGGTGGTTGTGGGGGTCTGCGGGCAGGGGGCTTATCAGAATCTGGAAGCCCCTTTTAACAAAGGGGACACCACAGAGGGGGGCGGGGTCACCCATACATGTCACTGGGAAACCCAGGCATTTCCCCTTGTCAGAGAGGGGCAGGGTCACGTGATGGGTGGCCCCGCCCTCAGCTACATAAGAGCTGTCAAGTTAGCACCACATCATTGGCTGGGTGCCTCCGGTGGAGGCAGAATCCTGTGGGTGTTCCTCGCTGGAGTCGCTGGAGATCATCCATCGCTGGAGATCGAGAATTGGATTACATTGCTGGAATCTCTTTTTTATTTATTTTTTTTTTTTCCGTTTAAATACTGTTTGGAAAATAAATAACAGTACAAAGGTATCAAATTGGCAAAGACCAAACAAAAATAACACAACAATGTTTATAACATTAGAAGCGAGGTATACATGTACCTGCAACAGAGGCGGCTTCAAAATAACAGAGTAAACACCTATAAACTCTAGGGCATCATCAAACACTCTATCTCCTAGAGAATGGCTGCCGGAGGTCAGGATAGGGAAGCTAAAGCTTGCAGGTACCAGGGCTCCTCAAGGGTAGGCCACGCACCCCGAATGGGAACCTGCTGTGCGCAGACCAACCGAGTGGAGCACTGGGGGTTCAAAAAGACCTTCCCTGGTCTCATCCTGAACTCACGGACCACCCATCATTGAACAAAACAAAAACTCTGCTGCAATAATTAGTAACATTATGAGCCCAACAATAATGTAAGAAATAATATCACCTATACAGGGGGCTATCCCCAAAAATTAGAGGTGGTACATGCTGAACCACTATGTTGTGAATGTTTCCATTCTTAGAGTGAACAGCATTAACATGTAATTAAAGGAAGAGTAAAGGGTGAAGGAGAGTTCTGCAAGGTACTTTACTCTCAACCTGTGCAAATAACACTTAGTGGGGTTAAGAAAGAAGACAGTAGGAGGAAAGGGAAAGAAGAAGGAAGAACAGAGGGGTAAAAGCGGAGGAAGAGAGAAAGAGGTAGGAGAATGTTAGGAGCAAGAATCCTCGCGGAGAAAGAGGGGGGCCCAGAGCCGTCCAGGACCTGGGGGTTACCTAGACATTATACAGCATCAGGTCAGAGGTGGTAAACCCAAGAAACGAGCCCAGGGTTCCCAAATGAGTCTGAATTTATCAGAGGTGTCTAAAATTCTGCTCGAGACCTTCTCCTGCGTCATAATCCAGGAAATTTTCTGTTTGGCCAGGCGAAGAGATACCAAAGTTTTTTTCCAGGCTTGAGCTAGCGTAATCTTGGCCCCAAGCAGGATGAAGTGAATCAGAGACCGAGATATTTTAGGTACTTTCGGGATGTTCTCATTTAGAAGAGCTATGGTGGGGCTTTGTTGGACTGCAAAGCCTGTGGATTTGCGGATGAGAGAAAAAATTCCATTCCAAAACCCTCTAATTTTGGGACATTCCCAAAATGTGTGAAGTAGGGAACCTATATGGCCACAACCTCTGAAACAGAGGGGCGATGAATGTGGATGAAATTTAGTAATTCGGGTGGGTACCAGATACCACCTGGTCATGACTTTAAGATCCGCCTCCATCAGAGAGGAACTAAGCATGTCCTTAAAGGATCGGGAGAAACAAGTATGCCAAGTATCCATGTCCCAGTCGAGTAGCAGATCCCGCTCCCATTGCAACATATAATTTGCTTTCTCCCGGGGCTCCGCTAGTGCAGAGTAGATTAGGGAAATTCCTCCCCTTACACCCATGGCTGAGGAGCACCAGAATTCGTAGGGAGTAACCGAGAGCGGGGCTGTCGAGCTTTTCCAGACCCCATGCAAAAAGTGTGATAATTGGTAATAGCGGAAAGTCTCTGATGCTGGCATCTCCAATTTAGAGATGCAGTACTTAAGTGAGATAGGACCAGAGTTAATGAAGAATTGCCCTATTCTGTAAAAGCCCTTGTCGAGCCACCACCTAAGGGCCTCGATGTTCATACCCGGCTGGAACTGTGGATTGTGGAAAATGTGTGCCAGGGGTAACCACGGGGAGGTGAGGTAATGTTTTTTATATAGTGTATCACACAGAGCCATTAAGTGAGACAAGGAGGGGGAAAGGATCGGGGGTCTGTCCTTTTGTGGTCTCCAAACCAGGAAATCTAGTGTATGGTTGGGAGTGGCCTGGCGTTCAATATCCACCCAATCAGGCCTAGGGCCTTTAGAGTAGATTGCTGAAAATTGGCAAAGTTGTGCGGCTTGATAATACCACCATAAATTAGGGAGACCTAGGCCCCCTTTTTTCTTTGGTCGGTATAGCACCATTTTGGAGAAGCGATGTCCCTTCATCCCCCAGATGAATATGGTGATTGAAGCCTGTAGTTTGTCTAGTGTGTGTTTTCGGATGGGAATAGGGAGGGAGCAAAAGAGATATAGGATCCTTGGGAGTAATGTCATTTTGACCGAATTTATTCTACCTAACCAGGACATTTTATACCGGGCCCAATGCGAGAGATCATCGGAGGGTTTCTTGATCATTGGGGGATAATTGTGATGGTAGAGACGTTCTATTTTCGCTGATAAGAAGATACCTAAGTAGGGTAGGGAGTAATCGCACCAGGAGAAGGGAAAGTGGGTCTTGAGCCTCTCCACCAGATCATGGGGGGTGGAAATATTAAGAGCCATTGATTTGGCCATGTTGACCTGAAGTCCCGAAATGCAGCCAAACGAGTTAAGTAAGTGTAGAATGTTGGGGGTGGAGATGAGGGGGGAGGTGACAAACAGGAGGGCATCATCGGCAAAAAGGGCGCATTTATGAGTCTTTTGGCCACATTGCACTCCATGGATGTCAGGGTTTTGTCGTATGGCCAGAGCCAAAGTTTCTATCGCTATTGCGAATAGGATCGGCGAAAGAGGGCAGGCCTTGTCTAGTCCCCTGCAATATAGAGAATTCTTCAGAAAGATGGCCTTGTATTTTAATACGTGCTTTAGGGGAGGAGTAAAGGGACGATATGGTGGTAATGAAGTCAGGGCCAAAGCCCCATTTCCGTAAAACAGTAAAGAGGTATGGCCAGGTGACTGTGTCAAAGGCCTTTTGAAGGTCCATTGAAAGGACATATCCTGGTTGCGAAGGCCCCCCATCCCATGACGCTTGCATGAGGGAAATTAAGTCTGCCGTTCTCCTGATCTGGTCCGGCCCCTGTCTTCCGGGGATAAACCCCACCTGGTCCTTGTGGATATAGTTAGCAATGAAGGAAGCCAGTCTGTTTGCCAGAATTTTCATCATAATCTTTAAATCATTAATAATCAGCGAGATTGGCCTATAGTTGCATACATCACTGGGGTCCTTGCCCTGTTTGGGGATTACTGATATATATGCCAAGTTGGCTGTCGGTTCCAGGGGGGACCCCGCGCAAAGAGAATTAAAGAGGCGGGCCAGATAAGGAGAGAGGGCATCTGAAAAGCTTTATAATAATGTGCGGAAAAGCCGTCAGGGCCTGGGGCTGATTCTGTTTTGAGGTTCTTTATGACTCCGTGAATTTCCTCCACCCTGAAGGGAGATTCCATAATGGACCTATGAGAGTCCGAAAGCGTAGGAATATCGAGGCTATGCAGGAAGGAAATAATGGAATCTGAGTTGTTAGGGTCGGGGGCTGAGTATAGCTTGGAATAAAAAGCCTGGAAGGTTTCCAAGATCTTTTGGGGGTTTTGGGTGAGAGTTCCCGATTGGGATCTGATCTTGGGCAGTGAGAAGGTTTTTATTTTAGGAGATAGTTTATCAGCTAACTGGGGACCAATCTTATTTGCTTGGATATAGAATCTGCCACTTAGCCAAGTCAGATGTCTGTCTGCATTGGATGTAAGGGCCAGATTGAGCGCTACTCGAGAAGCTTCCAACTTGGTCAGGGTTGTTGAAGATGGGTCAGCTTTATGGGACCTACTAAGGGAATGGAATTCCCTTTCCAATTGCAAAATATCCGCTTTCCGCTCCTTTTTGAGTTGAGATGCCATTTGGATCATTTTCCCTCTCAGGACGGCTTTGTGTGCTCCCCAGAGAACACTTGGAGAAATGTCTCCTGTATCATTGAGGTCGGAAAAATTCCCTAATTTCTTTTTCTAAAATTATGCAGTGGACAGGGTTGGATAGTAGTGATTTACTGAGGCGCCACTGTGGAGGCCCAGAGGGTGAGAGGGAGCAGGAGATTTTAAGTGTCACTAAGGAGTGGTCTGACCAGGGGACTTCCTGTATGGAGGCATGGGATGCTGTGTGGATATCTGAATTTGGAAGGAATATATGGTCAATTCTGGTGTAGGTGTTATGAGGTGCCGAGAAATGGGTATAGTCTTTTGCCGTGGGATTTAGTTCCCTCCACACGTCTATCAAGCCCATATCATGTAGAAGGCAGGCAATTCTGAGGCTCTGAGTGGGCGGATTCTTAAGCCGAGATCTCCCATGAGAGGACTTGTCCAGCAGTTGATCAAAAGTGATGTTAGAGTCACCACCCATGATCACCCTGCCTTCCAGGTGAGGGGCTACGGTCGACAGTATAGAGGTGAAGAAATGTGCCTGTCTTTGATTAGGAGTGTAATAGGAGATAATAGAGTACAGAATCCCCCCTATACTTCCTTTTATTAGAATGTACCTGCCCTCTGGGTCCTTGATCGTGTGTGTAAGTGCGAAGGGAGTATTTTTAGATAGGAGAATGGTGACACCCCTTTTTTTGGTATCAGCATTCGCCAGGAAGAAAGTCGGGAACGTGCGGTGTAGAAAGGTTGGGTTATAACTGGCTGGGAAATGGGCTTCCTGGAGTAGAAAAAATGTTGAGGCCTCTAGAGTGGTAGCTCTGAAAAGCCTTGCGGCATTTAGAGGGGGAATTGAGTCCCTGTACATTATGCAGAGCTATTTTTAACAAATGTATCTGGGTGGTCGGGTCACCCATGGGTGCAAGGGGTGTGGAGCGATATGAAACAAAGGGAGCTTACCTGCATCACCAGGGAGTGGACGTCGATTCTAAGAGGAATAGATTCATGGTTCTTCCTGAAGGCTGGGTAGGTAGGCATGCTCCGCGAGGATTCCTGGAGAGAGTGGGATAGAGAGGGGTGGGAATGGGAAAGAGACAGAGGAGAGGAGGAGAAAGAAAAGGAGGAGAAAAGAGAGGAATAAAAAAAATGTAGATCAAGAAGATTAATCAGGCATAATAATACCGCGAACATTAAGTGCAAAATCAACAATTAATGAGATCAAAACTAGAAAAAAGTATATAAAAGAAATAACCAAAACTCGGACTAGTATTACTAGTGCTAGTCCAGATTCCCCTGAGCGGGGTAGCCCGGAGAAAAAAGGGGAGAGGCCAACCTTAAATTGGGTTGTCTACCGGATGTCACCAGAGGGGCACTGTGTCCCCTCGAGTCACAACAGAGAGGGTGGTATGCAGGGCCGCTCCGGCCGTCTGGATCCCCCAATGTGAAACGAGAAAATGTGGGATCGGTCTCAAGGAATAAGTGTTAACATATTTGCAAGTTGTTTTTAGGACAATAGGCATAAATTAGGTAACGGAGACCAATAATGCAAAAAAAAAACAGCAAAAAAAAAGGGGGAGAGTCACTGCGGGGGGGTAAAAAATAAGAAAAAAAAAAAAAGTTTTTTTTTTTTTTTCTTTTTTTCCCCTTCAACAAGGGTAGCAGTTGTATTATCTACTGTGACATGCCGCAAGGTAGATATCTTCGTTGGGAGGATACAGTATAGCCCGGAAAGGGATCCCCAATAGCCATTATTAGGGCTAGGGGGGCCTAACTGCGGGCAAGGGCCGGCTTGAAAAAATTTTCAGAGGTTAGTTCAACGTAGGGACGCCCCTACTCAAGAGAGAAAAATGGTCCTCAGTCCAACAGGGAGGTTGGAAGAAGTAATCCATTACAGACATGAGGAAGAGCGTTCATCTTGTGGAGCGAGAGTCACGTAGCCGCTTTGGTAGCTGCTTGTTCCACAGCGGAGTAAGGGGGCTACCCGGGGGGGGCTCTTGGAAGAACCCGGGGTAGGTGTCTCGTGCAGAGGAGCCAGGGTCTGTGAGATCAGGCCTAGTTGCAGGAGCAAGTGTTCCCCGTCCTGGAAGTTGGAGAAGTGGTAGGGAACATCTTTGAAGTGAAATTGTAGGCGAAAGGGAACGACCAGCGATATTTGATGGAGTTTTGGGAGAGTATCACCAACAGTGGCTTGAGCGCTCTTCGTTTTTGAACCGTGGCTAGCGAGATGTCCGCAAAGATTTGAATCTTATGCCCTTGAAATGACAGGTTGTCCATGTTGCGGGATCTTCTCATGACTTCCTCCTTCACGCCATAATAATGGGGCTTGACCACGATGTCCCTCGGGAGGCCATCTTGGCGGGGAAGCTGGAGAGCTCTGTGTGCTCTGTCAAGTTCAAGTCTGTGACTTTGGATGTCTGGAATGAGATCTTTGATAAATAATTGGACGGTGTTCGGTATATCCGTTACTGTTTCGGGTATCCCACGTATGCGGAAATTGTAACGTCTATTTCTGTTTTCTAAATTGTCTATTTTGGATAAGGCTGTATCTAGTTGGTCTTGTAAAGACTGAATACAGGCCGTGTTCTGGTTGGTGCATGCAGCAGTGTTGTCCACCACCTGCTCAATCGCATCTATGCGGGAGCCCAAATTCTGTAGATCAGCCTTAATAACGGCTGTAATCTGAGTGACATTTTGAGCTAGACCTGCTGCTAGCATATCAGATAAGCTCTGTAGTAAGAGCTGCATGTCCTGGGTTTGGGGCTGCTGTGAAGCTGAGGGATGGATGGGCCCTGCTAGGCCTAGAGGAGAATGGATCCTGGGTGGAGGAAGGATATCACCTAATGTCCTGTTGAGGAGGGAGTCTGTGATAGCAGGGGGATCCCTTGAGGTATGCTGTGACTCACAGTTGTTGCCAGCATGGCCGCCTGATTGAAGTTTAGTTGGCGGCTCACCTCGCTCTTCTGTGTGCTGCTCGGCATGTAGGATTGGGCTAGGGAGGTTCGGTGAGCCCAGGGGATGCTTTGGTGCCGATTCCGCTCGATCTGAGAGCTCTGGGGGAGGAGAAGGGCCAGAGCGGTGCGGAGCTCTAGATAAGAGCGTCTCCTCGGGAGTCCCGCGCATGCGCACCTCGCTCTTTTTTATTTTTATTTTTTTATTTTTAATAAAGGACTTGTCCCAAGCCGTCTCCTGTGGTTTTTTAATATTTTGACACTTTCTTTTTGTGAAATGGTAGGGGTACAATGTACCACTTACCAATTCACATGGGGGGTGGGATCTGGGTGTCCCCTTTGTTAAAGGGGGCTTCCAGATTCAGATAAGCCCCCCACCTGCAGACATGGGTATGTGGCCTGGTATGGTTCAGGAGAGAGAGGGGATCTCTCGTCCCCCCCTCTTTTCCTGCGGCCTACCAGTTTGCGTGCTGGAATAAGGGTCTGGTGTGGATTTTTGGGGGGAAATGTTGGCATGGAGTTCCCCTTAATATCCATACCAGACCTGAAGGGCCTGGTAATGGCATTTTGGGGGACCCCCACGCAATTTTTTTTTCAATGACTTTCAATGACTATTATGTGTATTGTCGGGACCGTCTCACACAGATATACTGTGGCAGAATGGCACGGGCAGGCAAAGTAATGTATGGGTACGTTACTTGGCATCCCTTGTGGAGTGTTCCATGCTGAGGGGGAGGCCACTGATTCATGGTCACCCCCTCGCGATCGCTCCTGGTGAATGAGAAACTTCCTTTGCCTCTGTAATGTAAACAGAGGCAGAGGAAGTGAAGTCATTTCTCCTCGTGTCTGTCTTTTCGGTCCAGCGCGTGAGGAGAGAAGACATCCAAGTAAGTGCACCAACATTACACTAACAGTAGAACACGCAGGCACACTTTTCACCCCCCAATCACCTTGATTACCACCCTGCACCCCCTGTCACAGTGACACTAATAGCAGTTTTTTTTCGTTTTTTTTACTGATTATTGCATTGGTGTCATTTTGTGACTGTTATAAGTGGTAGGGCAGTTAGTGGTAGGCCCCTTTAGGTCTAGGGTACCCCCCCAACCCCCCCTAATAAAGGTTTAACCCCTAGATCACCCCCCATCGCCAGTGCCACTGATCGCTGTATTAGTGTCACAGGTGACGCTAGTTAGGCAGGTAAGTATTTAGGTTCGCCGTCGCGTCAGGTACCCCCCATATACTACCTAGTAAAGATTTTAACCCCCTGATTGCCCCCTAGTTAACCCTTTCACCAGTGATCACTGCAAAACTGTTACGGGTGACGCTGGTTAGTTAGTTTGTTTTTTATAGTTTCAGGGCACCCGCCATTGATTACCTAATAAAGATTTAACCCCCTGATCGCCCGGCGGTTAAGTTAGGTTTTAGAGTCAGATATGGTCTGCGTCTCCACAGTCAGTGTCAGGTTAGTGCCAGTACCACTAACACCCACACATGCAGCATACACCTCCCTTAGTGGTATAGTATCTGAACGGATCAATATCTGATCTGATCAGATCTATACTAGCGTCCCCAGCAGTTTAGGGTTCCCAAAAATGCAGTGTTAGCGGGATCAGCCCAGACACTAGCACCTGTGTTTTGTCCCTCTACCCGGCCTAGCCTAGACCACCCAAGTGCAGTATTGATCGATCACTGTCACTTGCAAAACACTAAACATGCATAACTGCAGCATTTGCAGAGTCAAGCCTGATCCCTGCGATCGCTACCAGTTTTTTTGGTAGCATTTTGATACAGTCGCTAACAGTCAGGAGCTTTTTTACCTGAGTCTCACTACTGTACCACTAAATTTAGAGCCCAAAATGGCAAATCGAAGGTACAGTAGTGAAGAGGCCTACATGTTTCTGAGAATGACAGATAGTGAAGACAAAGTCATTCATCTGTCAGATTCAGGCTCAGAATATGATCCTGTAGAGGACAGCGGCTCCATGACAGATAGCTCTGACAACGGAGTTGTGGTCCCTGCCAAGGTCAGGCATACCAGACCCCAATCTTCAAACAGTTGATTTTACGTCACTTGATTTTTATTTGCTGTTTTTTACCAAAGATCTCTATAGATCTATTGTGGACCAAAGCAATTTGTACGCTGGTCAACACATCGCCACTATTCCCCAGTCCTCTCTTGCCAGAGATTGGAAACCAATTACAATTTCCGAATTTAAACTCTTTCTGGGCCTATCCCTCAACATGGGCATAACTTAAAAGAGTGAGTTGAGGTCATATTGGTCCACTGACCCAATTCACCATATGCCCTTGTTCTCTGCCTCCATGACCAGGGCACGATACGAGCAGATCTTGCAGTTCATGCATTTCAACAACAATGAACTCTGTCATCCTCGTGGAGACCCTGGATACGATCGTTTCTACAAAATTCGGCCCCTCGTAAACCACTTTCAACCAATGTTTTGCAGACTTGTTTACTCCCCATCAAGTTGTCTGCGTTGATGAGTCCCTGATTAAGTTTTCTGGCCACTTGTCATTCAAACAGTACCTTCCCAGCAAGCGTGCCAGATAGGGGGTCAAGATGTATAGGCTTTGTGACAGGGCCACAGGCTATACATGTAGTTTTTTGGTTTATGAGTGCAAAGATAGTTACATATTGCCGACAAACTGCCCTGACTACATAGGAAATGCTGGCAAGATTGTGTGGGACTTGGTATCACCCTTATTCGGAAAGGGGTACCACTTGTACGTGGACAATTATTACATGAGCTGCTACTTTTTAGTCACTTGTTTGATCATCAGATGAGCATGTGGAGCATGTGGCACCATGCGACCTAATCTCCAGGGCTCTCCCCAGCGGCTTGTAGATTCCCGTCTTAGGCTGGGGGAGAGAGCCTGCTTGAAGTGTAATAACTTGTTTGTTATGAAGTGGAGGGATAATAAGAATGTTTTTGTTCTTACCTCCCTTCATGCAGATACGACAGTCCAAATTACTACGGCGACTGGTGTTGTGGAGAAATCCCTCTCTGTCCATGAATATAACCTTAACACGGGAGGGGTGGACCTCAATGACCAGTTGTTGGCTCCGTACCTAGTTGTCCGTAAGGCCAGATGCTGGTACAAGAAAGTGTCTGTTTATTTATTTCAATTGGCTTTGCTGAACGCTCATGTGCTATACAGAGCTTAAGGACGGATTGGATCCTTCCCTAAATTCCAGGAAGAGATCGTCAGAGCCCTTCTGTTTCCAGATGGTGCTCCACTTCACCTTCCCAATCCAAATGCAGTAAGACAGCTGCATGAGAGGCATTTTCCTTATGTCCTCCCGAGTACCCCTACCCAACAAGCCCCCCAAAGAAGATGTCGCGTCTGCAGCAAGCACGGATATAGGCGTGACACCCGCTATTATTGTCCCTCCTGTCCTGACAATCCTGGTCTTTGCATTGGTGAATGTTTTGAACACTACCATACACTAGTTGAGTATTAGCGTAGGGTACAGCACCGCACAGACTAGGCACACTTTCACAGGGTCTCCCAAGATGCCATCGCATTTTGAGAGACCCAAACCTGGAACCGGTTACAGTTACAAAAGTTACAGTTACAAAAAAAAGTGTAAAAAAAAAAGTAAAAAAAACAAAAAACAAAAAAGATATATAAAATAAAAGAACAAAAGATAGTTGTTGTTTTATTGTTCTCTCTCTCTCTATTCTCTTTTTATTGTTCTGCTCTTTTTTACTGTATTCTATTCTGCAATATTTTATTGTTATTATGTTTTATCATGTTTGCTTTTCAGGTATGCAATTTTTTTTATACTTTACTGTTTACTGTGTTTTATTGTTAACCATTTTTTTGTTTTCAGGTACACCATTCAGCTGCAGCGCGGATTTATTTATCTTGACAGCAACAGCAATTGCTCCCACGATACATAAAGCAGTGACTCCAGCGCTGTCGGGGGTGATTTCAGCACCACAGTTAAAAAAAAGAGCATATATGCTGAAGCATGGGGCAGCAGGGGCGGGGGAGCGATTTGCTCCTACCTTTTGCGGGTGGATGCCCCCATGCTTCGGCATATATATTTTAGGCACAGGTTGCATTAAAAAATGTTTTATTTTTTTACTATGTTTTTTTTGTATTTGCTTTGCAGGTATGGTATGTCTTACTGTTATACTGTAATGTTACTTTGTTTCA
Organism: Lithobates clamitans; assembly: GCA_037952925.1. Taxonomy (NCBI): domain Eukaryota; kingdom Metazoa; phylum Chordata; class Amphibia; order Anura; family Ranidae; genus Lithobates; species Lithobates clamitans. Next base: position 701,893 of record JBBGZY010001913.1, on the reverse strand, counting down.
TTGTTAACCATCATTTGCTTAGCAGGTACGCCATTCAGTTGCAGAGCAGATTTTTTTATCTTGACAGCAACAGCGTTTGCTCCCAAGATACATAAAGCCGTGACTCCAGCGCTATAGGAGGTGATTTCACCACCACAGTTAAAAAAAGAGCATATATACCGAAGCATGGGGGTAGCAGGGGCGGAGGAGCAATTTGCTCCTAACTTTTGGGGATGCCCCCATGCTTCGGCATATATAAATGGTGCATGTATGCCCATCATTAGAAGTGGGTGGATGAAGGGAGGTATTCTAATGGTGGGCATACCCACCAATCAATCTCTTTTTTTCATTCAGCCCACAGGCTGCATGAAAAAAAAATCTTATGCCCAACAAGGACCAGCAATGTACTGGTATGTTGCTGGACTTTGAGTGGTTATACCATAATGATGCCTGCAGGTTTAGGTATCATCTTGGTATAATTCTTTTCAGCCAGCGGTCAGCTTTCATGTAAAAGCAATCCTAGTGGCTATTTAGCCTCTAGACTGCTTTTACAAGCAGTGGGAGGGAATGACCCCCCCTCCTACCGTCTTCCATGTTTTTCTCTGGCTCTCCTGTCCCAACAAGGAACCCGAGAATGCAGCCGGTGATTCGGCCAGCTGACCATAGAGCTGATCAGAGACCAGAATGGCTCCAATCATCTCTATGGCTTAAGAGACTGGAAGCTACGAGCATTTCATGACTTACATTTACGGATGTAAACAGCGCCATTGGGAAATTGGGAAAGCATTTTATCACACCGATCTTGGTATGGTCAGATGCTTTGAGGGCAGAGGAGAGATCTAGGGTCTAATAGACCCCAATTCTTTCAAAAAAGAGTACCTGTCACTACCTATTGCTATCATAGTGGATATTTACATTCCCTGAGATAACAATAAAAATGATAAATAATGAAAGCAACAGTTTAAAAATAAGATAAAAAAAGCTATCACACAAAGGCGAACGCAAGCGTCGGTCTGGCGTCAAATGTAAACAGCAATTGCACCATGCATGTGAGGTATCACTGCTAAGGTCAGATCAAGAGCAGTAATTTTAATTTAGCAGTAGACCTCCTCTGTAAATTTAAAGTGGTAACCTGTAATGGCTTTTAAAGGCTTTTTAAAAATGTATTTAGTTTGTCGCCACTGCACGTTTTTCGCGCAATTTTAAAGCATGTCGTGTTTGGTATCCATGTACTCGGCCTAAGATCATCTTTTTCATTTCATCAAAAATTTGAGCAATATAGTGTGTTTTAGTTCATTACAATTTTAAAAAAATGGTGTTTTTCCCCAAAAAATGCGTTTGAAAAATCGCTGCACAAATACTGTGTGGAAAAAAAATGAAATACCCACCATTTTAATCTGTAGGGCCTTTGCTTTAAAAAAATATATAATGTTTGGGGGTTCAAAGTAATTTTCTTGCAAAAAAAAAAATTTTTTTCATATAAACAAAAAGTGTCAGAAAGGGCTTAGTCTTCAAGTGGTTAGAAGAGTGGGCGATGTGTGACATAAGCTTCTAAATGTTGTGCATAAAATGCCAGGACAGTTCAAACCCCCCCAAATGACCCCATTTTGGAAAGTAGACACCCCAAGCTATTTGCCGAGAGGCATGTCGAGTCTATGGAATATTTTATATTGTGACACAAGTTGCGGGAAAAAGACACATTTTTTTTTCACAAAGTTGTCACTAAATGATATATTGCTCAAACATGCCATGGGTAGGGATGAGCCAAACACCCCCCTGTTCAGTTCACACCAGAATATGCGAACAGGCAAAAAATTTGTTGGAACACGCGAACACCGTTAAAGTCTATGGGACACGAACATGAATAATCAAAAGTGCTAATTTTAAAGGCTAAATTTCGTACCTGGGGGGTGTCTATAGTATGCCTGTAAAGGGGTGCATGTTTCCTGTGTTTAGAACAGTCTGACAGCAAACTGACATTTCAAAGGAAAAAACGTCATTTAAAACTACTCGTGGCTATTAATGAATTGCCGGTCCGACAATACACATAAAAGTTCATTGATAAAAACAGCATGGGAATTCCCCACAGGGGAACCCCGAACCAAAATTAAAAAAAAAAGATGTGGGGGTCCCCCTAAATTCCATACCAGGCCCTTCAGGTCTGGTATGGATATTAAGGGGAACCCCGGACAATTTTTTTTTTTTAAATGGCGTGGGGTCCCCCTCAAAATCTATACCAGACCCTTCAGGTCTGGTATGGATTTTAAGGGGAACCCCGTGCCAAAATAAAAAAAAATGGCATGGGATCCCCCCAAAAATCCATACCAGACCCTTATCCGAGCACACAACCTGGCAGGCCGCAGGAAAAGAGGGGGGATGAGAGAGCGCCCCCCTCCTGAACCATACCAGGCCACATGCCCTCAACATTGGGAGGGTGCTTTGGGGTAGCCCCCAAAACACCTTGTCCCCATGTTGATGGGGACAAGGGCCTCATCCCCACAACCCTTGCCCGGTGGTTGTGGGGGTCTGCAGGCGGGGGGCTTATCAGAATATGGTAGCCCCCTTTAACAAGAGGACTCCCAGATCCCGGCCCTCCCCCCTGTGTGAAATGGTAAGGGCCCTACCATTTCACCAAAAAAGTGTCAAAAATGTTAAAAATGACAAGAGACAGTTTTTGACAATTCCTTTATTTAAATGCTTCTTCTTTTTTTTTCTATCTTCTTTCTTCGATCTTCTTTCTTCTTTCTTCTATCTTCCTTCGGTTTCTTTCTTCATCTTCTTCTGGTTCTTCTGGTTCTTCCTCCAGTGTGGGACTTCCCTGTGGCATTCCCCGTGATGTCAGAGGGGGTGGACAGGGAAGTCACTGTGCGCCAGAGGGGGGGGGTCACTGGGTGGCCACGCCCTCCATTATTTAAGAACCGTCAGAAAAGGAGAAGCGTCACACAGCGGGAGCCTCCCATCATGGTCGGATGCGGAGCGGCCCAGAAGACGAAGGGAAGAAGACGCCGGCGCCGTGAAAGAAGATGCCGGATGAGAACACCGGAGGAAGATCCAGAAGAAGATGGAGGAAGAAACCAAAGGAAGATAGAAGAAAGAAGAAGCATTTAAATAAAGGAATTGTCAAAAACTGTCTCTTGTAATTTTTAACATTTTTGACACTTTTTTTGTGAAATGGTAGGGGTACTTTTGTACCCCCTTACCATTTCACACAGGGGGGAGGGCCGGGATCTGGGGGTCCCCTTGTTAAAGGGGGCTTCCAGATTCCGATAAGCCCCCTGCCCGCAGACCCCCACAAAGACCGGGCAAGGGTTGTGGGAATGAGGCCCCTCTCCCCATCAGACCTGAAGGGCCTGGTATGGAATTTAGGGGGACCCCCATGTCATTTTTTTTTAAATTTTGGTTCAGGGTTCCCCTGTGAGGAATTCCCATGCCGTGTTTATCAATTAACTTTCATGTGTATTGTCAGACCGGCAATTCATTAATAGCCGCGAGTAGTTTTAAATGACTTTTTTTCCTTTGAAATGTCATTTTGCTGTCAGACTTTTCTAAACGCGGGAAACATGCGCCCCTTTACAGGCATACTATAGACACTCCCCAGGTATGAAATTTATAGTAATATTACACTTTTATTGTTTCACTTTAAGCATTATTAAAATCACTGCTCCTAAAAAAACGGCCGTTTTTAAAACTTTTTTTTGCATTGATCCATGTCCCCTGGGGCAGGACCCAGGTCCCCAAACACTTTTTATGACAATAACTTGCATATACGCCTTTAAAATTAGCACTTTTAAATTCTCCCATAGACTTTTAAAGGGTGTTCTGCGGCTTTCGAATTTGCCGCAAACACCCCAAATTTTTTGCTGTTCAGCGAACTGGCGAACAGCCGATGTTCGAGTCGAACATGAGTTCGACTCGAACTCGAAGCTCATCCCTAGCCATGGGCATATGTGAAATTACACCCCAAAATACATTCTGTTGCTTCTCCTGAGTACAGGGATACCACATCTGTGAGACTTTTTGGGAGCCTAGCCGCGAACGGGACCCCGAAAACCAAGCACCGCCTTCAGGGTTTCTAAGGGTGTAAATTTTTGATTTCACTCCTCACTGCCTATCACAGTTTCGGAGGCCATGGAATGCCCAGATGGCACAAACCCCCCTCAAATTACCCCATTTTGGAGAGTAGACACCCAAGCTATTTGCTGAGAGGTATGGTGAGTATTTTGCAGACCTCACTTTTTGTCACAAAGTTTTGAAAATTGAAAAAAAATACATTTTTCTTTTCTTTCTTCATTTTCAAAAACAAATGAGAGCTGCAAAATACTCACCATGCCTCTCAGAAAATAGCTTGGGGTGTCTACTTTTCAAAATGGGGTCATTGGGGGGGGTTGTGCCACCTGGGCATTCCATGGCCTCCGAAACTGTGATAGGCAGTGAAGAGTGAAATCAAACATTTACACCCTTAGAAATCCTGAAGGCGGTGATTGGTTTTCGGGGCCCCGTACGTGGTTAGGCTCCCAAAAAGTCCCACACGTGGTATCCCCATACTCAGGAGAAGCAGCTAAATGTATTTTGGGGTGCAATTCCACATATGCCCATGGCCTGTGTGAGCAATATATCATTTAGTGAGAACTTTGTGCAAAAAAAAAATAAAAATGTGTCACTTTCCCGTAACTTGTGTCAAAATATAAAATATTCCATGGACTCAACATGCCTCTCAGCAAATAGCTTGGGGTGTCTACTTTCCAAAATGGGGTCATTTGGGGGGGAGGGATTTGTGCCATCTGGGCATTTTATGGCCTTCAAAACTGTGATAGGTAGTGAGGAGTGAAATCAAACATTTACGCCCTTAGAAATCCTAAAGGCGGTGATTGGTTTTCGGGGCCCCGTACGCAGCTAGGCTCCCAAAAAGTCCCACACATGTGGTATCCCTGTACTCAGGAGAAGCAGCAGAATGTATTTTGGTGTGTAATTACACATATGCCCATGGCAAGTTTGAGCAATATATCATTTAGTGACAACCAGATGGCTTGCATCCGAGGGTACTTAGGGAACTCAGTCAGGTGATTGCCAGACCGTTGTTCCTAATTTTTACAGTCTATTGACTGGAATGGTACCAGCTGATTGGCGAAAAGCCAATGTAGCACCAATATTTAAAAAGGGCCCAAAAAACATCCCTGGGAATTACAGACCAGTTAGCCTAACATCAATAGTATGTAAACTCTTGGAGGGGATGATAAGGGACTATATACAAGATTTTAGTAATAAGAATGATATCATTAGCAGTAATCAGCATGGATTCATGAAGAATCGTTCTTGCCAAACCAATCTATTAACCTTCTATGAGGAGGTGAGTTGCCATCTAGATAAAGGAAGGCCCGTAGACATGGTGTATCTGGATTTTGTAAAAGCATTTGACACAGTTCCCCATAAACGTTTACTGTACAAAATAAGGTGTGTTGGCATGGACCATAGGGTGAGTACATGGATTGAAAACTGGCTACAAGGGCGTGTTCAGAGGGTGGTGATAAATGGGGAGTACTCAGAATGGTCAGGGGTGGGGAGAGGGGTTCCCCAGGGTTCTGTGCTGGGACCAATCCTATTTAATTTGTTCATAAACGACCTGGAGGATGGGATAAACAGTTCAATCTCTGTATTTGCAGACGATACTAAGCTAAGCAGGGCAATAACTTCTCCGCAGGATGTGGAAATCTTGCAAAAAGACCTGAACAAATTAATGGGGTGGGCGACTACATGGCAAATGAGGTTCAATGTAGAAAAATGCAAAATAATGCATTTGGGTGGCAAAAATATGAATGCAATCTATTCACTGGGGGGAGAACCTCTGGGGGAATCTAGGATGGAAAAGGACCTGGGGGTCCTAGTAGATGATAGGCTCAGCAATGGCATGCAATGCCAAGCTGCTGCTAATAAAGCAAACAGAATATTGGCATGCATTAAAAGGGGGATCAACTCCAGAGATAAAACGATAATTCTCCCACTCTACAAGGCTCTGGTCCGGCCGCACCTGGAGTATGCTGTCCAGTTCTGGGCACCAGTCCTCAGGAGGGATGGACTGGAAATGGAGCGAGTACAAAGAAGGGCAACAAAGCTAATAAAGGGTCTGGAGGATCTTAGTTATGAGGAAAGGTTGCGAGCACTGAACTTATTCTCTCTGGAGAAGAGACGCTTGAGAGGCGATATGATTTCAATTTACAAATACTGTACTGGTGACCCCACAATAGGGATAAAACTTTTTCGCAGAAGAGAGTTTAATAAGACTCGTGGCCACTCATTACAATTAGAAGAAAAGAGGTTTAACCTTAAACTACATAGAGGGTTCTTTACTGTAAGAGCAGCTAGGATGTGGAATTCCCTTCCACAGGCGGTGGTCTCAGCGGGGAGCATTGATAGCTTCAAGAAACTATTAGATAATCACCTGAATGACCGCAACATACAGGGATATGTAATGTAATACTGACACATAATCACACACATAGGTTGGATTTGATGGACTTGTGTCTTTTTTCAACCTCACCTACTATGTAACTATGTAACTATGTAACTTTGTGCAAAAAAAAAAAAGTTTGTCATCGCAACTTGTGGCAAAATATAAAATATTTCATGGACTCAACATGCCTCTCAGCAAATAACTTGGGGTGTCTACTTTCCAAAATGGGGTCATTTGGGGGGGAGTTGTGCCATCTTGGCATTTTATGGCCTTCAAAACTGTAATAAGTAGTGAGGAGTGAAATAAAAAATGTACGCCCTTAGAAATCCTGAAGGAGGTGATTGGTTTTCAGGGGCCCCGTACGCGGCTAGGCTCCCAAAAAGGGTATACATTTTTTATTTCACTCCTCACTACCTATCACAATTTTGAAGGCCATAAAATGCCAAGATAGTACAAACCCCTCCAAATGACCCCATTTTGCAAAGTAGACACCCCAAGCTATTTGCTAATAGGCATGTTGAGTCCATGGAATATTTTATATTTTGCCACAAGTTGCGGGAAAATTAAAATTTTTTTTGCACAAAGTTGTCACTAAATAATCTATTGCCCAAACATGGCATGGGAATATGTGATATTACACAGCGTCAGTCTGGTGTCATATGTAAACAGCAATTGCACCATGCATGTGAGGTATTACCGTGAAGGTCAGATCGAGGGCAGTAATTTTAGCAGTAGACCTCCTCTGTAAATTTAAAATGGTAACCTGTAAAGACTTCTAAAGGCTTTTAAAAATGTATGTAGTTTGTCGCCGCTGCACGCTTGTACGCAATTTTAAAGCATGTCGTGTTTGGTGTCCATGTACTCGGCATGAGATCATCTTTTATATTTCATCAAACATTTGGACAATATAGTGTTTTAGTGCATTAAAATTTTAAAAAGTGTGTTTTTTCAAAAAAAAATGTCTTTCAAAAATCGCTGCGCAAATACTGTGTGTAAAAAAAAATTGCAACACCCACCATTTTAATCTGTAGGTCCTTTGCTTTAAAAAAATATATAATGTTTGGGGGTTCAAAGTAATTTTCTTGCAAAAAAATAATATTTTTTCATGTAAACAATAAGTGTCAGATAGGGCTTTGTCTTCAAGTAGTTAGAAGGGTGAGTGATGTGTGACATAAGCTTCTAAATGTTGTGCATAAAATTTCCAGGACAGTTCAACCCCCCCCCCCCCAAATGACCCCTTTTTGGAAAGTAGACACCCCAAGCTATTTGCTGATAGGTATGTTGAGACCATAGAATATTTTATATTTATATTTTATATATATTATATGTGGAATTACACCCCAAAATACATTCTGCTGCTTCTACTGAGTACGGGGAGTACAGGGATATCTCATGTGTGAGACATTTTGGGAGCCTAGCTACGTACAGGACCCTGAAAACCAAGCACCGTCTTCAGGATTTCTAAGGGTGTAAATTTTTGATTTCACTCCTCACTACCTATCACAGATTTGAAGGCCATAAAATGCCACGATAGCACAAACCCCCTCCAAATGACCCCATTTTGGAAAGTAGACACCCTAAGCTATTTTCTAATAGACATGTTGAGTTCATACCAGTAAGTTGCTGGTCCTTGTTGAGCATACATTGTAATGTTCTTTTTTTCATACAGCCTGTGGGCTGAACAAAAATAAATAGATTCATCGGTGGGTATAAAATAATTACATACCTGAAAAGCAAACATGGTAAAACATAGTAACGATAAAACATTGCATTGTAGAATACAGTAAAAAAGAGCACAACAATAGAGAGAGAATATATAGAGAGAGAGAACAATAAAATGACAACTATTTTTTTTTTTTTAATATATTTTTTTAACTTCTTTTTACACTTTTTTTGTAACTCTAACTTTTGTAACTGTAACCGGTTCCAGGTTTGGGTCCCTCAAAATGTGATGGCATCTTGGGAGACTCTGTGAAAGTGTGCCTAGTCTGTGCAGTGCTGTACCCTACGCTAATACTCAACTAGTGTATGGTAGCGTTCAAAACATTCACCAATGCAAAGACCAGGATTGTTAGGACAGGAGGGACAATAATAGCGGGTGTCACGCCTATATGCGCGCTTTCTACAGACACAACATTTTCTTTGGGGGGCTCGTTGGGTAGGGGTACCTGGGAGGACATAAGGAAAATGCCTCTTATGCAGCCGGCTCAATGCATTTGGATTGGGAAGTTAGGCCACAGCAACGTCTGGAACCAGAAGGGCTGTGATGATCCCTTCCTGGAATTTAAAGAAGGATCCGATTCGTCCTGAAGCTTTGTATAGCACAAAAGCATTCAGCTTTTTTGTACTAGCGTCTGGCCTTATGGCCAATTAGGTACAGCACCAACAACTGGTCATTGAGGTCCAGCCCTCACATATTAAGGTTATATTCGTGAACACAGAGGGTTTTCTGGCTGTAACCAAAGCACAGGAGGATAATAAGAGGGCTTTCAACAGAAGGAGGAAGGGGGGAGCTGATCCTGCAGCCAGGAGACTAGGTTTGGCTGGCCACAACCACATCTGAGATTGGCTTGTCCATCTAAGAAGTTTACTCTTAAATTTCTGGGACCATTTCCTGTAAAAAGGAAGATCAACAATGTTTCCTATGAACTGTCTTTACCAGATTCTTTCAGAATACATCCAGTGTTCCATGTGTCCTTGTTAAAGCCCAGAGTGCTAATCGAGAGACTAGACCGCCTCATCAATGGGGACGAAGAGTTCGAGGTGGAAGCAATTGTGGACTGCAGGAGGAGAAGGGCTCAACTGCAATACCTAATTAAGTGGAAGGGTTATGGGCCAGAGGAGAACTCCTGGGAACCTGAGTAGAATGTACACGCTATGGACTTGGTTCACGCTTTTTTTCTACAGTCACCACCAGAAGAAGAACCAACTGGGCATCCAGAGGCTGCCCGTAAGGGGGGGCAGTGTCAGGAAAGACAACTGTAGGGTACAACTGCCGTCTCCACACACACCTGTGTGCAGGCACCAACCAAGAATGTCCAGAACGGCCACAGGCGCTTCTGTAAGCGCGCGTGCGCTAATGCGACTGCGCAAACGTGCATGCGAGGACACGTCACCAGAACTGGCGCCAGTTGACCTATTTAAATGGAGCTTCAACGCTGACTGGTTGCTGCTTGGTCTACAGCATTTTACCTGAATCTGACCTAACTACGTTCCTGCCTGCTGTTTATGCCTGATTTGTCTGTCTGTTCCGAAACGTGCCTTTGACCCGACTATGCTTCTGCCTGCTGCCTATGCCTGATCTGCCTGTCTGTTGTCAACCCTGCTCATCTGACCCTGCTTCTAACCATCCAGCCTGCTTCAGCTCTGGCTTCCTGTGGTGCACCTCTGCTTGTCTCCTGCAAAGTCTGCCAGCTTGTCTGCCATCGCACTTGCCTGCTATCTGCTGAAGTTCCGGCCTCCTGTTTGTGAGTTCTTGGCCTTTACTAGTACAGACTTCTGGACTGATCTTAGGCACTCTTACCCCGCCGTGCTCCTGAGCCTGCTGTCCCACTATCAGTGGCTCACGAGCCGGAGCTGTACGAGAGGCCTTCCTCTACATGTCAAGCTCACCCACCAGGTATGTGACACAAGGTCTCAGGTGTGAATGGGGAGCAGGTGTGTTAAATTTTGTGTTATCGCTCTCAATCTCTCATACTGGTCACTGGAAGTTTAACATGGCACCTCATGGCAAAGAACTCTCTGAGGATCTGAAAAAAGAATTGTTTCTCTACATAAAGATGGCCTAGGCTATAAGAAGATTGCCAAGACCCTGAAACTGAGCTGCAGCATGGTGGCCAAGACCATACAGCAGTTTAACAGGAAGGGTTCTACTCAGAACAGGCCTTACCTTGGTCAAACAAAGAATTTGAAAACATGGTCTTCATGGAATCTTTTCATTAATACAGAAGGGGGAAAAAACCTTATAGATGTAAGTTCTAATGAAAACAGAAGATGTGGCCATTGGATGCTTGGTAGGGGAGGGGGATGTGGGGGAGGGGATCGGGAGGCGGGAGATGGGCTCTGCCCCTCCCTCCCCTTAGGTGTTTTATTTATTTTTTTGGTGTTTTGTGTGTTTTTTTTGTTTTTTTTTGTTTTTGTTTTTTTTTGTAAATATAGAGGTAAGAGAGAGTTAGACACTTAAGGAAAATATAGATAGAACCCCCCAGGACGGAGTTGGAGATATCTTTTGATTAGGAACGGGAGAGGATCTCTGCCTTAATGCGTTTGGGGGATTGTAATGAGGTTTTGACTTTGTTGTAATTAGAGAGCATGGTCTTGGCTTTAGAAGAAAATTAATTTATTTGTATATTAGATTAGCATATAGACATGCATAATATGTTATATTTGATGTTGGTAAAGTGTATGTCTTTCTTCCTCTTAAACCAGTAATAAAAATTTTAAATATAAAAAAAAAAAAATTTGTGTTATCGCTCTCTCTTTCTCATAATGGTCACTGGAAGTTTAACATGACACCTCATGGCAAAGAACTCTCTGAGGATCTGAAAAAAAGAATTGTTTCTCTACATAAAGATGGCCTAGGCTATAAGAAGATTGCCAAGACCATGAAACTGAGCTGCAGCACGGTGGCCAAGACCATACAGCAGTTTAACAGGACAGGTTCTACTCAGAACAGGCCTTACCGTGGTCAACCAAAGAATTTGAGTGCATGTGCTCAGTGTCATATCCAGAGGTTGTCTGGGAAATAGATGTATGAGTGCTGCCAGCATTGTTGCAGAGGTTGAAGGGGTAGGGGGTCAGCCTGTCAGTGCTCAGACCATACCCTGCACACTGCATCAAATTGGTCTGCATGGCTGTCGTCCCAGAAGGAAGCCTCTTCTAAAGATGATGCACAAGAAAGCTTGCAAACAGTTTGCTGAAGACAAGCAGACTAAGGACATGGATTACTGGAACCATGTCCTGTGGTCCGATGAGACCAAGATGAACTTATTTGGTTCAGATGGTGTCAAGCGTGTGTGGCGGCAACCAGGTGAGGAGTACAAAGACAAGTTTGTCTTGCCTACAGTTAAGCATGGTGGTGGAAGTGTCATGGTCTGGGGCTGCATGAGTGCTGCTGGCACTGGGGAGCTGCGGTTCATTGACGGAACCATGAATGCCAACATGTTCTGTGACATACTGCAGCAGAGCATGATCCTCTCCCTTCAGAGACTGGGCCGCAGGGCAGTATTCCAACATAATAACGACCCCAAACACACCTCCAAGAAGATGACTGCCATGCGAAAGAAGCTTAAGGTAAAGGTGGTGGACTGGCCAAGCATGTCTCCAGACCTAAACCCTATTGAGCATCTGTGGGGCCTGTGGGGCATTCTCAAAGGGAAGGTGGAGGAGCGCAAGGTCTCTAACACCCACCAGCTCCGTAATGTCATCATGGAGGAGGGTAAGAGGACTCCAGTGACAACCTGTGAAGCTCTGGTGAACTCCATGCCCAAGAGGGTTAGGGCAGTGCTGAAAAATAATGGTGGCCACACAAAATATTGACACTTTGGTCCCAATTTGGACATTTTCACTTAGGGGTGTACTCACTTTTGTTGCCAGCGGTTTAGACATTAATGGCTGTGTTGTTATTTTAAGGGGACAACAAATTTACACTGTTATACAATCTGTACACTCACTACTTTACATTGTAGCAAAGTGTCATTTCTTCAGTGTTGTTACATAAAAATATATAATAAAATATTAACAAAAATATGAGGGGTGTACTCAGTTTTGTGAGATACTGTATATACTACAAGGTATTTATATAATGCACTATATATATATATATATATATATATATATATATATATATATATGTGCTAAACTACCTGAACGCCACTAACTAACCTGCCTAATCTAGCTCAAGTTCTCTCAAACTCCTCCACGTATCACACTACATACGGCCACTGTGTAAGCAGCCTTATATAGTGTGGGACGTGGACTTAGCCCCTGAGCCATGATTGGCCAAAGACACCCTGCCTTTGGCTAATCATGGCTCTCCCAGCCAATTGTGCTGTGATTGGACAAAGCATGCAGGTCAGGTGCATGCTTTGGCCAATCAGCAGCCGTCAGTGCACTGCGATCTCGCAGTGCATTATGGGGTGCTCTGCGGCACTCAAATTTTCCGTGAACGCCCCATATGTCCGATTCGTCTGCAGATAAATGAACACCGAATGTTCGAGTTGAACTTATGTTTGACTCCAACATTGGAACCATCCCTACTCTGCATAGATTGAATGACCTTACAATAACGGAAGACTGTATTCTGGCCGGAATAGATGTTGAGGCCTTAATATTCCTCCATCCCACATGTCGTGGGAGTACGTGCAGTGTCCCAATGGCTAGAGTTACGTCATTCTCTGGCGGGTCCACATAATGAACTCTTGGTGGAATTGCCGGAAATGACTTTAAGCAATAATTACTTTATGTTCAACAAAAAGTTCTACCGCTAAATAAGAGGAGTGGCCATGGGCGCCACATGTGCCCTGTCATACACATGTGTACATCTGGGATGGTGGGAGAAGGGAGATGTATATACTTACCCAGCTGAAGGGGTCTCTGGAACAACTTGAAAATTTCATCCTTGACCTAAATAACAACAACAGAAATATCCATCTTATGTATAGAATGGATTCTTGTAAGATTGAATTTCTAGACCTGATGATTATTAAGGAGAGCACAAGGGGAGGACTAAAACCTTTAGAAAGCCTACTGCAGGCAATACCCTCCTCCATGCCACCAGCCATTTTCCATGGGACCAAATAAAGGTATCCCGACTGGATAGTTCCTGAGGATTCACAGGAACTGTTCAAATGTCAGGGATTTCCATCAGGAATGTAGGAAACTAAGAAGTAGATTTAGAGCGCAATGTTACCTAAACTCTGTGATAGAGAAAATTGAGTACTGTCCGGGATACTTCTTTTATTTGCACTAACATACAATTTTTCAGGACAAGCTTTCGGGGTTTGTCCCCTTCTTCAAGGTCCAAGCAGTACTGATTCACAAATTTTTAAGCAGAATGTTAAAAAAAAAAAAAAATCTCTGAGGGAAAGGAGAGAGAGAAAAAAAAAGAAAAACAAACACATACAAATCAATGGTAATAAAGATAGCAGCAGAGTTAGTGAGATAAGACAGAGGGAGAGCTATAGAATGGAGGAGGGGGATGATAGTCACAGAGGGGGTCGTAAAACTTTAGTATAATGGGTAAGGAAACCGATATCTAAATTCAGGCCATTATTTTTTGTCAGAAAGAATTATCATTCTTAGTTCAAACGTTTTCCTTTCCTGGATAGTTCTGAAATTCCCTTTAAGAACTAAAACTTTGAGGTCTTCTATAGTGTGGTCCGGTTGTGAGAAGTGATGTCCCACAGGTGTGCATTACCTGTCTTCTTTATGTTCCTTGATGGTATGTCTTTGCAAATTCATCCTCGCTTGCAACTTCTGTCCTGTTTCACCAACATAAGATCCTTTGCAGCACCTTTTGCATTGGATGAGGTACACAACATTACTGGAGGTAAAGTTGTAAGATCCCTTGATATTAAAGGTCCTATTTGTGTGTGTGACACTTTTGGATAGATTGATCTGGTTGCATAGTTTCATCCTCTGTTATAATGGGTTGTAAATCTTTGATTATCTTTTTGATCCCTTCATGTGCTGGGTTGTATGTGGTGACTAGAGGTACTCGGTTATTTGTTTTTTCTCTGCGTATTGGAGGAGATTTTCTCTTCGAGTTTTCAAGGCTGTGTTTATGCTGTTGTTGATGGTTTTGTCTTTGTAACCTTTCTTATGGAAGGAGTCTGCCAGTGTTCTGAGATGTTTATCTCTGTCTTCTGGGTCTAACCAAATTTGGTGGTATCTGATGGCCTGGCTGTGTATGATGGCCCGTTTTCGTGTGTTGGGGGTGAAAGCTGGAACTGTGAAGATAGCTGCATCGGTCAGTCGGTTTTCTGTATATGGACATGTGAAGCTTGTCATCCCTGACGTATACTGTAGTGTCTAGGAAGTTGACATGTGTGTTCGAATAATCCATTTTTAGTTTGATAGATGGGTGAAAAATGTTGATCAATGAGAAGAATTGGTTTGGATTTCCTTCACCTTCAGTCGATATCATGAAAATATCATCAATATAGTGATAATATCTGTATGGCTTTTGTTGTATGCTGTTTAGGAATTTGTCCTCCAGGTCAGCCATAAATAAGTTTGCATATTGGGGTGCCATTTTGCTTCCCATAGCAGTACCCATACACTGGAGATAGATGTCATTATTGAAAGTGAAGTAGTTGTGTGTAATGCCCCGTACACACGGTCGGATTTTCCGATGGAAAATGTCCGATCGGAGCATGTTGTCGGAAATTCCGACCGTGTGTGGGCTCCATCGGATATTTTCGTATTTTTGAAATGTACCTGAATCCTCACAAACCAACTGTCCTTTTTGAAGTAAAACACACATAGGCAAGTATAATTCAAACCAAAAATCCTTTATTAAGGGCTCAGAACCAAACAAAGAGGGAGGCAACACTGGATCAACAGGAGAAATTAGCGAAGCCTGGGACCCCCAGGACAGACATCAATTCTTGAACATTAAAATTGGTGGCCTGAGGAGTCCATATGTAAGGGAGGGCAGTCTGGTCCAGAATTTGCAGAGATCCAGAAAGCAGCAGATGACATCTGTGTCCCCAGGCTGTGGTACCACAAGAGGCTGCATCTTTTGGCCGACCAGACTGGATCCAGGGTCCTCACTTTCTGGTCTTCCTTCCACGCTTCCTTCCGGGATGTGGCTGTGCTGTTGGAGATGTGGCAGGAGGAGGAGTAGGACCTGGAGGAGGAGGAGGACTGGGAGGACCTGGAGGAGAAGGAGGAGGAGGACCAACTGTGAGTTCGCAAAGGTGTGTCTGAGATGTAATTTGGCCCCTCATACCTTTATTAAGAGCCTCCAATATGAGCGACTCACACATGAGTTGTTGTCCCTCCTCCATCCTCTGCATTTTAGAGGCAATGGTGGCAGCAATGTCCTCCTCCACGGTGTGTGGTGCTCCCAGGACCTCTGTAGCTCTCCAAAAGAGTCCTCTGGCAGCCTCCTCTAGGGCACTCCTCCTTCTGCCACTTTCACTTTCCAGGGGGAGTGGAGGGACCGGCATATCAGGCAGCCGGCTCGGCCCGGTCACCTCCTGGCTGCGACTTCCCTGTGTATGAAAAAGGGACATGGTTTTAGTTTTTGCATCATCAATCACAATCCTAAATTAGTACTCCAAACTAACATCTAGTTAACATCATTGATTGGACAACCTGAAATATTTAGAGGAATGCTATACCTGGCTCAAGCTGGGCTCCTTTACATGTTGTTGCCTGGAAGGCCCAGGTTGGGCATCAGAAGCCTCAGCTGGGGGGAAGGAAGCGTGGAAGGAAGACTGGAGAGGGATGGCCTGGGTTCAGTCTGGCCTGCCAGAAAATGCAGCCTGTCATAGTGCCACATCCTGGGGACATAGATGTCATCTGCTGCTCCGGATCTCTGCTAATCCTGGACTTTCTGGCGCTCCCTTACATATGTGCTCCTCAGGCCACCAATTAAGATCTTCAAATAGGTGATGTCTGCCGTGGGGATCACCTGCATCACAATTTCCAACAATTGATCCAGTTCTGCCTTCCTCTTTGTTTGGTTCTTGTAATGTGGGTGGTTGATCTCCCACAGACATGGCAGCTCCCTTAACATATCAATGAATAGTGACATGAAGTCATTATCTTTTAATAAGATATCCATGTTCACTGCAAGACACAACACAAGACAAAGCCTAATGTCAGACAAAACTCTCCTAATCTTGTTACAATATAGGCCTCAATCTAGAAGCAGTATAGGCACAAGTTTGTCTCTTACCTTCGTTCTTACGATCGGCGCGTCCAATGCTCCTTCCTCCACTCACAGATCGTACGTAATACGCACGTGTGTTACGCTTTATATACACTGCGCATGCGTGTAACTCCGCCCGCCCCTGATGTTCTTTCTAGTCTATTCCCCGCCCCTTTTCGTTCGGCGCAGTGGGTGAAGAGCACATGGCGGAGTCACAGCAGGTGCGTGCTAATTATAGCAACGAGGAGGAGGCGGAGGAAAGCCCGGAGACAGATTAGTCCCGATCCAGAAGGATCCAGAAGGAGAAGATTTAAGGCCACAAATATGTCCTTTGGGGAAATGTTGGAGATGGTGGACATCCTGAAGAGGGCCGACTATGACGGAAAGTATGGACCTTACCCCAACCCCAATGTCAGAAAGGCCAAGATCATGGCGAAAGTGGTCAAAAGTCTGCACAGGAATTTCGGGGTACGACGATCGAAAGATTAGCTAAGGAAGCGGTGGTCGGACCTCAAATTAAGAGAGCCCGAGCAGTACCGAAAGATCCGTAGAGTGCTGCAAAAAAGTAAGTAGTTGTGCTGTGTTAGGCCATATGCATTTTCCTACATTTTTTAGGGCCTACTTGGATGCAAAATATTTGGTTGTGTAGATGGGTTTGTTACTAGAATGAAATGCAAACTAGATTCTGTGTAAGGAGAGGACACTGAGCAGCTGTTTTCACATCTGGACACTGGAGCACTAGTGTTCGACACAAGAACACCATTTTTATTAGGGGGGGGGGCACACAGGTGCTCCAGTGTATACTATAGGGGGGTCTCCATCTGTGAAGCTTGTACTAAACAGGTAAAGTATTGCAGCTTGACAAAGGCCAATAAAAAAGCGACATATTGAAACTCTGCTAAAATTGACAATTGTACCCCACTTCCAAGCAATGTTTCCTAGTTTCCTATTTATAGTTCTGCCATCAAATATCTGTGTGCTAATTATACCATCTTTGTTTTACATAGGGGAGAAAAGACTGGGAGAACACCCCTCATCCGAGGAGACCCCCCACCTATGGAAAAAGGTGAAATACCCCCAACACAAGCGGAGCAGGAGGAGGAAGAAGATGTGGTGGAAATTGTCACCACAACAGGTGAGTGTCTGTGACCACAGGCTCAGGTAAGAGATGGATGCCGGCAGATTTTTTATACCTGTTTTTGTTTGGTTTCTCTCTTTTTAGCTGATCGTGATGTTAGGGATCGAGAGCCTTTCACATCAGAAAGTGCCCAGATCCTGATCGGGGAGATCATGGGGTGTAATTTGGAATGGGAAAACATCCAGAAAAAAAAATCAATGATGTGATTCAAAAAAATAATAACATCATTGATGTTTTGGGGCGAATTTAAAACCCCGCTGCTACATTCAATAATTAAATCAGAGAACTCCAAGGGGCTAATCTCAGAGTTATACACTCAATTGATAAAGCGAACAAATACGCAGGTGGGTTTTCCTGGGGGTAGGGACAGGTGGGCGGCTGATGTGGGGGAGATAACGGACGCTGAGTGGAAAAAGATTCTGGAATTTGGAACAGAGGTGTCGGTCTCTCCCTCACAAATGGCCTCCCATCTGATGCTGCTACACAGATCTTATTATACCCCAAGGAAGCTTTTTATGTTTGGTCGCAGAATTAATGATGAGTGCCCCAGATGCAGAAGAACAGGTGATCTAATCCACATGATATGGCGGTGCCCAAAACTTGTCAGATACTGGTCCGAGATTTTAAGGAAAATAAATATAACGTTCAAAATCAACCTAGTGCTTGATTCGAAGACCTGTGTGCTCGGTCAAGTCGATATTGGCCTGAGAGACAGGTACACAGCGGTGGCGGTAGCCAGATGTCTGTTCCAGGCTAGGAAATTAATAGCCCAGCTATGGCAATCTAGAACTCCCCCGACTCTGGAAGATTGGATTAGAACTGTTAATTCCACAGTTTGGAGTGAAAGGACGTTTTATACCAGGGCCGGCAACTATAACAAGTTTATAAGGTTGTGGAATCCGTGGGTCCAAGTAATGCCGTGTCCGCAAGCAGTGCTACTTGCGCGTCAAGAGAGCTCGTGTCTTTAGTAGCGAGGCATAGTTATGCTGGGTGTGATATAGAGATAGGAGAGAACGGTGTATAGACCTGTTGTTGCCCACCAGATGTGCTCCCGTATCATGGAGGGTTTACAAGGGAGGGTTATAGGGGGGGGGGGGGGAAGGATTAGTTAAAAGAAAATAGAATATACAAACACGCATAATGTCAATGTTAGGTAATGCGGCCAATTGGCCCTGCGGTATAAGATGTAGATTACAAGTCCCGAAGTTTGGGACTATTGATATCAAATGCAAACTGTTGTATGTCATCTTATTTAAATACTTATAAAAAAGGAAAAAAAAAAAAAAAAAAAAATAGTGGGATAATTACGGAAGGCCACAATGATGTGACTAGACAAGAGACGTATATGAATACCAATCTGTAAGCAGTCTCTGGTTAAAGTTGTCTGACGTGGCAAAAAAAAAAAAAAAAAAAAAAAAATAAAAAATAAAAAAAAAAAAAAAAAAAAAACCCCACAAAATCACTTTTTTTTGTGTCGTACAATGTTTTAAATATTTTAGCATAACTTGTAGACCCAGCTCCTTCACTGCGCCCATGCTTGGGTTTAGTGGTCTGTTTATCCTCCGGGAGCTGCGATGCATAAATGGGGATTCATTTCCCCAGCTGTCCCCATCTCTCTGTTTTCTCCGGAGGGGCGGGGCCACCAGTGCATCGGCATCATGCCTTTCCACGCCCACCTGGGGATGCCTGCAACTCAGCGGTATCCCCCTTCAGGCTGGGCGGGATGTGTCATCCAGGCGGTGGCTGGGGATCGCGAGTGCCTGCCTTTTATGGTGGGTGCATTGCGGTCTCCTTTGCTCCGCCTGACGCATGACGCTAGGGGCGGAGAACTCGGCGGATGTCCGGGTATAAGGCGGGGGGGTGTCAGTATGGCAAACTTTTTCCTCACCATCTTTCACCAACACCTAGTCGGGACGCTTCACTAGACTGGTAGGCATTTTATCTACATACTTCTACTTCAACATTTATACTCGCATCCCACAGTGTACTTATCCGCACTTGCCATGTCTCATTGACTCTCCCCATTACACACTTTTCACTTCTTTCTTCCTTTCACATGTAAGTCCTTTTCCAGTTCATCACATCTTCTATATGTTTTGTCCTTTCTCTCACTGCGCTCCATTTCCCCCCACTTTTCCCACTTTCTTTCCTTTCTTTTCCCCTGGTCCTGCTCCCTTTTTCTTTCTTCTTCTTTTTCTTTTCCTCATTTCTGCCACCTTTCACCTCACTTCCCCCTGTTTTCTCCTTTTCTTCTCCCCCTTTTTTCTTACTTTTCTCTTTTATTTCTTCACTCTGTACCCTTCTTCCTCTCTCTGTTCTGCGGGACACCCTATGCATACTATGCAAGTAGCATATACTTTATACTTTTATGACAATACCATTGTTATTATCTTTGACCCTATTTACTAGCATACTTTGCATTTGATGCCATTATGTATATCCCATGCTTCTAAACCCTTTCATCTTATACTACTTTATATTTATATTTTTATACAGTGAGTTGCCCTGCAGTACATTTGGGAACAATTGGGGTTCTTGTTCTCCTCTTTCTTTCTCCCACTTGCCATGCTGCCCCCCCATGCCTGACCTTGGCCCTCCGGTTGGGTCCTCGGCCTCTTCAGCTCCCGGGGGAGATGCCCTCCGCTGCACCCTGCATGGGTTCTGTGTCAGTAGCCTTGGTCTCATTAGTAAGTATGGGATGATCGGTTCTGGCTTCTTGCTTTTAACCAATCATAACCGATACTCTAATTACTTTTATCTGTTTTTACAGACAGCAGTTATGCACATCAGCCCCTGATGAAGCGAGGAAAGCTTGCGAAACGCGTCGGGTTAGAGATGTACTATGCATACCTGTATTACATGTATTACTATTATATTATGGCTATGTTTTAGGATTACTATGCAATGTTGCTGTTTTATGAACCTGTTCACCCATGCTCATGTCCTATTATGGATTATACTGTTGTTTTCAATAAAATACTTGTACCTTTACATCTGTTTACCCTCTGATCACCATTTACACCTCATTTAAAGTCCCATGGGCGCCATTCGTATTTTTCTGTTTCTGTTATTAGGGATGGAGGTGGTTTATGTTAGGGGTCAGCTCCCAGACATTTTCTTTGTAATTTGTACCCAGGTGGAAGACACCTAATTGCCCCGTCTGATGCTGATCCTAGATCTTATGGGTTACATTGGTTCGGCCGTTACCGAACCTCTATGATGATGTCATTATACCCTTACTTTCATTACGTTTGTAATTGACCATGTACTTGTAGACCCAGCTCCTTCACTGCGCCCATGCTTGGGTTTAGCGGTCTGTTTATCCTCCGGGAGCTGCGATGCATAAATGGGGATTCATTTCCCCAGCTGTCCCTATCTCTCTGTTTTCTCCGGAGGGGTGGGGCCACCAGTGCATCGGCGTCATGCCTTTCCACGCCCACCTGGGGATGCCTGCAACTCAGCGGTATCCCCCTTCAGGCTGGGCAGGATGTGTCATCCAGGCGGTGGCTGGGGATCGCGAGTGCCTGCCTTTTATGGCGGGTGCGTTGCGGTTTCCTTTGCTCCGCCTGACGCATGACGCTAGGGGCGGAGAACTCGGCGGATGTCCGGGTATAAGGCGGGGGGGTGTCAGTATGGCAAACTTTTTCCTCACCATCTTTCACCAACACCTAGTCGGGACGCTTCACTAGACTGGTAGGCATTTTATCTACATACTTCTACTTCAACATTTATACTCGCATCCCACAGTGTACTTATCCGCACTTGCCATGTCTCATTGACTCTCCCCATTACACACTTTTCACTTCTTCCTTCCTTTCACATGTAAGTCCTTTTCCAGTTCATCACATCTTCTATATGTTTTGTCCTTTCTCTCACTGCGCTCCATTTCCCCCCACTTTTCCCACTTTCTTTCCTTTCTTTTCCCCTGGTCCTGCTCCCTTTTTCTTTCTTCTTCTTTTTCTTTTCCTCATTTCTGCCACCTTTCACCTCACTTCCCCCTGTTTTCTCCTTTTCTTCTCCCCCTTTTTTCTTACTTTTCTCTTTTATTTCTTCACTCTGTACCCTTCTTCCTCTCTCTGTTCTGCGGGACACCCTATGCATACTATGCAAGTAGCATATACTTTATACTTTTATGACAATACCATTGTTATTATCTTTGACCCTATTTACTAGCATACTTTGCATTTGATGCCATTATGTATATCCCATGCTTCTAAACCCTTTCATCTTATACTACTTTATATTTATATTTTTATAAAGTGAGTTGCCCTGCAGTACATTTGGGAACAATTGGGGTTCTTGTTCTCCTCATTCTTTCTCCCACTTGCCATGCTGCCCCCCCATGCCTGACCTCGGCCCTCCGGTTGGGTCCTCGGCCTCTTCAGCTCCCGGGGGAGATGCCCTCCGCTGCCCCCTGCATGGGTTCTGTGTCAGTAGCCTTGGTCTCATTAGTAAGTATGGGATGATCGGTTCTGGCTTCTTGCTTTTAACCAATCATAACCGATACTCTAATTACTTTTATCTGTTTTTACAGACAGCAGTTATGCACATCAGCCCCTGATGAAGCGAGGAAAGCTCGCGAAACGCGTCGGGTTAGAGATGTACTATGCATACCTGTATTACATGTAATACTATTATATTATGGCTATGTTTTAGGATTACTATGCAATGTTGCTGTTTTATGAACCTGTTCACCCATGCTCATGTCCTATTATGGATTATACTGTTGTTTTCAATAAAATACTTGTACCTTTACATCTGTTTACCCTCTGATCACCATTTACACCTCATTTAAAGTCCCATGGGCGCCATTCGTATTTTTCTGTTTAAATATTTTAGCAATGTTTCGAAAAGCCTAATTTGGAGGATGCACACAGTGTGCCAACATGTGCTATCGGCCATCACGGGAGATCAATGGACGCGTTTTGGGGGTGCAACCCCTTCCTCAATAATAAAGTAGCTGAAAGGAAGGGCTTGCTCCCACAAAACACGTCCCTTGATCCCCCGAGATGGCAGCTAACACATGTTGACATTCGTAAATTGGTGTGCATCTTCCTAAATACTTCCTAAATACTCATGTCTGATATTGCCTTCAAGTTTTACAATATGTGAACTTTGTAAGTTCAATTTTTTTGTCTTTCTTGTTGGTTTTACACAGGCCTGTTTTATCGTAAATGGACATTTCTATTTTTAATAATGCCACCCCAAAAATTGTTATACAACAAACATGTTGGTTTGTTCAAAAAACATTTTCTAAATGCGCATGTGATTGTGCAGGTATTAAAAAGTTTGTTAATCAAGAATGTGTAAAGTATTGTCTCAATGCTACAACACTTTTGGGGTGATGTAATTGCTGTTTTCTGAGAAAATGGGGGTTATTTCCTAAGGGCAAATCCTATTTGCACTACAAGAGCATTTTCATTGCAGTTTCAAGAGCACTTGTAGTATAAAAAGTGTATACGCCTTTAGTAAATAACAGCCAACAGTGCTTTGTATAAGGTTACACAATCACGCCATTTTCAGGACTCCCCACATTGCTGTCAGGGTCAGCTAAAACAAACACAAGCAGTAAATGTCCACAAAGAATTTCTTTTTTTCGCTTTTTTATTTGAAAAAGGCTTCACAAATTTGAAGGCATATTGATGGCCCCCCTACCCGCAAAGAACTCCAGGTATCGTAACCGGACATCACGGGCACTCAGGGAGGGCAAGCCAAGACGGCCGCTTTCAAGCGCCGTCAGTGTTGTTTCAGGTATCACTCCGGCCTCAGGCCCAACTGAGCTAGCATAGTTGGCCGAATGTTTCCGTAAAAAGTTATGGAGAATACAGCACGCCATGATTATATGATTCAGTTTATACTCCGCCATATGGATAGGTGTCAGAAATAGGCGGAACCGGCTGGCCAGGATTCCAAATGTGTTCTCCACCACTCTTCGAGCTCTGGCCAGCCAGTAATTAAAAACCCTCTGTTCTGGGGTGAGGGTCCTCATAGGGAATGGCCGCATAAGGTGGTCCCCCCGTGCAAACGCTTCATCAGCAACGAGCACGAATGGGAGTCCTTCCACATTGTCCTCTGGAGCTGGCAAGTCCAAGCTGCCATTCTGGAGACACCTGTAGAACTCCGTCTGGGCGATGACTCCACCATCGGACATCCGGCCATTCTTCCCCACATCCACATACAAGAAGTCGTAATTAGCCGACACCACCGCCAACACCACAATACTATTGAACCCCTTATAGTTGAAATAGTACGACCCCGAGTTGGGTGGTGGGATGATGTGGACATGTTTCCCATCAATTGCCCCTCCGCAGTTAGGAAAGTCCCACCACTGGGCAAAGTGGGAAGCCACAGTCTGCCATTCCTGTGGCGTGGAAGGAAACTGTTGAGGAAAAAAAAAATAATATTTTTGCTCAGAAACATGGCAAGCAGATTAGGCACAAACATTCTGGGGCAACCTCCAGATAGCATTTAATAAGGGGAATTTAACAACACCAAAGTATAAGGTACACCTATCATATTCCCCCTCCCTCCCCCTCTCATGGGCCATTTCTAACATTATGGGGGGTGTGGAAATCTTGGACAGGTAACCCTCTTCACTTCATTAAGAGATGAATGGCTAAATACAGGGTATTACTTGGAACAGCCCCTCCTTAGTTACACTATTGGCAGCCCACTGGACAGGTAAGAAGTGTCTGAATACAAAGATAGAAATACACACTGTACACATTTGAGCACATTTGAACATTCTGCTATTACCTGTCTCAAGATAATAATAGGATCTTGAAAATTCAAACAGTACCATTTGAAAGTATACAGGCAGGCCCTTGCACTACATGCTTTGGGGAATTCATCCATAAATTAGAGCACAAAAGAGATGGGTATAGTGTGTATGGGTTTGGCAAAGTCAGCAGATAGAGGATTGAGGATAGATAGAGAATTGGGATCAGCTGACTTAGTAGTTGGGGGAGGGAGGGTTACTAAAAATGATTTGGGGACACCACAAAAAAAAGCCTCTGCCACTCTGCCTGAATTTAAAGCTAAAATAACATTTCAAAACATTTTAGGGGGTGTTTGGGGTAAAGCACTACTATGGAGCTGATAAAATACATTGTTTTAAGTGACTACATGCGGTGAATATAGGGTCCATAGAGCATGCTGGGGAGGTTAGTGAAGGACAATCTGTATGAAGGACCTAAAAAATTAATTACATAAAAATCCAGCATGCATGAGGACAAAGGGGACATTCACAGCATATTCCAATCATGGTAATTAGGGAATGAGGAAAGAAATACAATATATTAGCAAACATTAAATACAATAAAATGTGATATTAAAGGATAAAAATCTTACCTTCATATACGCCTTCTGCAGGACCTGTATGATGGCAGAACAGGTCTCTGGGATAATGATCCCCAGAGCATGGGGGGAGATGCCTGTCGAGAACTTCAAGTCCTGCAGACTTCTCCCCGTCGCCAAGTACCGCAGGGTAGGGACGAGCCTCTGCTCCGGAGTGATGGCTTGCCTCATGCAAGTATCCTGCCTGCTAATATAAGGGGTCAGCGAAGCCAACAAATGGTGAAACATGGGGTCCATCATCCTGAGAAAGTTCCTGAAATCATCAGGATTATTCTCACGGATCTCACGGAGCAAAGGCATATGAGAGAACTGGTCATGCTGAAGCAGCCAATTCTAGGTCCATGAACTCCTCCCCAACCTGTTCATGGACTGGACTTGTGTCAAGGTCAGGACCCCAACACCAAGCCCCCACACAGCACAAACTCTACGAGGAGTACGCATACGCAACATGGCTAGAAAACGGTCGGCTGCTCAGAACGAAGTAACAGAACGCACTGAAGAACAGCAAGGCCTGTGAAGAGCGACCTGAAAAACAGTAACAAACGCACAAGAACACACTGAAAAGTCAATGGTACTTGCTTGCACGCACTGAAGAGCAGATACAAACCCACAAGCACAAACTGAATGGCAGAAAACGATCTGAAAACCACGAGTCTGAAAAAGCGCGAATCGTCTCTCACCAAACTTTTACTAACACAAGATTAGCAAAAGGAGCCCAAAGGGTGCCGCGCTTGGTTCTGAAATGGCCTTTTCTAGTCTCGTCGTACGTGCTTGACGTCACCGCGTTCTTGGCGATCGGAAATTCTGACAACTTTGTGCAACCGTGTGTAGGCAAAACAAGTTTGAGCCAACATCCGTCGGAAAAAATCCTAGGATTTTGTTGTCGGAATGTCCGAACAAAGTCCGACCGTATGTACGTGGCATATAAGTGAATTTGATGAGCTGTGTCACATCCTCAGCAGTGTATTTGTGGTTTGGTGAGGATTATAAGAATCTGTGACATCTGTGCCGCCAACCCATCCTTGTGAGGTATGTTACTGTACAGAGATTCTACATCCATAGTAACTAGAAGTGTATTTGGTGGTAATTGTATATTGTTAAGCTTGTTCAGAAAATCAGTGGTGTCTTGCAGGAAACTCGCAGTGTTCATGACTTAAGGTTTTAACATGTTTTCTACAAGGTCTGAGATATGTTCTGTAAGTGTATTCATACCTGTTATAATGGGTCTGCCTGGATTTCCTGGCTTGTGAATCTTGGGCAGCATGTAGAAGTCTCCAATTTCTGGATTATCTGGAATCGCATTGATGAGTTCTGAATGTAGGTGGTTTGGTATTGTCGCAATGAGACCTTTTAATTGCTTAGTAAAATCCTGGATCAGATCATAATCCAGTTTTTTGTAGTAAGTAGTATTTGCCAGCTGCCACTGGCCCTCTTGTATATATTTGTCTGTATCCATCACAATGACTGCTCCCCCTTTATCTGCAGGTTTGATGGTTATGGCCTCATTATTGCGCAGATCGTGTAAAGCTCTTTGCTCCGGTGGTGAAAGGTTGTATAATATTTTCTTTTGCTGGGTGGATATCAGGGATGTGACTCGCAGCCTGAAGCTGTCAATATAGGTGTCCAGTTTGGGGTTGCGTCCTTGTGGAGGTGTGAAGTTGCTGTTCTTTTTCTTTTTGTCACCTCCTATTGTCCTAGGATTCCTTTCATTACTGTGAAAATATTCTTTGAATCTTAGTTTCCTAAAGAATTCCTCCATATCTGACCATACCTGTAAATTATCCAATTTGGTGGTTGGGCAGAATTTGAGGCCTTTGGAGAGGACTGTTGTTTCTGATGTAGAAAGTTTATGATTTGACAAACTTATGGTTCCGAGTTCCTCTGTTATATCCACATTTTCTGTCAAGTCAGCATTTACACAAGGGATACCTTGGGATTCTGGACTGAAGGTGAAGAAAATCTAAACAAATTCTTCTCATTGATCAACACTTTTCACCCATCTATCAAACTAAAAATGGATTATTCAAACACACATGTCAACTTCCTAGACACTACAGTATACATCAGGGATGACCAGCTTCATGCGTCGATATACAGAAAACCGACTAACCGATACAGCTATCTTCACAGTTCCAGCTTTCACCCCAACACACTAAACGGGCCATCATACACAGCCAGGCCATCAGATGCCACCAAATTTGTTCAGACCCAGAAGACAGAGATAAACATCTCAGAACACTGGCAGACTCCTTCCATTAGAAAGGTTACAAAGACAAAACCATCAACAACAGCATAAACACAGCCTTGAAAACCCAAAGAGAAAATCTCCTCCAATACACAGAGAAAAAAACAAGGAGTACCTCTAGTCACCACATACAACCCAGCACATGAAGGGATCAAAAAGTTAATCAAAGATTTACAACCCATTATAACAGAGGATGAAACTCTGAAAGGAATATTCCAACAACCCCCATCATTGGCTTTCAGACAACCATCCAACATCAGACACAAACTAATCAGCAGGAAACTTCACTCTGATTATGAAGTCACAAATAATGGAAACAAACCCTGCAATAAAAAACGCTGCAAACTATGCAACCAGATCGATCTATCCAAAAGTGTCACACACACACAAATGGGACCTTCAATATCATGGGATCCTAGAACTGTATGTCCAGTAATGTTGTGTACCTCATCCAATGCAAAAGTGCAGCAAAGGATCTTATGTTAGTGAAACAGGACAGAAGTTGCAAGCGAGGATGAATTTGCACAGACATACCATCAAGGAATATAAAGAAGACAGTTTATGCACACCTGTGGGACATCACTTCTCACAACCAGACCACACTATAGAAGACCTCAATGTTTTAGTTCTAAAAAGGAATTTCAGAAATATCCAGGAAAGGAAAACGTTTGAACTAAGAATGATAATTCTTTCTGACAAAAAATAATGGCCTGAATTTAGATATCAGTTTCCGTACCCATTATACTAAAGTTTTACGACCCCCTCTGTGACTATCACCCCCCCCCCCCTCTATTCTATAGCTCTCCCTCTGTCTTATCTCACTAACTCTGTTGCTATCTGTATTGCCATTGATTTGTATGTGTTTGTTTTTCTCCTTTTTTTTCTCTCTCCTTTCCCTCAGAGATGTTTTTTATTTTTTTATTTATTTTTTTAACATTCTGCTTAAAATTTGTGAATAAGTACTGCTTGGACCCTGAAGAAGGGGACATACCCCGAAAGCTTGTCCTGAAAAATTGTATGTTAGTGCAAATAAAAAACATATCACGGACAGTACTCAATTTTTTCTGTCACAATTGCACTAATACGGCTACAATCACATCAAGTATAAACTCTGTGATTAAACAGATGGTTAAGGCCCTTAGGAAAAAGAGGGAACATATCCTTGGACTTGGACAAAATATTGACAAAATTCCCCCCCAAACCCAAACAGGAAAGAATTGGAGTTGTAACTACCAACGGGACCCATTGGGAACACCTTAAAATGGAAATGGTTTTGTACAAACATTGGCACATCCTCCTGCTTGACCATAGACTTAAAGATATATTAGGTCCTTGACCAAACCTAATAGCAAAACGAGCACCAACTATAGGTGATTCTCTTGTCCAAAGTGAATATGTGAGCACAAAACAGCATAGTGTACTTTCATTGAGTAGGGGTCTGGTGAATGGTATGCACCACTGTGGCCACTGCAGTATATGTAGATATGTACTAAAAACAAAATTATACAGCGACTCCGAAGGTAAACGTACCTATCAGATCAGATCATTTGTTAACTGTTCCTCTAGTTTCATTGTATATCAAATATCATGTCCATGTGGTAAAATATACATAGGGAAAACTAGAAGAGTATTCCGCAGGAGAATGGGTAAACACCTGACTAATATTACTAAAGACGATACACTTTAGAGACAAGCATGGCGCTTCAACAAGTGGATTTAAATGTATGGTCATCTATAAACTCTAGTTGTCTGATAGGAGAAGGGACAAAATACTGTTACAGAAGAAAGCGCAGTGGATTTTTCTGCTAAACTTGATGTCACCAAAAGGACTGAACAATGATTTATCACTGCATAGCTTCCTATAAGATAAATTGACAGTGCAGGGGTCTTTGTCCCCTCGAATATTTGAATAATGGATAAGAGATATTGACATCTTTATATCTATCTATATTCATTCTTTTACTCTGACATGTATGCCTGTATTAGTAATGTGATATATATATATATCACTTAATAGCGAAGGGTAACCTGTCTCCATGTGTAACACCTCTGTATTTTATTATTTTATATTTATTACTGTTTGATTTCTTTTTCTCTAACACTTAGTATTTTTGAGGTAGTCATAAGCCCTGTCCTTATGTGGAAATAGATTGCAATTGATCTCTGTTCATCAAAATGGAAAAATGGGTGGTAAGATCCCAAACTATACATTAATTTAGATAGGGCTCTCCTTTTTATAGTGTACCACTTTAAGAGCTGGAGCTGATAGGCGGTGCTCTGACTGGTATATAACTCAGTGACAGAAAGAAAGCCCATAGGTCCTGACAAAGTTCTGGGTGGGAATGAAACATGTAGACATGGACATGAGGATGGGCCCCCCTTCACATCTCCTCTGATGCACCGCCCCCTAATGACCAAACAACTACTACTCGTGGCAAACATTGGATCCCATACCAGAACAGGTGGAGGCATCATGTATCCTTGCAGCTACTGCTTAATGATGAGACATCTAAGACATACTAGCTGCCATCAGCACACCATACACTGTGGTCTATCTATCTATAGAATTGCTGTGGTTATCTTTATCCACAGCCTTCATGCTGTTGAATTTCATCAGGTGTTTATCACCTACTATTACTTCAAGAGTCTGGATGCCTGGAGACTGCGATACACTCTGGAACCGTGGGATAGCTGCAGCAAGACTGTGAGTAACTCTGACCCCTACCATAGGTAGACTGGTTTTACTGGTGTTGAACTGCGATACCCACAGTGGCTGGGACGTAAGTGTAACATCAGCCATTCCAGCTACAGCCTAAGGGAGCCACCACGAGCTGTTGCTCTGTAGGGATGAGCCGAACATCCCCCGGTTCGCGCGAGAACATGCGAACAGACAAAAAATTTGTGCGAACACCATTAAAGTCTATGGGACTCGAACATGAAAAATCAAAAGTGCTAATTTTAAAGGCTAATATGCAAGTTATTGTCATAAAAAGTGTTTGGGGGCCCAGGTCCTGCCTCAGGGGACATGTAACAATGCAAAAAAAGTTTTAAAAACGGGCGTTTTTTTCGGGAGCAGTGATTTTAGGAATGCTTAAAGTGAAACAATAAAAGTGTAACATTCCTTTAAATATTGTGCCTGGGGGTGTCTATAGTATGCCTGTAAAGTGGCACATTTTTCCTGTGTTTAGAACAGTCCCTGCACAAAATGACATTTCTAAAGGAAAAAAAGTCATTTAAAACTGCTTGCGGCTGTAATGTAATGTTGCCCCCCCCCAGGCCCTTTGGGTCTGATATGGATATTAAGGGGAACCCCACACCTAAATTAAAAAAATAAGGCGTGGGGCCCCCAGGCCCTATATACTCTGAACAGCAGTATACAGGTTACAAACAAGATAGGGACTGTAGGTTTGTTGTTAAGTTGAATCTGTTTGTAATTTGTAACAGGTACATTTTTTAAGTGCAGCTCCAGCCAAAAAATCTATTTTTAAGCTTTTTGGATAATATAGGGAAGGGTTATCACCCCTGTAACATTTGTTTTGCTGTCTATGCCCTGTTCAGAAGATTTCACCTCACATTCTGTCCCAATGACAATTGAATTTTGAAAATTTGGGGTTATTAGGGAAACAAGGATTAGTGATAAAGCATCAGTGGAGACACCTTTTTCCCTTATTAACTCTTACAGGAGATAATTTCTCTTCCTAGGGGTAGATTTCCTCTCACTTCCTGTTGTCTCCCTCCATTTGTAAGTAGGAGTTGTTTGTAAGTCGGATGTTTGAAAATTGAGGACCGCCTGTATATACTATACGGCCTGCCCTATACTCTCTGCGGAAAATTGGGCCTTACTTGTTGGTGGTACCAGAACACTGTAAGCCCTCACAGTTACTCTTGGTGGGTGCTGGAATAGGCCCTGCTGTGAAATATTATATCAAGAATTGTAATTACATGCCCCTGTTAAACAGGGGCAGAAAAATTGGGCCTTAGGTGGTGGTGTTGGTGGTGGTGGTGCCACAACACTGGAACCCCTCACAGATACTCTTGGTGGGCGCAGGAACGGGCCCTGCTGTGAAATATTAGATCAAAAATTTCAAAAATTGTAAATAAATTCCCCTGTTAAACAGAGGCAGAAAAATTGGGCCTTAGGCAGCAGCGGCGGTGGTGGTGGCACAACACTGTAAAGCCTCACAGATGCTCTTGTTGAGTGCAGGAACGGCCGCTGCTGTGAAACATTAGAGCAAAAATTGAAATTACATGCCGCTGTTTAACAGGGGCAGAAAAATTGGGCCTTAGGCAGTGGTGGTGCCACAACACTGTAACCCCTCACAGATACTCTTGGTGGGCACAGGAATGGGCCCTGCTGTAAAATATTAGATCAAAAATTGTAATTACAATACAGTGCAGTAGTAGTGCAGTTTCTACTACTTTTCTGGTGGTGTACAAAGTACACAATACAGTTCAGCCGTAGTGCAGTTGCTACTACTTTTCTGGTGGTGTACACAGTACACAATACAGTGTAGTGCGGTGTTGCAAAACAAAATATACATCATGTCCAGAAGGCCACCAAGGAGAGGCAGATGCTCACAGGCCACTAAAAGAGGGAAAGCAGGTTCTGTGTCTACAGTCAACGGTGCTGGTCATGGACATGGTGCATCCTCTGCCGGTGGCTGTGGGGCACACTTGTCCTTTTTTAATGCTGCTGGTCGTGTTATTGAGCCAGAACATGCAGAAGAGTTGGTGGAGTGGATAACAAAGCCATCCTCATCCTCCTCATCCTCTGCCACCCAGCCTCAGAGTAGATTTCCTTCCTATGCAGCTGCCAAAGTGACCTATTGCACCGGCTCCTTGTCCACAGTCACTCCTTCCATAGCCCCACCATCATGCATGGAGGAGTCCCCCGAACTATTTGACCACAGTGTCAAGTACATGCTACAGGAGGATGTGCAGCGATTTAAAGGCTCCGATGTTGGTTCCCAGGTTGAGGAAGGGAGTAACGTGAGCCTAGAGAGAGGGGATGCCCAAGAATGAAAAGAAACTGGCAGTCATGTTTCCCCAGCTGCAGCATAGTGCCACGTTTGCTCCAGTGACGAGGAGGGAGGGGATGATGAGGTCACTGACTCTACTTGGGTGCCTGATAGAATAGAGGAGGAAGAGGAAGCACAACTCCAATGAGGCAGGATGTCCTCTAGGGGGCAGCTTAAGGGCAGCCACCCTACTGCATCACACCGCAGAGCTCCACAGGTGCAGGGCACTGCTGACTCCCCAATGATTTTGAAAAGTTCCTTGGTGTGGGCCTTTTTGGACACGTGTGCAGCAGATCGCACCGTTGCTGTTCGCAACCTATGTCTGAAGCGTATCAAGCGTGGCCACAACAGCAGCCGCTTGGGCACCACATGCTTGACCAGACATATGACGACCTCCCATGCATTCTTTTTCTCGTATACTATATTTGAGATTTAATATCTCTCAGAAATGATTTGGGTTCAATGAGAGTTCTTTGACCATGAGTGAAAGCTTTAACACAATAACAACATTTATTGGTGAGTAGTTGAAAGTCTATCTAATACACAACCATCTATCTAGAGTCTACACCAAGGAAGAAAATATTAGGTTAAAATGAGAGAATTACATGAAGGAATACAGAGTATATTCCTGAAAACATTAATCTACAAACATATTTAGTTACAAGTAAAATGCAGACTTTTCCCATAATTACCCTTTGCACCAAGGTTCCATTCTGATGGTTGCTCTCCCATAAAAGTGTGTGTTTATCTCCCATCTAGTCTGTGTATATCATTACATGCTGATGCCTCATTGGTTGGCATAACGTGGCTCTGATTGGTGAGTTTCCCTATTCCTGGTTAAGGACTGGCTACATCTCCAATCCCTATACTTTGCATATGTCAGCCCCCTTTCATGCAAATCCTTGTGACTAGTCTGAGCAGGAGCTTAACTTGAATTTTCCCTGGAAGTTAAGTATTAATTACGGATTGGCCTCCATTCATTGCATATCCCAGCATGGGATCCTTTGAAGTGAGTATGTGTAAAACAATGAGGTTTGGATCCCATTGTTTGTATACACAAGCCTAGGCATAAACTTGTCTGGTCTACCAGAGATTTCTGTGAAGATAATATGTTCCAATCTACATAGATAAAAGATGAATAAAATATATTCATAATTACAATATTTCACAGCTATTAATGTAGATTTCACATAAACTCATAAGCCAACAAGTCTGTTGGCAACAACACTTGAAAGACCCACATCAAAGAAAAAGGCAGACTTCTCCTTGCTCCTCATCTGGGATCTCCAACCCTACTATACCTCCAGTCCTCTCGAAAACCTGCACTGAGAGGAATCAAGGTATAGCAAAAGATGTCCCAAGTACTTGCAGCCAATCTGCTAGCAGTACACCACCATCTGATTTTAGCAGGCAAATTTCCCTACTCCGGTTGCTAAACCGTAAAAGGAAATTCGGTCCCAGCCATCCACATGCTCAGCGTCTGAATGCTAGCTTGGCCATATTGCTAGCACTGCAACTACTGCCTTTTCAGCTGGTAGACTCTGCCCCCTTTTGTGAATTTGTGGAATGTGCTGTACCTGTGGCAGGTTCCAAAACGCCATTTCTTTTCACGGAAGGCCATTCCGGCTCTCTACCGGCATGTGGAAGGCAATGTTTTGGCCTTGTTGGACAGGGCTGTCAACAGTAAGGTGCATATTACCACTGACTCATGGTCCAGCAGGCAAGGGCAGGAACGTTACCTTTCCTTCATGGCACACTGGGTAACTCTGCTGGCAGCTGGAAAGGATACAGGACAGGGCTCAGTGTTGTTGGAGCTTGTTCCGCCACCACCCCTCCAAAATGCTAGTTGTGATTCTGCCACAGCTCTCTCTTCCACCCCATCCTGTTCTTCTTCCTCTATGGCCTGTTCTGCAGATTTGCCCTTTTAAGCAGTGGTGCTCCGTAAGCATTCAAGGGGCTATGCAAGCAGTCAGGCTAAAAGATGCCATGTGGTGTTGAGTTGGTCTGCATAGGGGATAGGAGCCACACTGGGGCAGAGATTCTGTCAGCATTGCAGGGGCAGGCTCAGAGGTGGTTGACGCCATGCCAGCTTCAGCAAGGAATGGTTGTATGCGACAATGGCACCAACCTTCTCTCCGCCCTCCGACAGAGACACTTGACCCATGTTCCATGTTTGGCACACGTCCTGAATTTGGTGGTGCAGCGGTTCTTGAGCAGGTATTCAGGCTTACAGGATCTCCTGAGGCAGGCCAGAAAAGTCTGTGGTCATTTGCACCGGTTATACAATGCCAGGGCTCGGCTGGCTGACATTCAAAGGGAATGCAACCTGCCCACCAACCGCCTCAATTGTGACATGCTCACCAGGTGAAGCTCAACGTTGGCAATGCTGCAGCGGCTGCACACACAGCAGAGGGCCATCAATGAGTACCTGTGCGAGTATGGCACCAGGACAGGGTCAGGGGAGCTTGGCTTCTTTTCACCACACCAGTGGCTACTGCTCAAGGATGCATGCACTGTCCTGTCTCCATTTGAGGAGGCCACAAGGATGATGAGCAGCGACAGGGCATGCATCAGCGACAATGTCCCTCTAGTCTTCCTGTTGGAGCACACGCTTTGCGGAATCATGGACAGGGCACTTGCGGCAGAACAGCGGGAGGAAGAGGAGGGTTTCCTTACCTCTCAAGGCCCCCTTTATCCAGATAGCATTCCTGCGGGCCTGCCAAACACATAGGATGAAAAGGAGGAGGATGGTGTCAGCATGGATGTAGAGGATAACACTCAGCAGCAGTGTTCAAGGGATGGTTTTCAGTCTCCAGAAACCCAAGGAGTTGTACATGGCTGGGAGGAGGTAGTTACAGATCATGTGATCCTTAGTGACCCAGGGGACTCAGAATCGAATGCCTCTGAAAACTTACGCTGCATGGCCTCCCTGATTCTGCAAAGCCTGTGAAAGGACCCTAGGATTCGTGGTATCCAGGAGAGGGATCATTACTGGCTGGCAACCCTTCTTGATCCACGTTACAAGTAGGGATGAGCTTCGTGGTCGAGTCGAACCCATGTTCGACTCGAACATCGGCTGTTCGCCCGTTCGCCGAATTGCGAACGATATGGGCCGTTCGCGCCAAATTCGTGTGGCGCGTCACGGCCCATAATTCACTGCGGCATCGCAGTGCATTGCTTGCTGATGATTGGCCAAGCATGCACTATGACCCGCATGCTTGGCCAATCACAGCGCCGCCTGAACAGAGAGCCATTATTGGCCAAAGCCAAGGAGGCTTTGGCCACTTATGGCTCAGGGGATTTAGTACACGCCCCACACTATATAAGGCCGCCTGCACGGCGGCCCTGTGTAGTGTGTGTTCCGGCGTTCATTGAGAGAGAGACAGACAGTGTCATTTGATTTGAGTTAGATAGATTAGGCAGAACAGTCAGTCAGTTAGCTGCACTTACAGTGTATTGTGTATATATATGCATCCCAGGTGTTGCATATATATATATACACTGTATTCAGTTTAGCTAGATCCGTTCCTGTTATCTTCTAGACTATTTACATTTAGTGCAGTGCGTCCTGCTCACAGTGTTCAGCTAGATCCGTTCCTGTTATCTTCTAGACAATTTACATTTAGTGCAGTGCGTCCTGCTCACAGTGTTCAGCTAGATCCGTTCCTGTTATCTTCTAGACTATTTACATTTAGTGCAGTGCGTCCTGCTCACAGTGTTCAGCTAGATCCGTTCCTGTTATCTTCCTACTGACAGGCAGGCTTGTCTGGTTACAGTATATAAAGCTATCTGAAGAAAATTACTGGTGTTCTATTTGATCCTATTAGTACCACGGTCAGGCAGCTAGACTATTTACATTTAGTACAGTGCGTCCTGCTCACAGTGTTCAGCTAGATCCGTTCCTGTTATCTTCCTACTGACAGGCAGGCTTGTCTGGTTACAGTATATAAAGCTACCTGAAGAAAATTACTGGTGTTCTGTTTGATCCTATTAGTACCACGGTCAGGCAGCTAGACTATTTACATTTAGTACAGTGCGTCCTGCTCACAGTGTTCAGCTAGATCGGTTCCTGTTATCTTCCTACTGACAGGCAGGCTTGTCTGGTTACAGTATATAAAGCTACCTGAAGAAAATTACTGGTGTTCTATTTGATCCTATTAGTACCACGGTCAGGCAGCTAGACTATTTACATTTAGTACAGTGCGTCCTGCTCACAGTGTTCAGCTAGATCCGTTCCTGTTATCTTCCTACTGACAGGCAGGCTTGTCTGGTTACAGTATATAAAGCTACCTGAAGAAAATTACTGGTGTGCTATTTGATCCTATTAGTACCACGGTCAGGCAGCTAGACTATTTACATTTAGTACAGTGCGTCCTGCTCACAGTGTTCAGCTAGATCCGTTCCTGTTATCTTCCTACTGACAGGCAGGCTTGTCTGGTTACAGTATATAAAGCTACCTGAAGAAAATTACTGGTGTTCTATTTGATCCTATTAGTACCACGGTCAGGCAGCTATACTATTTACATTTAGTACAGTGCGTCCTGCTCACAGTGTTCAGCTAGATCGGTTCCTGTTATCTTCCTACTGACAGGCAGGCTTGTCTGGTTACAGTATATAAAGCTACCTGAAGAAAATTACTGGTGTTCTATCCCAGCTTAGTCCAGCTACAGGCCATTAGTATGTCTGGAAGGCCAAGAAGGAGAGGCAGACAGTCACAAGCCAATAAGAGAGGGCAAGCAGGCTCTGTGTCTAGTGCTGGTCGTGGAGATGGTGCATCCTCATCAGCACGTGGCCATGGGACACGCTTGGCCTTTTTTTTCGGCAGCTGGCCGTGTTGAGCCGCAACATGCGGAAGACTTGGTCGAGTGGATGACCAAGCCGTTCTCATCCTCCTCATCCTCTCTCACCCATGCCCAGGGTGCTTTGTCTGGCAAAGCAGCGGCCTCTTCCCTCAGCTCAATGTCATCAGTGACTCCTTCCCTAGCTCCACCATGTCCTCATGAGGATTCCCTCGAACTGTTTGACCACAGTGTTGGGTACATGCTCCAGGAGGATGCCCAGCGTTTGGAAGGCTCTGATGATGATACTGAGCTCGATGAAGGCAGTAACATGAGCACGGATAGAGGGGGTGCCCAAGAAGGACAGCAATCTGGCAGTCATGCTCCCCCTGCTGCAGCATACTGCCAGGTTTGCTCCAGTGATGAGGAGGGAGGGGATGATGAGGTCACTGACTCAATGTGGGTGCCTGATAGGAGAGAGGAGGAGGAGGAGGAGGAGGAGGAGGAGGAGGAGGAGGTGGCACATCACCAACGAGGCAGGATGCCCTCCAGGGGCCAGCCTAAGGGCAGCACATTGACTGCATCACACCCCAAAGCTCCACATGTGCAGGGCGCTGAAGTCTCTGCGCGTTATTCAAAAAGTTCTTTGGTGTGGGCCTTTTTTGAGACGAGTGCATCAGATCGCACCGCTGCTATTTGCAACATATGTCTCAAGCGTATCTCACATGGCCAAAACATCTCCCGCTTGGGTACCACATGCTTGACCAGACATATGTTGACCTGCCATGCAGTTCGTTGGCAAGCGTATCTAAAAGACCCACACCAAAGAACAAAGAGGACCTCTCCTTGCTCCTCATCAGCTGAGATTTCCAACCCCACTAGACCTTCAGTCCTCTCTGAGACCTGCACTGAGAGGAATGAAGGTGTAGAATTAGGTGTGTCACAGCCAAGTACTTGTGGGCAATCTGCTTTTGGTACACCGACGTCAGATTGTACAAGGCAAATTTTTCCTGCCCCAGCTGCTGCACCGCCGAAAGAAGTTTGCTCCCAGCCATCCACATGCCCAGCGGTTGAATGCTAGCTTGGCAAAATTGCTAGCACTTCAACTGCTGCCTTTTCAGTTGGTAGACTCTGCCCCCTTCCGTGAGTTTGTGGAATGTGCGGTTCCTCAGTGGCAGGTACCCAAACGCCACTTTTTCTCACGGAAGGCGATTCCGGCTCTCTACCGGCATGTGGAAGGCAATGTCCATGCCTCGCTGGACAGGGCGGTCAGCGGTGAGGTGCATATTACCGCTGACTCATGGTCCAGCAGGCATGGACAGGGACGTTACCTAAGTTTCACGGCACATTGGGTGACTCTGCTGGCAGCTGGGAAGGATGTAGGACAAGGTGCAGTAGTGTTGGAGGTTGTTCCGCCACCACGCCTCCAAAATGCTGATTGTGACACACCTCTCTCCTCCACCCCCTCCTCTTCTTCTTCCTCCATGGCCTCTTCTTTCGGAACCAGCAGTGCTCCGTAGTCGTTCAAGGGGCTACGCAAGTACGCAGGCCAAAAGATGCCATGCGGTGCTTGAGCTGGTGTGCTTGGGGGACAGGAGCCACACTGGGGCAGAGGTTCTGTCAGCTCTGCAGGGGCAGGTTCAGAGGTGGTTGACGCCACGCCAACTTAAGGCAGGAATGGTGGTTTGCGACAATGGCACCAACCTCCTCTCTGCCCTCCGACAGGGACAAATGACCCATGTGCCCTGTTTGGCTCACGTCCTTAACTTGGTGGTGCAGCGGTTCTTGGGCAGGTACCCGGGCTTACAGGATGTCCTGAGGCAGGCCAGGAAAGTCTGTGTGCATTTCCGCCATTCATATAATGCCAGTGCTCGGCTGACGGACCTCCAAAAGGAGTTTAACCTGCCCAAGAACCGCCTAATCTGTGACATGCCCACCAGGTGGAACTCAACGTTGGCCATGCTGCAGCAGCTGCACACGCAGCAGAGGGCCATCAATGAGTACCTGTGCGACTATGGCACCAGGACAGGGTCAGGGGAGCTTGGTTTTTTTTCCCCACGCCAGTGGGCCATGATCAGGGATGCATGCACTGTCCTGTCACCATTCGAGGAGGCCACAGTGACACTGTCCCCCTTGTCCACCTGTTGGAGCACACGCTGCGTGGAATAATGGACAGGGCACTTGAGGCAGAACAGAGGCAGGAAGAGGAGGACTTCCTTAGCTCTCAAGGCCCCCTTTATCCAGACAGTGTTCCTGCGTGCCCACCGATCACACAGGAAGAGGACGAGGAGGAGGAGGAGGAGGAGGAAGATTGTGTCAGTATGGAGGTGGAGCCTGGCACTCAGCATCAGCAGCAGTCTTTAAGGGATCAGTCCCAAGAAACACATGGACTTGTACGTGGCTGGGAGGAGGTGGCTGCGGACGTTGTCATCCTTAGTGACCCAGAGGACTCCGGACCGAATGCCTCAGCAAACCTACGCTGCATGGCCTCCCTGATCCTGCAAAGCCTGCGTAAGGATCCTCGTATTCGTGGTATCAAGGAGAAGGACCAATACTGGCTGGCAACCCTCCTTGATCCACGTTACAAGGGTAAGGTTGCGGACCTTATCTTGCCATCGCAGAGGGAGCAGAGGATGAAACATCTTCATGAGGCCTTGCAGAAAGGTCTGTGCAATGCGTTCCCAGAGACTGGGAAATTACAAACTCCTGTTTCTGGACAACGTGTTGCTGAGGCTTCGGTCAGTCAAAGAAGGAGCTGTGGAGAAGGTGGCCGTCTGACCGATGCGTTCAGACAATTTTTTGGTCCGCAGCCCCAAGGTATGATCGGTTCCAGCAACCATCGCCAGCGTCTGTTTTACATGGTGCAGGAATACCTAGGGGCAAGATCAGACTTGGACACCTTTCCCACCGAAAATCCTCTGGGTTACTGGGTCTTGAGGATGGATCACTGGCCAGAGCTTGCACAGTATGCAATTGAGCTACTGGCCTGTCCTGCATCCAGCGTTCTTTCGGAACGCACATTCAGTGCTGCTGGAGACGTGGTAACCGATCACAGGGTGCGTCTGTCCACCGACTCGGTTGATCGGCTGATCTTCATAAAAATAAATCAGTCTTGGATCACCACCAGCTACCAAGCACCTGATGCTGATGTAACCGAATAATTTTTTTTGAAATCTCAGATCCCTTCAAAGACTGCCTATGCTGATGCTGAGTGACTATCCCTGAGTAATTATCCTCTTCCTCCTCAATCATCACGCTGATAGCTTGTAAGAACATTTTTGGTTCTGGGCGCCACCACCAGTGCCTAAGGCACAATTTTTCAGCCCCTGTTTAACAGGGGCGTGTAATTACAATTTTTGATGTAATACTTTGCAGCAGGGCTCGTTCCTGCATTTCAACTAGAGTGTCTGTGAGGGGTTGCAGTGTTGTGGCACCAGCACCAGTGCCTAAGGCCCAATTTTTCTGCCCCTGTCTAACAGGGGCGTGTAATTACAATTTTTGATGCAATACTTTGCAGCAGGGCTCGTTCCTGCGTTCCAACTAGAGTGTCTGTGAGGGGTTGCAGTGTTGTGGCACCAGCACCAGTGCCTAAGGCCCAATTTTTCTGCCCCTGTCTAACAGGGGCGTGTAATTACAATTTTTGATGCAATACTTTGCAGCAGGGCTCGTTCCTGCGTTCCAACTAGAGTGTCTGTGAGGGGTTGCAGTGTTGTGGCACCAGCACCAGTGCCTAAGGCCTAATTTTTCAGCTCCTGTTCAACAGGGGCATGTAATTACAATTCTTGATCTAATATTTCACAGCAGGGCCCTGTGAGGGCTTACAGTGTTGTGGCCACAGCAACACCTAAGGCCCAAATTTCTGCTGAGTATATAGGGCAGGACCCTACTTTCAAACATCTAACTTACAAACGACTCCTACTTGCAAACGGAAGGAGACAACAGGAAGTGAGATGAAATCTACCCCTAGGAAGGGAAATTCTCTCCTGTAATAGGGCGTACACACGGTCGGATTTTGTTCGGACATTCTGACAACAAAATCCATGGATTTTTTCAGACGAATGTTGGCTCAAACTTGTCTTGCATACACACGGTCACACAAAGTTGTCGGAAAATCCGATCGTTCTGAACGCTGTGACGTAAAACACGTACGTCGGGACTATAAACGGGGCAGTGGCCAATAGCTTTCATCCCTTTATTTATTCTGAGCATGCGTGGCACTTTGTCCGTCGGATTTGTGTACACACGATCGGAATTTCCGACAACGGATTTTGTTGTCGGAAAATTTTATCTCCTGCTCTCCAACTTTGTGTGTCAGAAAATCCGATGGAAAATGTCCGATGGAGCCCCCACACGGTCGGAATTTCCGACAACACGCTCCGATCGGACATTTTCCATCGGAAAATCCGACCGTGTGTACGGGGCATAAGAGTTAATATGGGAAAACAATTTCTCCTTTCCACTGATGCTTTCCAATCCTTGTTCCACAAAAAACCCAAGTTTTCAAAAAACATTTTTCATTGGGACAAAAAGTGAGGTGAAATCTTCTGAAGAGGAGGAAAGACAGCAAAACAAATGTCACAGGGGTGATAACCCTTCCCTATGTTTTCCAAAAAGCTTAAAAAAGATTTTTTGGATGGAGCTAAACACGTTAAAAATGTACCCGTTCAAAATTACAAAGAGATTCTACTTAACAACAAACCTACAGTCCCTGTCTTGTTTGCACCGCCTGTATACTGCTGTTCAGAGTATATAGGGCCTTTCCTTATTTTAATTTGGGTGCGGGGTTCCCCTTAATATCCATACAAGACCCAAAGGGCCTGGTAATGGACTGGGGGGTACCCATGCCGTTTGTCTCACTGATTTTCATCCATATTGCCATGACCCGACATGACATTAAACCCGCAAGCAGTTTTAAATTAGGTTTTTTCCTTTAAAAATGACATTTGGTGCAGGGACTGTTCTAAACACGGGAAACACGCATCACTTTACAGGCATACTATAGACACCCCCCAGGTACGATATTTAAAGGAATATTTCACTTTTTTTTTTTTACTTTAAGCATCATTAAAATCACTGCTCCCGAAAAAACGGCCGTTTTTAAAAGTTTTTTTTGCATTGATACATGTCCCCTGGGGTAGGACCCGGGACCCCAAACCCTTTTTAGGACAATACCATGCAAATTAGCCTTTAAAATGAGCACTTTTGATTTCAAACGTTCGAGTCCCATAGACGTCAATGGGGTTCTAACGTTCGTGCGAACTTTCGGTCCGTTCGCAGGTTCTGGTGCGAACCGAACCGGGGGGTGTTCGGCTCATCCCTAGTTACAAGGGTAAGGTTGCAGAACTCCTCCTGCCTTCGTAGAGGGAGCAGAAGATTAAACATCTTCAAGAGGCCTTTAAGAAAGGTTTGTGCAATGCATTTCCAGACCCTGGGAGGCTAAAATTTCCTGGTGCTGGACAACGTGTTGCTGAGGCTTTGTTCCGTCAGAGGAAGAGCGGTGGAGAAGGCGTCCGGCTGGCCGATGCCTTTAAACAATTTTTTAGTTCTCAGTCCAAGGTCTGATCAGTTCAAACAACCATCACCAGCATCTGCATTACATGGTTCAGGAATATCTAGGGGCAAGAGCAGACTTGGAGACCTTTTCAACAGAGCATCCACTGAGTTACTGGCTCTTCAGGATGGACCACTGGCCAGAACTAGATCAATATGCAATTGAGCTACTGGCCTGTTCTGCATCCAGTGTGCTTTCTGAATGCACATGTAACGGATCAAAGAGTGCGCCTGTCCATAGACTCCATTGATAGGCTCACATTTATAAAAATGAATCAGTCTGTTATGTAGCAGCTATCCAGCAGCTGATGCGGATGTAACTGATTGAATTTGCTATGGATGTGGGATCCATCTTGGCACCACCACCATCACCACCAAAGGCCCACTTTTTCTGCCCCTGTTTAACAGGGGCATGACATTACAATTCTTGATATAATATTTCACAGCAGGGTCTGTTCCTGCACCCACCAAGAGCAACTGTGAGGGTTTACTTTGTTCCGGTACCACCACCACCAAATGCCCAATTTTTCGGCCCCTGTTTAACAGGGGCATGTAATTACAATTTTTAATATATAGTATTTCACAGCAGGGCCCGTTCCTGCACCCAACACGATTAACTGTGGGGGCTTACAGTGTTGTGGTACCACCAACACCTAAGGCCCAATTTAGTTAAATTAGAGTATATGGGGTAGGCCCTATAGTATATATACTGCTGTTAATAGTATATAGTGTCTGGGGGCCTGGGGGACCCCCATGCCATTTTTTTTTAATTTTGTTGTATGGGTTCCCCTTAATATCCATACCAGACCCAAAGGGCCTGGTAATGGACTGGGGGGACCCCTGCCATTTTTTTCAATGATTTTCATCTATATTGCCGGGACCCGACAATACATTTAAGCCGCGAGTAGTTTTATATTACAATTTTTCCTTTAGAAATTACATTTTGCTGTGGTATTGTTCTAAACATGGGAAAAATGTGCTACTTTACAGGTATACTAAGGCTGGAGGTGTGCATGCTCCCCGCTGCGGTCTCGGGTCCCACGGACTAGATGTCCGCTGGGTGCCCGCGATCGTGTCAAGGAGAGGAACGGGGAGATGCTTTTGTAAGAGAGCAGTGATCACTGTCCTGTGTGTTGAAACCCATCCTCCTCACAGTTAGAATAATTCCCTAGGACACACCCCTTCACCGCCCCCTAGTGGTTAACCCCTTCACTGCCAGTGTCATTTATACAGTAATCAATGTATTTTTATAGCACTGATTGCTGTATAAATGACAATGGTCCCAAAATAGTGTCAAAAATGTCCGATGTGTCTGCCATAATGTTGCAGTCCCGATAAAAATCGCAGCTCGCCACCATTACTAATAAAAAAATGAATAATAAAAATGCCATAATCCCCTATTTTGTAGAAGCTATAAATTTTGCACAAACCAATCAGTATACGCTTATTGGAATTTTTTATTACCAAAAATATATAGAAGAATACATATCGGCCTAAACTGAGGAACAA
Organism: Lithobates clamitans; assembly: GCA_037952925.1. Taxonomy (NCBI): domain Eukaryota; kingdom Metazoa; phylum Chordata; class Amphibia; order Anura; family Ranidae; genus Lithobates; species Lithobates clamitans. The sequence goes on along the minus strand of JBBGZY010001913.1, from coordinate 657,992 downwards.
AATGTTTTTTTTTGTTAATATATTTTTGGGGCATATTTATTATAGCAAAAAGTGAAAAATATTGCTTTTTTTTCAAAATTGCCGCTCTTTTTTTGTTTATATCGCAAAAAATAAAACCAGGGTGTCAATTTTGTTTGGGTATAACGTCGCACGACCGCGCAATTGTCAGTTAATGCCACGCAGTGCCAAATCGCAAAAAGTGCTCTGGTCATTGAGCAGCCAAATCCTCCGCAGGTGAAGTGGTTAAGTATTATTAAAATTACTACTCCTGAAAAAACAGCATTTTTAAAACTTTTCTTTGCATTGATAACATGTCCCCTGGGGCAGGACCCTGGTCCCCAAACACTTTTTATGGCAATAACTCTCATATAAGCCTTTAAAATTAGCACTTTTGAATTTTCATGTTCGTATCCCATAGACTTTAACGGTGTTTGTGTGTTCAAACACATTTTTTTCACTGTTCGCATGTTCTGCTGTAAACCGAACCAGTGGTTGTTCGGCTCATCACTACTCTCTCCACAACATATGTCTTTTCTGTGGACTATTCAGGCCATTGACGTTTAGGGATGTTATTTTTAATGACATCACGATGTGGGAAGCAGCACCTTTGTTTGGGATTAATGTATTTGTTATTTAATTAGTGATTCTGAGTCTTTCTTACCCCGTTGATGAGTGGATAGGCGTTGAGAGTCTATAGTCGGCTGGTTCATAGATCCTCGCATCTGCTATATGTTTTTTAGTGGATCAGTAGATTGATAAGAGTTTTGTGTATCTCTTTATATAGAGCTTGCAAGAATTTGTTGAAATTAAGAGAAATACCGCGTTCATACGGTCCGGATTTTCCGTTGGGAAATGTTCGATGTGAGCTTGTTATTGGAAAGTCCGACCTTGTGTATGCTCCATCGAACATTTGCTGTCGGAATTTCCACCAACAAATTTTTGATAGAATTTCCTTGTATGTGTGTTTACCAAAGCGGCTGCGTCCGCACATATGCTTTCAAATGTTGTGTCTTTTATATCCAAAATAAAAATCATTCATTAAAAAAAAAAATTGCAATTCCTTTTTGAAATCTGAGCAGGGATATAAGCTGCTGAAATTGGGATTCACAAACAGCAGTTTTTAGATGCCGTTTAGATCTTCCAGAGTGTGCTGGTCGAAGTAAGGGTGGTAGAGCATTAAATGCTTAATCTTGGCTTGTAGTCATGCTGGTGGTGTAGCCTCCTACACCACCAGCATGACTACAAGCCAAGATTAAGCATTTAACTCATGTAAGGTTTGATTCTCATCTTCCTTATTAGTAGCCTTATTCCCTCCTCTAATGTGATGAGCAGGAAGTCTCACTCCCCTTTGGTTATTATCAGATTTGCTGGGTAATTCCAGTGATAAGGAATGTTGTGGTTTCTGAGCGGTTTAGTTATGGTCATAAGGTTACGTCTCCTTTGTATATTGTAGGCTGATTGGTCAGAAAAGAAGGATAAACCTTGCATGCATTTGGGGAGGTGTTCAGCCCTTCTTGTGATGTACATTCATTTTTCTTTTACCCTGTAATAGTGAATTATAGCGATGGTGTTCCTGGGTAGCTTTGCAGAGATATGTTGGGGTTTAGGAAGTCTATGTATTCAGTCTATGACTAGATCTTCCAAGGGTAAGTTGGGGAGGGATTCTTTCATTATGGTGGTTAATAAAGCTATTAGTTCTGATTGTTTTACTGTTTTTGGGATCCCTCGTATTTTAATATTGTTCCTTCTGGAGCAGTCTTCTAGGTCAGCGACTTTTGCTTTTAGCCAATCTATATCATGCTCATGCTCGTCATGCGAATTGACCATGGTATTAAAAGTGTTAGTGAATTCCCCCATTTTACCTATGTGGGTTACTCTTTCACTAACTTCAGAGATTTCTGACTTGCATTGCTTCATAAGCTGCAGCATGTCTGTGTGAATAGCACTGAGGGACACCAGCATGTCTTCTAGCATAGAGTCCCTGACAGGCTGGTTATTTGTTGGAAAAGCAGCTATGGCATCATAAAACTCTAATGTGTCATCCAGTGCATTACAAGTGTTTTTTTCCTCACTAGCAGCAGGGGTTTGCTGTGACAATCTCTGCTTAGCTTTGACAAGGCTATTGGAGCTAGAGGAGGATTGTGAGCTTGTTTGTCCCTGGCTGTGCTGCGTGTGGTGGTTGCTCTCTGTCCCCCAGCAGTGATTTGTTTTATGGGAGTGAGCAGAGAGGGACCCCGGCAGGTCGCTGATGCCATCTTGGCAGCTTGGGCGGCTGGCTGGAGTGAAAAAATCTGTCATCTTACCGGGCTTATTTCTCCCTTTCCTCTTCCTTGGCATGCTCTGTGAGTGGCCTGACTTAGAGACATGTGCCCTCTGTAGCTGTGTGAAGCTTCAGAAGATCTGCATGGCAAGGAGCTGTGGTCTCACACGGCCATACTCCTCGCTCACCAGCTCTGCCCCTCATCTTTTTTTTCTTTTCAATGTTTTTATTGAAATGGTAAGAAAAAAGTACAAAGCAGAGAGTACAAAAACCACACATCTTAAAAATCACACATCTCAACAATAAACATGTTGCTTGTAGGGCAAAGCCTCAAGAACAAAAGTAAGAAGGATTTGTCTTATTGAGAGGGCCCTGCAAATTAGACATGTGAATGAAAAAAACTAGATTTGTTTAGTTTAGTTTCGATTCGTTATTTACATAAATTTGTTTAGTTACATTTGCTTAATCCATTTCATTTTTGGAATTCGTGAATTTTGTAATTTTCTGAATTTGAAGTTTTCAAATTCAAAACGTTTTTGAATTTGAATAGTTTTCGATTTGGTTTCCAATTTCCAAAGAGAATAGAATAGAATAGAAAATAAAGGATGGGGGGCGGAGCCGGCAGCCGGAGCTGATGGACGTGTGAGAGGAGAGCTCTGCCACAGCGGGACATATAGAGCGGCTCACAGCACACCGACACAGCCTAAAAATACATCCTCAGAAAGGGGAGATCGAGGGGCACACAGCAGTCATTATGAGCAAGAGAAAGGAGAGAGAGGGACCCAAGAAATTGATGGATTTCTTCCCCCCTGTGGCCGGCCGAGAAATCCAAGATGGCGCCCACGCCGGGAGCCATGCTTCAGCATCCCCTGCAAGCTCATAATGCAATCCATCGCCATCCTCGGGTGAGTCAGGCCTCAGAGGCCATCCACTGCCATCCTCCCCTTTTGCAAGCCCCGTCAAACAAAAAAGGAGGATCGGAGAGGAGGGAGAAGCCCCAGATGATGCAGGGTGGAGGGGGAAGGTATGGAGGAATCCTCCTCATATGGACAACATTTAGATGAATCCTCCACATCAGGGCCCATCATAGATACTACTATCAAGGAGATGCTGCAAACACTGCGGGGGGCCCTCCAGCAGGACATGGCAGCTTTCATGCATTCCACAAAAGCAGAAATGTCAGCAGTCAGTAATAGATTAAAATATGTTGAACACAAAATGGAGAAATTTACTTTGGCGCATAATGAGCTAGTTGATGCCCACTTTGATGTTGAGGATGAGCTCAAAGCTATGCATCTCAAAATGGTGGATATTGAGGACAGGGCCCGCTGGAACAACATCAAATTTAGGGGGGTCCCTGAATCAATCAAGCCAGCGGAACTTACTGCATACCTCCAAAAGCTCATGACCACAGCCCTCCCATCTCTGGGGCCTGCAGACATAATAATAAATAGAGCCCACAGGCTGCCTAAACCGTCATTCCTGTCTGATCAGATCCCCAGGGATGTCATAGCAAGAATACACTTTTATCACATAAAGGACCAGCTGATGCGATATGCCAGAGAGCATCCTGCACTCCCTGATCCTTTTGCTGGAATCGCACTCTATGCAGATTTGTCGCAAGCTACACTAATGCCCTGTACACACGATCGGACATTGATCGGACATTCCGACAACAAAATCCATGGATTTTTTCCAACAGATGTTGGCTCAAACTTGTCTTGCATACACACGGTCGCACAAAGTTGATGGGAAATCTGATCGTTCTGAACACGTGACGTAAAACACATACGTCGGGACTATAAACGGGGCAGTACCCAATAGCTTTTGTCTCTTAATTTATTCTGAGCATGCATGGCACTTTGTGCGTCGGATTTGTGTACACACAATCAGAATGTAACCGATCGGATTTTGTTGTTGGAAAATTTTATAGCCTGCTCTCAAACTTTGTGTGTCGGAAATTCCGACGAAAAAAGGCCGATGGAGCCCACACACGATTGGAATTTCCGACAACACAATAAGATTGCACTTTTTCCGTCGGAAAATCTGACCATGTGTACAGGGCATTACGGCAAGGCATAATTTGGTCCCAATTACGAAGATCCCACGTAATCACAAAATCCTCTACAAATGGGGCTTCCCAGCCAAACTGCTGTTGGAGATGCATAACGAATCGCACGTGATCACCTCACTAGAAAAAAGAATGGAACTCCTCAGAAAATGACGTCTACTACCTTTGAATGGTGAAGCTGGGAACCCTGATCCCCTTCAGGGCAATCACTATAATAATCACCAAAAACAGAAGGGGGAAATAAGCAAATAACCTACTCCTGATTACTTTCTTTGTGGTAAATCTACTTGACTTCCACCTTTCTCAGGTTCATTTTACCCCCGGTGCCTTCCCATATACTCACAAATCTACGTGATGGTTCAAAAATCACCTGCTGTTCAGCTAATTAGAGACCTAGTGTTTCCCCCTACTACATTTACAGGATGACTCCTGTAACCTATGTTTACAGAGAATACTGCTTGAATGTTCCCAGTTGTTGAACAACCCGGTTTGGTTTATTGTTTTTGTTCCTTTGTATTTCCTTTGTGTCTGTGACACTAAAGTTAACTCAGGACCTACACATATCCAGCAAGAAATCTATAACGCTTTTTCTACCAAGTTCTACCACTAGATGGCAGCAGTTCGCTTTCTATTACTGGAGAGAGCCTTAAGCTAATGTCACAAAATGTGAGAGGCTTGAACAGTCCCTATAAATGTAGAGCCCTATGGAAGTCAGCTATGGACATAAAATGTGACATCCTGTGTGCACAAGAGACACATTTCTCTAGCAGCAAACCCCCAAAGTGCACGCACAACAAATTCCCTCAAGTATTCACTGCGAATGACAACTCCAAGAGAAATGGCATATTGATTGCTATTAGGGACACTGTAACTTTTTCTTTATTGCAGGACCATGTTGACCCCCAAGGACGCTTCATCATTTTGGTTGCCGAACTAAACCATACTACTTACACACTAGTGAATCTATATGCACCTAATGTCAAACCGTTGAAATTCATCCGCAAAGTTGTAAAACTTGCCAAATCCATGCAAAAAGGTAACTTAATTATATGCAGGGATTTCAATATGTTCTAAACGGGTAATTTGACTCCTCCTCGGTGGCTCTCAGGCAGAGGCCCTCTTTAGGTCCTTTCTGCCATGAAGAGAGAATCTTTGATCCCTGGCGCTGCCTTAGGGCCACAGAGAGGAACTACACGTATTATTCTATGGTGTACAATAGCTATTCTAGAATTGATTTTTTTCTTACTAGCATGTATACTTTACAAAATGTAAACAAAGCTGATATCTCTAACATCACATGGTCGGACCATGCTCCAATAACTATTGAGGTTGTGGATACAGACAAAATCTCTCACAAACCTTTGTGGTGCAACAAAACTTTCCTTCTATCGCACCCCCAAATCAGGGATGAGGTAGAAGATAAATTGAAAGAATACTTCTCCTTCAACGCCAATGGAGAATGTTCTCCTTTAATGACATGGTGTGTGCATAAAGCATTTGCTAGGGGTACACTTATCCAAATAGCTTCCAGGGAGAAGAAGAAAAAATCACAACGCATGACACAACTTCATAAGTCCATTACAGAACTAGAGGCCCAACACATAAACGCCAGCACCACACCCAGCATTTTGAACCGCCTTGCCCAATGTCGCAAAGAATTACGACAAGAACTTAGAGCTAACTACGATGTGTATTTCAAAAGGATGAAACTATCCTTCTACTCCCAAAACAATAGGGCAAGTAAACTCCTAGCTTCCCAAATCAAAAGAAAGCAAGCTAAATCCATCCTCACCCACATTCAACAACACAACTCCAATACCATACTTCACAACCCTAAAGACATAGCCAATGCCTTTAGGGATTATTCTGAATCACTCTACAACCTCAACAATGATCCACACACCCACCAATCCAACAACGAGGTTGACAAATTCCTTCAAGGGGTTTGTCTGCCATCTATAGATGTAACCACACTTCAAAAACTGAACTCCCCTATCACTTGCACAGAAGTTGAGACAGTTATAGGATCCCTTCCCATGCATAAATCACCAGGGGCGGATGGTTTCTCTGCTGAATACTATAAGGCATTTGCTTCCCTTCTAGCCCCAAAGTTGATAGAGGTTTTTAATGCAGCAACTTCTTCTGGTTCCTTCCCAAAAGAAATGCTTCAGGCTATCATAGTTATACTACCCAAACCAGGCAAGGATAAAACTCACCCCCAAAACTTTAGGCCAATTTCACTACTGAACTCAGACTTAAAATCTATGCCAAGATCTTAACTAACAGACTAATGGAAGTTACACCCTCCCTCACAGGCCTGGACCAAGTAGGCTTTGTAAAAAGCAGACGAGCTCCAGATGGGACCAGGAGGATGCTAAATCTTTTGTTTCATAGAAATCAACCAAAAACCCAGCACTTTTCTAGCTCTGGATATCGAAAAGGCCTTTTATATGGTACATTGGGGCTACCTATCAAAGACCTTACACAAGTTTGAAATATCTGGCCTGATTCATTCAGCAATCATGTCCCTCTATTTGTACCCCACAGCTCGAGTCTATACATCTAGCCTACTCTCTGACCCCTTTACACTATCTAATGGCACGCGCAAAGGATGCCACCTCTCTCCAGTTATATTCTCAGTCATCATAGAACCACTAGCGGAAAGTATCAGATCCAATGAACTTATAGAAGGTATAACAATAGGTTCCAAACACCACAAAATAGGACTCTTTGCTGACAATATCATTCTGACTGTGTCTAACCCAGAATCTTCCATAATAGAAATTACAAAAGCTACTACTCAAATTTGGACAGGTCCCCTTCTATAAAGTCAACACAAATAAATGCTTTGCCCTGACTCTTAATGTGCCCTCAGAGAACAAAACCAAACTCAAAAAATGATCCCCCTGCAATTGGGACTCTCCCTCAATTACTTACCTTGGGGTGCAGCTAACCTCTGCTTCCATTAAAACATATTCCTGCAACTATTCTCCATTATTAACAAAACTTGAAGAAGAAATGAACCAAATTGGTAATCTGCACTTATCCTGGATAGGGAGAATAGCGGCATACCAAATGCAAATATTGCCCAAATTATTATACCACTTCAGAGCATTGCCCATCCCTATCCCCCAAAAATTCTTCTCCCAAATAACGAATAGTTTGAGGAAATATAATTGGGAAGGTAAAAAACCTAGACTTGCATTAGCGCAATTATATAAACCCAAACACCTTGGGGCGTAGGCTCCCCAGCGCACAAACATACTACCGAGCAGCAATATTGGACCAAATGCGTTATTGGTTCTCTTGCCAAATGCATGATAGGTGGTCAGACATAGAACACAAAATCACTCCAGGACATGACCCCCAGCATTGGTGATAGCCACCTGCATACACCATAAACCATACACTCCTCCTTACCCTACAGTACAAGCCACTAGAGCAGCATGGTCCTTCATGATCCACCAGAAGTTTGTCAATACTCCAATGTACAAACTAAAAACCCTGTTAGCGGCCTATGAATACCTAATCCCTAATCTTTTGACCCAATCCTGGAAGAAAAGAGGTGTACATTTCTCTACGTCAGAAATGGCTGAACAAGGGTGTTGGACAGATACCAATTGTTCCAAAAACACTATAATACAACCAACACACCTAGACCAATAGAAATACCTCAAATCCTATGGGACGACTTGATTACCAAGTATCCAGCGAAACACAAGGGGATATCCCTATTCTATAGATTTGCTACTCCCCTATACATGCACAATAAACTACCTAATATGTTAAAACGGGAACAAGAACTACAAAAGGAATTCTCTATGTACCAATGGAATTTAGCTGTAAAATATAATGGCAGATCCTCAACATGTGTAGACCACTGGGAGAATGCTCAAAAAATTCTGCATAGATGGTATCTAATGCCTCTACGCCTTCAAAAAATGGACCCAAATTCCCCACCACTTTGCTGGTGAAACTGTCAGTCTACTGGCAACCTACTACACATATTGTGGAACTGCAGGATGCTAAAAACCTGTCTTCCCTTGTTCAAGACAGTACTGGTACTACATATACACTAGACCCTGCACTTGCCCTTCTAAGCATTGGTATTGAAAAATTCTCCCCACTAATGAGGAAAATGTTTGTACATATACTATTTGCATCATGCATCTCATTGGCGAAAGAATGGCACTCACAAACACCTCCAAAAATTGAGGAGCTGATTTCTAGAGTTAATGCTCAATATATAATGGAAACTACTGGCATACAAACAAAGAAGAGCTCCAGCTTTCCATAGATTCTGGGAAAATTGGATAACTTCAAAATATGCATCTCCACATTTGTGATTTGTGATTATTGCTTTACGTTTAATATTTGCTGATACTTATTACATACTTCCGGTCGTCAAGTGGTAAGAACTAACAATTGGTGTGGTCATAATAGGAGTTTCATTAATGACACTTTGAATTCATAACCACTCCTCGACCAGCATATGTGTACTAATAGGCATTAGGAGTATTTCAATGTTTGTTTACTATTTATAAGAAATGCACGTACTAAACTTACTGTGCGTCTCAACTCCAGGGACCCTCATCAAGGTCCAAGGAGGGCTACTCTCTAACTGTTCCTATGCAGAGCCTGATCACAGTGTGTACCCAGATGGGGTGACAGGTTTTACCTCCTGTTGAGGTTGTGGGATATACTACTATAGGTAGTTCACAGAAGCACAACATTTTTTACATGTAAGTTTGATATTTGATACACGTTTTGTTAATATATTGTGATATATACAAAGCTTTAAATTTTTCTTGTAAGCTGTAAAATTCAATAAAAATCTATGGTTTAAAAAAAAAAAAATAAAGGAATAGAATAGAAAAAAATATAATAGAATAGAAAAGAATATAACAGAAAATAAAATATTAGAATACAATAGAGTAATACAGTAATACACACAGAATAGAATACAAAAAGAATAGAATAAAATAGAAAGAATATGACCATCTTCTGAAATTCAAATAGAAAAAAATAGAATAGAAAAGATTAGAATTTAAAAAAGAATAGAATAGAATAGAATAGAATAGAAAGAATATAACCATTTCTCAAAATTTAAATAGAATCAATTTGAGTTTGAATAAAATAGAAAAAAATAGATTAGAATAGAATAGAAAACAACAGAATAGTATTAAAAAATCAACAGAATAGAATAGGAAGAATATAACCATCTTACTATTTTAATCTTTTCTTTTCTATTCTATTAAAATTTGAATTGATTTTATTTGAATTTTGGGAAATGGTTATATTCTTTCTATTCTATTCTATTGTTTTTTTTACTGCTATTCTTTTACTATTTGTTTATTCTATCATTTTCTATTCCATTATTTTATTTCTATTCTATTCTTTTCTATTCTATTCCAATCTTTTCTTTTTACATTCAGATTTATTCTATTGGAAGATGGTTCTATATGAATTATTTTTCTATTTGTTTATATTATTCTATTCTATTCTGTTTTTTCTATACTATTCTGTTATTTTCTATTCTAATCTATTATTTTTGCTATTCTATTCAAACTCAAATTGATTCTATTTGAATTTTGGGAAATGGTTTTATTCTTTCTATTTCATTATAGTCTATTCTATTCTTTTTTTTGCTATACTATTATTTTTTGATCTATTCTTTTATTTTCTTATATATTCAGATTCAATTTTATTCTATTTGAAATTTGAATTTCAGAAGATGGTTATATTCTTTCTATTTAATTATACTTTTTTTATTCTATTCTATTCTTCTTTTTTTTATTGAAAATAAAAGAACAGTACATTAAAATAACCTTTGTAAAGTACCTTGTCAAAGACTGAGGAGCGTATTGTACATATGATGTTACAAGTCAGGCAAAATATAACATCTTACACAACAAACAGTCTTTAGGACTAACCAAATATAACAGCTAAGGGAAGGACCCATCCGTGGTACTACCCATAAAAGAGTGTGAAAAGATAAAGCCTATTACTCGTGATAAGCTACACCATGGTGGGGTCGTTGACAGTTTACTGTTAAGTTGTTTTATGTGGACTGGGTCCTAGAGGGATTGTTTGCCTATTCTATGGGTTGCTAACTCGGAGCTACTTATTGATGTAAGGGAAATAAGGAAAGCCAGGGGTTGTATAAAAGAGGAAGGGCTTTAACCACTTGAGCCCCGGACCATTATGCTGCCTAAGGACCAGAGGTCTTTTTCCAATTTGGCACTGCGTCGCTTTAACTGCTAATTGCGCGGTCATGCAATGCTGTACCCAAACGAAATTTGCGTCCTTTTCTTCCCACAAATAGAGCTTTCTTTTGATGGTATTTGATCACCTCTGCGGTTTTTATTTTTTGCGCTATAAACGGAAAAAGACCGAAAATTTTGAAAAAAAATGATATTTTCTACTTTTTGTTATAAAAAAAATCCAATAAACTAAATTTTAGTCATACATTTAGGCCAAAATGTATTCGGCCACATGTCTTTGGTAAAAAAAATGTCAATAAGCGTATATTTATTGGTTTGCGCAAAAGTTATAGCGTCTACAAACTAGGGTACATTTTCTGGAATTTACACAGCTTTTAGTTTATGACTGCCTATGTCATTTCTTGAGGTGCTAAAATGGCAGGGCAGTACAAAACCCCCCCAAATGACCCCATTTTGGAAAGTAGACACCCCAAGGAAATTGCTGAGAGGCATGTTGAACCCATTGAATATTTATTTTTTTTGTCCCAAGTGATTGAAAAATGACAAAAAAAAAAAAAAAAAAAAATATTTACAAAAAGTCGTCACTAAATGATATATTGCTCACACAGGCCATGGGCCTATGTGGAATTGCACCCCAAAATACATTTAGCTGCTTCTCCTGAGTACGGGGATACCACATGTGTGGGACTTTTTGGGAGCCTAGCCGCGTACGGGGCCCCGAAAACCAAGCACCGCCTTCAGGATTTCTAAGGGTGTAAATTTTTGCTTTCACTCTTCACTGCCTATCACAGTTTCGGAGGCCATGGAATGCCCAGGTGGCACAAAACCCCCCAAAATGACCCCATTTTGGAAAGTAGACACCCCAAGCTATTTGCTGAGAGGCATATTGAGTCCATGGAATATTTTATATTTTGACACAAGTTGCGGGAAAGTGACACTTTTTATTTATTTTTTTTTTTTTTTCATAAAGTTGTCACTAAATGATATATTGCTCACACAGGCCATGGGCATATGTGGAATTGCACCCCAAAATACATTTAGCTGCTTCTCCTGAGTATGGGGATACCACATGTGTGGGACTTTTTGGGAGCCTAGCTGCGTACGGGACCCCGAAAACCAATCACTGCCTTCAGGATTTCTAAGGGTGAAAATTTTTGATTTCACTCTTTACTGCCTATCACAGTTTCGGAGGCCATGGAATGCCCAGGTGGCACAAAACCCCCCCAAATGACCCTATTTTGGAAAGTAGACACCCCAAGCTATTTGCTGAGAGGCATGGTGAGTATTTTGCAGCTCTCATTTGTTTTTGAAAATGAAGAAAGACAAGAAAAAAAATTTTTTTTTTTCTTTTTTCAATTTTCAAAACTTTGTGACAAAAAGTGAGGTCTGCAAAATACTCACTATACCTCTCAGCAAATAGCTTGGGGTGTCTACTTTCCAAAATGGGGTCATTTGGGGGGGGTTTTGTGCCACCTGGGCATTCCATGGCCTCCGAAACTGTGATAGGCAGTGAAGAGTGAAATCAAAAATTCACGCCCTTAGAAAGCCTGAAGGCGGTGCTTGGTTTTCGGGGTCCCGTACGCGGCTAGGCTCCCAAAAAGTCTCACACATGTGGTATCCCCGTACTCAGGAGAAGCAGCAGAATGTATTTTGGGGTGTAATTTCACATATTTCCATGGCATGTTTGAGCAATATATCATTTAGTGACAACTTTGTGCAAAAAAAAAAAAAAAAAAAAAAATTTGTCTCTTTCCCGCAACTTGTGTCGCAATATAAAATATTCCATGGACTCGACATGCCTCTCAGCAAATAGCTTGGGGTGTCTACTTTCCAAAATGGGGTCATTTGGGGGGGTTTTGAACTGTCCTGGCATTTTATGCACAACATTTAGAAGCTTATGTCACACATCACCCACTCTTCTAACCACTTGAAGACAAAGCCCTTTCTGACACTTATTGTTTACATGAAAAAGTTTTTTTTTTTTTGCAAAAAAATTACTTTGAACCCCCAAACATTATATATTTTTTTAAAGCAAATGCCCTACAGATTAAAATGGTGGGTGTTTCATTTTTTTTTTTCACACAGTAATTGCGCAGCGATTTTTCAAACGCATTTTTTGGGGAAAAAACACACTTTTTTTAATTTTAATGCACTAAAACACACTATATTGCCCAAATGTTTGATGGAATAAAAAAGATGATCTTAGGCCGAGTACATGGATACCAAACATGACATGCTTTAAAATTGCGCACAAACGTGCAGTGGCAACAAAATAAATACATGTTTAAAAGCCTTCAAAAGCCTTTACAGGTTACCACTTTAGATTTACAGAGGAGGTCTACTGGAAAAATTACTGCACTCGATCTGGCCTTCGCGGTGATACCTCACATGCATGGTGCAATTGCTGTTTACGTTTGACGACAGACCGCCGCTTGCGTTCGCCTTAGCGCGAGAGCAGGGGGCGACAGGGGTGTTTTTTTTTTTTTTTTTTTTTTCTTTATTATTTTTTTGCTTTTTTAATCTTACTTTTAAACTGTTCCTTTCATATTTTTTTTTTTAATCATTTTTATTGTTATCTCGGGGAATGTAAATATCCCCTATGATAGCAATAGGTAGTGACAGGTACTCTTTTTTGAAAAAATTGTGGTCTATTAGACCCTAGATCTCTCCTCTGCCCTCAAAGCATCTGACCACACCAAGATCGGTGTGATAAAATGCTTCCCCAATTTCCCAATGGCGCTATTTACATCCGGCGAAATCTAAGTCATGAAATACTCGTAGCTTCCGGTTTCTTAGGCCATAGAGATGTTTGGAGCCACTCTGGTCTCTGATCAGCTCTATGGTCAGCTGGCTGAATCACCGGCTGCATTCTCAGGTTCCCTGTTGAGACAGGAGATCCAGAGAAAAACACGGAAGACGGTGGGGGGGGGGGGGGGCATTCCCTCCCACGGCTTGTAAAAGCAGTCTAGAGGCTAATTAGCCGCTAGGATTGCTTTTACATGAAAGCCGACCGCTGGCTGAAAAGAATGATACCAAGATGATACCTAAACCTGCAGGCATCATTCTGGTATAACCACTCAAAGTCGTGAATGGCGTACCTGAAGACAAAAAAATGGTTAACAATGGTTAACAATAAAGCACAGTAAAGTGTAAATAATTACACACCTGAAAAACAAACATGATAAAACATAATAACAATAACAATAACAATAACAATCAATAACAATAACAATAACAATAAAACATTGCAGAATAGAATACAGTAAAAAAGAGCAGAACAATAGAGAGAGAGAATAGAGAGAGAGAGAACAATAAAACAACAACTATTTTTTTTATTTCATATTTTTTTTTTTTTTTTACACTTTTTTTGTAACTAACTTTTATAACGGTAACCGGTTCCAGGTTCGGGTCTCTCAAAATGCGATGGCATCTTGGGAGACCCTGTGAAAGTGTGCCTAGTCTGTGCAATGCTGTACCCTACGCTAATACTCAACTAGTGAATGGTAGCGTTCAAAACATTCACCAATGCAAAGACCAGGATTGTCAGGACAGGAGGGACAATAATAGCGGGTGTCACGCCTATATCTGCGCTTGCTGCAGACACGACATCTTTTTTGGGGGGTTCGCTGGGTAGGGGTACTCGGGAGGACATAAAAATGCCTCTCATGCAGCCGACTGCATTTGGTTGGGGATGTGAATGGGGGAAGTACGGGCGCTGCAGAAGCGGTGGGTTCCCAATTAGGATTGGCGAATGCAGCAGGAAGGGCACTATGGGCACGACGGGCCTGTGTTTGTCTTTTTGGTGGCAGCGGGACACTACTTGTGCTTGCCACCTCACCAGCTTGAACTGCACTTATGGGACTCGCCACGTCACCAAGTGTTACTGCAGTGCTGGTTTGACTACGACCGGGGTGTACTAGGCCGCTGGCGCTTGCCAGTTCACCAAAACGCTACAAAAAAACTGTTAGCGATCGCAGGGATCAGGCCTGACTCTGCGAACGCTGCAGTTATGCGTTTAGTGCCTTGTAAGTGACAGTGATCGATCGATACTGCACTTGGGTGGGCTGGGCCGGGCCGGGCGGAGGGGCAAAACGCAGGTGCTAGCAGGTATCTGGGCTGATCCCGCTAACACTGCGTTTTTGGGAACCCTAAACTGCTGGTGACGCCAGTATAGATCTGATCGGATCAGATATTGATCCGTTCAGATACTATACCACTAAGGGAGGTGTATGCTGCGTGCGTGGGTGTTAGCGGTACTGGCGCTAATCTGACGCTGCCTGGGGCTGGTGCTTACCAGTTCACCAAAATGCTACAAAAAAAACTGTTAGCGATCGCAGGGATCAGGCCTGACTCTGCGAACGCTGCAGTTATGCGTTTAGTGTTTTGTAAGTGACAGTGATCGATCGATACTGCACTTGGGTGGGCTGGGCTGGGCCGGGCGGAGGGGCAAAACGCAGGTGCTAGCAGGTATCTGGGCTGATCCCGCTAACACTGCGTTTTTGGGAACCCTAAACTGCTGGTGACGCTAGTATAGATCTGATCGGATCAGATATTGATCCGTACAGATACTATACCACTAAGGGAGGCGTATGGTGCGTGCGTGGGTGTTAGCGGTACTGGCGCTAACCTGACGCCTGGGGCTGGTGCTTGCCAGTTCACCAAAATGCTACCAAAAAAACTGTTAGCAATCGCAGGGATCAGGCCTGACTCTGCGAACGCTGCAGTTATGCGTTTAGTGCCTTGTAAGTGACAGTGATCGATCGATACTGCACTTGGGTGGGCTGGGCTGGGCGGAGGGCAAAACGCAGGTGCTAGCAGGTATCTGGGCTGATCCCGCTAATACTGCGTTTTTGGGAACCCTAAACTGCTGGGGACGCTAGTATAGATCTGATCGGATCAGATATTGATCCGTTCAGATACTATACCACTAAGGGAGGCGTATGCTGCGTGCGTGGGTGTTCGCGGTACTGGCGCTAATCTGACGCTGCCTGGGGCGACGCATATCACCGCCGGGCGATCGGGGGGCTAAACCTTTATTCGGTAATAAACGGCGGGTGCCCTGACACTATAAAAAATAAACGAACTAACCAGCGTCACCCGTAACAGTTATACGGTGATCAGTGGTGAAAGGGTTAACTAGGGGGCAATCAAGGGGTTAAAACATTTATTAGGTAGTATATGGGGGTCCCTGTCGCTATAAAACACTGACGGCGAACCTCAATATTTACCTCACTAACTAGCGTCACCAGCGACACTAATACAGCGATCAGAAAAATGATCGCTTAGCGACACTGGTGACAGGGGGTGATCAAGGGGTTAAAACTTTATTAGGGGGGGTTAGGGGGGTACCCTAGACCTAAAGGGGGGTAACAGTAACTGTGCCAACACAGTAACTGTCACAAACTGACAGCTAGCAGTAATCAGGAAAAAAAAAAAAAAAAAAACTGCTGGTGTCAGTTTGTGACAGGGGGGGGGGGGTGATTGGGGGGGGATCGGGGGGCGATCGGGGGGGGGATCGGGGTGATTTGTGTGCCTGGCATGTTCTACTGTGTGTGTGTAGTGTTGTGCACTCACATACTTGTCGTCTCTCCTCGGGCCGGAACGGAAAATACCGACCCGAGGGGAGATGACATCACTTCCTTTGCTGCTGTTTAGCATACAGCAGCAAAGGAGCGTTTTCATTGGCCGGCGGCGATCGCGAGGGGGGGGCCACGAACGGATGGTCTCCCCCTCATCACCGATCGCCGCTGGACATAGGACGACCGCCTCGGGCACCGGGGGGGGGTCCGATCGGACCCCCCACCCGCGGAAGGCAAATCACGTACCCTGTACGTGATTTTGCCTGTCCGTGCCACTTTGCCGACGTACATCGGCGTGAGGCGGTCGTCAAGTGGTTAAGGGAGAGGGGAAGGTGAAAAGAGAGGGTTGGTGGAAGGGAAGGAGATAGGGAAGGTGTTACTCCCTCTCCATCAGAGGTATAGTCATCTCACTTAGTCCACGGTAAAAACGTGTAGTAAGGCATTTTTGATCTATGGTCATAACATATATCATCAAATGGTGTTTCTTCATGGTGAAGGTCCTCCCAGACTCATACCTTGGGTAGGGGAGGGAGGCCTCTCGTCACAACTCAAATATTAATTGTATACTTTATTTTATATAGCGCCTTCAAAGGTGGCTTCTCAAAGTGCTTTACAAGGAAAACACAAGAAATACACAGGATAACAAAACATAAGGAAATGGGATAATTGAAAGCTTGTATAAAGAAAAACAATTTTAGGTTTGATTTTAATGAGTTTAGAGAAGACGACTCTCTGATGTTCTTAGAAAGTGAGTGTAGGTAAGAAGGGGGAAACACAGTGAACCAGAGTCTGGGGAGCGGAGGTTAAGGGGGGAGTAAGTTAAAAAAAGTTCAGAGAGATATCAGGGTGCCAAGCTATGAAGAGCCTTATATGGGTCGGGGACACACTGGACACTTTTGCTGCCATTGTGCTCTTGCTGGGTGTCCAGTGCGCTCCTGTTCCTTTAAGGGGGCTAGGGAAGCTTCCAGGCTCACCTGTCCCACACCTATCCATTCCATGCATGTGCTTCCACTGTGGAGACACTTATACATTTTGTAGTGTTAGGACTGCAAGCCACACAGGGTGCCATGATGAGGCCTTGCAGCTTTCACATGCGTTTGCAAATGTGTGCTAACTAAACCCCTGCTTTTAACAAACGGTTGGACAGGCCAATTTGGTTGGTTGGAAGACTGGTTGGTGAGTTGAGCTATGGAATTGTTTTTGTCTTATATAAAGAGCCTTATTGGTGAGCAAGAGGATCGTAACCACTTGCCAACCGGCTCACGCCGATATACAGTGGCAAAGTGGTTAGTTCCCGCGAATCGCCGTATGGGCACATCAGTACCTTTAAGGGCGATAGTCGCAGTGCATGCGCCAGCTGCATGGTGGGGAACCCGATCGCATGTACGAGAGCAGGAACAGGGATTTGTGTGTGTATAAACACACAAATCCCTGTTCTGTCAGTAGAGAAGAAACATATTGTTTGTTCCTACTAAGTAGGAACAATGATATGTCTCTTCCTCTAGTCAGTCCTATCCCCTCACAGTTAGAACACACCCAGCTAACACACATTTAACCCCTTGATTGCCCCCTAGTCTTAACCTCTTCCATTCCAGTGACATTTACACAATAATCAGTGCATTTTTTAGAGTAGTGATCGCTGTAGAAATGTCAATGGTCCCAAAATGTGTCAAAAGTGTCGGATCTGTTGCAATGTCATAGTATCGCTAAAAATCACAGATCACCGCCATTACTATTAAAAAAATAATAATAAAAATGCCATAAAAATTCTGTAAATCTTTCCCATAGTTTGTAGGTGCTATAACTTTAGCGCAAACCAATCATTATACGATTATTGTGATTTTTTTTTACCAAAAATTTGTACAAGAATATATATTGGCCTAAACTGAGGAACAAATTTGTTTTTTAAAAACATTTTGGGGGATATTTATTATAGCAAAAACATAAAAATATTGTTTTGTTTTTTTCAAAATTGACACTTTTTTTTTGTTTATAGCGCAAAAAATAAAAACCACAGAGGTGATCAAATACCAGCAAAAGAAATTGTCAGTTAAAGCGATGCAACGCTGTATCGCAAAAAATGGCATGGTCATTAAGCAGCCAAATCTTCCAGTCTGTAAGTGGTTAAAGCCTATGCGAAACCTGATGGGTAGTCAGTGCAAGGACTCCAGGATAGGGGTAATATGTTCACTTGTACCAGTTCTATTTGGGATTCTGGCTGCAGAATTTTAAACATATTGAAGTTATAGTGGATTTAGGTACACCAGCGAGTAGAGCATTGCAGTAGTCAAGTCGAGAGAACACAAATGTATGGATTAGCTTTTCAGCTACAGTGTATGACAGCATAGGATGCAGCCATGCAATGTTTCTCAAGTGGAAAAAAGATGCTCTGACAACATTATGTACATGTGGCTCAACGGTTAAACTAGCAATTATTGATTAGGGGATCATGTACATTGATATACCATTTCATTTGGGGGTTGGTATGGTCTAATCCCATCTGTTCTGTTCTTTTATTTCCTATTCTATTTTGTTCTGTTTTACTCTATTATATTCCATTTTTTTATTTTCTGTTATATTCTTTTCTATTCTATTTAATATTTTTTCTATTCTATTCCTTTATTTTCTATTTTATTCTCTTTGAAAATTGAAAAACAAATCGAAAAATATTTTAATTCAAAAACTATTCAAATTTGAAAACTATTCGAATTTGATTTGAAAACGAAACAAAAAATGATTCTACTTTCAATTTGGAACGAAACAAACTGCACATGTCTACTGCAAATCAAGCATAGACAGAAACAATGCTTATAATAGCATACATTTAGCATCAGGACAATATGGCCCAGGCGCCATGATAGAATATATGAGATTCGAGGATAAAATATAAAAGAGAAAGGAGAGCTGGAACGAGTTGACCCGAAAGAGAAAAGAGTGAGACATAGAGAGGAACAAATGGTATAAATTGCACTACACTTTTATACATCTAAATGTGCTGAATATATCCAAAAACAAAACAGCCTAAAATAGTAATGAAGATATTAAATAAATAAAATGTTTGATACAAATACCATTCAAGTAAAATGTGCCAAAAAGTGCCAGTGCCAGAATTAAAGTGCAATCTGTGACACCATAAAAAAAATTCCATTAAGCATTTAAACAAGAAAGTCCATTGTGATAAACAAGTGCAAGGTTTTCATAGAAAAATGTTTGATGTATAGATCAATCACGTCCTCTAATCATCGATGCCAGTGCTCTTTAAGTGACAGTGCAGTGCTATTCCACTTCAATTCACTCCATGTGCACTATGCCCCAACCCCAGTGGGCCCAGACTCACAAAATGTAGTTGACCTCTTATGGCTTATACCAAATGGGATCAAAGGAAAGCTTTCCACAGCTCTGCTGTGCGTGGCTAGGTGTCCTTAATGCTGTTGCTTTTTACACAGGCCAGTTGGAGCTCAACATGTGTATAAAGCAGAGAGGGATATCATTGTGCAAAAACGTCTTTATAAAACACATCAACATATAATAAAAAGATACTCACATTGTTGAGTGCCTCCCTGGCACCCAGGGATAATTATTATAATTTCCTCTGGCTGCGTCTCTGAAGGTGAAAGCCAATACTATCCATAAATGGAGAGCCGAGAGAACTGCTCGCCCCTTTAAACCATTTGTCGCTTAGAAATCAATGTGTCTGCATTGAGAGAGTGCAGCTGCCCTAAACTTGTTGCTAATCTGCATTGTACAGGTGTTATAATATTAGCTTGATAGAGAGGAACAAGATAAGTCAGTTGAATAAAGGCAAGCATACACGGTTAGAAAATCGACCATTCACTCGACCACCGACCATCAAAACAGCGTTCAGTGGTCGAAATTGGTGGCAACATTAACCAATCAAAGAAAAACTTTAAATGAGCAATCGATTTCATACGAAGTGTTGATGTCTCACGTACAAATGAGGTTGTCTACTAGTTCTGCTCATGCGTGATAATGTTCAAGAGATGTTTTATGGGCAACCTTCACAACAACAAATAGAATATTATTCGTTCGCAAACAATTCAACACAAGTTTTCCATTTTTTCAATCAGTCTTTTTGGTTCACAATATGGATATCGGGTATTACTTTCTGGGCATCAACGCGTTGAAAATCGGCTGATCGTTCAAAGAATGGAAATTTTCGCCTGATTTTCTTATTGTGTATTCCTGCCATTAGTTAGGAGAGTATCGATTATGAGACCAGGAATCAAGGATACAGGGGGGCTTTGACATGTAATGCCCAAGGTTTTCAAATTGTTTCGAACACCCAGATTTTGTCTTGTAAAATACAAGCAAGTTTTTCCTGGGACAAGATATTTATCGTTTTGCTTCAGATAGTGAAACTTTTGTTTTTTTCAAGGCCCTAGTGAGTTTAATTTTAGCACCCAAGAGCATGTAGAAAATGAGAGCCTAAGTATGTTTAGGGGTGTTTTCAACTTTTTGATTCAAGAGGGCTATTTTGGGATCTTGTGGAATAGCAACTCCTGTGACTTTATGTAGCAATTGGAAAAATGTATTCCAAAAGTTTCTAATACAAGGACAAGGCCACCATATATGGAACATGGAACCCAGGAGGTTGCATCCCGGGAAGCACATGGGGAAGAGTCTGGATAAATTTTGGCTAATCTGGTGGGAACCTGATACCATCTTGTAAAAAATGTAATGCTTGGTTCTATTAGAGATACTTTTGTAAGAGTGTTGGAAACACTGATACCACTCGTCGGGGTCCCACTGTACCTTCAGATCAGATTCCCAGCTCCAAGCATAGGAAGGTTTGTCTAGGGTTTTAGCCAGGGAGGAGTATATGATGGAGATGGGTTTCTCTTCTCTTTTCAAGAGAAGATCAAAATTTGTTTGTACACTTACATTTGTATCTTCCTTGTAGTTTTTCTCTAGGAGATCATATTTATTGTTATTTTGTATTCTGATATCTCATGATCTATGTTACTGTTGTTATTAACGAGTCGGTTGCAACAATCCCATGCACCGACTACTGGTTCTTTTAAAACATTGACTAAATAAAAATACATTTAATTTTAAACTTATTGTTTTTCTATAATGTTTGGTTGCCTTTAAAGTCCCAATTTTTCTATGGGGGAACCTCAAATGAACATATATGATGGAGATGCCTCCCCATAGATCCATAATATTGGAGCACCACTGTTCGTAAGCAGTGAGTCTTGGGGGTTCTAGTTTGTTGGGCCAGGCAGTGTGGAGGAAGTGAGAGATTTGGGAGAATCTGAATTTCTCTGTTATGGGCATTTCAAGTTTGCTAACACAATACCCCAGGGAAAGGGGTTCCGTTGAATGAAAGAAGTTGCCTATTCTGAAAAGTCCTTTGTTCAACCGCCATTGAAAGGCTTTTATATTCATGCCTAGGGGAAAGTTTGGATTATGAAATAGATGAGATAAAGGACGAGATTTGGATATTTGCAAAGTTTGTTTGTGTATGGTATCGCACATGGCTAGGGATTGTGAAAGAGTAGGTGCCAAAAACAGGGGTCTCAGTTTGGGAGAACTCCAAATAAGGAAATCGATAGTATGGTGAGGTGCTTCTTGTATTTCCATGGAGACCCGGTCTGGTTTTGGACCCCTGGAGTATACAATGGATGTTTGTGCCATTTGCACTGTTTGATAATACCACCGAAGGTTAGGGAGGCCAAGCCCTCCTTGGCTTTTTAACTGACAGAATATGTTCTTAGAGCAACAATGACCCCTTTTTCCCCAGACAAAGTGCATTATTTTGGATTGGAATTTGAGTAGGAGTTTTTCTTAATTGGGATAGGGAGAGACTGGAAGAGGTAAAAGAGACACGGCAGGAGGGTAATTTTATTAGAGTCGATCCTACCTAGCCAGGATAGATCATGTTTTGACCAAAGTGTTAAAGTGGATGTGATGCCGATTTTTTTTTTTAAATTAAGGCTTGTACCTTGTACAGTATAGGATTTCATGTCATCTGTGCCCAGTCTTGCCATGAAGAGTTAATCCAGATATGAGCAGTCCTCTTATCTTTTTTCAGTGAGATAAAAATGGGCAGACAGAGAAATAGGAGTCTGTTACTCCCTCTTTCTGTGAGTGATAGGTGATTTACATATCTCATGCACGAGCCTGAAGGAGACATTCTGTGTACTTCAGATCCCCTCCTCCTTTATTCCCCAGCTCTCCCAAGATTGGCTGCTCCACACCTCAGCATGATTGGGCATGCTGAAGTCATGTGGTGACTTTTCTGGGTTTTGACTGGATGTTAGTGATCATAGCAGACGTTCAGTGTAAGAAATACACAGGAGAAAATGCATGTTGACAAGGGGAGTGTACTACTGACATCACGACTCCACCCACCGAACTCCAGACAACAGACCCACCCACAGAATGTGCAGTTTTTCGGGTCTCATGATAGAGGGGAGATATTTGACAGGTAAGGATATATGCAGGAGGCATGTATATCCTTATAGATAACCACTAAGGCAGTAGTTTAGAAAGGATGAGAGTGGGTTTACATCCACTTTAAGTCCTCCTTTAGTTCCTTGAACATGGGAGGGTAGTTAACGGAGTACAATTTCTCTATACTAGGAGGTAAGCTAATTCCCAGATAAGGAATGAAGTTAGAGGACCATGAAAAGGGGAGGTGGGACAGAGATATTTAATTTATATTTTTGATTTATATACCTTTTTTTTATTTTGATTTATATACCTCGACCTGGAGACCAGAGACTGAGCCAAAATCTTGGAGCAATTGGAAGATATTAGGGGTAGATATCAGGGGGGTGGTTACAAAAATCAGTAGGTCATCAGAAAATAATGCACATTTATTTTCTTGTGGACCACATTGGACTCCCTTAATATCAGGATGGTTTCTGATAGCAATAGTCAGGGTTTCTATAGCGATAGCAAAAATCAGGGGAGTAAGGGGGCATAACCTGTTTTAAGGGATTTGATTACTTCCAGGACCTCCTGAGCCATGAAAGGTTTGTCGAGGAGCGCACTATGACTTAGTGACAATTTGGGGATAGGGATATCGTGAAGGAATTCAGCCAGTTTCGGATGAGTGGATGAAGTATCTGCTTTATATAATTTTGCATAGAATTCATTTAAGGTTTGCATGATTCTAAGAGAATTTTGAGTCAAAGTTCCTGATCTGAACCAAATTTTGGGAAAAATAAAGGTTAGGGTTTAGGGCTGAGTTTGGTCGCCAATTTGAGCCAATCTTATCTTTTTTGTGATTAGAATTGAGCTTCCGTCCATCTAAGATGTTTCTCTGCCTCTGTAGTCAGGGCTAGGTCAAGGACTAGACGGGCGTTGTCCAGTTGTGCTAAAGTGTCCGTAGTGGGGTTTCGCTTGTGACATTTGCTCAGAGAGTTCAAGCCCTTAGTTCAGAGAGTTCAAGTCCTATTAATTTCAGTTCTGCATTCTCATTTTAGTTGGGAGGAGACCCCAACTGTGCATGTTTGCACAGCCTCAGTGAACACCCTTAAAGAGCAATTTGGTGGACTGAGGGAGGATGTTTCCCTGTTGAGGCAAGACTTGCAAAAGATTAGAGAACGCACGACTGCTGTGGAAAGCAGGGTGAGCGACATTGAAGATAAACTCCCATCAGTTGCTCGGGAGGTCCATGCCACCTACCAGCTGGCCAAAGACACTAATAATAGAGCAGACGACATGGAAAATCGCCTGAGATGCAACAATATCCGTATAGTAGCATTGCCAGAGAAAACAGAAGGGACAGATTTTTGTGGAGACCTGGCTGATCGAGATATTTGGGAAAGAGACCTTTTCCCCATTCTTTACAGTGGAGCGGTGCACCGCACACCAGGCTGCCCACCCTAGACCCATTTTGGCCTGGCTCTTGCATTACAGAGACAGTCAAGCGGTACTAAGGCACGTATGAGAGAAGGCCAACGTTCAGGTGAATGAGGTTAGAGTGTCATTTTACCCAGACTTCTCTGCAGAAGTACAGAAACGCAGAGCCAAATTCTCGGATGTGAAGAGGCGTCTGAGGACTCTGCAGCTACCCTATGCCATGCTGTACCCCGCCAAGCTAAGAGTTACAGCCAACAGACAGGCCCACTTCTTTGAATCGGCTCAGGATGCAGCCATGTGGCTGGACCAAAACGAACAGGCCCTACGCCACCATGATAGAGATGAAGAAGGGGATAGACCTGCCTAATGCACCTGCTACTGAGGACACTCGGAGACCCACACAAGTGCCTTACAGAAAGTTTGTTTGAAGCTCACTTATTGCCCCCTTGATGGAGCTGTTATTCCCCCTTGATCCTACACTTACCTGTTCTTTCCCTTTTTACAAGTCCATTTATTTTTCTACTCCCTCTGGATCTCATTCCTATGTCAGGAAGTTTATACATATGGGGAATTTCCTTGCCTTATGCTGCTGGGAGTCGTGATATTACCACGAAAACCGTGAGCTATCTTGTGAAGTTGGCAAGAAAAAAATGTGTTCTCTCTATGTGAGAGGTAAATCACGAACACCATGTTGGATTCTGTTTCAAGTTCAACTGCAACGGTTTGTCCTGTTGACAGCCTGGTTCTTTGTTTTTTCATAATTACTTTAATTATACCGAAAGCTGCGCATGCATTATACTGAATTCTGGAACTGCTGCTCTGCAACCACTGATGTAACCGAGATGAAGGGCCTCTGGCTCATGCTTAAATCTCCTAACTGGAGACTGTACTGGCTTGTATTAGCCCCATCTAGCCCCCCGAGAGGGGGGCCCCTGAACCTACTCAGCCCTATGGGCCCA
This sequence comes from Lithobates clamitans, assembly GCA_037952925.1. Taxonomy (NCBI): domain Eukaryota; kingdom Metazoa; phylum Chordata; class Amphibia; order Anura; family Ranidae; genus Lithobates; species Lithobates clamitans. The sequence continues at coordinate 633,066 of JBBGZY010001913.1, read as the reverse complement.
GATATGTAGTAGACTGTACCGGAATCATACTCCTCACGAAAGTCATGTATTATTTTTCCCAGTGGCTGAATTACCAATAATTTCCTGGAATGTGAGTGGCTTAGGCTCCTCACTTAAACGTATGATGATATCCACTTGTTTGAAAAAGTATCACCCTATGATTTTATGTATGCAGGAAACACATTTAACGAATGAAACTCAAAGTTGCCTTACATATGCTTGGGTGATAAAGGCCTACAATTCTACTCACACCTCCTACTCAAGGGGTGTGAGTGTAATGATACATGGATTAGTGGACTTCCAAGAACATGATGTTTGTATAGATGCTGAGGGAAGGTTTGTTTTCTTGCACTGTCGGCTAGGGAAGGTGCAGTGTATTCTGGCCTGTGTATATGTACCCCCGCAGTTTACTGTGGAGGTGCTCCGGCTATTGGTAGCCTACTTGGAGAGCCAACCGGATTTGCCGCTGCTGGTGATGGGGGATTTTAATTGCTGGTTGAGTCCCTCCATGGACAGACACCCAAGTTTGGGGGTCTCTGCCACATCGAGGGACTCTCCATTGCTAAGACTGCTTAATGAGGTGGGTTGGGTTGATATATGGAGACACAAAAATCCTTCAGAAAAACAATTCCCCTGCTTCTCCAAAACGCACGGGACGCTATCCAGAATTGATCTTGCTGTAGGTAACCTTGCCATGCTCCCATCCATCTCGGAAGTGAAATATAAGCCCCGTAGTGTGTTGGATCACTCACATTTGGTGATTAGCCTGATTATATCCCCACTATCCAAGCTTCCTAGAGCTCCATGGAGGTTCAATGCCTTTTGGCTGAAATTATTTTTGACTCACAATGAGATGAAATGGAGCATGAGAGAATTCCTGGACAGCTCGGAATTTGCTGAATCCCCAGTGGCACAGTGGGACGCCTCTAAGGCCTATATGAGGGAATTGATTATATCAGAAATTGGAAAGGTGGGGCGCATGTGCGGCGGCACCTAAAATGGATGCTTAGTCCGGGAGCTCCGTCCCACCCCAGCAGCTCGGGCCTCCACAGCGGCATTTCAGCCGGCGATCAATGCCTTGATTCACCCCCCACAAGCGGAGAAAACCCCGGGGACACCCCCTATGTACTCAGGAGTGGTGAGCCTGGTCTCGGACCGGGACAGCCAAGATAGCGGATGTTCCTCACCGCTCTGCACCTGCTTGCCTTCCCAGTGCACAGCCCACGGCTTCTCCCTCCATGTTGCAGCAAGATTTCACAGCAGGTAACCCTCTCTTGGACCCAGCCTCTCCAGCATCCACTGAGTCCCTTATAGAGCACTCCCTGGCAGGACTGGACTTCTCCCCCATGGAGGCCGCCCCCCCCAGACCCACCAGCCACTACAGCCTGGGGACACAGGCCGACTTCAGCCAGTTAATGTGGCAAACCTGTTTGCCAAGTTTGCAGACCTTCTGGATAGAGGCCTGCATAACACAGCTAATAAGCTTACAAGTGACATTAAAGCAGATCTCCAGACCATAGGAACCCACATGGAAATAATAGAGACTAATCTAGAAGCCACCATTTCCAGAACGAACCAAAACACTGCTTGTATACAGCTTTTGCAGGAACAATTATTGATTGCCAATGCTAAAATTGATGACCTCGAAAAGAGGAATAGGAGGTACAATTTCAGAGTCAGGGGGCTCCCTGAATCTTATAAGGATATCCCTGAAACCATAAGATCTTTCATTAAGGACTTACTCCCCGATACGCCGCAGCACAGACTGGATCGGGCCCACAGAGCTCTCAGACCCCCAAGAGCTGATGGCCTCCCCGTGATGTAGTGGTGAAACCACATTTCTACTCTGTCAAGGAGGAGGTGATGCTAATATCCAGAGCCATGTCTAAAATTGTGTTTCAGGGTCATAAACTGCAAATTTTCACAGATTTATCCCCAACCACCATCCAAAAAAGGAGAGCTCTAAAGCCATTACTTCAAATCCTGGTGGACAAAGAAATTAAATACTGGTGGCTCTTTCCATTTCAACTCAAAACTCCTCTTCAAAGGCAAAGCATATACCTTCAGATCCCTAGGAAGGAGAAAAGCTTCTTCTGCAACTAGGTCTCATCAGCCAAGACCCAAACATTCCACAGTGGTATCACAAGCATACTCAGCAAAGAGACTCCCAACCAGTCCCCTGAATCCGGTCTGGAAAAAAGCCAGATCCAAGAAGTCCAAGGATACCATTCCTCCCTGACCCTCAAAATATGAACTTCCTCGGTTTTCCCTTTTCGCCTTTTATCCTTCCCAGCTGCTAACTGGGAGGACTTGAACTCCCCATTTGTGTCTCGCGAGATGAGTATCCTTTCGGGGTACCTGTGCACCTCGAGGCGGTCTCGGGGGGCACACAACCCGGGGAGGAATCTGATTCAAATTTTATTTTGTCTGCATAACCTGGGTTGCTCCCGTGCAATTCATAGCTCCTAACCAACCCAGGGGAACTTCCCATCATCCACAAAATGTTTTGGGGTACCTTGCCCCTTAAGACCCCTGCCCTCTTGCTGTTCCCTTCCCTCTCGCCTCTCCACCCCTTGCCTTTAGGACCCGTTAGTCCTTAAAGATCCAGGTTAACACTTATCTTACTAATAGATGTATATCTTCTGTTATTGTTTACTGTTGGATACTGCACATTCACCTCCAGGTGTGCCTTAGCTCCAAAGCATGTCATGTGAGGTGACTTTGTAACTGCAAGGTCCAGTGCCTCTTTTTTGTTATACACAAACCATTGCACGAGGCCCCTCTGCTGGGGTGGTGTTCATGCACCCCTCTATGTCTAGCAGAACAGGTACCTTACCCTTCTCTAGACAGGACTAACTCCTGTTTTCTAGAGGGATTTCAGTACAAATCACTCTTACTGATGGAGAATTCTGTCCCCTCCACTCTACGGGAGACTCTTTTGTCCTCTGTCTTTCTTTTCTGTCTTTCTTTCCTCCCTTATCGAGCATATATTAATTATCATTTCATTGCAGGAGTCGACTGGGGGTTGACCCCCAATACCTACAAGCACTCTCAGAGGTTCTCTTCTGAGGTGTGGGCTGCCTTGGGTTCCGTGGACACCTATCGGTAAGTGCTGCTAATTACCTAGAGTGGATCCCATCTCTGCCTGATGGCTTACGACCCTCCAGTAAAAATACCCCTTAAGATAGTATCCCATAATACTCAAGCTTTGAACTCCCCAGCTAAAAGAGGTAAAGTCTTCCAATTCCTTCATGCTCAAAAGGTGGACGTGACCCTCCTGCAGGAAACGCATTTCCCTAAACGATTCTGCTCATCCTTTATTCACTCCAAATTCCCCTTCTTCGCACTGGCCAATGCGGATGACAAAATAAAAGGAGTGGGCATTTTCTTCTCCAAAAGGTGAAAATTTACCCTCAAGTCTGAATTCAGGGACCCAGACGGAAGATCTGATCAGGGGAGGACGTTTCATTGATGCTGTGTCCCTGGGCTGACTAAGTCCCTTCACTATCTGCAGCTGAATGGTTGCCAGCCCGGACTTTCAGCCCCTCTCCTCTCCCCTACATGACAAATTGTAGGTCTTACCTCTGGATCTAGCTCACAGGTCCGGAGACATTTGGACCCCAGTCTGCGCACAAACGCCGCGCCAAATCTTCAGGCGTGGCGTTCCTTAGCACTAATTGGGATTTCACCTGATGCACCAGTTTTTATAATACCACTCTGTATGGCCAGCCATTAGGATATCTTTGTATGCACACGGCCTGGGAGACCTTTGTGAAGTTGATTTTATGCCTTGGATACCCTTATAGCATTTGTACTTTGGAAATGGTAACTCTCACTTGGTGAACCCTGATGAAGGATTCTCTGAAACGTGTCGGTTCAGTGAGACTTATTATATTCCGACCTTTGGCTTTCTTTCCATTGTTATGCAATTTGTATCCAAAACTACATGTATTTTGCTTCTGATGTATCCAATTGTACATATTTTTTGTATCTGATTTGTATATTTTGTCCATTTATTTTCTTTTTTTGATTTTTGTAATAAAAATTATTTTTGTACTTACATCGTATCATTCATTGTAGTGCCTCAAAAATCCCGCCATAGGGGAATGTTTTGGTCTTTTTCAATACCTTGATATATGTCCCAATTTTACACATCAAGGTTTACTCAGTAGCCTCTTTTGTACCAGACTCAATGTATCTCTTTTGTTCAGGGGACATTTGACATGTTGTCTGCTGTCACTCAATATTTTGGGTCTAGTTGAAGTTTTTTTTTTATTTATTTACAAGAAAGAACAATTTCCAGACTCTCCTCAGGCGGGGGGTTCTGGGGGGTGGGGGGCTTTGCCACAGTGTGATCCCTATCGGGGTGGCGGAGCCTTCCCCTCCCTCCCCCCTGGTCAATTAACATGACAATGTCATTGTTTGCTGGACACTGAGAACTCAATGGACATCCGGAGACTCTGCCCAACTCGCACTGCAGGTTTTATTTGATACATGTGTACATAATTTACATAACCCTTATTGACTTATTTGTTACACATAGGACCAGGTTGGTTGAAGCAGGGTCACTATCCCTCATTGTATCTTTGCTTAATGATGTTTTGTTTTATTTTATTTTATTTTTATTTTTATTTTCTTTTTAAATCAGAAAATTCTTTATTGAGCCACGAAAGACATATTACATAATAGACATTCGAGCATTAAGTATGACATCATATATGTTGTGAATTCAGATCATTCAATGCTTTCTTGACTATGTGTATTCAATGTAAATAAAGATTGTTACAGCAGTGGCATCAAATAGGTTTTACATTTATATAACAACAAACCGTATTGCGTAAGAGAATAAAAATTCTCCCACCCAACACAGCTACCAGATGACTAACTGGTCATCTAACCATAAACCTTGCTCCTGGTCTGCACAAATAGGTTCAGTCTCCCGGATACACAGCATGAATACACCAATTACCACCTCTGTCTGACAAGCAGTATACACTTAAACTTGAAATATCCTGTGCATAATTAATTGTGGGGGTGCCAATCCCGGGGAATCCAACCAAGGTTGCCATATAGAATTAAATTTTCGAGATGCATTTCTATGCTGATATGTTAGATGTTCTCTGATAAGGATATAATTTACCTGTTCTATCCATTGTTTTTTGGTTGGAACATTTACGGGCCAGATATAATAATCTGATTATTGCTATATTATTAGGAGGGGGGTATATTTCTTCATCAATTGCTCCCAAAATACATATCAGGGGATCCAAGGGGACCCTAATTTGAAATACTGACGAAATTGTATCGGTAACATCGCCCCAATATCGGTGCAATTTGGGGCAGCGCCACATCAAATGAATCAGTGACCCCTCTTCTCCACACCATTTAGGGCACAAGGGAGAATCTCTTCTGCCCCATCTATGTAGTTGTATTGGCGTACGATAAGCTCTATGTAGCAAGAATAAATGCGAAAGTCTATGTGTTTGTGATACAGAGGTTAGTGGCCCTGTCTGTAGGCATGTGTCCCAGATATCTTCACTCACCTCTCCCAGGTCCTCTATCCATCTACGTCTGCATGGTAAATTTGCAGTGTCTTGTATAGCAGAGAGCAAATGTGAATAAATGTGAGATATAAGACCCTTTTTTTCCTGACCATAAAAAATGTCATTTATTAGGGAATGGGTAACAAGTGAGAGAGCAGCTGACCGGATTTGAATCTGAAGGGCATGGCGTAACTGAAGGTATCGGTAAAATTGATGTCTGGGAAGCCCAAATTCCGATTGCAACTCCATAAAAGTTTTTAAAATATTTTGGTGAAATAATTGAGAAATATTATGAATTCCGGCATTCCTCCACAATTGGAAACCCTCCAGTTTATAGACTTCTGCTAGGTTCGGATTGTTCCACAGAGGAGTCTCTGCTAGGAAGCCCAGAACTTGTAATTTAGATTTGACCGTAGACCATAATTTTTAGAGAAGAACTATGGTGGGGGCCGTTTGTGGCAGGTGTAACAATCCCGCCTCCAAAATTGCCAGCACCGATGCTTTCAACCGAGTCAAAATCGTTTAGCAATCCAAGACCACTCAAGTGTTGCAATTGAGAGGCATAAAAATATAGTTTAGGGTTGGGAACCGCAGCTCCACCCCGATCTTTACAATACTGCAAGGTGGAAAGACTTATTCTAGCAACTTTTTTCCTCCAAATTAGGGATCTAAACAATGTCTCAATACGATTAAACCACCTACGGGGTATCCATTGTGGAGAATTGTGCATGATGTATAGAAGTTGAGGTCCCCAGACCATTTTGATTAAATTTATTCTACCAATTACTGATAAGGGGAGTTTACACCAAGTATTGCATGTCATTTGAAGTCTTTTGAAAAGAGGTAGTAGATTATCTTCTAAGTATTTTTTTGGGTTGACTGACACATGTATTCCTAGATATTTAAATGAGGAGACCACTTTAAGCGGTCTTGCACTAACCGGCAGATCAACCATTGGCTCATCCACCGGGAGAATGACGGATTTACTCCAATTAATGGAGAATCCCGACAATGAACCAAAATGCTGTATTATCTTCATCACATTCGTAAGTGAAGCCTCCACATCCCCCAAGTAAAGTAAAGTGTCGTCCGCATAAAGAGAGATCTTATCAGAAATTGGGCCTCTGACAAAGCCCACAATAGACTGTGAGGATCTTACCACCTCTGCCAGTGGTTCAAGGGCCAGTGCGAATAGCAGAGGTGAGAGTGGGCACCCCTGCCTCGTACCTCTAAAAAGGGGAAATGAATTTGAAAGATCACCATTTACGCGGATCCTAGCTGTGGGGGCCGAATACAGCAGTTTAACCCATTGAATAAAATGATCTCCTAAGCCAAAACGCTTCAAGGTTTCCCATAGGTACGGCCATTCGACACTGTCGAAAGCCTTGGCAGCATCCAATGATAGTATTGCTCTTCTGCCAGGATTGTCGACAGGGATCTGGAGGTTAAGAAAAAGTCTTCTTATATTAAGGGCTGTGGATCTCGATGGGATAAACCCGGATTGGTCCCTATGTACCACTTTGTGTATGACTTTAGCAAGTCTTGTGGCCAGCACCCTTGCCAACAGTTTAACATCTATTGTCAATAAAGATATGGGCCTATACGAGTCTGGTAGATGTGCCTCTTTACCAGGTTTAAGGAGAAGAACAATAATGGCTTCATTCATGGATTGGGGTAAACTTCCTATTTTTTTGGCATCTTCAAATACTTCCTTTAGGTGTACTATTAGAGTTTCAGAGTAGCGCTTATAAACCTCTGCCGGCAAGCCATCCGATCCCGGAGACTTACCAGGAGAGGAAAGCGCCAATGCCTCCAGGAGCTCCTCAGCCCCAAGGGGAGCGTTCAACTGTGCTACGTCCTGAGGCGGGAGCTGCGGTAATTGGCAATGATCTAGAAAAGAATTGATTTCTATCAGGGTAGGGTTGACCTTCGTGGAGTACACATCAGCATAGAAATCCCTGAACGTGGACAATATCTCTGTATGGGAAGAAACCAGAGTGCCCAATGAGCTCATGATTGATTCTATGTGGGATGATCCCTTTTGGGAGCGTATTATCATGGCAAGCATATGCCCCGTGGTTTCTCCCTCCTCAAAATATTTTTGTTGAAGAAAAAACCTTTTCTTTTCCGCAGTGGTTAATATCAGATGGTTGGCCATATGCTGAGCCTCAAGAAAAGACCTCTCGGTGGTCTCCGAGGGGGATTCAATAAAAGCATATTCAGTCCTCTTAACCTCTTTCAACACAGTTTGTTCCCAGTTCTTGGTCTCGGTCTTAATGGTGTTAATAGATCTGATAAATTGGCCTCTCAGAAATGCTTTTAATGTGTCCCAAAAAATTCCCGGGCTAGATGAGGGTTTGTTAAACCTAATAAAAGATTCTAAGTTATCAAAAATGGGGTCAGGCGCAGGAAACAATGACAACCAAAAAGGGTTAAGTTTCCAGTAATTCCTCTTTAGAACACCCGATGTGGAAACCTCTATGCATAGGGGAGAGTGATCAGAGACAGTTCGTACTTCATATTTTGTAGAAGTTACTAATGGGAGCATCAAATCATTACCCATACCGAGATCAATCCTGGAGAGACCTTTATGTGTAGCAGAAAAACATGAGTAACATTTTGCCTGCGCATGATTCATCCTCCATACATCCCTCAATCCCAGTTCCGCAATGAGGCGGGCAAAGGAAGTCTGTCCTCCTCTCACCCCACCCAAAGGGATCTTTGCGGTCATTTTGTCCAGCTCTGCATCTAAATAATTGTTAAAATCCCCAACAATAATTGCTGGTATCCCCGGGTGTTGTGAGAGGAAGGAGGCCAACGTCTTAACGACCTCTATCGAAAAGGGAGGTGGTATATATATATTTCCAATAATGCATTGTAACCCATCTAATGAACATACCAGGAAAACATAGCGACCGTGAGGGTCAACAACCGATAATGTATGAGTAAAACTTATATTTTTGCCTATCAGAATGCTGACACCCCTAGCATAGGAAGAGAAAACAGAGTGAAACTGAGCGGTAAATAATTTTGTAGAGAATGGGGAATCCTGAGCAGGTATCATATGTGTCTCCTGAAGACACACTACTGAAGATCCCATGCGTTGAAGCATATGCAATACAGCTAGGCGTTTCACCCTGTCTCCCAGGCCTCTAACATTCCAACTAGTAAGCATTATCTGTTTAGCCATAAAGCATTAAAACGTAAATAAATGAAGGTAAGTTATATAGGACACATAGAGAATGCTCCAGAGAGCCGCCATTATTATGTCTAACAAGACCGTAGAAATTAGGCAGTCTTTGGTGTAGCTTCCTCAGGTTAGGTAAAAATCGTTGAGGCAGTACCAGGACCAATGAAGTAACTGTGGCCCTGGGGACAAAAATCAAAAAGAAAACAACAGAATAAAACAGAAACTGTAGTGTCCACGAAGGACCCGCAACTGGGGGGCTAAATTCAGTAGCCGGCTTTGAAGAGCCAAGAGGCAACAGGCCTTGATTTACTTGCATAAACTTAGATACCATTAATAAACTGACCGTGCGGTATCCTCCGCCTTGGAGCAAAGATTGCCATCTTGTGACTAGAACTATTATGAATGGATAATAATTGCACCATTATTGCTTTACTAAAAGAAATTTTTCTCTCAGGGTGTAGGGAAGGGTAGTGATCTTCAGGTATTTCTGCGTCGTCTGCCCAGATCTTCTCGTAAGGATTTTTCCTCTCTGTCCAGCCATTGCACCGCCATCGCAGGCCTCTCAAAAAAATGCACCTCGTCCCTGGCTACTACATGAAGACGAGCCGGATAGAGCATAGAATATTGTAATTCCAGAGAGCGGAGTCTCTTTTTAATATCATTGAACTGGGCCCTCTGCTTTTGTACATCAGCTGAGAAGTCTGGAAACAGTGATATTTTGGAATTTTCAATCACCAGGGCATCTCCCAGAGTACGGGCTTTTGATAGAATTATGTCTCTGTCTCTGTAATGAAGCATTTTGAAAAGAAATGCTCTAGGAGGAATGAGTCCTTCCCAAATTTATCCAGCAGCCATTTTTCAATAAAATCGACCGGGTTCCTGCCCTCCATTTTTTCAGGGATGCCAATAGCTCTGACGTTATTTCTGCGTAGCCTGTTTTCTAAATCATCGAGTTTCGCAGCATGTTTAGCTACCATTATTTGTTGAGCATGTGTGTCCCTTTGCATGGGGGCCCAATCATCTTCTATGATGCTAATATGTCCCTCAATGGCAGAGGTCCGATCCCTTAATTTTTGCATATCCTGACGCAGGAAAGACATCTCTGTCTTCATCCCCTTAACCTCTGATGCAAGTGCAGTGATAGAGAGATTACATGAAGTGACAGCGGAGAAGATATCCCTCAGTGTGGGTTCCTGTTCAGGCGAGCTCGCGGTTTGGGCCTTGTGTGATCTTTGGGGCATAGGTAAATTACTCACAGTGTCCCAGGGCAGCAGAGCAGCGTGCGGATCTTCCAGGGGAACAGTGTCATCTGCCTCCGATTGCGAACCGCTTCGGCTCTCCGCTCCATTGCCGTTCGTTTCTGGTGAGTCCCATACGTCAGACTGAGGGAAAAGCTTCTGCACGGCCTCCCTGTGTTTCGCTGCAGCCGACTTAAATGCCGCGCTGCCATCTTGGGCCTCGTGGTCCGGAGCGGAGCGGGCCGTGGAGCCGCGTCTGGGGTGTTTAGTAGCCATGCTGGTATATCGCCGTGAGCGGGCGATCGTAGCTGGTGTACCGGGGGGTAGTCTGGTGCAAGGTTCGGTCTGTCAGCAAAGATTTGCAGGATTTCTATGCGGATTTTTGGCGGAGCTCACAAGATGTGCGACTGACTACATCCGCTGCCAAGCCACGCCCCCCTTGAAAATAAAATATATTGAAACTAAGAAATTTGAAAGGTAAAGAAAAACTCATCTGGGCACAGAGAAGAACTCGAGAAGCAGGTGCAGGAACTGGAGGAGAATTATGTACATACCCAGACAGACTCGGCCAGAGAGGCATGGCAGTCAGACAAGTCTGCGTATGAGCGTCTGCTATCCTCCACGGCAGAGAAGAAACAATTTTTCTCCAAGTTGTCATTTTTTGAGGAAGGAGAAAGCACGGGGTGTCTTTCGGCCAGGAAAGCTAATTCCCAACAACGCTCCCCCACTATAGGAACTATTAAAACACGGGAGGGCAGGATAGTGATCTCCCCTGATCTAATTCTATTGGAGTTAGCCAGATTTTATGGGAACCTGTATCTTCCAATGGGGCAATACACCCCGGAAGAACTTACAGAATACCTACAAGGCATCAACTTCCCACAACTCTCGAATGACCAAAGGAGGGCCCTAGATGCTCCACTCGCTTTTGAAGAGCTACAGACGGTGCTGGCAGCACTATCTAACTGTAAGGCCCCTGGGGCGGATGGGCTACCCATGGAATTGTACAAGCACTATGCAGAAATACTCTTACCAAGACTTCTAACAATGTTTAATGCAGCCAGGGAACAGCAGGCCCTGCCTCCCTCTATGTCCACGGCAAACATTGTCCTAATATTGAAACCTGGAAAAGACCCTATAGACCCAGGCTCATATAGGCCCATATCTGTCATGGATCTGCCACCTAAGGGTTAAATTAGTCCAGGCTGATTTCAGTGATTGGCAACAGGCTGCCTTATTTAAACACCTCAGCAGCACTGTGTCCTTGCTGTCTGATCTGCAGCTCTGTGTATGTGTTTCCTGAAGATCTGATATCTGCTCCTGTTTGACCCGGCTTGTTTTGAGACTGTTCCTGTTATCCGCCTGCATCTGACCCTTGGCTTGTTTGACGATTCCTTCTGCCTGCCCCTCTTGTACCTCTGTTGCCAGCCTGATTATCGACCCGGCCTGCCTGAAGTTCTAAGACTCTCCTCCAGTCTGCTATACTTACCTACTGCAGCCATCCAGCTTCAGTCCCGGTTTGCTTACCTGTCTGCTGATCCATCCAGTCTGCTCACCTGTCTGCTGATCCATCCAGTCTGTTTACCTGTCTGCTGATCCATCCAGTCTGCTCACCTGTCTGCTGATCCATCCAGTCTTCTTACCTGTCTGCTGATAAATCCAGTCTGCTCACCTGTCTGCTGATCCATCCAGTCTGCTCACCTGTCTGCTGATCCATCCAGTCTGCTCACCTGTCTGCTGATCCATTCAGTCTGCTCACCTGTCTGCTGATCCATCCAGCCTGCTGGTCCTGTCTGCTGTGCCGGTGTCAGGAAAGGTCTCCTCCGCTGGTGATATCGATCATTTGGCATGCAGTACTGAGGTCCACCAGCAGGTGTCTCCTGGCAGTTCAGAGCTGTCAGAAGAGCTCTTTCCTGCAAGTATTCTATCACTTTTGGGCCGCAGTACTGGCGTCCACCAGCGGAGGAATCCTGGCAGTATGGAGCAGGTATTCCCCTCTGCAGACAGGTGTCACCTGACTTTAATTAGCAGAACTGTAGTATAAATACCCAGCAATTGCACACTTATGTTGCCCTGGTATTGTTCCTTGAGCCCTGACCTGTATCCTGTTATTCTGATTCTTGATCCTGAACCTGATCCTGAACCTGATCCTGAACCTGAACCTGAACCTGAAGCCTGAACCTGAAGCCTGAACTTGAAGCCTGATTCCTGGAACCTGTTGATCCTGTTTCCTGACTGTTACCTGAACCCTGGACTCTGAGCCTTGTACCTGACCCGTCCCTCCTGTGATCCATCCATCCTCTCTTGTCCTGTTTATCTCCCTTCCCAGCTACTGATTCCCTGTTTATGACCCCGGCCTGGCTTAACTACGATTCTGGTACTCCCTCTTGCTACATATGCTGGTTGGTTTTATATCACTGATTGTTTGGTTGTTCACTCTGTATTGATGGTGTGTTCACATATGCATTTTCCTTAATAAACTTACTTTCACCTATTTATGTCTGGTTCACTCTGTCGCAGTCACACAGTTCTGGTCACATCTGGTTTATGACAGAATACCAGGGCCATCCCTGACCAGAAGTGGCTGAACAGGGGAACTATTTTGATTCAGTTGGTTGCAAACACGAATGCCGATGAGGTTATTCATTTTTCTCTGCTGGCATCTGAAAGTAGTGATTATTGCCGCCAGGCTTTGAAAGGATGGTCTAGTGACCAGTTGTTTGCCGCTATATGTTTGGCTCACTCCCTGGTCGATCATGGTTATATGTTGTTTGGGGAGGTGCAGCTTTTGATCAAGATATGTACTGAGCTGGCCCTGCCCTGTATTCCAGAGGGCCGTGATAATTTCACTCCTCCTTTTGATATGAATCAGGTTGTATCCCTAGTATGGCTTTTTGAAGATGATCCAGCCAATTTTTGTGAGCATTACTCAGCCTGTTCCCCACAGGCGATTGCTGAGCGCATTGTGTCTGCTAAGTCTTTTGTTAGACAGGGAGATTTAAAAGCACAATTTGTACAACCTATACTTTCAGCATGGTCTGACATGGTGCAAGCAGCTCCAGCCAAACAAACCACCTCTGCCACCAAACACCAGGCTACCCAAATGTATATTTCCCCATCACCCATGTCAACCGCAGTTGCAGCTCAGTATACGCTGCTCCCAACTAGGGATGAGCTGCGCGTTCGAGTCAAACCCATGTTTGACTCGAACATCGGCTGGTCGATCGTTCGCCGAATTGCGAACGTTATGGGCTGTTTGCGCCAAATTTGTGTGGCGCGTCACGGCCCAAAATTCACTGTGGCATCACAGTGTATTGCTGGATGATGATTGGCCAAGCATGCACTATGACCCGCATGCTTGGCCAATCACAGCGCCGTCAGTAGAGAGAGCTGTAATTGGCCAAAGCCAGGGTGGTTTTGGCCAAATATGGCTCAGGGGGTTAGAACACGCCCCACACTATATAAGGCCGCCTGCACGGCGGCCCTGTGTAGTGTGTTCCAGCGTGCTGAGAGATAGAGAGAGAGACAGTGTCACTTCATTTGAGTTAGCTAGATTAGGCAGGACAGTCAGTGAGTTAGCTGCACTTACAGAGTAATGTGTATATATATGCATCCCAGGTGTTGAATATATATGTATACACTGTATTCAGTTTAGCTAGATCTGTTCCTGTTATCTTCCTACTGACAGGCAGGCTTGTCTTGTTACAGTATTTACAGCAACCTGAAGAAAATTGCTGGTGTTCTTTTGATCCTACTAGTACCACAGTCAGGCAGCTAGACTATTTACAGTTAGTGTAGTGCGTCCTCCTCACAGTGTTCAGCTAAAACTACAAGTTAGCGTAGTGCGACCTCTGCACAGTGTTCAGCTAAAGCTACAAGTTAGGGTAGTGCGTCCTCCTCACAGTGTTCAGCTAAAACTACAAGTTAGCGTTGTGCGACCTCTGCACAGTGTTCAGCTAAAGCTACAAGTTAGTGCAGTGTGTCCTCCTCACAGTGTTCAGCTAAAACTACAAGTTAGTGTAGTGAGACCTCTGCACAGTGTTCAGCTAAAGCTACAAGTTAGTGTAGTGCGTCCTGCTCACAGTGTTCCACTAAAACTACAAGTTAGTGTAGTGAGACCTCTGCACAGTGTTCAGCTAAAGCTACAAGTTAGTGTAGTGTGTCCTGCTCAAAGTGTTCAGCTAAAACTACAAACTAGTGTAGTGCGACCTCTGCACAGTGTTCAGCTAAAGCTACAAGTTAGTGTAGTGAGACCTCTGCACAGTGTTAAGCTAAAGCTACAAGTTAGTGTAGTGTGTCCTGCCCACAGTGTTCAGCTAAAACTACAAGTTAGTGTAGTGTGACATCTGCACAGTGTTCAGCTAAAGTTACAAGTTAGTGTAGTGCATCCTCCTCAAAGTGTTCAGCTAAAACTACAAGTTGGTGTAGTGTGTCCTCCTCACAGTGTTCAGCGAAAACTACAAGTTAGTGTAAAGAGACCTCTGCACAGTGTTCAGCTAAAGCTACAAGTTAGTGTAGTGTGACCTGCTCCTAGTGTTCAGCTAAAACTACAATTTAGTGTAGTGCGACCTCTGCACAGTGTTCAGCTAAAGCTACAAGTTAGTGTAGTGCGTCCTCCTCACAGTGTTCAGCTAAAGCTACAAGTTAGTTTAGTGTGACCTCTGCACAGTGTTCAGCTAAAGCTACAAGTTAGGGTAGTGCGTCCTCCTCACAGTGTTCAGCTAAAACTACAAGTTAGTGTTGTGTGACCTCTGCACAGTGTTCAGCTAAAGCTACAAGTTAGTGCAGTGCGTCCTCCTCACAGTGTTCAGCGAAAACTATAAGTTAGTGTAGTGAGACCTCTGCACAGTGTTCAGCTAAAGCTACAAGTTAGTGTAGTGCGTCCTGCTCACAGTGTTCAGCTAAAACTACAAATTAGTGTAGTGAGACCTCTGCACAGTGTTCAGCTAAAGCTACAAGTTAGTGTAGTGTGTCCTGCTCACAGTATTCAGCTAAAACTACAAACTAGTGTAGTGCGACCTCTGCACAGTGTTCATTTAAAGCTACAAGTTAGTGTAGTGAGACCTCTGCACAGTGTTAAGCTAAAGCTACAAGTTAGTGTAGTGCGTCCTGCTCACAGTGTTCAGCTAAAACTACATGTTAGTGTAGTGTGACCTCTGCACAGTGTTCAGCTAAAGCTACAAGTTAGTGTAGTGCGTCCTCCTCAAAGTGTTCAGCTAAAACTACAAGTTAGTGTAGTGAGACCTCTGCACAGTGTTCAGCTAAAGCTACAAGTCAGTGTAGTGCGTCCTCCTCACAGTGTTCAGCTAAAGCTACAAGTTGGTGTAGTGTGTCCTCCTCACAGTGTTCAGCGAAAACTACAAGTTAGTGTAGTGCAAACTCTGCACAATGTTCAGCTAAAACTACAAGTTAGTGTAGTGTGTCCTCCTCACAGTGTTCAGCTAAAACTACAAGTTAGTGTAATGAGACCTCTGCACAGTGTTCAGCAAAAGCTACAAGTTAGTGTAGTGCGTCCTGCTCACAGTGTTCAGCTAAAACTACAAGTTAGTGTAGTGCGACCTCTGCACAGTGTTCAGCTAAAGCTACAAGTTAGTGTAGTGAGACCTCTGCACATTGTTCAGCTAAAGCTACAAGTTAGGGTAGTGCGTCCTCCTCACAGTGTTCAGCTAAAGCTACAAGTTAGTGTAGTGCGTCCTCCTCACAGTGTTCAGCTAAAACTACAAGTTAGTGTAGTGCGACCTCTGCACAGTGTTCAGCTAAAGCTACAAGTTGGTGTAGTGTGACCTCCTCACAGTGCTCAGCGAAAACTACAAGTTAGTGTAGTGCGACCTCTGCACAGTGTTCAGGTAAAGCTACAAGTTAGTGTAGTGCATCCTGCTCACAGTGTTCAGCTAAAACTACAAGTTAGTGTAGTGAGACCTCTGCAGTGTTCAGCTAAAGCTATAAGTTAGTGTAGTGCATCCTGCTCACAGTGTTCAGCTAAAACTACAAGTTAGTATAGTGCGACCTCTGCACAGTGTTTAGCTAAAGCTACAAGTCAGTGTAGTGCGTCCTCCTCACAGTGTTCAGCTAAAGCTACAAGTTGGTGTACATAGTTACATAGTTACATAGTAGGTGAGGTTGAAAAAAGACACAAGTCCATCAAGTCCAACCTATGTGTGTGATTATGTGTCAGTATTACATTACATATCCCTGTATATTGCGGTCATTCAGGTGATTATCTAATAGTTTCTTGAAGCTATCAATGCTCCCCGCTGAGACCACCGCCTGTGGAAGGGAATTCCACATCCTTGCCGCTCTTACAGTAAAGAACCCTCTACGTAGTTTAAGGTTAAACCTCTTTTCTTCTAATTGTAATGAGTGGCCACGAGTCTTATTAAACTCTCTTCTGCGAAAAAGTTTTATCCCTATTGTGGGGTCACCAGTACAGTATTTGTAAATTGAAATCATATCCCCTCTCAAGCGTCTCTTCTCCAGAGAGAATAAGTTCAGTGCTCGCAACCTTTCCTCATAACTAAGATCCTCCAGACCCTTTATTAGCTTTGTTGCCCTTCTTTGTACTCGCTCCATTTCCAGTACGTCCCTCCTGAGGACTGGTGCCCAGAACTGGACAGCATACTCCAGGTGCGGCCGGACCAGAGTCTTGTAGAGCGGGAGAAGTATTGTTTTATCTCTGCAGTTGATCCCCCTTTTAATGCATGCCAATATTCTCTTTGCTTTATTAGCAGCAGCTTGGCATTGCATGCCATTGCTGAGCCTATCATCTACTAGGACCCCCAGGTCCTTTTCCATCCTAGATTCCCCCAGAGGTTCTCCCCCCAGTGTATAGATTGCATTCATATTTTTGCCAACCAAATGCATTATTTTACATTTTTCTACATTGAACCTCATTTGCCATGTAGTCACCCACCCCATTAATTTGTTCAGGTCTTTTTGCAAGATTTCCACATCCCACGGAGAAGTTATTGCCCTGCT
The DNA here is from genome assembly GCA_037952925.1 of Lithobates clamitans. Taxonomy (NCBI): domain Eukaryota; kingdom Metazoa; phylum Chordata; class Amphibia; order Anura; family Ranidae; genus Lithobates; species Lithobates clamitans. The sequence goes on along the minus strand of JBBGZY010001913.1, from coordinate 616,120 downwards.
TAGCTTAGTATCGTCTGCAAATGCAGAGATTGAACTGTTTATCCCATCCTCCAGGTCGTTTATGAACAAATTAAATAGGATTGGTCCCAGCACAGAACCCTGGGGAACCCCACTACCCACCCCTGACCATTCTGAGTACTCCCCATTTATCACCACCCTCTGAACACGCCCTTGTAGCCAGTTTTCAATCCATGTACTCACCCTATGGTCCATGCCAACACACCTTATTTTGTACAGTAAACGTTTATGGGAAACTTTGTCAAATGCTTTTGCAAAATCCAGATACACCACGTCTAAGGGCCTTCCTTTATCTAGATGGCAACTCACCTCCTCATAGAAGGTTAATAGATTGGTTTGGCAAGAACGATTCTTCATGAATCCATGCTGATTACTGCTAATGATATCATTCTTATTACTAAAATCTTGTATATAGTCTCTTATCATCCCCTCCAAGAGTTTACATACTATTGATGTTAGGCTAACTGGTTTGTAATTCCCAGGGATGTTTTTTGGGCCCTTTTTAAATATTGGTGCTACATTGGCTTTTCTCCAATCAGCTGGTACCATTCCAGTCAATAGACTGTCTGTAAAAATTAGGAATAACGGTCTGGCAATCACCTGACTGAGTTCCCTAAGTACCCTCAGATGCAAGCCATCTGGTCCCGGTGATTTATTAATGTTAAGTTTCTCAAGTCTAATTTTAATTTCGTCCTCTGTTAACCATGTAGGTGCTTCCTGTGTTGTGTCATGAGGATAAACACTGCAGTTTTGGTTACTGAAGCCCCCCGATTCACTCGTGAAGACTGAGGAGAAGAATAAATTCAATACCTTTGCCATCTCCCCATCCTTTGTAACCATATGTTCTTCCACATTCTTTATGTGGCCAATATGGTCTGTCCTCCCTTTTTTACTGTTTACATACTTAAAGAATTTCTTGGGATTTTATTTGCTCTCCTCCGCTATGTGTCTTTCATGTTCTTTCTTAGCCATCCTAATTGCACCCTTACATTTCTTATTGCATTCTTTATAAAGTCTGAATGCTGAGGATGATCCCTCAACCTTGTATTTTTTGAAGGCCTTCTCCTTTGCTTTTATATGCATTTTTACATTGGAGTTAAGCCATCCAGGATGTTTGTTCGCTCTTTTAAATTTATTACCCAATGGGATACATTGGCTAATGCCCTTATTTAATATGTTCATAAAGCAATCCCATCTCTCCTCCGTATTCTTTGTTCCTAATATTTTATCCCAATTTATGCCTTTTAGCAAGGTTTAAAAATTTCCTATTGATTCCAAGAGCCCAAGGCGACCCCTGTGAAGCAATATAAGCGGCGCTACACGACAATGATCACCATCCAAAACAGGATTCTAGTGCATCTATCTATACCCAAAATTATAAAATAAAATAAAAAATGAAAATTATTGCATGTGGTGATCTGTATAAACACTTTTCAGTATACAGTAAACCAGTGAATCTCAAAAGAACCTAACAGTGTATATTAAAGTGTGTCATACACCTAATAATATCAATTTGCAAATAAATAAAAAGTGAAATCAGGCAGTAAAGTCCATATGAAGTCCATAGACAGGACACCGTGCAGGAAAGGTGATAAGCTGGAAAACGTCCACCACTTCACTTAGTGTCAGTGCCTCCACTCCCCTTGAATGCAAAACTCACCGACTCAAAATGCCTCACACTCTCGTGTTTTGGCAAAAAGGCATAGGTGTAAAGCAGGTAAGCTGGGGATATGAACTTCCGAACTCCTTATAATTCCAGTGTCACCTCAATGTATAGAAAGACTCAACATAGTGTGATACCGTAAAGCATATAAAATTTATTAAACTTAAAATCTTCAAACATTAAACTCACAAAGATAATCTTGAATCAAGCCAAATGACACTGCACAGCAACTTCCAAATCAATCCTCCTCTGTGAACCGCCCAGCACCACTGTGAAAAGAGGGTCACGGCGGACCCCAAGAAAACGGGTTGGATAGGTTCTCACCCCTCTCAATGGCGTTCTATAGGTGTGGGTCTCCTGCTATTCCGCAAGTCCGAGCCGCAGCTCCTCTATCGTCCTCAAAGGATCCCGCCGGTGTACGGAGATGTACCGCCCCGTTCCGTCCCTTACTGTCTGTTAGTGATGGATGCCGTACAGCCACGCCCCGACATGTTTCGTCACACTTGACTTCCTCATGGGATTGGCCTTCCCCAAGGCCAATCCCATGAGGAAGTCAAGTGTGACGAAACATGTCGGGGCGTGGCTGTACGGCATCCATCACTAACAGACAGTAAGGGACGGAACGGGGCGGTACATCTCCGTACACCGGCGGGATCCTTTGAGGACGATAGAGGAGCTGCGGCTCGGACTTGCGGAATAGCAGGAGACCCACACCTATAGAACGCCATTGAGAGGGGTGAGAACCTATCCAACCCGTTTTCTTGGGGTCCGCCGTGACCCTCTTTTCACAGTGGTGCTGGGCGGTTCACAGAGGAGGATTGATTTGGAAGTTGCTGTGCAGTGTCATTTGGCTTGATTCAAGATTATCTTTGTGAGTTTAATGTTTGAAGATTTTAAGTTTAATAAATTTTATATGCTTTACGGTATCACACTATGTTGAGTCTTTCTATACATTGAGGTGACACTGGAATTATAAGGAGTTCGGAAGTTCATATCCCCAGCTTACCTGCTTTACACCTATGCCTTTTTGCCAAAACACGAGAGTGTGAGGCATTTTGAGTCGGTGAGTTTTGCATTCAAGGGGAGTGGAGGCACTGACACTAAGTGAAGTGGTGGACGTTTTCCAGCTTATCACCTTTCCTGCACGGTGTCCTGTCTATGGACTTCATATGGACTTTACTGCCTGATTTCACTTTTTATTTATTTGCAAATTGATATTATTAGGTGTATGACACACTTTAATATACACTGTTAGGTTCTTTTGAGATTCACTGGTTTACTGTATACTGAAAAGTGTTTATACAGATCACCACATGCAATAATTTTCATTTTTTATTTTATTTTATAATTTTGGGTATAGATAGATGCACTAGAATCCTGTTTTGGATGGTGATCATTGTCGTGTAGCGCCGCTTATATTGCTTCACAGGGGTCGCCTTGGGCTCTTGGAATCAATAGGAAATTTTTTGCACTGATTATTCAATAAGTGGCAGCTTCGGATTTATTTCACTTTATTTTATTTTATTTCATTTATTAGTTCATTTCACACAGGTGTCTCATACACAGTGTCAGTTTACACCCCTCATAGGGGGTCACACCCCTTCATCTGGCATCAAGCGCAGTGGTGAGAACTCAAGAAGGGCGCGTTGGTTCGAGTTTTCAATTTTTGACATTTTAGCAAGGTTTGTAGTTTAGGGAAGTTGGCTCTTTTGAAATTCAGTGTCTTTATGTTCCCTTCATGTTTACTATTTGTGTGATTTATACTGAAACTAATTGACCTGTGATCGCTGTTACCTAAATTGCCCCATATTTCCACATCTGTTATCAGGTCTGTATTGTTGGTAATCAGTAGATCTAGTAATGTTTTATTTCTAGTTGGTGCGTCTACCATCTGACCCATAAAATTGTCCTGCAAGACACTAAGGAACTGGCGAGCCTTAAATGAATGCGTGGTTCCCTCCGCCCAGTCTATGTCTGGATAATTAAAATCCCCCTTTATGATAACACTTCCCATCCTTGCTGCTAATCCAATTTGTGATAGAAGATCCGTCTCCACTTCCTCCCTCAGGTTAGGGGGCCTATAGCATACTCCCAGTATTATTTTCCGCTTAGCTTCATCCCTTTGGAGCTCTACCCATAAAGATTCCACCTCCTCCCTGGCCCCCTCAGTGATGTCATCTCTCACATTCACTTGTACATTATTCTTGATATATAGGCATACCCCTCCCCCCTTTTTACCCTCTCTATCCTTGCCGTATAGGGTATACAATTGAATTTTTGCCAGCCAATCATGAGAGCTGTTGAACCAGGTCTCTGAAATTCCCACAAAATCCAAATCCTCCTTGTACAACAGTATCTCTGTAGTGTGTAGTGTGTCCTCCTCACAGTGTTCAGCGAAAACTACAAGTTAGTGTAGTGCGACCTCTGCACAGTGCTCAGCTAAAACTACAAGTTAGTGTAGTGCATCCTCCTCACAGTGTTCAGCTAAAACTACAAGTTAGTGTAATGAGACCTCTGCACAGTGTTCAGCTAAAGCTACAAGTTAGTGTAATGCATCCTGCTCACAGTGTTCAGCTAAAACTACAAGTTAGTGTAGTGCGACCTCTGCACAGTGTTCAGCTAAAGCTACAAGTTAGTGTAGTGCGACCTCTGCACAGTGTTCAGCTAAAACTACAAGTTAGTGTAGTGCATCCTCCTCACAGTGTTCAGCTAAAACTACAAGTTAGTGTAGTGCGACCTCTGCACAGTGTTCAGCTAAAGCTACAAGTTAGTGTAATGCATCCTGCTCACAGTGTTCAGCTAAAGCTACAAGTTAGGGTAGTGCATCCTACTCTCAGTGATCAGCTAAAACTACAAGTTAGTGTAGTGCGACCTCTGCACAGTGTTCAGCTAAAACTACAAGTTAGTGTAGTGCGTCCTCCTCACAGTGTTCAGCTAAAACTACAAGTTAGTGTAGTAAGACCTCTGCACAGTGTTCAGCTAAAGCTACAAGTTAGTGTAGTGCATCCTGCTCACAGAGTTCAGCTAAAACTACAAGTTAGTGTAGTGAGACCTCTGCAGTGTTCAGCTAAAGCTACAAGTTAGTGTAGTGCATCCTGCTCACAGTGTTCAGCTAAAACTACAAGATAGTGTAGTGAGACCTCTGCACAGTGTTCAGCTAAAGCTACAAGTTAGTGAAGTGAGACCTCTGCACAGTGTTCAGCGAAAGCTACAAGTTAGTGTAGTGCATCCTGCTCACAGTGTTCAGCTAAAACTACAAGTTAGTATAGTGCGACCTCTGCACAGTGTTTAGCTAAAGCTACAAGTTAGTGTAGTGCGTCCTGCTCACAGTGTTCAGCTAAAACTACAAGTTAGTGTAATGCGACCTCTGCACAGTGTTCAGCTAAAGCTACAAGTTAGTGAAGCGAGACCTCTGCACAGTGTTCAGCTAAAGCTACAAGTTAGTGTAGTGCGTCCTGCTCAGAGTATTCAGCTAAAACTACAAGTTAGTATAGTGTGACCTCTGCACAGTGTTTAGCTAAAGCTACAAGTTAATGTGGTGCGTCCTCCTCACAGTGTTCAGCTAAAACTACAAGTTAGTGTAGTGAGACCTCTGCACAGTGTTCAGCTAAAGCTACAAGTTAGTGTAGTGCGTCCTCCTCACAGTGTTCAGCTAAAGCTACAAGTTGGTGTAGTGTGTCCTCACAGTGTTCAGCGAAAACTACAAGTTAGTGTAGTGTGACCTCTGCACAGTGTTCAGCTAAAGCTACAAGTTAGTGAAGTGAGACCTCTGCACAGTGTTCAGCTAAAGCTACAAGTTAGTGTAGTGCATCCTGCTCACAGTGTTCAGCTAAAACTACAAGTTAGTGTAGTGAGATCTCTGCACAGTGTTCAGCTAAAGCTACAAGTTAGTGTAGTGCTTCCTGCTCACAATGTTCAGCTAAAACTACAAGTTAGTGTAGTGCGACCTCTGCACAGTGTTCAGCTAAAGCTACAAGTTAGTGTAGTGAGACCTCTGCACAGTGTTCAGCTAAAGCTACAAGTTAGTGTAGTACGTCCTGCGCACAGTGTTCAGTTAAAACTACAAGTTAGTGTAGTCCGACCTCTGCACAGTGTTCAGCTAAAGCTACAAGTTAGTGTAGTGCGTCCTCCTCACAGTGTTCAGCTAAAACTGCAAGATAGTGTAGTAAGACCTCTGCACAGTGTTCAGCTAAAGCTACAAGTTAGTGTAGTGCATCCTGCTCACAGAGTTCAGCTAAAACTACAAGTTAGTGTAATGAGACCTCTGCAGTGTTCAGCTAAACCTACAAGTTAGTGTAGTGCATCCTGCTCACAGTGTTCCGCTAAAACTACAAGTTAGTTTAGTGTAGTAAGTCCTCCTCACAGTGTTCAGCTAAAGCTACAAGTTGGTGTAGTGTGTCCTCACAGTGTTCAGCGAAAACTACAAGTTAGTGTAGTGCGTCCTCCTCACAGTGTTCAGCTAAAACTACAAGTTAGTTTAGTGTGACCTCTGCATAGTGTTCATCTAAAGCTACAAGTTAGGGTAGTGCATACTCCTCACAGTGTTCAGCTAAAACTACAAGTGCACAGTGTTCAGCTAAAGCTACAAGTTAGTGCAGTGCGTCCTCCTCACAGTGTTCAGCTAAAACTACAAGTTAGTGTAGTAGACCTCTGCACAGTGTTAAGCTAAAGCTACAAGTTAGTGTAGTGCGTCCTGCTCACAGTGTTCAGCTAAAACTACAAGCTAGTGTAGTGTGACCTCTGCACAGTGTTCAGCTAAAGCTACAAGTTAGTGTAGAGCGTCCTCCTCAAAGTGTTCAGCTAAAACTACAAGTTAGTGTAGTGAGACCTCTGCACAGTGTTCAGCTAAAGCTACAAGTCAGTGTAGTGCGTCCTCCTCACAGTGTTCAGCTAAAGCTACAAGTTGGTGTAGTGTGTCCTCCTCACAGTGTTCAGCGAAAACTACAAGTAAGTGTACTGCGACCTCTGCACAGTGTTCAGCTAAAACTACAAGTTAGTGTAGTGCATCCTCCTCACAGTGTTCAGCTAAAACTACAATTTAGAGTAGTGCATCCTCCTCACAGTGATCAGCTAAAGCTACAAGTTAGTGTAGTGCGTCCTCCTCACAGTGTTCAGCTAAAACTACAAGTTAGTGTAGTGAGACCTCTGCAGTTTTCAGCTAAAGCTACAAGTTAGTGTAGTGTGTCTTGCTCACAGTGTTCAGCTAAAACTATAAGTTAGTGTAGTGCGACCTCTGCACAGTGTTCAGCTAAAGCTACAAGTTAGTGAAGCAAGACATCTGCACAGTGTTCAGCTAAAGCTACAAGTTAGTGTAGTGCGTCCTGCTCACAGTGTTCAGCTAAAGCTACAAGTTGGTGTAGTGTGTCCTCTTCACAGTGTTCAGCTAAAACTACAAGTTAGTGTAGTACGACCTCTGCACAGTGTTCAGATAAAGCTACAAGTTAGTGTAGTGCGTCCTCCTCACAGTGTTCAGCTAAAACTACAAGTTAGTGTAGTGAGAACTCTGCACAGTGTTCAGCTAAAGCTACAAGTTAGTGTAGTGCATCCTGCTCACAGTGTTCAGCTAAAACTACAAGTTAGTGTAGTGAGACCTCTGCACAGTGTTCAGCTAAAGCTACAAGTTAGTGTAGTGCGTCCTGCTCATAGTGTTCAGCTAAAACTACAAGTTAGTGTAGTGCGACCTCTGCACAGTGTTCAGCTAAAGCTACAAGTTAATGTAGTGAGACCTCTGCACAGTGTTCAGCTAAAGCTACAAGTTAGTGTAGTATGTCCTGCTCACAGTGTTCAGTTAAAACTACAAGTTAGTGTAATGCGACCTCTGCACAGTGTTCAGCTAAAGCTTCAAGTTAGTGTAGTGCGTCCTCCTCACAGTGTTCAGCTAAAACTACAAGTTAGTGTAGTGAGACCTCTGCCCAGTGTTCAGCTAAAGCTAAAAGTTATTGTAGTTTGTCCTGCTCACAGTATTCAGCTAAAACTACAAGTTAGTGTAGTGCGACCTCTGCACAGTGTTCAGCTAAAGCTACAAGTTAGTGTAGTGAGACCTCTGCACAGTGTTCAGCTAAAGCTACAAGTTAGTGTAGTACGTCCTGCGCACAGTGTTCAGTTAAAACTACAAGTTAGTGTAGTGCGACCTCTGCACAGTGTTCAGCTAAAGCTACAAGTTAGTGTAGTGCGTCCTCCTCACAGTGTTCAGCTAAAACTACAAGTTAGTTTAGTAAGACCTCTGCACAGTGTTCAGCTAAAGCTACAAATTAGTGTAGTGCATCCTGCTCACAGAGTTCAGCTAAAACTACAAGTTAGTGTAGTGAGACCTCTGCAGTGTTCAGCTAAACCTACAAGTTAGTGTAGTGCATCCTGCTCACAGTGTTCCGCTAAAACTACAAGTTAGTGTAGTGCGACCTCTGCACAGTGTTCAGCTAAACCTATAGTTAGTGAAGCTAGACCTCTGCACAGTGTTCAGCTAAAGCTACAAGTTAGTGTAGTGCGTCCTGCTCACAGTGTTCAGCTAAAACTACAAGTTAGTATAGTGCGACCTCTGCACAGTGTTTAGCTAAAGCTACAAGTTAGTGTAGTGCGTCCTGCTCACAGTGTTTAGCTAAAACTACAAGTTAGTGTAGTGAGACCTCTGCAGTTTTCAGCTAAAGCTACAAGTTAGTGTAGTGCGTCTTGCTCACAGTGTTCAGCTAAAACTATAAGTTAGTGTAGTGCGACCTCTGCACAGTGTTCAGCTAAAGCTACAAGTTAGTGAAGCGAGACCTCTGCACAGTGTTCAGCTAAAGCTACAAGTTAGTGTAGTGCGTCCTGCTCACAGTGTTCAGCTAAAGCTACAAGTTGGTGTAGTGTGTCCTCTTCACAGTGTTCATCTAAAACTACAAGTTAGTGTAGTGCGACCTCTGCACAGTGTTCAGCTAAAGCTACAAGTTAGTGTAGTGCGTCCTCCTCACAGTGTTCAGCTAAAACTACAAGTTAGTGAAGCGAGACCTCTGCACAGTGTTCAGCGAAAACTACAAGTTAGTGTAGTGCGACCTCTGCACAGTGTTCAGCTAAAGCTACAAGTTAGTGTAGTGAGACCTCTGCACAGTGTTCAGCTAAAGCTACAAGTTAGTATAGTGCGTCCTCTGCACAGTGTTTAGCTAAAGCTAAAAGTTAGTGTAGTGAGACCTCTGCAGTGTTCAGCTAAAGCTACAAGTTAGTGTAATGCGTCCTTCTCACAGTGTTCTGCTAAAACTATAAGTTAGTGTAGTGCGACCTCTGCACAGTGTTCAGCTAAAGCTACAAGTTAGTGAAGCGAGACCTCTGCACAGTGTTCAGCTAAAGCTACAAGTTAGTGTAGTGCGTCCTGCTCACAGTGTTCAACTAAAGCTACAAGTTGGTGTAGTGTGTCCTCTTCACAGTGTTCAGCTAAAACTACAAGTTAGTGTAGTGCGACCTCTGCACAGTGTTCAGCTAAAGCTACAAGTTAGTGTAGTGCGTCCTCCTCACAGTGTTCAGCTAAAACTACAAGTTAGTGAAGCGAGACCTCTGCACAGTGTTCAGCGAAAACTACAAGTTAGTGTAGTGCGACCTCTGCACAGTGTTCAGCTAAAGCTACAAGTTAGTGTAGTGAGACCTCTGCAGTGTTCAGCTAAAGCTACAAGTTAGTGTAGTGCGTCCTGCTCATAGTGTTCAGCTAAAACTACAAGTTAGTGTAGTGCGACCTCTGCACAGTGTTCAGCTAAAGCTACAAGTTAATGTAGTGAGACCTCTGCACAGTGTTCAGCTAAAGCTACAAGTTAGTGTAGTATGTCCTGCTCACAGTGTTCAGTTAAAACTACAAGTTAGTGTAATGCGACCTCTGCACAGTGTTCAGCTAAAGCTTCAAGTTAGTGTAGTGCGTCCTCCTCACAGTGTTCAGCTAAAACTACAAGTTAGTGTAGTGAGTCCTCTGCCCAGTGTTCAGTTAAAGCTAAAAGTTAGTGTAGTGCGTCCTGCTCACAGTATTCAGTTAAAACTACAAGTTAGTGTAGTGCGACCTCTGCACAGTGTTCAGCTAAAGCTACAAGTTAGTGTAGTGAGACCTCTGCACAGTGTTCAGCTAAAGTTACAAGTTAGTGTAGTACGTCCTGCGCACAGTGTTCAGTTAAAACTACAAGTTAGTGTAGTGCGACCTCTGCACAGTGTTCAGCTAAAGCTACAAGTTAGTGTAGTGCGCCCTCCTCACAGTGTTCAGCTAAAACTACAAGTTAGTTTAGTAAGACCTCTGCACAGTGTTCAGCTAAAGCTACAAGTTAGTGTAGTGCATCCTGCTCACAGAGTTCAGCTAAAACTACATGTTAGTGTAGTGAGACCTCTGCAGTGTTCAGCTAAACCTACAAGTTAGTGTAGTGCATCCTGCTCACAGTGTTCCGCTAAAACTACAAGTTAGTGTAGTGCGACCTCTGCACAGTGTTCAGCTAAAGCTATAGTTAGTGAAGCTAGACCTCTGCACAGTGTTCAGCTAAAGCTACAAGTTAGTGTAGTGCGTCCTGCTCACAGTGTTCAGCTAAAACTACAAGATAGTATAGTGCGACCTCTGCACAGTGTTTAGCTAAAGCTACAAGTTAGTGTAGTGCGTCCTGCTCACAATGTTTAGCTAAAACTACAAGTTATTGTAGTGAGACCTCTGCACAGTGTTCAGCTAAAGCTACGAGTTAGTGTAGTGTATCCTCCTCACAGTGTTCAGCTAAAGCTACAAGTTGGTGTAGTGTGTCCTCCTCACAGTGTTCAGCTAAAGCTACAAGTTAGTGCAGTGCGTCCTCCTCACAGTGTTCAGCTAAAACTACAAGTTAGTTTAGTGTGACCTCTGCATAGTGTTCAGCTAAAGCTACAAGTTAGGGTAGTGCATACTCCTCACAGTGTTCAGCTAAAACTACAAGTGCACAGTGTTCAGCTAAAGCTACATGTTAGTGCAGTGCGTCCTCCTCACAGTGTTCAGCTAAAACTACAAGCTAATGTAGTGTGACCTCTGCACAGTGTTCAGCTAAAGCTACAAGTTAGTGTAGAGCGTCCTCCTCAAAGTGTTCAGCTAAAACTACAAGTTAGTGTAGTGAGACCTCTGCACAGTGTTCAGCTAAAGCTACAAGTTAGTGTAGTGCGTCCTGCTCACAGTGTTCAGCTAAAACTACAAGCTAATGTAGTGTGACCTCTGCACAGTGTTCAGCTAAAGCTACAAGTTAGTGTAGAGCGTCCTCCTCAAAGTGTTCAGCTAAAACTACAAGTTAGTGTAGTGAGACCTCCTCACAGTGTTCAGCTAAAGCTACAAGTCAGTGTAGTGCGTCCTCCTCACAGTGTTTAGCTAAAGCTACAAGTTGGTGTAGTGTGTCCTCCTCACAGTGTTCAGCGAAAACTACAAGTTAGTGTAGTGCGACCTCTGCACAGTGTTCAGCTAAAACTACAAGTTAGTGTAGTGCATCCTCCTAACAGTGTTCAGCTAAAACTACAATTTAGGGTAGTGCATCCTCCTCACAGTGATCAGCTAAAGCTACCAGTTAGTGTAGTGCGTCCTCCTCACAGTGTTCAGCTAAAACTACAAGTTAGTGTAGTGAGACCTCTGCAGTTTTCAGCTAAAGCTACAAGTTAGTGTAGTGCGTCTTGCTCACAGTGTTCAGCTAAAACTATAAGTTAGTGTAGTGCGACCTCTGCACAGTGTTCAGCTAAAGCTACAAGTTAGTGAAGCGAGACCTCTGCACAGTGTTCAGCTAAAGCTACAAGTTAGTGTAGTGCGTCCTGCTCACAGTGTTCAGCTAAAGCTACAAGTTGGTGTAGTGTGTCCTCTTCACAGTGTTCATCTAAAACTACAAGTTAGTGTAGTGCGACCTCTGCACAGTGTTCAGCTAAAGCTACAAGTTAGTGTAGTGCGTCCTACTCACAGTGTTCAGCTATAAACTACAAGTTAGTGAAGCGAGACCTCTGCACAGTGTTCAGCGAAAACTACAAGTTAGTGTAGTGCGACCTCTGCACAGTGTTCAGCTAAAGCTACAAGTTAGTGTAGTGAGACCTCTGCACAGTGTTCAGCTAAAGCTACAAGTTAGTGTAGTGCGTCCTGCTCACAGTGTTCAGCTAAAGCTACAGGTTAGTGTAGTGCGTCCTCCTCACAGTGTTCAGCTAAAACTACAAGTTAGTGTAGTGAGACCTCTGCACAGTGTTTAACTAAAGCTACAAGTTAGTGTAGTGCGTCCTCTTCACAGTGTTCAGCTAAAACTACAAGTTAGTGTAGTGAGACCTCTGCACAGTGTTCAGCTAAAGCTACAAGTTAGTGTAGTGCATCCTGCTCACAGTGTTCAGCTAAAACTACAAGTTAGTGTAGTGAGACCTCTGCAGTGTTCAGCTAAAGCTACAAGTTAGTGTAGTGCGTCCTGCTCACAGTGTTCCGCTAAAACTACAAGTTAGTGTAGTGCGACCTCTGCACAGTGTTCAGCTAAAGCTGCAAGTTAGTGAAGCGAGACCTCTGCACAGTGTTCAGCTAAAGCTACAAGTTAGTGTAGTGCGTCCTGCTCACAGTGTTCAGCTAAAACTACAAGTTAGTATAGTGCGACCTCTGCACAGTGTTTAGCTAAAGCTACAAGTTAATGTAGTGCGTCCTCCTCACAGTGTTCAGCTAAAACTACAAGTTAGTGTAGTGAGACCTCTGCACAGTGTTCAGCTAAAGCTACAAGTTAGTGTAGTGTGTCCTCCTCACAGTGTTCAGCTAAAGCTACAAGTTGGTGTAGTGTGTCCTCCTCACAGTGTTCAGCGAAAACTACAAGTTAGTGTAGTGCGACCTCTGAACAGTGTTCAGCTAAAGCTACAAGTTAGTGTAGTGCGTCCTCCTCACAGTGTTCAGCTAAAACTACAAGTTAGTGTAGTGCATCCTGCTCACAGTGTTCCGCTAAAACTACAAGTTAGTGTAGTGTGACCTCTGCACAGTGTTCAGCTAAAGCTACAAGTTAGTGAAGTGAGACCTCTGCATAGTGTTCAGCTAAAGCTACAAAATATTGTAGTGCGTCCTGCTCACAGTGTTCACCTAAAACTACAAGTTAGTATAGTGCGACCTCTGCACAGTGTTTAGCTAAAGCTAAAAGTTAGTGTAGTGCGTCCTCCTCACAGTGTTCAGCTATAACTGCAAGTTAGTGTAGTGAGACCTCTTCACAGTGTTTAGATAAAGCTACAAGTTAGTGTTGTGCGCCCTCCTCACAGTGTTCAGCTAAAGCTACAAGTTGGTGTAGTACGTCCTGCTCACAGTGTTCAGCTAAAACTACAAGTCAGTGTAGTGCGACCTCTGCACAGTGTTCAGCTAAAGCTACAAGTTAGTGTAGTGCGTCCTCCTTACAGTGTTCAGCTAAAACTACAAGTTAGTGTAGTGCGACCTCTGCACAGTGTTCAGCTAAAGCTACAGGTTAGTGTAGTGCGTCCTCCTCACAGTGTTCAGCTAAAACTACAAGTTACTGTAGTGAGACCTCTGCACAGTGTTTAACTAAAGCTACAAGTTAGTGTAGTGCATCCTCCTCACAGTGTTCTGCTAAAACTACAAGTTAGTGTAGTGAGACCTCTGCACAGTGTTCAGCTAAAGCTTCAAGTTAGTGTAGTGCATCCTGCTCACAGTGTTCAGCTAGAACTACAAGTTAGTGTAGTGCGACCTCTGCACAGTGTTCAGCTAAAGCTGCAAGTTAGTGAAGCGAGACCTCTGCACAGTGTTCAGCTAAAGCTACAAGTTAGTGTAGTGTGTCCTCCTCACAGTGTTCAGCTAAAGCTAAAAGTTGGTGTAGTGTGTCCTCCTCACAGTGTTCAGCGAAAACTACAAGTTAGTGTAGTGCGACCTCTGCACAGTGTTCAGCTAAAGCTACAAGTTAGTGTAGTGCGTCCTCCTCACAGTGTTCAGCTAAAACTACAAGTTAGTGTAGTGAGACCTCTGCACAGTGTTAAGTTAAAGCTACAAGTTAGTGTAGTGCATCCTGCTCACAGTGTTCCGCTAAAACTGCAAGTTAGTGAAGTGAGACCTCTGCATAGTGTTCAGCTAAAGCTACAAAATATTGTAGTGCGTCCTGCTCACAGTGTTCACCTAAATCTAATAGTTAGTATAGTGCGACCTCTGCACAGTGTTTAGCTAAAGCTAAAAGTTAGTGTAGTGCATCCTCCTCACAGTGTTCAGCTATAACTGCAAGTTAGTGTAGTGAGACCTCTGCACAGTGTTTAGCTAAAGCTACAAGTTAGTGTTGTGTGTCCTCCTCACAGTGTTCAGCTAAAGCTACAAGTTGGTGTAGTACGTCCTGCTCACAGTGTTCAGCTAAAACTACAAGTCAGTGTAGTGCGACCTCTGCACAATGTTCAGCTAAAGCTACAAGTTAGTGTAGTGCGTCCTCCTTACAGTGTTCAGCTAAAACTACAAGTTAGTGTAGTGCGACCTCTGCACAGTGTTCAGCTAAAGCTACAAGTTAGTGTAGTGCGTCCTCCTCACAGTGTTCAGCTAAAACTACAAGTTAGTGTAGTGAGACCTCTGCACAGTGTTTAACTAAAGCTACAAGTTAGTGTAGTGCGTCCTCCTCACAGTGTTCAGCTAAAACTACAAGTTAGTGTAGTGAGACCTCTGCACAGTGTTAAGCTAAAGCTACAAGTTAGTGTAGTGCATCCTGCTCACAGTGTTCCGCTAAAACTACAAGTTAGTGAAGTGAGACCTCTGCATAGTGTTCAGCTAAAGCTACAAAATATTGTAGTGCGTCCTGCTCACAGTGTTCACCTAAATCTAATAGTTAGTATAGTGCGACCTCTGCACAGTGTTTAGCTAAAGCTAAAAGTTAGTGTAGTGCGTCCTCCTCACAGTGTTCAGCTATAACTGCAAGTTAGTGTAGTGAGACCTCTGCACAGTGTTTAGCTAAAGCTACAAGTTAGTGTTGTGTGTCCTCCTCACAGTGTTCAGCTAAAGCTACAAGTTGGTGTAGTACGTCCTGCTCACAGTGTTCAGCTAAAACTACAAGTCAGTGTAGTGCGACCTCTGCACAATGTTCAGCTAAAGCTACAAGTTAGTGTAGTGCGTCCTCCTTACAGTGTTCAGCTAAAACTACAAGTTAGTGTAGTGCGACCTCTGCACAGTGTTCAGCTAAAGCTACAAGTTAGTGTAGTGCGTCCTCCTCACAGTGTTCAGCTAAAACTACAAGTTAGTGTAGTGAGACCTCTGCACAGTGTTTAACTAAAGCTACAAGTTAGTGTAGTGCGTCCTCCTCACAGTGTTCAGCTAAAACTACAAGTTAGTGTAGTGAGACCTCTGCACAGTGTTAAGCTAAAGCTACAAGTTAGTGTAGTGCATCCTGCTCACAGTGTTCCGCTAAAACTACAAGTTAGTGAAGTGAGACCTCTGCATAGTGTTCAGCTAAAGCTACAAAATATTGTAGTGCGTCCTGCTCACAGTGTTCACCTAAATCTAATAGTTAGTATAGTGCGACCTCTGCACAGTGTTTAGCTAAAGCTAAAAGTTAGTGTAGTGCGTCCTCCTCACAGTGTTCAGCTATAACTGCAAGTTAGTGTAGTGAGACCTCTGCACAGTGTTTAGCTAAAGCTACAAGTTAGTGTTGTGTGTCCTCCTCACAGTGTTCAGCTAAAGCTACAAGTTGGTGTAGTACGTCCTGCTCACAGTGTTCAGCTAAAACTACAAGTCAGTGTAGTGCGACCTCTGCACAATGTTCAGCTAAAGCTACAAGTTAGTGTAGTGCGTCCTCCTTACAGTGTTCAGCTAAAACTACAAGTTAGTGTAGTGCGACCTCTGCACAGTGTTCAGCTAAAGCTACAAGTTAGTGTAGTGCGTCCTCCTCACAGTGTTCAGCTAAAACTACAAGTTAGTGTAGTGAGACCTCTGCACAGTGTTTAACTAAAGCTACAAGTTAGTGTAGTGCGTCCTCCTCACAGTGTTCAGCTAAAACTACAAGTTAGTGTAGTGAGACCTCTGCACAGTGTTCAGCTAAAGCTACAAGTTAGTGTAGTGCATCCTGCTCACAGTGTTCAGCTAAAACTACAAGTTAGTGTAGTGAGACCTCTGCAGTGTTCAGCTAAAGCTACAAGTTAGTGTAGTGCGTCCTGCTCACGGTGTTCCGCTAAAACTACAAGTTAGTGTAGTGCGACCTCTGCACAGTGTTCAGCTAAAGCTGCAAGTTAGTGAAGCGAGACCTCTGCACAGTGTTCAGCTAAAGCTACAAGTTAGTGTAGTGCGTCCTGTTTACAGTGTTCAGCTAAAACTACAAGTTAGTATAGTGCGACCTCTGCACAGTGTTTAGCTAAAGCTACAAGTTAGTGTAGTGAGACCTCTGCAGTGTTCAGCTAAAGCTACAAGTTAGTGTAGTGCGTCCTGCTCACAGTGTTCCGCTAAAACTACAAGTTAGTGTAGTGCGACCTCTGCACAGTGTTCAGCTAAAGCTACAAGTTAGTGTAGTGCGTCCTGCTCACAGTGTTCAGCTAAAACTAAAAACCAAAAATGTTCTTACAATCAGCGTGATCATTGAGGAGGAAGAGGATAATTACTCAGGATAGTCACTCAGCATCAGCATAGGCAGTCTTTGAAGGAATCTGAGATTTCAAAAAAAAATATTCGGTTACATTGGCATCAGGTGCTTGGTAGCTGGTAGTGATCCAAGACTGATTCATTTTTATGAAGGTCAGTCGATCGACTGAGTCGGTTACAAAGCCTCCAGCAGCACTGAATATGCATTCCAAAAGAACGCTGGATGCAGGACAGGCCAGTAGCTCAATTGCATACTGTGCAAGCTCTGGCCAGTGATCCATCCTCAAGACCCAGTAACCCAGAGGATTTTCGGTGGGAAAGGTGTCCAAGTCAGATCTTGCTCCTAGGTATTCCTGCACCATGTAAAACAGACGCTGGCGATGGTTGCTGGAACCGATCATACCTTGGGGCTGCGGACCAAAAAATTGTCTGAACGCATCGGTCAGACAGCCACCTTCTCCACCGCTCATTCTTTGACTGACCGAAGCCTCAGCAACCCGTTGTCCAGAAACAGGAGTTTGTAATCTCCCAGTCTCTGGTAACGCATTGCACAGACCTTTCTGCAAGGCCTCCCAAAGATGTTTCATTCTCTGCTCCCTCTGCGATGGCAAGATAAGGTCCGCAACCTTACCCTTGTAACGTGGATCAAGGAGGGTTGCCAGCCAGTATTGGTCCTTCTCCTTGATACCACGAATACGAGGATCCTTACGCAGGCTTTGCAGGATCAGGGAGGCCATGCAGCGTTGGTTTGCTGAGGCATTCGGTCCGGAGTCCTCTGGGTCACTAAGGACGACATGGTCCGCAGCCACCTCCTCCCAGCCACGTACAAGTCCATGTGTTTCTTGGGACTGATCCCTTAAAGACTGCTGCTGATGCTGAGTGCCAGGCTCCACCTCCATACTGACACAATCTTCCTCCTCCTCCTCCTCCTCGTCCTCTTCCTGTGTGATCGGCAGGCACGCAGGAACACTGTCTGGATAAAGGGGGGCTTGAGAGCTAAGGAAGTCCTCCTCTTCCTGCCTCTGTTCTGCCTCAAGTGCCCTGTCCATTATTCCACGCAGCGTGTGCTCCAACAGGTGGACAAGGGGGACAGTGTCACTGATGCATGCACTGTCAATGCTCACCATCCTCGTGGCCTCCTCAAATGGTGACAGGACAGTGCATGCATCCCTGATCATGGCCCACTGGCGTGGGGAAAAAAAACAAGCTCTCCTGACCCTGTCCTGGTGCCATAGTTGCACAGGTACTCATTGATGGCCCTCTGCTGCGTGTGCAGCCGCTGCAGCATGGCCAACGTTGAGTTCCACCTGGTGGGCATGTCACACATTAGGCGGTTCTTGGGCAGGTTAAACTCCTTTTGGAGGTCCGTCAGCCGAGCACTGGCATTATATGACTGGCGGAAATGCACACAGACTTTCCTGGCCTGCCTCAGGACATCCTGTAAGCCCAGGTACCTGCCCAAGAACCGCTGCACCACCAAGTTAAGGACATGAGCCAAACAGGGCACATGGGTCCATGGACCATGAGTCAGCGGTAATATGCACCTTACCGCTGACCGCCCTGTCCAGCGAGGCATGGACATTGCCTTCCACATGCCGGTAGAGAGCCGGAATCGCCTTCCGTGAGAAAAAGTGGCGTTTGGGTACCTGCCACTGAGGAACCGCACATTCCACAAACTCACGGAAGGGGGCAGAGTCTACCAACTGAAAAGGCAGCAGTTGAAGTGCTAGCAATTTTGCCAAGCTAGCATTCAACCGCTGGGCATGTGGATGGCTGGGAGCAAACTTCTTTCGGCGGTGCAGCAGCTAGGGCAGGGAAATTTGCCTGGTACAATCTGACGTCGGTGTACCAAAAGCAGATTGCCCACAAGTACTTGGCTGTGACACACCTAATTCTACACCTTCATTCCTCTCAGTGCAGGTCTCAGAGAGGACTGAAGGTCTAGTGGGGTTGGAAATCTCAGCTGATGAGGAGCAAGGAGAGAGCCTCTTTGTTCTTTGGTGTGGGTCTTTTAGATACGCTTGCCAACGAACTGCATGGCAGGTCAACATATGTCTGGTCAAGCATGTGGTACCCAAGCGGAAGATGTTTTGGCCACGTGAGATACGCTTGAGACATATGTTGCAAATAGCAGCGGTGCGATCTGATGCACTCGTCTCAAAAAAGGCCCACACCAAAGAACTTTTTGAATAACGCGCAGAGACTGCAGCGCCCTGCACATGTGGAGCTTTGGGGTGTGATGCAGTCAATGTGCTGCCCTTAGGCTGGCCCCTGGAGGGCATCCTGCCTCGTTGGTGATGTGCTGCCCCCTCCTCCTCCTCCTCCTCTCTCCTATCAGGCACCCACGTTGAGTCAGTGACCTCATCATCCCCTCCCTCCTCATCACTGGAGCAAACCTGGCATTATGCTGAAGCAGGGGGAGCATGACTGCCAGATTGCTGTCCTTCTTGGGCACCCCCTCTGTCCGTGCTCATGTTACTGCCTTCATTGAGCTCAGTATCATCATCAGAGCCTTCCAAACGCTGGGCATCCTCCTGGAGCATGTACCCAACACTGTGGTCAAACAGTTCGAGAGACTCCTCAGGAGGACATGGTGGGGCTTGGGAAGGAGTCACTGATGACATTGAGCAGAGGGAAGAGGCCGCTGCTTTTCCAGACAAAGTACCCTGGGCATGGGTGAGAGAGGATGAGGAGGATGAAGACGGCTTGGTGATCCACTCGACCAAGTCTTCCGCATGTTGCGGCTCAACATGGCCAGCTGCCGAAAAAAAGGCCAAGCGTGTCCCATGGCCATGTGCTGATGAGGATGCACCGTCTCCACAACCAGCACTAGACACAGAGCCTGCTTGCCCTCTCTTATTGGCTTGTGACTGTCTGCCTCTCCTTCTTGGCCTTCCAGACATACTAATGGCCTGTAGCTGCACTAAGCTGGGATATATATATATATATATATATATATATATATATATATATATATATATATATATATATATATATTATGTACTGATACTGCAGCTAGCAAAATCAACTGCCTGCCTGTAGTATGAGAACACCACCAACCTTCTACAGGTAGCTTTAGCTGAACACTGTGAGGTGGACGCACCCCACTAACTTGTAGGTTTAGCTGAACACTGTGAGCAGGACGCACCCCACTAACTTGTAGGTTTAGCAGAACACTGTGAGCAGGATGCACTGCACTAACTGTAAATAGTCTAGCTGCCTGACTGTGGTACTAATAGGATCAAAAGAACACCAGCAATTTTCTTCAGGAAGCTGTATTTACTGTAACAAGACAAGCCTGCCTGTCAGTAAGAAGATAACAGAAACGGATCTAGCTGAACACTGTGAGCAGGACGCACCCCACTAGCTTGTAGGTTTAGCTGAACACTGTGAGGTGGAGGCACCCCACTAACTTGTAGGTTTAGCTGAACACTGTGAGCAGGACGCACCCCACTAACTTGTAGGTTTAGCAGAACTCTGTGAGCAGGACGCACTGCACAGACTGTAAATAGTCTAGCTGCCTGACTGTGGTACTAATAGAATCAAAAGAACACCAGTAATTTTCTTCAGGTAGCTTTATATGCTGTAACAAGACAAGCCTGCCTGTCAGTAGGAAGATAACAGGAACAGGTCTAGCTGAACACTGTGAGCAGGACGCACTGCACTAAATGTAAATAGTCTAGCTGCCTGACTGTGGTACTAATAGAATCAAAAGAACACCAGTAATTTTCTTCAGGTAGCTTTATATACTGTAACAAGACAAGCCTGCCTGTCAGTAGGAAGATAACAGGAACAGGTCTAGCTGAACACTGTGAGCAGGACGCACTGCACTAAATGTAAATAGTCTAGCTGCCTGACTGTGGTACTAATAGGATCAAAAGAACACCAGTAATTTTCTTCAAAATACTGTAACAAGACAAGCCTGCCTGTCAGTAAGAAGATAACAGGAACGGATCTAGCTGAACGCTGTGAGCAGGACGCACCCCACTAACTTGTAGTTTTAGCAGAACACTGTGAGCAGGACGCACTGCACTAACTGTAAATAGTCTAGCTGCCTGACTGTGGTACTAATAGGATCAAAAGAACACCAGTAATTTTCTTCAGGTAGCTGTAAATACTGTAACAAGACAAGCCTGCCTGTCAGTAAGAAGATAACAGGAACGGATCTAGCTGAACACTGTGAGCAGGATGCACCCCACTAACTTGTAGGTTTAGCAGAACACTGTGAGCAGGACGCACTGCACTAACTGTAAATAGTCTAGCTGCCTGACTGTGGTACTAATAGGATCAAAGGAACACCAGCAATTTTCTTCAGGTAGCTTTATATACTGTAACAAGACAAGCCTGCCTGTCAGTAGGAAAATAACAGGAACGAATCTAGCTGAACACTGTGAGCAGGACGCACTGCACTAAATGTAAATAGTCTAGCTGCCTGATTGTGGTACTAATAGGATCAAAAGAACACCAGTAATTTTCTTCAGGTAGCTTTATATACTGTAACAAGACAAGCCTGCCTGTCAGTAGGAAGATAACAGGAACGGATCTAGCTGAACACTGTGAGCAGGACGCACTGCACTAAATGTAAATAGTCTAGCTGCCTGAGTGGTACTAATAGGATCAAAAGAACACCAGTAATTTTCTTCAGGTAGCTGTAAATACTGTAACAAGACAAGCCTGCCTGTCAGTAAGAAGATACCAGGAATGGATCTAGCTGAACACTGTGAGGTGGACTCACCCCACTAACTTGTAGGTTTAGCAGAACACTGTGAGCAGGACACACTGAACTAACTGTAAATTGTCTAGCTGCCTGACTGTGGTACTAATAGGATCAAAAGAACACCAGCAATTTTCTTCAGGTAGCTTTGTATACTGTAACAAGACAAGCCTGCTTGTCAGTAGGAAAATAACAGGAATGGATCTAGCTGAACACTGTGAGCAGGACGCACTGCACTAAATGTAAATAGTCTAGCTGCCTGGCTGTGGTACTAATAGGATCAAAAGAACACCAGTAATTTTCTTCAAAATACTGTAACAAGACAAGCCTGCCTGTCAGTAAGAAGATAACAGGAACGGATCTAGCTGAACACTGTGAGCAGGACGCACTGCACTAAATGTAAATAGTCTAACTGCCTGACTGTGGTACTAATAGGATCAAAAGAACATCAGTAATTTTCTTCAGGTAGCTTTATATACTGTAACAAGACAAGCCTGCCTGTCAGTAGGAAGATCACAGAAACGGATCTAGCTGAACACTGTGAGCAGGACGCACTGCACTAAATGTAAATAGTCTAGCTGCCTGACTGTGGTACTAATAGGATCAAAAGAACACCAGTAATTTTCTTCAAAATACTGTAACAAGACAAGCCTGCCTGTCAGTAAGAAGATAACAGGAACGGATCTAGCTGAACACTGTGAGCAGGACGCACTGCACTAAATGTAAATAGTCTAGCTGCCTGACTGTGGTACTAATAGGATCAAAAGAACACCAGTAATTTTCTTCAAAATACTGTAACAAGACAAGCCTGCCTGTCAGTAGGAAGATAACAGGAACGGATCTAGCTGAACACTGTGAGCAGGACGCACTGCACTAAATGTAAATAGTCTAGAAGATAACAGGAACGGATCTAGCTAAACTGAATACAGTGTATATATATATATATATGCAACACCTGGGATGCATATATATATACACAATACACTTTAAGTGCAGCTAACTGACTGACTGTCCTGCCTAATCTAGCTAATTCAAATGAAATGACCCTGTCTCTCTCTCTCTCTCTATTTCTCAGCACACCGGAACACACTGCACAGGGCCGCCGTGCAGGCGGCCTTATATAGTGTGGGGCGTGTACTAAATCCCCTGAGCCATAATTGGCCAAAGCCTCCTTGGCTTTGGCCAATTACGGCTCTCTGTTAAGGCGGCGCTGTGATTGGCAAAGCATACGGGTCATAGTGCATGCTTGGCCAATCATCAGCAAGCAATGCACTGCGATGCCGCAGTGAATTATGGGCCATGACGTGCCACACGAATTTGGCGCGAATGGCCCATATCGTTCGCAATCCGGCGAACGACCGAACAGCCGATGTTCGAGTCGAACATGGGTTCGACTCGAACACGAAGCTCATCCCTACTCCTGACGGTAATGCTAGACAGTTTAAATTGTATTTATTTTTGTATTACTGTTTTTTTTTGGTTTTTTTTTAGAACAGAATTGGTGCAGCGGGGGAGTTTTTATGGTACCCAGTGATGCCGCCAAGGCTGGTTTGCTTAAAGACTTACACTCTAAGGTGATGAATTGTATCATGCTCAAGCATTCCTTGGTCCCTAATAATTTCACCAAGGGTTTAGGGCACAAGCTGGCTTGGTTATGCCCCTAGGGAGGCCTCCGCACTAGCGCAACATGGTCTCCTCACAACCCCTAGCCTCACAGGGCCTATTCCACAATGGAACTCCCAATTAATAGTTGACTCTCCCCCTGAGAGATGTATATTGCACCCCCTATCCTTGTCATTCATAGGGAAGGAAATTGTCCCCAAGACATACAGTCAGACCCTGACAGGGTCACCGACGTGTATGAGCGGACGGGCCCCCCTCACATGTGTGAGATCGTGGAGGGGCCACCCTTGTCTGGGCTCAGAAAGAGAGAAAAAAAAAAGAAATTAGGCGCAATTGCACCATCCTGTCAATTGTCCAGTCTGTAATGACCTATAAAATGTTATGTTATGTTGTTGTTGGATTAATGGAGCAAGGTTGGCGTTGCCGGAAGGAGCGCTCTGGCCCTCATGGGATTTTATCCAGAAGCGCCCCTGGAGGGCAACGCTAATCCCTAATATTTTTACTGCCATTGTTATTGCTCCTAGAGTGAACGTTACGGACAAACATCTAATTAACTGCCTATCCCTGTGAGGCGAGTCGATCCCCGGCTTTGACATTAAGATTGATCTGTTCTTACGCTGGGAGAAATGTTACACACAAGTTGTGTTTCCCTGTTTATTCTTTAGATTACATTTTTTTTGTTTGTTATTTTTGCAATCAGGCTGGTGGGGTCCCCTCAGACCGGGGCTCCCCGTCTGGAAGTGCCTTACCGCTACCCACTCTAGGTCTTCTCTGCCCTGGTGGCGGTAGAACTGTTCACGTAAGCATTAGCTTGGTTTACCCTTTCCCCTATTTTTTCTTTTCCTGACTCACTCCTTTTTTCCTCTATCTTGATATCACCTACTTTCGGCTAAACTAAGCCGCTGCCTCCACCCCCTTTTTCCTTTTTTTCCCTCTCTGCCCTTTTTGTTTTGTTTCCCACCACTACCCAGGGGTTGCATCGGGGGCCTGTCGGCGACACACCAGCAAAGGCAGTGAAGTTAATTTCCTGGAATATCAAGGAGCTGAATTCGCCAGAGAAGCGGACTAGGTACCTCAAGGAACTTTGGAGATTAAGAGCGCAAGTAGTCTTTCTTCAAGAGATTCACTTTAGAGCAGATAAGATCCCTAAACTACACAATAATTTCCCGACGGTCTATCACAGCCCATCCCCATCTTCCAAATCCAAGGGGACTAGTATTCTGATTGCCAAGTCACTCCCATGGCAGATGACAGACGTCCATAGGGATCCTCCTGCTGAAAGGGAAAATTTACTCCCACACTTTCACATTGGCGAACGTATACCTGCCCAATACCAATCAAGTAACAGCTCTCAAATTTTTTCTCACTACTCTTGATTCCTGCACGGAAGGGACCCTTATCTTAGGAGGGGACTTTAACCTGACCATGGACCCCCGCAAAGACTCCTCAGCGAGACTGCCCTCCTACCCTAGAGGTTCCAGACTACGCCTCAAAGACCTTCTCCACACACACCAATTAGTTGACATTTTGAGGATCTTTCATCCTCAAGAGAGGGACTACACCTACTACTCACCCCCACATGGCTCCTACTCCAGAATATGCTTTTTTTCTAGTCAAACATTCCACCATCTCTCTAATCTCTGGAGCTGAAATAGGCAATATCGCAATCTCAGATCATGCTCCGATTATTGGAACCCACCCCCCGACAACAACAATCTAGCATACCAATATGGCGGCTAAATGAATCTCTGTTAAAAGACCCGGAAATCACAGTGGACATACAGCGCAAACTTAGCGATTACTTTGCCACAAACTTGGGATCCGTAGACAACCCCCTTTCCCTGTGGGCCGCACACAAGTGTGTTCTCCGAGGGATCCTCATTAAACACGGGCACGCGTCCAAACAACACAGGATGAAAACACTAGCTGATCTGCTAGATAAACTACACACTCTAGAACAAGCACATAAACTTAATCAAGACCCCGCACTGGAAATGGAACTTACGAAAGTGCGGGAATTGATTAGGGAGCACTCCCTTTACGAGGCCAAACATGTGCTTCTAAGGGTCCGCCACTCTTACTATGAATATGGTAATAAGTGCAGCCGTATGTTAGCTAGAGCACTGAAAGCCCAAAACAGTAAATCATTTGTCTCGGCTCTGACCTCCTCTTCCAGCGCTAAAATACATTCCACCCCAGAGATAGCTGAGGCATTCCGCAAGTTTTATTCAGATTTATACAACTTGAGATCTATCCCCTCAGCTTCACAACACTCCAGTATACTCTCAGAAATGAAAACTTACCTACAAGAGGCTCAACTTCCTAGGCTTCTGCAGGAGGAAGCTGAGGCTTTATCTCAGCCGCTATCGGCTGAAGAATTTGCAATGGCCATTACGGCCACTCAGCCTGGGAAAGCACCAGGACCGGACGGCTTTACGATTGCATACTATAGAACATTCCAATCAATACTCACACCACACTTCTTAAATGCCTTTAACGCAATCACAGATGCCCATAATACCCCTCCAGAGTTACTCAGTGCTAACATCTCTGTCATCCCGAAACCAGGCAAGGATCCACTACAGTGCGCCAACTATCTTCCCGTTTCGCTTTTGAACTGCGATGTTGAATTATTCACCAAAATCATTGCAACCAGACTAAATGTCATCATGCAGCGTATTGTACCCCTCGATCAGGTAGGGTTCATCCAATCCAGGGAAGCTAGGGACAATACTATTAGAACCCTAGACATCATTGCATCACCCGAGAAACTTAATTCTCCTCTGCTCCTTCTATCTACGGATGCCGAAAAGGCCTTAGACAGAGTCAACTGGGCCTTTCTTCTTGAAACTCAAATGTTTCGGGATGCCCACTCCAATCTTGTCCTGGGTAGCTGCATTATATGCTAACCCAACGGCCATTATTAGAGTCAACGGATACAACTCTGACTCCCTCGCGATCTCTAATGGCCCCAGACAGGGATGTCCCCTATCCCCACTCCTCTTTATACTCACACTAGAGCCATTTTTCAACACATATGTAACAACCAAAATGTGAAGGGAGTACAAACCAGGGCACATGACCACAAGGTAGCGGCATATGCCGGTGACCTCCCTTTTTTATATTATGGAACCCCTAACATCTCTGCCCTCCCTACTACAAGAACTGAGAACCTATGGTGCCTTATCAAACTTCAAGGTAAACTTCCAAAAGTCTGAGGCACTTAATGTCTCCATCCCAGACCCTATCCTGAAGATCCTACAACCTAACTTTCCCTTTAGATGGGCGACTCACAGTATCCAGTACTTAGGGACGAAAATACCGGCGAATCTAAATTCCATATTTAAACTCAATTTTCAGCCACTATTGTCCGCATTATCCACAGACATGGCAAGATGGAATGGTCTAGCTCTATCGTGGTGAATGCGATGCCCAGACTTTTATATTTGTTACAAGCCCTGCCCATCAAGATACCCAAGTGTACTTTCACTCAGTCAGAGCAGCCTTTGCTAATTTTGTCTGGCAGGGGAAACCCCCCCGACTTGCTAGAGGACTGTTGCTCCGGCCTAAACTTAAGGGAGGGATAGGGTTCCCAGATCCGGCTCTATACTATACAGCTGTCCATATGAACAGGGTAGTAGACTGGTGTAGGCATAGCGCCACCAAACTATGGGTCGGTCTGATACAAGATGCTGCACAGGTACCCATACAGGGCCTGCCTTGGGCAGGGAAAAGCCACATTCTCCCATCACCCCTTAATTGGACCCACATTGAGCGAATCAGAGAGGTTTTATAAGCTTTCTTTGCTCAACAGTTTTTCATCCCCAATGACACTGATAATAGGACATCCCAAGTTGGAACCAGGATTGTCAGACCCAGCATTTTCTGCACATTCACCACAGAAGATCCTATGTGCATCCTATCTCCTCTGCACGAATGACTGGATTCCGGGCAGAACATTGTTCACGGGGTCAGGATCACAGTTTCTGAATGAATGGCGGGTACACCAATTATCACACTTTCTGAACTCATTCCCCAAACCACACCTCTTTCAGAGGCCTCTCAGCCCATTCAAGGAAATTTGCTTGGGGGATGGCCTGATACGGAAATCCCTGTCCCTTTCCTACGAAGCTCTACTAGATCTCCATGCGCAATCAGAACCTCCCTTTCTTTCCAAATGGGAAAAAGACCTGCAGGTCACTTTTACGAACCAACAAAAAGATATAAATCATTGTTATGTAGTAAGTATCAGGAAACCACTTACAAAATCATGACACGGTGGTATAGAACCCCATCCGTACTAGCCAAACTATTCCCACAATTGAGTGATCGATGCTGGAGATGTGATTCCCACAGAGGCACACTTTTACATATCTTCTGGGAATGCCCTAGCATCCAGCCATTCTGGCGGCAAGTCCTCCAATTGATTTACAAATTTACAGATATCTCTGTGTCCGGAGACCCTGCAGCAGTTCTTCTTAATCTGACCCCTCTTTCCCGGAAAAAATATATAACAAATCATTACTTAAACATTTACTCAATGCAGCGAGAGCATGCATTCCAGCCATGTGGAAACAACAGTCTCCTCCTACTATTGCCCAATGGTTCGCCAGAGTGAAAGATATAGAATGCATGGAGCATCTGACCTCTGCTCTTCGGGACAAATCAGAAGAACACAAAACCAGATGGTTCTACTGGGATCAGTTCTGCTTCTCTGGTGAATATTCTCAATACTTATGAACCAATTTTTTGCCTATAAAGGACGGTATGGTGTGTGGCTGGCGGGACACTGTTCGTTTCCTCTCAACCCCCCTCCCTTTTTTCTTTTTTTTTCTTTTTTTTCTTCTTCTCTTTTCCTCTCTCTCTTCTTCTCTTTCCCTCTTCACCATTTCTCCCTTTCCTTCTCTTCTCCATTTCTCTCTTTTTAAAACAAAAATAAAAAAATTTTGATGCACACTGTTATGGTCGAATTCCATTTGCGTTATAGGCCATCATCATTAGTTGCTATTTTCACATAGGTACCGAATTCCTTAACGTTGGCACAAAACTGCCTTGTCTCAGTCTCATGAGCAGATATTGTCAGATTGTGGTAGTTACGCTGAATGTTATTACCCTTACTGTGATATAGCATGGCCGATTAACTATCTATATGTAATTGTCTTCTCGTGTGCATCTGTCAATAAAAAGATAATTAAAAAAAAAAAAAGGATTTATTCGCCCATCTACTTCTATGGCTGGCGTAGGCATCTTCTTTGTTGAAAAGAAGGACCATTCACTTCACCCCTGCGTAGACTATTGAGAATTGAACAAGATTACTGTCAAAAACCGTTACCTACTGCCTCTTGTGTCCAAACTGTTTCAAAGACTGGGAACCGCAGTCATCTTCACTAAACTGGATCTCCGGGGAGCATACAACCTAATCCGTATTCGAGAAGGAGATGAGTGGAAGACGGCTTTTCGTACCCGATTCGGGCACTTCGAATACCTAGTCATGCCTTTTGGGTTATGCAATGCGCCAGCCACCTTTCAGCACTTTGTCAATGACATTTTTCATGACTATCTGGACTTGTATGTCATTGTGTACCTGGATGACATCCTGATTTTCTCCTCCACAGTAGATGACCACCGTAGGCATGTCCGAAATGTGCTAACCCGACTCCGGCAGCATGGCCTCTACGTCAAAGTGCAAATTTGAACTTCAGTGTATCCAGTTCTTATGTCTGATAATCTCTGTTGAAGGCATCAAGATGGACCTCCAGAAAGTCACTGCCATCTTAGATTGGCCAGCTCCTGTGGACAAGAAGGGGGTTCAGTGCTTCATTGGGTTTGCCAACTTCTACCGGAAGTTTATTAGGGGGTTCTCTGCTATTATTGCCCCCATTACTGAACTAACTAAACAAGGAACCCAATTCCTCTGGTCTCCCAAAGCGCAATCGGCATTTGAAGCCCTCAAAAAACTGTTCACTTCAGCCTCTATCTTGAAGCACCCTGACCCTGCCTTACCGTTTATTCTTGAAGTTGACGCCTCGGAAGTTGCAATAGGGGCTGTGCTGTCTCAACGGCAAGGAGCTAAAGCCCTACTCTACCCAGTTGCTCTCTTTTCCCGCAAATTATCTACAGCGGAAAGAGATTATGATGTGGGAGACTGTGAGCTTTTGGCCATCAAGGCCGCATTAGAAGAATGGCGTTACTTGCTTGAAGGTGCAGCACATCCCATTCTGGTCTATACGGACCACAAGAATTTAGAATATCTGAGAACAGCAAAGACATTAAAACCACAGCAGGCAAGGTGGGCACTTTTTTTCTCTAGATTCTCATTCCATATAACGTACAGGACAGGGTTGATGAATACAAAACCAGATGCACTCTCATGTATGTTCAACGACTCTGAGAGGTCCACACTTCCAGACACCATCCTTCCCTCAGGAAAGTTTCTCATACTACAGGAGAATCTGCTATCCCGAATCAAACAGGCTTCTGCTGAGGTTGCTTCGTCTTCTGAAACCAGCTTACAGGCAAAGGATAGCCTACTGTGGCATGAAGGTAAAATTGTTGTACCTAAGGACTTAAGGGTGGCAGTATTGGAGCTCTGTCATGACCACAAGCTGGCTGGGCACTTCAGTGCCCTGAAGACGGCCGAACTGGTACAACACACGTTCTGGTGGCCTCAGGTGGTAGATGACTGTAAGAGTTATGTGGAGTCTTGTACTACTTGCTCCCGAAGCAAGAAGAGCAAGGTAAAAGCCTGGGGTTTACTGAAGCCATTGCCCTTTCCAGAGAGACCCTGGAAAATGATCTCAATGGACTTCATTGTGGAACTCCCTCCGACAGGGGTTTTTTCTACCATCTTCGTGGTGGTGGACAGGCTGTCCAAAATGGCCCATTTTTTGCCCATGAAAGGAACACCCTCGGCTGTGGAAACTGCAAAAATATTCATCAAAGAAATTGTAAGGCTCCATGGAGTCCCAGCCAACATTGTGTCCGACCGGGGTGTCCAGTTCACCTCCAAGTTCTAGAAAGCTCTGTGTGGGTCCCTTGAGATCGAATTGGCCTTCTTCTCCGCATACCACCCCCAGATGAACGCGCAAACGGAATGAACCAATCAGACCCTGGAGCAGTACCTCCGTTGCTTTTCTTCGTTCTCAAAAGATGACTGGGCCGCTTTACTCCCCATTGCCGAGTTTGCTTATAATAACTCTTCCCATTCTGCCATCAAACAAACTCCATTTTTTGCTAATTACGGCTTTCACCCATCCTTCCTGCCTAGTACCATACCTGAATGCTCAATCCCTGCAGTCTCTGAAAAGATAGATTTCTTCTCTAAAAACAACAAACTATTACAAGAGACCATGACCAAAACACAAGAGTACAATAAAAAGATCTTTGACAGGAAAAAAGGAGGAGAACTAATTCTGGAACCTGGCAACCAGGTATGGTTGCCTACAGTGAACTTGAAAATGGCTTGCCTCTCAAGAAAATTGGGCCCTAAGTTTGTGGGCCCCTTCCCTGTAAAGAGAAAGATCAATGACGAAGCTTATGAGCTGGAATTACCCGATTCACTTAAAGTTCACCCCGTCTTCCATGTGACTCTTTTGAAACCTGCTGTTCTGAATCCCTTCCCTGAATGAAGTACCGGTCCACCGGAGCCTGTAATAGTCAATGGAGAGGAGGAATTTGAGGTGGAGGCAATCTTGGATTGTAGAAGGAGGTACAATCAGGTTCAGTATCTAATTAAATGGAAGGGGTATGGGCCGGAAAATAACTCTTGGGAGCCTGAAAGCAATATTCATGCTAAAGAACTAATGTAATCCTTCAAGAGATC
Organism: Lithobates clamitans; assembly: GCA_037952925.1. Classification (NCBI taxonomy): domain Eukaryota; kingdom Metazoa; phylum Chordata; class Amphibia; order Anura; family Ranidae; genus Lithobates; species Lithobates clamitans. The sequence goes on along the minus strand of JBBGZY010001913.1, from coordinate 585,798 downwards.
CCATGATGTGAAGTTGGCCCAATTGGGCATCCGGAGGCTGCCCTTTAGGAGGGGGCAATGTCATGGATCTGCAACCTAAGGGTTAACTTAGTACAGGCTGATTTTAGTGATTGGCAACAGGCTGCCTTATTTAAACACCTCAGCAGCACTGTGTCCTTGCTGTCTGATCTGCAGCTCTGTGTATGTTTTTCCTGAAGATCTGAAATCTGCTCCTGTTTGACCCGGCTTGTTTTGAGACTGTTCCTGTTATCCGCCTGCATCTGACCCTTGGCTTGTTTGATGATTCCTTCTGCCTGCTCCTCTTGTACCTCTGTTGCCAGCCTGATTATTGACCTGGCCTGCCTGACATTCCAAGACTCTCCACCAGTCTGCTATACTTACCTACTGCAGCCATCCAGCTTCAGTTCCGGTTTGCTTACCTCTCTGCTGATCCATCCAGTCTGCTCACCTGCCTGCTGATCCATCCAGTCTGTTTACCTGTCTGATGATCCATCCAGTCTGCTCACCTGTCTGCTGATCCATCCAGTCTGCTCACCTGTCTGCTGATCCATCCAGTCTGCTCACCTGTCTGCTGATCCATCCAGTCTGCTCACCTATCTGCTGGTCCATTCAGTCTGCTCACCTGTCTGCTGATCCATCCAGACTGCTGGTCCTGTCTGCTGTGATGGCCATCTGACCCATCTGCTGTTGATCCTGCCAGGCACTCATTCCATTCTGCACTCCCGTGCCACCTGTCTGCTCTACCAGGGGCCGCGAGTCAGATACGTAAGGGAGGCCTTCCTCTGCATCGGTCTCATCAGTCAGGTACGTGAGAACTTGACAATATCCGTGATACAGAGTGATATTACGCTCTTGGACAAAATCCTGGCGATTAGGTTGAACGGTGCCATCACGGATATTGTGCATTCGGATCAGGCTGGATTCATGCCCAACAAGTCGACGGCAGTAAACCTAAGGAGGCTTTACCTAAATATGCAGTCCCTGGGTTTGACAAGGGGCCTTGCTCTCACTGGACGCTATGAAGGCCTTTCGATTATCATTGAGTGGGAATACCTGTGGGAGATCCTTAGACGCTTTGGATTTGGAGACACATACATCTCATGGGTGTGTCTGCTATATCATAACCCACAGGAAGCTATACGGCTGTCTGGGGCTATGTCACATGCCTTCACTCTAGGTAGGGGCACGAGACAGGGGTGCCCCTTGTCACCCCTGCACTTTGCATTAGCCATAAAACCCCTAGCGATTAAAGTAAGAGCCAACCCGGGCATTGACGGTTTTAGATATGGGGACAAGCAGGAGAAACTGATGTTATACGCAGATGACACTATGATCCTACTTGGAGATGTGGATGGCTCCCTTACAGAAGCCATGTCTACCATAGTGGAGTTCGGCAGGTGCTCAGGGCTCCAGATTAACTGGACAAAATCCTCCCTGTTGCTCATTGATGAAGGGGGGTGCCCCCCACCACTAATACTGTACCCCTAACCACCTCATTCAGATACTTGGGGATCCAAGTGACACCTAAAATCTGGGACTATGGGAGATTAAACATATCCCCGCTGTTACAAAAGTTCAGGGATCAGATTAAAACATGGAATTCACTCTATCTGTCGGTGGCAGGTAGAGTGAACCTGATTAAAATGATCCTCATGCTGCAGCTACTATATGTACTACACAAAGCACCAATGGTAGTGACCCTAAAGATGTTTAGAATTGTCAATTCCCCATTTAGAATGCTCATATGGAAGAACCGCTCCCCCAGAGTTAAACTCGAACATCTTCAACTAACTAAAGATGAGGGAGGGCTCGCCCTCCCAAATCCCTGGCTCTATTACATAGCAGCACAGAGAGGAAGGGGAATGCCTGTGGCTGTTTGGAGCTTGTGATGCTACACACAGTAAAGAAAGACTCAGTACCAACGGCCTTAGAGGCGTTAGAGGCAAACCAAATAAACTATACCCGACCTACAACGCCTGTGGCTGTTTGGAGCTTGTGATGCTACACACAGTAAAGAAAGACTCAGTACCAACGGCCCTAGAGACGTTAGAGCCAAACCAAATAAACTATACCTGACCTACAACCTTGTCCAAAAAATCTGGAACAAAACTAAATACCTGCAGGAAATGAAAGATACACAGATTATAGCCTGATCTGGTCCAATGACACATACCCCGAACAAGCCAAACTACAGCATGGAGCACTATGGAAGAGATCTGGGGTGGTGTATCTTAGACAGATCTTTCACAATAGGAAACTGCGTACATTTGAAACCCTATAGGGACTATTTGGATTACCACAATCCATGCGATTTTACTATATGCAATTAAAGCACGCTGTAACGGCCCAGAGCAGATCCTCGGAGTGGTCCCCTTCACCAACCCCATTGTTTAATCTGATCGAAAGAGCTGTCAACACTAAGGGATTTATATCACAATACTATAGTATGCTACTACAGAGCTTTTTAAGTAAACACCCCCTGCGAATGCTGACCAAGTGGGAGGGAGATGTGGGCCCGATGGACGGAGATCAGTGGGAGGAGGTCCTGCAGGCAGCGCCCACATGCTCTTTGAATGTATTGCAAAGATTAACACAACTATATATTTTGTTAAGAGTATATTATACCCCCCACAGGATGTATATTATGGGTCTTCGGCCCACCCCACTGTGTACCAGATGCAAGAGATCTACTGTGGAGGTGCCCAAAACTCCACCCCTACTGGAAAGGGGTGGTGGACACCATAAACAGGGTATTTCAGGTCTCAATGCCTACAAATCCAAAACACTGTTTACTTAATGTACTAGATGAGTTGGAATGGCAGGAATGCACTAGAGTGGCAGTTACTAGATCCCTATTCCTGGCGCATAAGCTAATAATGACGAACTGGATATCGCAAGACCCACCTGCTCTTAAATGCTATGGGAGAAATGCTTCGGAATGAAAAAGTAATTTATCAACATAGAGGATGCTCCCAGAAGTTTTAGAAACTTTGGGGACAATGGCTGAATGTACCAGGACTTGCCCCGGTGAATCTGGTCATGGGTAGATTGTTGGGCATAGGCCTCTGATGTGTTCCAATGACAAACCAATGGATCAACTCTCTGGGCAATGGTACCTTAAACCAAAATGGAGAAAGGGTAATGACCGGACAGTCAAGAAATGTATAGATAACTGTACAATACACGTGTGTCAGGGAAAAAGCCAGAATCAACCCTGTCAGTTTCGCCGTTTCCCTGCGCACATGCACAGCGGAACGGCGCTTCGGTGCATGCCCGTTTGTGTCTCAGCTGAACGGCGCGCGCATGCACACTAGCGCACGCATAACGTGAATCCCCTGCTGGCCTATAAAAGCTGCCTGACTGTTCAAACAAATTGCTGGTTTATCTCTCAGCTTGCTTGTGAATTTGTTCCTGTTTCCTGTTTATCAATTGCCTGTTGTGACCCGGATAGCCTTGACCTACTCTGATTCTCCCCTGGACCTGACTTCTGGCTTGTTTAACGGACTCTACTTATCTCTGGTGTTTGACCCTCAGCCTGTACCTGGATTTTGCCTCCAGTCTCCTGTACCTTGACCCTCAGCCTGTGACCCGGATTGCCTCCTGTCTCCAGTGTCTTGACCCTCTGCCTGTTTCCGGATTATCTGCTGTCTCCTGTGTTTGACCCCCGACCTGCTCTTGGATTTCCTCTGGACTCTGTATCTTGGCTCCCGGCCTGTTTATGCACTTGTCTCTGTTGCTGGTCCCCCAACCTGTCCTGGACTCTGTTTCCCTGCCTACCCGCTGGGTCCAACACCTGCCAGCCCTTGCATGGCTATCAAGTTCCTCGCTGACTATCACACCAGATCTGCCTGTCCTCCTGGTAGCTAGTGCCTCTTTATGCGATTCACCCTCTGTACCATCTCCAGGGGGTGGAGTGCGCTTAGTCGCAAGAGTGAACCACTCTCTGCATCTTGGCCTCGGTGAGTACCCATTTCTGACAACGTGATGCTAAGAGGTGTGCAGTGGGCAAATTAAGCAAAGTTACTGTATCTGATACTTGATTGTGTACTTGATTTTATATGAAGCTTCGGTATGTATGTATATGTTTACTTCAATAAAATGTTCTTTGGATAAAAAAAAAAAAGAGTACCTCTAGAAGGTTACGGGGTAAAGGCACCAACAACACCCAAAGACCAATTTTTCTGTAACGGTTTGACAGGGGCATCAAATTTAAAGTTTTTACAGCAGGGCCTATTCTTGCTTTTATCAAGAGTACCTCTAGAAGGTTATAGGGTAAGGGCGCCAACAACACCCAAAGACCAATTTTTCCACACCTGTTTGACAGGGTTCATCAAATTTAAATTTTTACAGCAAGACCTATTCTTGCTTTGATCAAGAAAACCTCTAGAAGGTTATGGGGTGATGGCACTAAGAACAACCAAAGACCAATTTTTCCGCAACTGTATAATGGAGCGTCAAATTTTAGTTTTTTTACTGCAAGGCCAATTATTACTTTCAACAAGAGTACCTCTAGAAGGGTATGGGATGAAAGCACCACTAACACCAAAATACAAATTTTTCCACAACTGTTTGACAGGGTGTCAAATTTCAATTTTGTACAGGAAGGCCAATTCTTGCTTTGATCAAGAGTACCTCTAGAAGGTTACGAGGTGAAGGCACCAAACAGCACCCGAAGACCAATTTTTCTGCACCTGATTGACAGGGGCGTCAATATTGATTTTTTTTTACAGCAAGGCCCATTCTTGCTTTGATCAGGAGTACCTCTGGAAGGTTAGGGGGAGAAGGCACCACGAACACCCAAAGACCAAATTTTCCATAACTATTTGACAGGGGCATCAAATTTCAATTTTTTACTGAAAAGAAAAAATCTTTGCTTTCATCAAGAGTACCTCTAGAAGGTTACGGGGTGAAGGCACCAACAACTCCAAAAGATAATTTGTTACGCAACTGTGTGATGGGGCGTCAAATTTCAGTTTTTTACTGCAAGGCCAATTCTTGCTTTCCTCAAGAGTACCTCTAGAAGGTTATAGGGTGAAGGCACCCACAACACCCAAAGACCAATTTTTCTGCAACTGTTACTTCTATCCAAAGTCTGCGAAAGAGACACCAGACTTTAAAAAAAACATTGTTATGCCCCGTACACACGGTCGGATTTTCCGACAGAAAATGTGCGATCGGGGCGTGTTGTCGGAAATTCCAACCGTGTGTGGGTTCCATCAGACTTTTTCCATCGGATTTTCCGACACACAAAGTTTGAGAGCAGGCTATAAAATTTTCCGACAACAAAATCTGATCGCGTCAATTCAGACCATGTGTGGACAATTCCGACGCACAAAGTGCCACGCATGCTCAGAAGAAATTCCGAGACGGAACAGCTCAGTCTGGTAAAATTAGCGTTCGGAATGCATAGAGCACTTTCGTCAGGCTGCAATGTTTAAAATTGTTTAATACAGCACACTCTCTTCTTCTTTATAATGCTAGAAGAATGAAGTAGTTTTGCTGCACATATTCACACAGACATCTCACAAACTTATTTCTTTATTATTTATCGTGATTCCCTCAATATATTTTGATTTGTCACATCTGACAAAAAATCTATATAATTTTTTTGGGGGGTTTGTATTTTTTTCAAGCCTGATGTGTTTTTTTTTGGTTTGTATTTTTTGCAAGGCTGATCTTATTGTTAATTTTTTATTTTTATTTATTTTACATCCTGAATATTTTTGTGTGTGTTTTGTGTGTCAAGTTACCACAACACCATTATTATCTGGTATTATTTAATCTTTAATCTCAAGGAGATTGCTTGGTGTTGGTGTCTCTTGTTAATTTCACATTGTATTTTTTAAATGTACCTGCCTCCTCACAAACAAACTGTGCTTTTTGATGGAAAACACACATAGGCAAGTATAATTGAAACAAAAAAACATTTAGTAAGGGCTCACAACCAAAGAGGGAGGCAACGCTGGAGAAACAGCAGAAATTGGTGAAGCCTTTGACCCCCAGGGCAGACATCAATTATTTTACAGCAAAATTGGTAGCCTGAGGAGTCCTTATCTAAGGGAGTGCAGTCTGGTCCAGAAGTCCCAGAGATCCGGAAAGCAGCAGATGACATCTATGTCCCCAGGCTGTGGTCATACAAGAGACTGCATCTTTTGCCAGACCAGACTGAACCCAAGCCATCACATTCTGGTCTTCCTTCCACACTTCCTTCAACGCTGTGGCTCTGGTGGTGTAGTTGTGGCAGGAGGAGGAAGATGGTCCAACTCACTCAGGTGGATATTGGGTGTGATTTCGCCCCTCACCCCCTTAGTTAAGACTTTATAAAGAAGGTCCTCACACATAAGGTGTTGGCCCTCCTGCATGCCCTTCAGTTTGGTGGCAGCCATGCAGGCAAAGGCCTCTTCAGGTGTGGGGGTGGCTCTGAGGGACACGGAAGCCTCCTGAATTAGCCTGAGTGCTGAATCCTGCAAGTGACTCCCCTTCCTGGGTCTTTTGGTTGGAAGGCGGTGGGGAGGAACCTGCGATTCGGTCAGGCTTCTACTGGGCCCAGGCTTCTCCTGGCTGGCACTTAGCCCTGCCTCCTCCTGGCTGCCACTAACCCCCACCTCCTCCTGACTGCCACATTCCACAGCCTCCTCCTGTGTACCACATTCCACAGCCTCCTCCTCCTGGCTGAGGTCTTCCTGTGTATGAAAAAGGAACATAGTTTTAGTTTTTTATTCATCAATCACACACATTTTTCACCTCATGACTGTTGCAAATTGAATGTTAAGAAATATAACAGATTATCATTCTGAGCCCAGCATTTTTCATTCTTGTCCCAATTATTTTTGCCCACCACTGTCTATTGATATGTAAAACACTTTCTTAAATCAGCAATTAGTGATCAATAATAACATCTAGTAAACATCATTTATTGCTTGCCCAGAAATCTGGAGAAGAATGCTATACCTGGCTCCAGCTGGGCTCCTCCACTTCTTCCTGGCTGGAAGTCCCAGGTTGGACATGGGAAGCCTCAGCTGGGGTGGAAGGAAAAGTGGAAGGAAGGGTTGAGAGGGATTCCCTGACTCCAGTTTGGTCTGACAGAAATTGCAGTCTCTCATAGTACCACAGCCTGGGGACATAAATGTCATCTGCTGCAGCTCCTGATCTCTGGGAAGCCGTGACCTTCTTGCATTCCCTAAGATAAGTGCTCCTCAGGCCACCAATTTTGTCTTTTAAATAAGGGATGTTTGCTGTGGGGACAACCGGCTTCACCAACTCCAGCAGTTTCTCCAGCGTTGTCTGCCTCTTTTGTTTATGATTATAATGCGGGTGTTTCACCTGCCACAGACAGGGCAGCTCCCTGTATTTATCTATGAACAGGGTTAGGAAGTTGTGGTCATTGAAGCCTTCCATTTTCTCTGCAAGACACAACACAAGACAAACCCTAATGTCAGACAAAACTCTCCTAATCTTTTTACAATATAGGCCTCAGTCTAGAAGTAGTATAGGCCCAAGTTTATATCTTACCTTTGTTATCACAATCGGCGCCTCTGATACTCCTTCCTCCGCTCACAGATCGTACGTACAATGCACGCTTGTTACGCTTTATATACACTGCGCATGCATGAAACTCTGTCCGCCCCTTCTCGTTCGGCGCAATGGGGGAAGAGCACATGGCGGAGACACAGCAGGTGCGTGCTAATTACAGCAAGGAGGAGGAGGAGGAGGAAAGCCCGGAGCCAGAAACGTCCCAATCCCGGAGGAGACAATTTAAGGCATCAAATATGTCTTTTGGGGAGATGTTGGAGATGGTCAACATACTGAAGAGGGCCGACTATGGCGGGAAGTATGGACCTTACCCCTACCCCAATGTCAGAAAGGCCAAGATCATGGCGAAAGTGGTCAAGAGTCTGCACCGGAATTTCGGGGGACGACGATCCAAGGAACAGCTCAGGAAGTGGTGGTCGGACCTCAAATTAAGGCAGCATGAGCAGTACAGAAGGATCAGGAGAGTGCTGCAAAAAAGTAAGTAGTTGTGCTGTGTTCCTATTCTTTATGTTTATTACGTTCGTGCTGCTCCATGTGCTTTTCTTTATGCCCCGTACACACGGTCCGATTTTCCGATGGAAAATGTCCGATCGGAGCGTGTTGTCGGAAATTCCGACCGTGTGTGGGCTCCATCGGACATTTTCCATCGGATTTTCCGACACACAAAGTTTGAGAGCAGGCTATAAAATTTTCCGACAACAAAATCCGATCGAGTCAATTCCGACCGTGTGTGGCCTGTTCCAACACACAAAGTGCCACGCATGCTCAGAAGAAATTCGGACACGGAACAGCTCGGTCTGGTAAAATTAGCGTTCGCAATGGATACCGCACTTTCGTCACGCTGCAATGTTAAAAATGGTTTAATACAGCACACTCTCTTCTTCTTTATAATGTGAGAAGAATGAAGTAGTTTTGCTGCTCATATTCACACACACTTCTCACAAACTTCTTTCTTTATTTTTTATTGGGATTACCTGAATATATTTTTATTTGTCATATCTGTCATAAATAATTTTTTTTTTTTTTTAAAGCCATTTTTATTTTAGATTTTATGTTTGTATTTTTGCAAAGGCTGATCTTTGTTTAATGTTATTTTTAGTTTTACTCCAGAATATTTTTGTGTGTGTTTTGTGTGTCAAGTTACCACAACACCATTGATATCTTTTATTATTGAAGCTCAAGGAGATTGTTTGGTGTTGGTGTCCCTTGTTAATTTCACATTGTATATTTGAAATGTACCTGAATCCTCACAAACAAACTGTCCTTTTTGAAGTAAAACACACATAGGAGAGTATAATTCAAACCAAAATTCCTTTATTAAGGGCTCAGAACCAAACAAAGAGGGAGGCAACGCTGGATAAACAGCAGAAATTAGCGAAGCCTTTGACCCCAAGGGCAGACATCAATTCTTGAACATCAAAATTGGTGGCCTGAGGAGTCCACATGTAAGGGAGGGCAGTCTGGTCCAGAAGTCCCAGAGATCCAGAAAGCAGCAGATGACATCTGTGTCCCCAGGCTGTGGTACCACAAGAGGATGCATCTTTTGGCCGACCAGACTGGATCCAGGGTCCTCACTTTCTGGTCTTCCTTCCACGCTTCCTTCCGGGATGTGGCTGTGCTGTTGGAGATGTGGCAGGAGGAGGAGTAGGACCTGCAGGAGGAGGAGGACTAGTAGGACCTGGAGGAGAAGGAGGAGGAGGACCTGGAGGAGGAGGATCATGTGTGAGGTCACAAAGGTGTGTATCAGATGTTATTTGGGCCCTCAACCCCTTATTGAGAGCCTCCAACATTAAGGACTCACACATGAGTTGTTGTCCCTCCTCCATCCTCTGCATTTTACAGGCAATGATGGCAGCGAAGTCCTCCTCCACTGTGTGTGGTGCTTCCAGGGCCTCTGTAGCCTTCCAAAAGAGGCCTATGGCAGCCTCCTCTAGGGCACTCCTCCTCCTGCCACTTTCTCTTTCCAGGTGTAGGGGAGGGACCTGCAGATCAGGCAGCCTGCTCAGCCCAGCCACCTCCTGGCTGAGACTTCCCTGTGTATGAAAAAGGGACATGGTTTTAGTTTTTGCATCATCAATCACAATCCTAAATTAGTACTCCAAACTAACATCTAGTTAACATCATTGATTGGACAAGCAGAAATATTTAGAGGAATGCTATAGCTGGCTCAATCTGGGCTCCTCCACATGTTGTTGCATGGAAGGCCCAGGTTGGGCGTCAGAAGCCTCAGCTGGAGGGAAAAGGAAGCGTGGAAGGAAGACTGGAGAGTGATGACCCGGGTTCAGTCTGGCCTGCCAGAAAATACAGCCTGTTATAGTACCACATCCTGGGGACATAGATGTCATCTGCTGCTCCAGATCTCTGCGAATCCTTGATCTTCTGGCGCTCCCTTACATATGTGCTCCTCAGGCCACCAATTAGGATCTTCAAATATGTGATGTCTACCGTGGGGATCACCTGCTTCACAATTTCCAACAATTGATCCAGCACTGCCTTCCTCTTTGTTTGGTTCCTGTAATGTGGGTAGTTGATCTCCCACAGACATGGCAGCGCCCTGAACATGTCAATGAATATTGCCATGAAGTCTGTATCATTCAAGATATCCATTTTAACTGCAAGACACAACACAAGACAAAGCCTAATGTCGGGCCAAACTCTCCTAATCTTGTTACAATATAGGCCTCAATGTAGAAGCAGTATAGGCACAAGTATGTCTCTTACCTTCGTTCTTAGGATCGGCGCCTCCAATGCTCCTTCCTCCGCTCACAGATCGTACGTAATACGCACGTGTGGTACGCTTTATACACACTTCGCATGCGTGTAACTCTGCCCGCCCCTGACGTTCTTTCTAGTCTATTCCCCGCCCCTTTTCGTTCAGCGCAGTGGGGGAAGAGCACATGGCGGATACACAGCAGGTGCGTGCTAATTGCAGGAACGAGGAGGAGGAAAGCCCGGATCCGGAGATGTCCCGATCCAGAAGGAGATTTAAGGCCTCAAATATGTCCTTTGGGGAGATGGTGGACATCCTGAAGAAGGCCGACTATGATGGAAAGTATGGACCTTACCCCAACCCCAATGTCCGAAAGGCCAAGATCATGGCGAAAGTAGTCAAGAGTCTGCACCGGCATTTCGGGTACGATGATCGAAAGATCAGCTCAGGAAACGGTGGTCGGACCTCAAATTATGAGAACATGAGCAGTACAGAAAGATCCGGAGAGTGCTGCAAAAAAGTAAGTAGTTGTGCTGTGTTCCTATTCTTTATGTTTATTATGTTCGTGCTGCTCCATGTGCTTTTCTTAAAAGTGTCCATTTTAAAATGTCAACTTTCATTTTCATGGGCACATTATTCGTTCGTATCAAACAGTTTTCTTTCGGACTATAAAACACCATTCTTTTGGCCATATGCATTTGGCCACATTTTTTACGCCCTACTTGTATGAAACTAATTTGGTGGTGTAGATGGCTTTGTCACTGAGTGAAATGCAAACTAGATTCTGTGTAAGGAGAGGACACTGAGCAGCTGTTTTCACATCTGGACACTGGAACACTAGTGTGGGACACCAGAACACCATTTTTATTAGGGGGGCCACACAGGTTCTCCAGTGTATACTATAGGGGGGTCTCCATCTGTGAAGCTTGTACAAAACAGGTAAAGTATTGCAGCTTGACAAAGGACACTGAAAATGCTACATCTTGGAACTCAGCTAAAATTGACAATTGTACCCCACTTCCAAGCAATGTTTCCTATTTATAGTTCTGCCATCAAATATGTGTGCGCTAAGTATACCATTTTTGTTTTACATAGGGGAGAAAAGACTCGGAGGACACCCCTCATCCGAGGAGACCACAGACCCCCCACCTCTGGAAGAAGGGGAAATACCTCCAACTCAAGAAGAGCAGGAGAAGGAAGACATGGTGGAAATTGTCACCACAACAGGTGAGTGTCTGCGACCACAGGCTCAGGTAAGAGATGGATGCCGGCATATTTTTGATACCTGTTTTTGTTTTGCTCTCTTTTTAGGTGATCGTGATGTTGTGGATCCAGATCCTTTCACATCAGAAAGTGCCCAGATCCTGATCGGGGAGATCATGGAGTATAATTTACAATTGGAAAACCTCAAGAAAAACATCAATGATGTTATCCAAAAAAATAAGAACATCATTGATGTTTTGGGGCGAGTTTAAAACCCCTCAAAATCACAACATCCGTCGGAAAAAAATCCTAGGATTTTGTTGTCGGAATGTCTGATCAATGTCCGATCGTGTGTACGGGGCATAACTGTTGTACAGTTTAAAATGGCAACTTTCATGTTCATGGGCACATTATTTGTTCGTATGAAACATTGTTCGTTCGGACTAGAAAACACCATTATTTAGGCCATATGCATTTGAATAGTTTTTTTATGGCCTACTTCTCTTAAAATAAGTTGGTTGTCTATATGGGTTTGTAACTAGAATGAAATGCAAACTAGATTCAGTGTAAGGAGAGGACACTCAGCAGCAGTTTACACATCTGGACGCTGGAGCACTAGTGTGGGACCCCTGAACACCCTTTTTTTTAGGGGGTCCCACACAGGTGCTCCAGTGGATACTATAGGGGTGACTCCATCTGTGAAGCTTGTACAAAACAGGTAAGTATTCAAGCTTGACCAAGGACAAAATATGTCTTCATCTTGGAACTCTGCCAAAACAGACAATTGTACCCCACTTCAAAACAATGTTTCATATTCCTAGTTCTGCCATCAAAATATCTGTTTGCTTACTATACCTATTTTTTTACATAGGGGAGAAAAGACTCGGAGGACACCCCTCATCCGAGGAGACCACAGACCCCCCACCTCTGGAAGAAGGGGAAAGCCCACAAACACAACAGGAGGAGGAAAGAGATGTGGTGGAAATTGTCACCACAACAGGTGAGTACCTGTGACCACAGGCTCAGGTAAGAGATGGATGCCGGCATATTAATAATACATGGTGTGTTTTTGTTTCTATCTTTTTAGGTGATCGTGATGTTGTGGATCCAGATCATTTCACCTCTGAAAGTGCACGGATCCTGATTGGGAAGATCATGGGGTGTAATAGGGACTTGGAAAACATCCAGAAAAAAATCAATGATGTTCAAAAAAAAAATGAAGAACATCATTGATGTTTTAGGGAGAGTTTAAAACCCCTCCAAATCCCTTCCTGTTTTTGTGCTTTTTGTAATCTAAAAATTTGTAAAATTTTTTTAAATATTCGCGAAAAGCCAAATTTTGAAGATGCAGTGTGTCAACATGTGCTATCTGCCATCACGGGAGATCAATGGACGCGTTTTGGGGGTGCAACCCCTTCCTCAAAAATAAAGTAGCTGGGAGGAAGGGGTTGCACCCCCAAAACACGTCCCTTGATCCCCCGTGATGGCAGGTAGCACATGTTGACATTCAGCAATTTGTTTGCATCTTCAAGATTTGGATTTTCCTGGGGTGACTTCACCCCATCTGAACGCAATATCAAACACAGTTTGTAAATACTCATGTCTGATATTGCCTTCATGTTCTACAAAAGTTGAACTTTGTAAGTTCCAGATTTGTGTCTTTCTTGATGTTTATAAACACGCCTGTTTTATCTTAAATGGACATTTCTACTTTTTCTAATGTGACCTCAAAAATTGTTATACAACAAACATGTTGTTTTGTTTTAAAAACCTTTTACAAATGCACATGTGATTGTGCTGGTATTAAAAAGATTGATAATCAAGAATGTGTGGATTAATGTTTCAACGCTCCAAAACTTTTGTTGTGCTCTAATTGGTGTTTACTGTGACAATGGGGGTTATTTCCTAAGGTCAAATCCACTTTGCACTACAAGTGCAGTTTCAAGTGCACTTGTAGTGCAAATTGTCTTTGCCTTTAGTAAATAACACCCAACAGTGTTTTGTAATGTTACACAATCACGCCATTTTCAGGACTCACCACATTTCTGTCAGGGTCAGTTAAAAGAAACACAAGCAGGAAATGTCACCAAAGATTTGAGTAGTTAAAATGATTTTTTTATTTGTAAAATGTTTCAGACATTGTCTGGCATATTGATGGCCCCCCTACCCGCAAAGTATTCAAGGTATCTAAGACGGACCTCACGGGCACTCAGGGGGGGCAAGCCAGGACGGCCACTTTCAAGCGCTGTCAGGGTTGGTTCATTAGGAATTCTGGCCTCAGGCCCAACTGAGCCAGCATAGTTGGCAGAATTTTGTAAAAAGTTGTGTAGAACACAGCACACCAGGATGATGTGATTCAGTTTGTACTCTGCCATGTGTATGGGTGTAAGAAATAGGCAGAACCGGCTGGCCATGATTCCAAATGTGTTCTCCACCACCCTTCTGGCTCTGGCCAGAAGGTAATTAAAAACCCTCTGGTCCGGGGTGAGGGTCCTCATCGGGAATGGCTGCATAAGATGGTCCCCCAGCGCAAACGCTTCATCAGCAATGAAGACGAATGGGAGTCCTTCCACATTGTCTTCTGGAGGTGGCAAGTCCAAGCTGCCATTATGGAGACACCTGTAGAACTCCGTCTGGGTGATGACTCCACCATCGGACATCCGGCCATTCTTCCCCACGTCCACATACAGGAACTCGTAAGTAGCCGACCACTGCCAACATCACAATACTATTGAACCCCTTATAGTTGTAATAGTATGACCCCGAGTTGGGTGGAGGGACGATGTGGACGTGTTTCCCATCAATTGCCCCTCTGCAGTTAGGAAAGTCCCACCGCTGGGCAAAGTGGGAGGCCACAGTCTGCCATTCCTGTGGGTTGGAAGGAAACTGTGGAGACAAACAAGAAAAAAATATTATTAATCATTTTGCACATAAACAGGGAAAGCAGATTAGACACAAACATTCTTGCCCAACATCAGTATAACATTTAGTTTATGGAGTTTGGAAAAACCAAGGAATAAGTTCCACCTATCAGATTCCCCCTCCCCCCCATGGGCCATTTCTAACATTATAGGGGGGGGGGGCTCTTGGACAGGTAACCCTCTCCACTTCATTGAGAGATGAATGCCTAAATAATGTGTATTACTTTGGCCAGCCCCTCCTTAGTTACACTATTGGCAACCCACTGGACAAGTAAGAAGTGTCATAATACAAAGATATAAATACACATTGTACACATTTGAGCAAATTTGGACATTCTGCTATTACCTATAAAGATAATGATAGGATAAAAAAACTTTAAACAGTACCATTTGAAAGTATACAGGCAGGCCCTTGCACTACATGCTTTGGGGAATTCATCCATACATTTGAGCACAAAAGAGATGGGTATAGTGTGTATGGGTTTGGCAAAGTCAGCAGATAGATGATTGAGGATAGATAGAGAATTGGTATCAGCTGACTTAGCAGTTGTGGGGAGGGAGGGTTCCAAATGATTTGGGGACCCCAAAAAAAAGCCTCTGGCACTCTGCCTGAAGTTTAAGCACAAATCACATTTTAAAACATTTTAGGGGGTGTTTGGGGTAAAGCACTACTATGGAGCTGATAAAATACATTGTTAAGTGACTACATGAGGTGAATATAGGGCCAGGAGACCATGCTGGGGAGGTAAGTGAAGGCAAATATGTATGAAGGACAAAAAAAATAATTACATAAAAATCCAGCATGCATGAGAACAAAGGGGACATTCACAGCATATTCCAATCAAGGTAATTAGGGAATGAGGAAAGAAATACAATATATTATCAAACATTAAATACAATAAAATGTGATGTCAATGAACAAAAATCTTACCTTCACATACTCCTTCTGCAGGACCTGGATGATGGCAGAGCAGGTCTCCGGGATAATGATCCCCAGAGCCTGGGGGGAGATGCCTGTCGAGAACTTGAGGTCCTGCAGTCTTCTCCCCATCGCCAAGTACCGCAGGGTGGCGACGAGCCTCTGCTCCGGAGTGATGGCTTCCCTAATGCAGGTATCCTGCCTGCTAATATAAGGGGTCAGCAAAGCCAACTAATGGTGAAATACGGGGTCCGTCATCTGGAGAAAGTTCCTGAAATCATCAAGATTATTCTCACGGATCTCACGGAGCAAAGGCATATGATAGAAATGGTCACGCTGAAGCAACCAATTCTTGGTCCATGAACTCCTCCCCACCCTGTTCATGGACTGGACTTGTGTCAAGGTAAGGACCCCAACACCAAGCCCCCTCACAGTACGAACTCTAGGAGGAGTACGTATATGCAAGATGGCTAGAAAACGGTTGGCTGCTCAGAACAAAGTAACAGAACGCACTGAAGAACAGCAAGGTCTGTGAAGAGCGACATGAAAAACAGCAACAAGCGGACAAGATTGCACAGAAAACTCCAATATGAACTGACTGCACGCACTGAAGACCAGATACAAACCCACAAGCACAAACTGAACAGCAGAAAACGATCTGAAAACCGCGAATCTGAAAAAGCGTGAATCGTCTCTCACCAAACTTTTACTAACACAAGATTAGCAAAAGGAGCCCAAAGGGTGCCGCGCTTGGCTCGGGCCTGCCCTTTTCTAGTCTTGTCATACGTTGTGTACGTCACCGCATTCTTGATGATCGGAAATTCCGACAACTTTGTGCGACCCTGTGTATGCAAAACAAGTTTGAGCCAACATCTGTCGGAAAAAATCCATGGATTTTGTTGTCGGAATGTCAGATCAATGTCCGACCGTGTGTACGGGGCATTAATCTTATTCCCTGTACACACGGTCGGATTTTCTGACATAAAATGTGCGATCGGAGCTTGTTGTCGGAAAATCCGAGTGGGCTTCTTCGGACTTTTTCCATTGGATTTTCCGACACACAAAGTTTGAGAGCAGGCTATAAAATTTTCCGACAACAAAATCCGATCGCGTCAATTCCGACCGTGTGTGGACAATTCCGACACACAAAGTGCCTCGCATGCTCAGAATAAATTCTGAGACGGAACTGCTCGGTCCGGTAAAATAAGGGTTCGGAATGGATATAGAACTTTTGTCACACTGCAATGTTTTAAATTGTTTAATGCAGTGCACTAGTTTTGCTGCTCATATTCACACAGAGTTCTCACAAACTTCTTTCTTTATTTCTCATGATTTCATCAATATAATATTTTTATTTGTCACATCTGCCGAAAAAAATAATATTTTAGTTTTTTTTTTAGATTAAATATTTTATTTATGGATTTTTGAAAATCCTGATCTTGTGTTTTATTCTTATTTATTTATTTTTTTACTCCAGAATAGTTTGGTGTGTGTTTTGTGTGTCAAGTTACCACAACACCATTATTATCTTGTATTATTTAATCTCAATGAGGTTGCTTGGTGTTGGTGTCTCTTGTTAATTTCACATTGTATTTTTGAAATGTACCTGCCTCCTTACAAACAAACTGTCCTTTTTGAAGGAAAACACACATAGGCGAGTATAATAAATCAAACCAAAAATGTATTAAAGGGTCATAACCAAAGACAGAGGGAGGCAACGCTGGAGAAACAGCAGAAATTGGCGAAGATTTTGGCCACCAGGGCAGTCATCAACTATTTTACTGCAAATTTGGTGACCTGAGGAGTCCATATATATAAGGGAGTCCAGAAGTCCAAGAGATCATGAACAGCAGCAGATGACATACATGTCCCCAGGCTGTGGTCATACAAGAGCCTGCATCATTTGCCAGACCAGACTGAACCCAGGTAATCACTCTCTGGTCTTCCTTCCACGCTTCCTTGCACGCTGTGTCTGTGGTGGTAGAGTTGTGGCAGGAGGAGAAGGAAGAGGAGAATGGTCCAACTCACTCAGGTGGGTATTGCGTGTGATTTCGCCCCTCAACCCCTTATGTAGTGTTTGATAAATGAGTTCCCCACACATGAGGTGTTGGCCCTCCTGCATGCCCTGCAGTTTTGTGGCAGCCATGCAGGCAAAGGCCTCTTCACGAGTGGGGAAGGCTCTGAGGGATGCAGAAGCCTCCTGAATCAGCCTGAGTGCTGAATCCTGCACGTTATTTCCCTTCCTGGGTCTTTTGTTTGTAAGGCATTTGTAACTGCATCTGGACATGTTTTGTCCAGATGCAGTTATATACATTTTTTATGGCCTACTTCTCTTAAAATAATTTTGGTGTCTAGATTAGGGATGAGCCGAACACCCCCCTGTTCGGTTCGCACCAGAACATGCGAACAGGAAAAAAATTCGTTCGAACACGCGAACACCGTTAAAGTCTATGGGACACGAACATGAATAATCAAAAGTGCTAATTTTAAAGGCTTATATGCAAGTTATTGTCATTAAAAGTGTTTGGGGACCTGGGTCCTGCCCCAGGGGACATGAATCAATGCAAAAAAAAGTTTTAAAAACGGCCGTTTTTTCAAGAGCAGTGATTTTAATAATGCTTAAAGTCAAACAATAAAAGTGTAATATCCCTTTAAATTTCGTACCTGGGGGGTGTCTATAGTATGCCTGTAAAGGGGCGCATGTTTCCCGTGTTTAGAACAGTCTGACAGCAAAATGACATTTTGAAGGAAAAAACACATTTAAAACTACCGCGGCTATTGCATTGCCGACAATACACATAGAAGTTCATTGATAAAAACGGCATGGGAATTCCCACAGGGCAACCTCCAACCAAAATTAAAAAAAAAAAATGATGTGGGAGTCCCCCTAAATTCCATACCAGGCCCTTCAGGTCTGGTATGGATATTAAGGGGAACCCCAGCCAAAATTTTAAAAAAAAATGACGTGGGGTTCCCCCTAAATTCCATACCAGACCTTTCATGTCTGGTATGGATTTTAAGGGGAACCCCGCGCCCAAAAAAAAAAAAACGGCGTGGGGTCCCCCCAAAAATCCATACCAGACCCTTATCCGAGCATGCAACCTGGCAGGCTGCAGGAAAAGAGGGGGGGACGAGAGTGCGCCCCCCCCCTCCTGAACCGTACCAGGCCACATGCCCTCAACATTGGGAGGGTGCTTTGGGGTAGCCCCCAAAACACCTTGTCCCCATGTTGATGAAGACAAGGGCCTCATCCCCACAACCCTGGCCGGTGGTTGTGGGGGTCTGCGGGCGGGGGGCTTATCGGAATCTGGAAGCCCCCTTTAACAAGGGGACCCCCAGATCCCGGCCCCCCCCTGTGTGAAATGGTAAGGGGGTACTTACCCCTACCATTTCACTAAAAAACTGTCAAAAATGTTAAAAATGACAAGAGACAGTTTTTGACAATTCCTTTATTTAAATGCTTCTTCTTTCTTCCTTCATCTTCTTCTGGTTCTTCTGGCTCTTTTGGTTCTTCCTCCGGCGTTCTCGTCCAGCATCTCCTCCGCGGCGTCTTCTATCTTCTTCTCCTCGGGCCGCTCCGCACCCATGGCATGGGGGGGGGCTCCCGCTCTTCTCTTCATCTTCTTCATCTTCTTCTTCATCTCTTCTTCCTTCTTCTCTTCTTCATTTCTTCTCCGGGCCGCTCCGCAGCCATGCTGGCATGGTGGGAGGCTCCCGCTGTGTGACGGCATCTCTTCGTCTGACGGTTCTTAAATAATGGGGGGCGGGGCCACCCGGTGACCCCGCCCCCCTCTGACGCACGGGACATGACGGGACTTCCCTGTGGCATTCCCCGTGACGTCACAGGGAAGTCCCGTCAAGTCACTGTGCGTCAGAGGGGGGCGGGGTCACCGGATGGCCCCGCCCCCCGTTATTTAAGAACCGTCAGACGAAGAGACGCCGTCACACAGCGGGAGCCTCCCTCCATGCCAGCATGGGTGCGGAGCGGCCCGGAGAAGAAATGAAGAAGAAAAGAAGAGAAGAAGGAAGAAGAGATGAAGAAGAAGAAGAAGATGAAGAGAAGAGCGGGAGCTTCCCCCCCATGCCATGGGTGCGGAGCGGCCCGAGGAGAAGAAGATAGAAGATGCCGCGGAGGAGATGCTGGACGAAAACGCCGGAGGAAGAACCAGAAGAGCCAGAAGAACCAGAAGAAGATGAAGGAAAAAAGAAGAAGCATTTAAAAAAAGGAATTGTCAAAAACTGTCTCTTGTCATTTTTAACATTTTTGACAGTTTTTTAGTGAAATGGTAGGGGTAAGTACCCCCTTACCATTTCACACAGGGGGGGGCGGGATCTGGGGGTCCCCTTGTTAAAGGGGGCTTCCAGATTCCGATAAGCCCCCCGCCCGCAGACCCCCACAACCACCGGCCAGGGTTGTGGGGATGAGGCCCTTGTCTTCATCAACATGGGGACAAGGTGTTTTGGGGGGCTACCTCAAAGCACCCTCCCAATGTTGAGGGCATGTGGCCTGGTACGGTTCAGGAGGGGGGGACCGCACTCTCGTCCCCCCTCTTTTCCTGCGGCCTGCCAGGTTGCATGCTCGGATAAGGGTCTGGTATGGATTTTTGGGGGGACCCTACGCCGTTTTTTTTTTCTTTGGCGCGGGGTTCCCCTTAAAATCCATACCAGACCTGAAGGGTCTGGTATGGAATTTAGGGGGAACCCCACGTCATTTTTTTTTTTAAATTTTGGCTGGGGTTCCCCTTAATATCCATACCAGACCTGAAGGGCCTTGTATGGAATTTAGGGGGACCCCACATCATTTTTTTTTTTGGTTCGGGGTTGCCCTGTGGGGAATTCCCATGCCATTTTTATCAATGAACTTCTATGTGTATTGTCGGCAATGCAATAGCCGCGGGTAGTTTTAAATGTGTTTTTTTCTTCAAAATGTCATTTTGCTGTCAGACTGTTCTAAACACAGGAAACATGCGCCCCTTTACAGGCATACTATAGACACCCCCCAGGTACGAAATTTAAAGGGATATTACACTTTTATTGTTTGACTTTAAGCATTATTAAAATCACTGCTCCTGAAAAAACGTCCGTTTTTAAAACTTTTTTTTGCATTGATCCATGTCCCCTGGGGCAGGACCCAGGTCTCCAAACACTTTTTATGACAATAACTTGCATATAAGCCTTTAAAATTTGCACTTTTGATTTCTCCCATAGACTTTTAAAGGGTGTTCCGCGGCATTCGAATTTGCCGCGAACACCCCAAATTGTTCGCTGTTCGGCGAACTTGTGAACAGCCAATGTTCGAGTAGAACATGAGTTCGACTCGAACTCGAAGCTCATCCCTAGTCTAGATGGGTTAGTAACTAGAATGAAATGCAAACTAGATTCTGTGTAAGGAGAGGACACTCAGTAGCTGTTTGCACATCTGGACGCTGGAGCACTAGTGTGGGACACCAGAACACCCTTTTTATTAGGAGGCCCACACTGGTGCTCCAGTATATACTATAGGGGTGACTCCATCTGTGAAGCTTGTACAAAATAGGTAAGTATTCAGGCTTGACAAAGGAAAAAAATATTTCTTCATCTTGGAACTCTGCTAAAATAGACAATTGTACCCCACTTCCAATGTTTCCTATTACTATTTCTGTCATCAAATATCTGTGTGCTAAGTATACCTATTTTTTTTTACATAGAGGTGAAAAGACTCGGAGGACACCACTCATCAGAGGAGACCACAGACCCCCCACCTCATGAGGAAGTGGAAATGCCACAAACACAACAGGAGGAGGAGGAGGGAGAGGTGGAGGAAATTGTCACCACAACAGGTGAGTGCCTGTGACCACAGCTTCAGGTAAGAGATGAATGCCGGCATTTTTATAATACATGGTGTGTTTTTTTTTCCTATATTTTTAGGTGATAGTGATGTTGTGGATGAAGGTCATTTCACCAGTGAAAGTGCCCAGATCCTGATTGGGGAGATCATGGGGTGCAATAGGGACTTGGAAAACATCAAGCAAAACATCAATGATGTTCAAAACAAAATGAAGAACATCATTGATGTTTTAGGGAGAGTTTAAAATCCCTTGAAATCCTGAATTATTTCAGTTTTTTGGTTCGGAGATTTTTTTGTACTTTTTTTGTCTCGAAAAGCCAAATTTTGAAGATGCACATACTGGTCAACATGTGCTATCTGCCATCACGGGACCCACAAAACATGTACCTTAATCCCCCATGATGGCAACTAGCACATGTTGACATTCGGCAATTTGTGTGCATCTTCAAAATTTGGCTTTTCCAGGGGGGACTTCACCCCATCTGCTGAACGCAATATCAAACACAGTTTATAAATACTCATGTCTGATATTTCCTTCAATTTCTACAAAAAGAACAAAGAAATGAGGGATAGGGGACTTTTGAGGTACATTTGTATGAAAAAGGTAATATGTATATCAAAACCACAAAAAGGTTATATAAAATTTAATTTATTACAAAAAGTTGATAAAAAATATAGAGTACAGTATAGGACACAGTCATAGGTATATAAACATTTGCCTATTGTTGACAGTAAAGCAAACTGTAGTCACATACAAAGATCACATACAAAGAACTAATGCGTCCACAGAATTCAACATGTTTTGCCGGTGTGGCTTCATCAGGAAAACAGGGGAACGCTCCGTCTAGTGACCATAAAACACATTTTTTCACAACATAGGTGCATAGAAAAAGACAAAATGAAGAATTATGTATAAGTTTTAATATGTAACAATTGCGTTAGACAAAACAGAGGCATTTGCATAGATATGACTGAAAAAGGGAAGAAAAAAAAAAAGAAGGGGGGTATCACCCCCCCCAACTTCCCCCGAGACAAACCATTCCCGTACCTTCAGGGGCAAGAAAGTGTGCGCAATTAATGGTATCCCTAAGCAGGTCAGAACCCCTTGAGCTCACTTCAGTTCGAAAGTATCCAGATCACCCATAGAGAGGGATGTATCTAATATTTAAAAACTTGTAGAGATACCTGTAACACGTAATGTGTGCTAAATATCTTTGAGGTTTCAGGGGGCCAGAGACTGTTAGGCACAGGTCCCATATTAATAACAGTACTCACCTCCATTAAAAAATTACACAAATGTATAAGTACTGGGAGCTCATAAGGCGAGGCAGATGGCTGATCCTTGGTTTCAGAGTGACACACAAGAATTTTCACTTTTTACAAAGTTTCTTGTTTTCCTAATACTGGTGTCTGGTGTTATACAGGGTCTCCCCCACCCACCCCCCACAAAAGGTCACTACGGACCATGGGGCATTGGGGACATACCGGGCAGGGAGAGAAAAAATTAATAAAAAATTAGCACAACCAATGGCCAGATAGCAGCACAACAAGGTTGAACCTAAAATTAAGACAATAAAAGAAAAAATTCATAAAAAGCAGTACAGCGCATAAAAAATTAATTAATCACTTGAAGCAATAATATTCATAAAAATGTCCATAAAGAAGAATTTCAAATTGTGATCCAATGGTGCAAGTGACATCCACACAAGATGAGTGACTGTAGTGAGATATACCTCCACCAACGATAACACTAGCCGCTCACCTCAGCTGGTGGACCCCTGAATGAATCAGTCAGGTCAGAAACAGCCTTTCCCACACTGGGAAGTAAACAGGAACAGGTACACTTGTGGCCGGTCAGATATCAATCTTAGTAGAGCTCGCAGTAATCACATGTAATAAAATAGAGAACATCTAGTGCTCTCTGTATGTTGCGTAAAAGTTTTAATGTAGTAAAAGTAGGAAAACTTACAAACGAAGCACTGTTCCCCAGTGCGGAGGATAAAAAGCCTAATAGGATGATCCACGGAGATCAGTGAGCGAAACGCGGGTGACATCACGATCCAAGTCACGTGATGTGTTCCGTATGCGTTACGTCCCTTGTGATGGGCGGGACTTCTTCAGCGGCGACGGCATGACGTGGTCCACCTGCTATAAGTATAACTCAGCTGATCGAAACAGCCAATGGGCTGTAATGTGTGTATGATACCATGGTAACCAATATGCGGAAACGAAAGCAATAGTTCTTATGACAGAACAGCAAAGGGGTCAGCATTAGCGGTAATACTAAACCCATAGTAACTTTGTAAGTGTAATGTCACTAAATGTAACTAATATAAATATAAACACCATCCATATAGGATGTATAATTTGTGAAACAACCCGTGTACTCGCTCGTTTCACTGGAACATCCTAATACATTACATAATAATACTGGATCAAAATTCATAATTATATTCAAACATAAAAATCAAGTGAATTATCGGTCAGAAATAAAACAATTGACGTCAAACTCGACGTTCAAGCCTCTAGGTAAAAGGACCTTGGTCTCGTGAATCCAATGGGATTCCCTACGACTGAGCTGGCGAAGGAAATTTCCTCCCCTCCAATGTCTATTGACTTTTTCAATACCCCAGAATTTTAATCCTCTGGGATTTTGACCATGTACTAATTTGAAATGTTTGGAAACATTATGAGTTTTTAATCCTTTTTTAATGTTATTGATGTGTTCACCTAGACGAACATGGAGGGGCCTGGAAGTCCTTCCGATGTATTGGAGGCCACATCCACACTCCAACATGTAGACGACCCCAACTGTCATACAGGTGATCAATTGATCGATTTTATATTCCTTGCCAGTGGAAATGGCAATAAACTGTTTCAGTTTTTTATTATTGCATTTGGAGTGCCTGCAGGCTGTGCAACGCCCACAGGCATAAAAACCTGAGAGGAAAGAGAACAGTCTATTGTCTATTTGTATAGGGGGATCTATCACTCCAGGTGCTAGACGGTCCCTTAAGGACAGAGCTTTTTTGTAAATGAAAGACGGTCTTTGCTCCCAGTGTGGCCAACTTATTTATGGCCCACTGGGAGGAAGATGTGGTGTCCAAGCACCGTCCTCCAGAACTAGTTTGTTACAAACGGTACATAGACAACCTGATAATGATCTGGGAGGGCGATCAGTCTAGTCTAGATACCTTTGTGCAAACACTTGATGCTAATACCAAAAATATTCAGCTCACTTGGAACTTTAGCGAAGAAAAAATAGTGTTCTTAGATTTGGAGATACGGAAGGATAACGATAAGTTTGGATTGTGTAATTATCTTAAACCTACAGATCGTAATTCTTTTATCCCATTAGAGAGCTGCCATCACAAATCATGGCTATGTAACATCCCCAAGGGACAATTTGTGAGACTCAGACGAAATTGCACTGATGATAGTGATTTTATCACTCAATCTATGTTGCTTACTTCTAAATTCCATGAAAAAGGTTATGATAAACTAGTTTTAAAGAGTGATATGGAAAAAGTTTTAGCTATGGACAGGTCTGAGTTGGTTTCCAATAAAGTCAGGGATATCAGTGTTAACGCCCCCAACTTTAAAATGATACTTAATTACAATGTCCAATAGACCGTGTGCTGGGTCCCCTGCTGCCACCACGCCGGTTTTTCATTTACAAAAAAGCTCCGTCCTTAAGGGACCATCTAGCACCTGGAGTGGTATATCACCTATACAAACAGACAATAGACTGTTCTCTTTCCTCTCAGGTTTTTATGCCTGTGGGTGTTGCACAGCCTGCAGGCACTCCAAATGCAATAATAAAAAACGGAAACAGTTTATTGCCATTTCCACTGGCAAGGAATATAAAATCGATCAATTGATCACCTGTACGACAGTTGGGGTCGTCTACATGTTGGAGTGTGGATGTGGCCTCCAATACATCGGAAGGACTTCCAGGCCCCTCCATGTTCGTCTAGGTGAACACGTCAATAACATTAAAAAAGGATTAAAAACTCATAATGTTTCCAAACATTTCAAATTAGTACATGGTCAAAATCCCAGAGGATTAAAATTCGGGGGTATTGAAAAAGTCAATAGACATTGGAGGGGAGGAAATTTCCTTCGCCAGCTCAGTCGTAGGGAATCCCATTGCATTCACGAGACCAAGGTCCTTTTACCTAGAGGCTTGAACGTCGAGTTTGACGTCAATTGTTTTATTTCTGACCGATAATTCACTTGATTTTTATGTTTGAATATAATTATGAATTTTGATCCAGTATTTTTATGTAATGTATTAGGATGTTCCAGTGAATCGGGATGTTTCACAAATTAGACATCCTATATGGATGGTGTTTAGATTTATATTAGTTACATTTAGTGACATTACACTTACAAAGTTACTATGGGTTTAGTTGCGTTTTTTTGATATTACCGCTAATGCTGACCCCTTTGCTGTTCTGTCATAAGAACTATTGCTTTCGTTTCCGCATATTGGTTACCATGGTATCATACACACATTACGGCCCATTGGCTGTTTCGATCAGCTGAGTTATATTTATAGCGGGTGGACCATGTCATGCCGTCGCCGCTGAAGAAGTCCCGCCCATCACAAGGGACGTAACGCGTACGGAACACATCACGTGACTTGGATCGTGACGTCACCCGCGTCTCGCTCACTGATCTCCGTGGATCATCCTATTAGGCTTTTTATCCTCCGCACTGGGGAACAGTGCTTCGTTTGTAAGTTTTCCTACTTTTACTACATTAAAACTTTTACGCAACATACAGAGAGCACTAGATGTTCTTTATTTTATTACATGTGATTACTGCAAGCTCTACTAAGATTGATATCTGATCGGCCACAAGTGTACCTGCTCCTGTTTACTTCCCAGTGTGGTAAAGGCTGTTTCTGACCTGACTGATTCATTCAGGGGTCCACCAGCTGAGGTGAGAGGCTAGTGTTATCGTTGGTGGAGGTATATCTCATTACAGTCACTCATCTTGTGTGCATGTCACTTGCACCATTGGATCACAATTTGAAATTCTTCTTTATGGACATTTTTATGAATATTATTGCTTCAAGTGATTAATTAATTTTTTATGCGCTGTACTGCTTTTTATGAATTGTATATTTGGGATTTGATAAGTTTTATCCTCAGTATCATAGCTGCTTTAGTTCAATATTATGTGATTAGCGCTGGTTGATTCTTTGTTACATTAATAAAAGAAAAAAGAAGAAAAAGACAAAGACAAGAAAAAATGCCCTTAGTATGTTAGCACCCAAGTTTGATGGACATGAAAAAGAAGGATTGATAGTCCATTAGTTCAAAATGATACCTTAAGAGCATCGCCTTTGGATTCCAGAGCTCCCAGGGACACACAGCATGGCAGCCGCCATTGCGGGATTAAATATCCCTCCCCGTTGGTGCCAAAACACGGCGTGTGACGTCACGCCGCGATGACGCAGACGCAAAACGAGGGTGCGTGAGACACATGTGGGATCGCCTGGATACTGGAAATGAATTGCCAGTATGCACTACAGAATTGCACCGCAGTGATGCAATGCAGGCACAACCCGGATGATGGTAAGCCACTCCGGATGTGAGTGTCTGTGTGCTGTGATGGTACACCCCGGGGGACAGTGTCTTGTAGGAACACTCAAACAGGGCAGCCCTCCTGCATAAGGCAGGGAGAAAAAAAAAGGAGGAAAGAAAATGAAAATTAGTAAGAGTATAGTCACACATATACATTACCAGCTATTGAGGAAAAGTACACAGAAATTGGTCATTACCTACAAACAAATAATGTGAGTCAATTGTATTAGATTAGAATGTATTTTATTCAACAAAATAATCCTAAAACCTCATTAAACGAGGAGAAAACTGGCAGAACTCATTTGAAGGGACTCCGGTGTCCGGTGTAGGCCCAACGCACACAACCATGGCCCTTGAACTGGGTGATACGAGGAAACAACAATGGGATATTCAGAACGGGAAAAAAAACACACCAACCCACCAGCCAATAAACCCCAGCCCCACTACAAAAAGGGTTTGTAGCTGATACCCTCATTAAGCCTTGGATAATGGGTGGCCTGTAATGAGTTAAATCCATCTTGTCTTTAGTTGTAATAATTTTTGATCAATGTCACCTCCTCGTCCCTGTTCTGGCACATGCTCCAAACTGAAGAACCCAATGGCTTTGAGGTTATAATTGTGATACAATCCTACGTGACGGCTAATAGGTGTTTCCATTTTGTGTTTTGAGATAAGAGATACATGATCTCTTATTCTACAATAAAGGGGGCGTTTAGTTTTGCCTACATAGAAGGCTCCGCAGGAACACTTCATAATGTAGACTGACCCCACTGACTGACAGTTGGTCCTATATTTAGGAGTCCACGATCTGTTGTTCAGAAGTGTAATGCTTCTTCCCTCAAGTATGAAGGAACAGAAGTTACACCTACCACAATGATAGGTGCCAGAGACCTGGGGTCTACCTGTGTTAGCTCCTTGGTAGTGACTAGTCACTAGAGTGTCTCGTAAAGATTGAGAACTTTTGTATGTAATTTCTGGATAAGGTTTAACAAATCTTGAAATTCTGTGATCAGCAGTCAATAGATGCCAAAACTTTTTGTAGATATTCTGTATTTTTTCATGCTGTCGATTATAGCTGGTTATAACACGTGCTGAAGTTGTCGATTTGTCTTGCCTAGGTTTGTGTCAGCTCCTTGGTAGTGACTAGTCACTAGAGTGTCTCGTAAAGATCAAGATCAAGATCTTTTGTATGTAATTTCTGGATAAGTTTTAACAAATCTCGAAATTCTGTGATCAGCATTCAATAGATGCCAAAACTTTTTGTAGATATTCCGTACTTTTTCATGCTGTCAATTATATCTGGTTGGTGCTGGGTGACCCTGGGAGCTCTGGAATCTAAAGGCGACATTCTTAAGGTATAATTTTGAACTAATGGACCATCAATCCTTCTTTTTCATACCCATCAAACTTGGTGTCACGTACCTGGTAGGAGTCTGAAATGACGAAGTCAGCCTCTCTTGTATCTCCAATCCAAGCCCCACTGGAGATGGAACAGATGGTGGCAAGAATCAGGAGGAACACGAGTGCCTGTGAATGCTGCCTGCAGAACTTGCCAGAAGTGTTGCAGACTGGGAAGTGCAGGCAGGGTTTCTGGTGAAGAGCTGGAACCAGCACAGCTGAGAGGATGGACGGCCAGCACAGGTACTCGGAAACAGCGTCGAGCCAAACAGGAGACAGGAGCGAGGAGCACAGGTACTCGGAAACAGCGTGGAGCCAAACAGGAGACAGGAGCGAGGTCA
This sequence comes from Lithobates clamitans, assembly GCA_037952925.1. Taxonomy (NCBI): domain Eukaryota; kingdom Metazoa; phylum Chordata; class Amphibia; order Anura; family Ranidae; genus Lithobates; species Lithobates clamitans. The sequence goes on along the minus strand of JBBGZY010001913.1, from coordinate 557,352 downwards.
TCAGGTAAGCCGGGTTCAGTAACGGGCGGGCAGCGAGGTACCAAGATATAAACAGGAGCAAGGTCAAACAGGAAGCCAAGATCATGAACCAGTAATCAGAGTCCAGAAACAGGGTCAGGAAGGCCAGGGTTTCAACAACAGGAAGTCAAGTCAAACAAACAGGGTTTCAGAATTCCAGGACACAGCTGAAGATCAAGCAGCACCTGTCAGAAATCAGAGCAACCCTTAAATAGGCTGTCAGGTGCCAATTGTGGCCAGATGTGTGTTCCTGCGCAAGAAAAGCTGCCGATGCCCGTGAATGCGCGCATGCGCACGTGTGCGTACCGGGCACAACCTGACAGTTCTCTTACATTGCCCCCCCTCTTTTCTCTGGGTGGCATTGAAAAAAGGCTTTCACTAGTTTGGGAGCATGCACATCTGAAGCTGGTTCCCAGGAATTTTCTTCCGACCCATAGCCTTTCCATTTAATGAGGAACTGTGTTTGGTTATGCCTTCTTCTACAGTCCAACACGGCTTCCACCCCAAATTCCTCATTCCCTTCGATGAGCAGCGGAGGAGGAATTTCAGAAACCCGATCTGGAAATGGATTTGGTACAGCTGGTTTCAACAAAGAGACATGGAATACAGGGTGGATCTTTAGATTCTTGGGTAACACTAACTCGAATGCTACTGCATTAATTTTCCTCTTGACTGGGAAGGGTCCCAAAAATTTTGGGCCAAGTTTTCTTGAAGGACAGCTCAGTTTCAAGTTTGTTGTGGAAAGCCAGACCTTGTCTCCAAGTTTAAGGTTCAGATTACCTCTCTTCTTCTTGTTGAAGAACTTTTTATTGCTTGCTTGAGTCTTGGAGATTGTATCTTGCAGTAATTGGTTATTAGTACTGAGGAAGTTTAATCTGTTTTGTACAGCAGGTACAGATGATTCAATGGCCAGCTCAGGTAAGAAAGAGGGGTGGTACCCATAATTGGCAAAAAAGGGTGATTGCTTGGTTGCAGAGTGGATGGAATTATTGTATGAAAATTCTGCCAGTGGGAGAAGTGATAGCCAGTCATCTTGTGCAAAAGAGGAAAAACAATGTAAGTACTGCTCCAGGGTTTGATTGGTTCTTTCAGTTTGTCCATTAGTTTGTGGATGGTAGGCTGTGGAGAGGCGGAGTTCAATGTTCAGTGCTTGGCATAATGCCCTCCTAAATCTAGACGTAAACTGCACCCCACGATCAGAGATGATGCTATCAGGGACACCATGTAATCTTACAATCTCCTTGATGAAAGCTGAGGCGGTCTCTGTGGCCGAAGGAGTTCCTTGTAAGGGTACAAAATGGACCATCTTGGTCAGGCGATCCACTACAACAAACACGGTGGTGAAGTTTTCGGATGGGGGGAGTTCCACAATGAAATCCATGGAGATCATGCTCCATGGTTTCTCAGGTACAGGGAGTGGCTCAAGTAGGCCCCAAGTTTTGGCTCTGTCCATCTTATTCCGAAGGCATGTCACACAAGAGTTAACATATCTTTTGCAGTCTTGCATCAAGTCTGGCCACCAGAATGTACGAGAGATCAGATCGGCCGTTTTGCGAATTCCAAAGTGGCCCGCTAATGGGTGGTCATGACATCGCCTCAGGACAGCAACTCTGAATTGCTCAGGGATAAAGATTTGCTCCTTATGAAAGTACAGACCAACCCTCAATTGAAGAGCCAGATATTTGGAAGGTGGTTGGTTTATCACATCTGCTTTTATCTGAGACATCAAATCCGCCTGAAGAAGCAAAACATTTTTGGCTAGTAGAATAGTATCAGGTTCTGAGGATACCACTGGGTCGCTGAACATGCGGGACAAGGCATCCGGTTTACCATTCTTTGAGCCAGGACGATAAGTTATATGGAACATAAAACGAGAGAAGAAAAGTGCCCACCTTGCCTGCTGGGGTCTTAGTCGTCTAGCCGTCCTCAAGTATTTGAGATTTTTATGAAGATGAGGATGGGGTGAGCTGCTCCTTCCAGGAGGTAGCGCCATTCTTCAAGCGCAGCCTTGATAGCCAGCAATTCTCGGTCTCCAACATCATAGTTCCTTTCAGAAGGATTTAATTTCTTAGAGAAAAAGGCCACAGGATGGAGCAAAGATTTGGGACCTTGACGTTGAGACAAACTAGCGCCCAGTGCACTTTCAGAGGCATCCACCTCCAAAACGTAGGCTAAGGATTGATCAGGATGTTTCAAGATAGGAGCTGACGTGAATAAAGTTTTTAACTGTTCAAAAGCTGTTTGAGCTTCAGGGGTCCATCGGAAAGGAACATGCTGCTTTGTTAACTGAGTGATGGGAGTGATGATGCCAGAAAAGTTCTTGATAAATTTTCTGTAAAAGTTGGCGAATCCCACAAATCTCTAAACAGCTTTCCTGTCGACAGGGGCAGGCCATTCCAGGACGGAAGTGACTTTCTGTGGGTCCATGGAGATACTGTCAGCAGAGATGACAAGTCCCAGGAAATGTATGGTTGGTTTTTCAAAGTCACATTTCTCAGCCTTTGCATAAAGGCGGTGTTCCCTCAGCCGACCCAGTACTTTCTTTACATGAGTCCTATGGGATTCTAGAGTTTCAGAGAATATAAGGATGTCATCCAGATACACGATGACAAATAAATCAAGGGAGTGCAGAAAAACATCATTAACCAGATGTTGGAATGTGGCAGGGGCGTTGCAGAGTCCGAATGGCATGACTTGATATTCAAAATGCCCGAAGCGTGTTCGGAAGGCCGTCTTCCATTCATCTCCCTCCCTGATTCTGACAAGATTATAAGCACCTCTCAGATCCAATTTGGAGAACACTCGTGCCCCACGCAGCCTTTGAAAAAGTTCAGGGATCAGAGGCAGAGGGTACCGGTTTTTAACAGTGACCCTGTTAAGGTCACGATAGTCCACACAGGGCCTAAGGGTATGGTCTTTCTTTTCCACAAATAAAATATCGGCCCCTGCTGGTGAAGTGGAGGGCCGGATGAACTGTTTTTCAAGGCTTTCAACTATATAGATCCACAGGGCTTCTAGTTCAGGCCCAGAGAGAGGATAAATTCGCCCAAATGGGATCTCGGCCACTGGTAAAAATTCAATAGGACAATCATATGTTCTATGGGGAGGAAGAGTGTCCACTCCTTTCTTGTTAAATACATCCAGATACTCGTGGTAGGCAGCAGGGACCAGATTAGAGGTTTCATGGTCAGGGAGGATACCCAGGAGGGGTGTGGTATTGAAAGTTTTTTCAGGTAGGCAGTGAATTTGGCAGTAGTCAGAGGAGAAGGAGATGTCTCCGGTAAGCCAGTTAATGTGAGGATTATGTGCCTTCAACCATGGAATGCCAAGGATGACCGGGAACATGGGAGAAGCTATGATATCCAAACGGAGGAATTCATGGTGGCTGGAAGAAGTACGGCAGGAAATAGGTAAAGTCTCTTGGGTAACTAGGCCTGATTTAATGCCAGAACCGTCAGCCAGATGAACATGGAATTCCTGCTTCTTGGCACATACAGGCAGCTGGTGGAGAGAAGCAAATGCAGAGTCCATAAAACAACTACAGGCCCCAGAGTCTCTGATTGCAAGTACATGAACAGTCTTTTCAGAAAACTGGAGCAGAATGGAAAGAGAGACATGAGACTGGTACCTCCCTGAGAGATGCATCATGTGAGGCTGACGGGAGAAAGACCTGCGGGTCTTTGCCGGGCAAGTCTGTATAAAGTGACCCGCCTCCCCACAATAGAGACACAGATTGTCCTTTAATTGATGAAGGCGTTCATCAGGAGAAAGGGGTGGTCTTCAAAAACTTCTATGAGGAGTCTTATGCAGTTCCCTCCTTCTGGGGGATGCAACGGATGAGGATGCAGGAATGTCAGACCTTGAAGCCACAGAAAGGGTTCTTTTGGACCTTTCGGATTGCCTTTCACGTAATCGCCGATCGATCTGAATGGTTAGATCGATCAGGTCTTCCAGGGATGCTGGAACTCCCACTCTGGCAAGCTCATCCTTTAAGGTGTCAGACAGTCCTAGTTGAAACTGGTGGCGAAGTGCGGAATGATTCCATTGGGTATCTGCACTCCATACACGGAAGTCAGTTACATATTCCTCAGCAGGCCTTGGACCTTGCTGTAATTTGCCAAGCATGAATTTGGCAGTCTGCTGGTAGAAGGGGTCTGCATAAAGCTGAACCATGGCTGAGAAGAAAGAACCCGTAGTTGTCAGGACAGGGTCATGTTATTCCTGGAGATGATGAGCCCAGGAAAGTGGTTCATCCAATAGTAACGTAATGATAAACCTCACCTTGATGTTTTCAGACGTGAAGGTCCAGGGTAACAGGGAGAAATATAGTTCGCAGGAATTCCGGAATGTGCGAAACTTCTTGCGATTTCTGGAGAATCGCTCAGGCATAGGCACCCTGGGTTCAGGAGCAGAAGCATGGAACAAGCCGGGCTCTGTTTGGGTATATGAATCAGAGACCAAAAGCGGAGCACAGGCCAATGCGACATTCTCATCTTGGGGAAATCGCTCTTCCATGCGACTCAGATTTTCTTGTAACTTCTGCACAATATTGGATAGCACAGAAATAGATCTGTAAATGTCCTCTGGTGGAGAGGCCTCTCTTTCAGACTCCATTTGAGACTGCTTGATACTGTCACGTACCTGGTAGGAGTCTGAAATGACGAGGTCAGCCTCTCTTGTATCTCCAATCCAAGCCCCACTGGAGATGGAACAGATGGTGGCAAGGATCAGGAGGAACACGAGTGCCTACGAATGCTGCGTGCAGAACTTGCCGGAAGTGTTGCAGACTGGGAAGTGCAGGCAGGGTTTCTGGTGAAGAGCTGGAACCAGCACAGCTGAGAGGAGGGTCGGCCAGCACAGGTACTCAGAAACAGCGTGGAGCCAAACAGGAGACAGGAGCGAGGAGCACAGGTACTCGGAAACAGCGTGGAGTCAAACAGGAGACAGGAGCGAGGTCATCAGGTAAGCCGGGTTCAGTAATGGGCAGGCAGCGAGGTACCAAGGTATAAACAGGAGCAAGGTCAAACAGGAAGCCAGGATCATGAACCAGTAATCAGAGTAATCAGAGTCCAGAAACAGGGTCAGGAAGGCCAGGGTTTCAGCAACAGGCAGTCAAGTCAAACAAACAGGGTTTCAGAATCTCAGGACACAGCTGAAGATCAAGCAGCACCTGTCAGAAATCAGAGCAACCCTTAAATAGGCTGTCAGGTGCCAATTGTGGCCAGATGTGTGTTCCTGCGCAAGGAAATCTGCCGATGCCCGTGAATGCGCGCATGCGCACGTGTGCGTGCCGGGCGCATTCTGACAGTTCTCTTACACTTGGGTGCTAACATACTAATGGCATTTTTTCTTGTCTTTGTCTTTTTCTTCTTTTTTCTTTTATTGTCTTAATTTTAGGTTCAACCTTGTTGTGCTGCTATCTGGCCATTGGTTGTGCTTATTTTTTATTAATTTTTTTCTCTCCCTGCCGGTATGTTCACATCGCCCCATGGTCCGTAGTGACCTTTTGTGGGGGGTGGGTGGGGGAGACCCTGTATAACACCAGACACAGTATTAGGAAAATGAGAAAGTTTGTAAAAAGTGAAAATTCTTGTGTGTCACTCTGAAACCAAGGATCAACCATCTGCCTCGCCTTATGAGCTCCCAATACTTATACATTTGTGTAATTTTTTAATGGAGTTGAGTACTGTTATTATTATGGGACCTGTGCCTAACAGTCTCTCACCCCCTGAAACCTCAAAGATATTTAACACACTTACATGTTACAGGTATCTCTACAAGTTTTTAAATATTAGATACATCCCTCTCTATGGGTGATTTGGCTACTTTCAAACTGGAGTGAGGTCAAGGGGTTCCGACCTGCTTTGGGATACCATCAATTGAGCACACTCTCTTGCCCCTCAAGGTATGGGAATAGTTTGTCTCGGGGGGGAAGTTGGGCGGGGTGATACCCCCTTTTTTCTTTTTTTCTTCCTTTTTTCAGTCATATCTATGCAAATGCCTCTGTTTTGTCTAACAAAATTGTTACATATTAAAACTTATACATAATTCTTCTTTTTGTCTTTTTCTATGCACCTATAGTTGTGAAAAAATGTGTTTTATGGTCACTAGACAAAGCGTTCCCCTGTTTTCCTGATGAAGCCACACCGGCAAAACATGTCGAATTCTGTGGACGCATTAGTTCTTTGTATGTAATATTTGTATGTGACTACAGTCTGCTTCAATGTCAACAATAGGCAAATGTGTATATACCTATGACTGTGTCCTATACTGTACTCTCCATTTTTTATCAACTTTTTGTAATAAATTAAATTTTATATAACCTTTTTTGTGGTTTTGATATACATACTACCTTTTTCATACAGATGTACCTCAAAAGTCCCCTATCCTTTATTTATTTGTTCTTTATTTGTTCTGGGATGTTGGTACCATATTAGCATTAAGGTCCTTTGGAGCTGAACTCTGCCTATATCTTTGTTCCTATTATTCAGGGTGGATAATACACCCATGATACTCCGGTGGCTTTGAGTTCAGCATCCCAAAAAAATGTATTACTACTTTTTTCCTATCTAGTTTACATGTGTGAATTACTTAGGATTGTTGTTTCATGTATATGTAAAAGATTCTTTAATAAACATATTGTTTTTCATTTTTATACTTTGTATAAAACTGGCAATGTACTTCGGACCTCTTCATATTTGGTCATGATGGATGCTCCCCTGGGCTTCATTTTTCACTTTTGTCATCTCCAGTGATCTCATCTGGGTGAGTAGGATCAACAATGACGGGATATTGCGGTCAGGCGCGGGATGGTTTTGTTTCGGAGGTTCAATTGGTTCGTTCAAAGAATGATCTAACAAAGGCTGATGTGGATAATTATTTCATTGGCTTACAGTGCCTGGTAGAAAGAAAGACCCGTTTTTTTGGCATAGGGAGTTTTTCAGTAAATATATAGCAAATCAGATTGTGCCTTGGGGTTTAAGAATCCAAATCTTTCCTAACATCAAAAAGATAGAATCGGATATGAAGAAAATCTGGGAAGCTAACCTGCCATCTTGCTCTCTGCAAATGATGCAGATTCTCAGTGACCAATATAAAATAGATATTGCAGAAATAGACAAGGAAATTTTGAAGTGGCAGGATGACCATAAGAATCTCTGCTCACATACAAACTTTATGGATAGAGATAAAATGCTCAAAGAACATCTCACTAAATATGCCACCAATTTAATCAAGTCAAAAGATAATAAATTCATGCGAGATAAGAGGGCATATGATCTTGAACAGGCATACAAATGGAATCAAATGAGCAGACCCGCACGCCGTGGGGGCCCTCCTGTGTGGGCCCCTCCGGTGAGCGACTTGGACCTGGTTGAATCAGACACTTCCTCAATGTCCTTGGCATCTTATGTCTCTATCTCCCCAAGAAATTGGCTAGTGGCTCTAGGAAAAGGAAGAAGAACAGTGAGGCAAGCTCCCAGGAATCTTCAAGGCCGGCACAAGCCTTCAGTAAAGATAAAAAAACACGTCCCCAACAAACACAACAATGCACAACTCCCAATGCCATGATGACGGGCAGTGCATTCATGACCTAACCATTCATCAATGAACTTAACTGCACCCATATTAAATATCAGTCCTATCTCTACGCTAGCAGGCCCCATGTATCAACAACCAAATGAACAGCGCCCCTCTATGGATTTGCGTACTGCACCCATTTTTACCTCAAATGTCAATGACCCAGAACGTACATCTGCAACTACACCGACATCAATTCGAGCAAATCAGTCTTTAAAGTAGTTGGCCCCGATTCTGTACGCGTGCAGAATCTGGATCAATTTGACATCATTAATTTATCATCTCATCCACTGTCCAAAGTGCTTCAACTTGGTCTCACGTTCTGTCCAGATGATGACACAGACCAATTCGAGCTGGTTAAGGACCTACATTTATTCACTAGGCGCCTTATGTATAAAGTACTCTATGATAAGAGACCAGATATAACCGAGCTTCCATGTCAACCTAACTCCAATTTAAATGGCATAACATTTGAGGATTTGAGAGCCCTACAGGACCTGATGGACCTGTGGGATGAGAGCAATCCTGAGGAAGAAGGTTGGGTCTTCGACCCCTTGGCTGCAGGGACTGGGGTGTCCCATACTCAAGCCCCGTCACCTCGACCCTTCCTCCTCAACACCCCTCGCAGTTTCTCTTTTGGCACACCCAAGATATACAAACCCCAATCTCGATCTTTCCCTATCCTTCTGGGTAATTCAAACATTTGGGCATTTGTGATTCAAGACACCAAGGAAATAGAGTCCACTGACTGGCGGGGTGGTTCTGCATCCAACCTTTCAAAAAGTCATAAACAGGCATTGCGTAATCTTAGTTCCAACAAAAAGATCATGATTAAGCCATCGGATAAAGGATGAAATCTTGTCCTCATGGACACGGATCAGTATGAAAAGATGTGTTATGATATCATCTCAAATAGAACCTGGTACAAGCCAGTTCCAGTGTCTCATATTAACTATTATAAGAACAAATATGAAGGCATTATAGCAAGGGCAAAAAATAGGGGCATTATAGACCAAAAGACCTTTGAATTTTTAAATGTGACTAATTTTACCATCCCCACTTTCTACGCACTACCGAAAGTGCACAAAAGTCTATCTTGCCCTCCGAGCCACCCCATAATTTCTGGTTTTGGCTCTCTGACAGAGAAGGCAAGCCAATTGATTGATGAATATCTGTATCCATAAGTCAAGGGCTTATTTTCATACGTCAAGGACACTATCGAGCTACTCAAGATCACAGATGGACTTGATATACCTCCGGGCTCTTGGTTGGTTGCGATAGATATAGAGGCCTTATATAATTCCATACCACATACAAGGGGAGTAGATGTCATACGTGAATTTCTGGCTGAACATGATCTTGACTCTTGGAAATACAACAAATTTGTTCTAGAGTTATTGAACTTTATACTGACCCACAACATTTTCACCTTCAAGGGTTCCCACTACCTCCAGGTACAGGGAGTTTCCATGGGGGCCAAATGTGCTCCCTCTTACGCAAACCTGTACCTGGGGGGGTGGGAGCGGGATCTGTTCTCGGATGAATCCAGATCAGCAGACATTAGTCAGATAGTATCATGGAATCATTATATTGACGATGTCCTTATGGTGTGGGCAGGATCAAAGGAAAGTTTATTGAAATTCTTGGAAAGCCTGCAGGTCAATACTTACAATCTGAAGTTCACTTATGCTTTTGATCGGTCCAGAATTACCTTCTTAGATGTGAAAATTTTCCTTAACAAATCAGGGGCACTTTGCTCCACTCTGTACAGAAAACCGTCAGCGAGCAATGGGTTGCTACATGCCATCAGCTCGCACCCTAAGGGCCTGATCAAGAGCATACCGTACAGTCAATTTCTACGAATCAGACGCAACTGTACTGAACAGGATGACTTCAAGAGAGAAGCGGATATGTTGCATGACCGACTCCTTGTTAGAGGCTACAGCAGGACATGCCTGAAAAAGGTGTTCAACAAGGTGAACGGCCTAAACTGACATACCCTGCTGTACAAACCTAGGCAAGACAAATCGACAACTTCAGCACGTGTTATAACCAGCTATAATCGACAGCATGAAAAAATACAGAATATCTACAAAAAGTTTTGGCATCTATTGACTGCTGATCACAGAATTTCAAGATTTGTTAAACCTTATCCAGAAATTACATACAAAAGTTCTCAATCTTTACGAGACACTCTAGTGACTAGTCACTACCAAGGAGCTAACACAGGTAGACCCCAAGTCTCTGGCACCTATCGTTGCAGTAGGTGTAACTTCTGTTCCTTCATACTTGAGGGGAGAAGCGTTACACTTCCGAACAACAGATTGTGGGCTCCTAAATATAGGACCAACTGTCAGTCAGTGGGGTCAGTCTACATTATGAAGTGCTCCTGCAGAGTCTTCTATGTAGGCAAAACTAAACACCCCCTTTATTGTAGAATAAGAGATCATGTATCTCTTATCTCAAAACACAAAATGGAAACACCTATTAGCCGTCACGTAGGATTGTATCACAATTATAACCTCAAAGCCATTGGGTTCTTCAGTTTGGAGCATGTGCCAGAACAGGGACGAGCAGGTGACATTGATCAAAAATTATTACAACTAGAGACAAGATGGATTTACTCATTACAGGCCACCCGTTATCCAAGGTTTAATGAGGGTATCAGCTACAAATCCTTTTTGTAGTGGGGCTGGGGTTTAGTGGCTGGTGGGTTAGTGTGTTTTTTTGTCCCGTTCCAAATATCCCATTGTTATTTCCTCGTATCACCCGGTTCGAGGGCCATGGTTGTATGCGTTGGGCCTACACCGGACAGAGTCCCTTCAAATGCGTTCTGCCAGTTTTCTCCTCTTTGAATGGGGTTTTAGGATTATTTTGTTAAATAAAAATCTAATACAATTGACTCACATTATTTGTTTGTAGGTAATGACCAATTTCTGTGTACTTTTCCTCAATAGTTGGTAATGTATATGTGTGACTATACACTTACTAATTTTCATTTTCTTTCCTCCTTTTTTTCCCCCGCCTTATGCAGGAGGGCTGCCCTGTCCACACTCTGGTTCTTTTGCCATAAATCCCTGTATGGACGCCCGAGGATGTGCAGCGGGATCAGTTGCCCCCTGTAGGTCAATGCTTGATCCAGCTGCACGTCCGTGTTTGAGGGTTCCTATGAGACACTATCCCCCGGGGTATACCATCACAGCACACAGACACTCACATCCGGAGTGGCTTACCATCATCCGGGTTGTGCCTGCATTGCATCACTGCAGTGCAATTCTGTAGTGCATACCAGCAATTCATTTCCGGTATCTGGGTGACGCTACATGTGTCTCGCGCACCCTCGTTTTGTGTCCACGTTTGCGTCATCGCGGCGTGACGTCACACGCCGTGTTTTGGCACCAACGGGGAGGGATATTTAAACCCGCAATAGCAGATGCTCTTAAGGTATAATTTTGAACTAATGGACCATCAATCCTTCTTTTTCATATCCATCAAACTTGGGTAGTAACATACTAATGGCATTTTTTCTTGTCTTTGTCTTTTTCTTCTTTTTTCTTTTATTGTCTTAATTTTAGGTTCAACCTTGTTGTGCTGCTATCTGGCCATTGGTTGTGCTTATTTTTTATTCATTTTTTCTCTCTCTGCCCGGTATGTCCCCATCGCTCCATGACCTTTTGTGGGGGGTGGGTGGGGGAGACCCTGTATAACACCAGACACCAGTATTAGGAAAACGAGAAACTTTGTAAAAAGTGAAAATTCTTGTGTGTCACTCTGAAACCAAGGATCAGCCATCTGCCTCGCCTTATGAGCTCCCAGTACTTATACATTTGTGTAATTTTTTAATGGAGGTGAGTACTGTTATTATTATGGGACCTGTGCCTAACAGTCTCTCGCCCCCTGAAACCTCAAAGATATTTAACACACATTACGTGTTACAGGTATCTCTACAAGTTTTTAAATATTAGATACATCCCTCTCTACAGGTGATTTGGCTACTTTCGAACTGGAGTGAGATCAAGGGTTTCCGACCTGCTTAGGGATACCATCAATTGAGCACACTCTCTTGCCCCTCAAGGTACGGGAATGGTTTGTCTCGGGGAAGGTTGGGCGGGGTGATACCCCCCTTTTTTTTCTTACCTTTTTCAGTCATATCTATGCAAATGCCTCTGTTTTGTCTAATTAAATGTTACATATTAAAACTTATACATAATTCTTCTTTTTGTCTTTTTCTATACACCTATAGTTGTGAAAAAATGTGTTTTATGGTCACTAGACAAAGCGTTCCCCTGTTTGCCTGATAAAGCCACACCAGCGAAACATGTCGGATTCTGTGGACGCATTAGTTCTTTGTATGTGATCTTTGTATGTGACTACAGTTTGCTTCACTGTCAACAATAGGCAAATGTGTATATACCTATGACTATTTTATATAACCCAATTTGTGGTTTTGATATACATATTACCTTTTTCATACAAATGTACATCAAAAGTCCCCTATCCCTTATTTCTTTGTTCTTTATTTGTTCTGGGATGTTGGTACCATATTAGCATTAAGGTCCTTTGGAGCTGAACTCTGTCTATATCTTTGTTCCTTCAATTTCTACAAAAGTTGAACTTTGTAAGTTCCAGATTTGTGTATTTCTTGTTGGTTTTAAACGTGCCTGTTTTACCTTAAAAGGGCATTTTTACTTTCATTAACGCAACCTAAAAATTTGTTATACAACAAACATGTTAGTTTGTTTTAAAAACCTTTTATAAATGCACATGTGATTGTATTTGTATTAAAAAGATTGAGAATCAACAATTTGTGGCTTCTTCTTTCAATGCTCAAAAACTTTTTTTGTGGTAAAATTGGTGTTTTCAGTGACAATGGGGGTTATTTCCTAAGGGCAAATCCACTTTGCACTACAAGTGCAGTTTCTGTGCAGTCTTAAGTGCACTTGTAGTGCAAAGTGCCTTTAGTAAATAACACCCAGCAGTGCTTTATAATTTTACACAATTATGCCATTTTTACGACTCCCCAAATTTCAGTCATGGTCAGCTAAAAGAAACACAAGCAGTAAATGTAAGCAAATATTTGTTCAGTTTAAAATATTTTTTTATTTAAAAAATGTCTCAGACATTGTCTGGCATATTGATGGTCCCCCTACCCGCAAAGTATTCCATGTATCTTAGACGGACCTCGCGGGCACTCCCTTATGAAATATAATCATTTACCCTACATCAAGTACCATCATTATAGTCTGGTAGCACCAAAGAATGACACTCTATGTAATTCTATTTTGAAACACAAATTTAAAAGCAATGAAGTACTAATATACTGTATGTAGATGATACGCTTTTTTAAGGATTGTTATGAAATAAAAACATCACATGCCAGGTAAATTATTTGTTGTATATCAGTTTATGTACTCCATGCACTAAATGCATATATTGGCAACAATAACAGTGAATATGAAAACAGCTGGTCACTGTTGTAGAATCAAAGTAACTGTAGATTATGCCAGCTTTGTCATATGAACAAAAGGGAAGAGGTGAACACTTATAAAACAGCACACAAATTAAGTCCTTTGTTGAAAACCAACATGTTTTAATTAATGTCATGTGGAACACTTTGTAAGTTATTACTGAGCAATAACATGTGCACAAACAAAAAAAACTCCTGCTTTAAGCACAACATGCCTCAAGCACACTTAAACAGTAGTTTAGCTCCCAATGTCTTTTTTTAATGTGACACCAGTACATTACAGTTATCAAACTGTGATGCAAAATCAGAAATGTACTGAATGCTTTCAAAATGCAGTTTTGTGCACTTAAAATTAACTGACACCCATATGTTTGAATACCTATGGAATTTAAAAAATAAACTTGATAAACTGAAAACTACTAGTTGTGGATCACATTATCTCAGTAATGATGGGATGTAATTAACATAATAATTCCAATTAGCTTATTAGCTGTTGCTGAGAGGCACTAAAGACTATCTTTAGTATTTGTCTGAACTGACAAATGACTGTGTTATTTTAATGTGTAGGGTCCCTGATTAAAAAAGAAAATCACTTAAATTAGAATGTTGATTCCATAACTCAGTCCTGTTATTAATTATGGTTTGTGGCTTTCTTTCTACCCTTCTTTTTGTGGCTTTAATAAAAGGCTTTTCTAATTATGCCTTTTCTGTATAGAAGTCATCCCTCATTATGTTATTTGTCTGTGAGTATTCAGCAATATGAATTAAGCACAGCATGTAGACTACACTTTATGAACATGTGTTGCGTCTTTCCCAATGAAAGAAAATAAATATAAAAAAAAATGGCAAGTATGATGAAAATGTATTTGTAGAAACCAAGTAATACCAATAAATATGTACAGGAACCTTTCAGGTGCTAACGGTTAATGAACCATACACTTTTACAAACATGTAAACTTATAAGAACATATATTTTATTTGTAGAAAAGTGAAAAAACAAAGATTCACAGTAAAATGGATTGTACCAAAATGTAATACATTTTCAAATTTGTTAATAATAACCTGATATGTAAATGAGGACAAATAATAAATACAAAGTAGGTGTTATTCCAAAAGTGGAAATACACTTTAAGATACTGTCATCCAGGGCCAGTATAAACCTGAATATAATATGAGGTAACTATAGGAAATTAAATTTATTTGGCAGAGTAGGCATTAAAAACATAATGACCTCATATAAAAAGTACTAGTAATAATAAAAGCAATAGTACTACTGAACGTACATAACAGGCAATTACATCTTTATGACCATCTCCATTGTCAAATGTACAATCCCAAGGTCAACAGGAGATTAATAAAGTTTGAAAAGTGTATCATATAATATCAAGCAGTGTTTACCCATTAAAAAATCAATTGATATATGAAGTGTAAAATCTATCAATCACCTACCTAGTAATTTGGGATGTGATGCTTTATAAATGTTTTCACAAAAGATTTACACCTTTCACCAAACTCACAGATTTTTCTAATTGAATTTAAAGAGAAATGTGTTCATCTTAAATGAAAGTTGTGTGAACCATACAAAAAGCCCTTTGGAAAAGTGTTGTGTTAAAACGTACAGCCATAATGCAGTTTTTAAGTAAATTATAGAATCTTTCAGTATAATTTTGAAATATGCCTTATAAATCAAGTTGATTTTTATCATTTGGATCTGTAGAGCTCATTCCTAATATAGTTGCTTTTAGCAAAATATGTAATATGAACAAAAATATCTAGGAAGAATACGGCTTATTAAAGTCTTCCTTAGCATTGTTCAGTAATATTTAGATAAATATATTGCCTTTTAAAAACAAACTGACCTGAAATTAGCCAACCAAAGCAAATATTCATATCTGGTCCTGCAATCTATTTTGTGTTAGGTTCCCTTTGCCAATATGCTGATTTTTAAAATACTTTTGTATTCAATTTTCTTGTCAATTATATTTATCTTCCCTTCTCTAAACATTAGCAGACAGGGGCTGGTATCTCCACAGCCAAGTAACTATCTACATTCCTGACACCAGTCTGTATGCATTTAGCATGGGGCTGGTACTACATGAGGAAATTCCCAAAAATGTGCCCTTTTCAAAATATCAGCTTACTGCTGACAAACACTGAGTTACATCTTGATGGCAGAAAGATGTAGATGCAAGTATTTAGGGTAGTTTATGTGTAACATATTACCTCTGTGTAGGGCTGTTAGATTGCTACCACCTGTATGTTTCACAGATAAGAGGTAGTTTGTATTTCTTAGCCAATGATGCAAACAAACAAGAAAAAAACTCAAATATAGCACTTTTATCCCCTTCCTAGCAGGCCAATTTTCAGCTTTCAGCACTGTCACACTTTGAATGCCAATTGCGCGGACATGCAACACTGTACCCAAACTTAATTTTTATAATTTTGTTCACACAAATAGAGATTTCTTTTGGCGGTGTTTAACCGCATCCCACCCTGCCACTGCACATAAATGGGCAGGTGGGAGCTTCACCTTTCTGACCGGACATACGTGTATGTCCCGTCAGAACATGCACCTTGTGCCGCC
This sequence comes from Lithobates clamitans, assembly GCA_037952925.1. Taxonomy (NCBI): domain Eukaryota; kingdom Metazoa; phylum Chordata; class Amphibia; order Anura; family Ranidae; genus Lithobates; species Lithobates clamitans. The sequence continues at coordinate 541,705 of JBBGZY010001913.1, read as the reverse complement.
TCAGGGTCATGCAGCAGAACAGTCCTGTGATGACTGTGTCCCTTGGACACAGCACATCACAGATCAGGACATGGGCTCTGTGATTGGCCTTCCCGATCACGTGATGGCTATGTCTAATCAAAGCCTTCACATTGTGTAAACAGGGACATGTGTCTCTGTGTTGGCTCTCCCCACTGAGCTCAGTGAGAGCTCAGTGCAGGGGGAGAAGGGGATGCTGCAGCCTGTCACAATCTCTGTGTAGCTGATGATTTTAGTGTTCAGCTACACAGGTAACACAGACTGCAGCCATCCCCACACAGTACATCAAGCACCATCTGCCCCTGTACAAGTGTCCCATCAACATCTGTACTAGTGTCCCATCAACAGCTGTACAAGTGCACAAAACATCTGTCACAGTGTACCAGTGTCACATCAACATCTGTCACAGGGTACAAGTGCCAGTGTCCCACCAATAAAAAATTAAAAATGTAAAGCGTCCCTGTCCCCTCCGTGCTTGAGTGCAAAGGTGAACACACACGTTGGTCCCATATGCATACATAAACGGTGACCACACAACACCTGTGAGATATTGCTGTGGACATTACAGCAAGAGCAATAATTTTAGCACCAGACCTCCTCTATAACTCTAAACTGATAACTTTTAAAGACTTATAAAGCATTGCATATAAAGATTTTTAGATACAGAAATTTGGCATAATTGTACAAGCGAGCAAAATTTGGTATCTATTTGGCGCAACACCATATTTTATTTTTTACCAAAAAAAGGATATTATATTGTGTTAGTAAAATTTTTATTTTTGGTCCTTTTTATCACCTTTAGACGCCATTCTTCTGCATCTACTCCTGAGGAAAAGGAGATCAATACACAAGATGCATAGAGTTATAGGATGCTGGGTAAAGTTTGGATTGTTTGACCATCTGCCATATGCATTTTCTGCTGCTTGGTGTCACCACGATATGTTGTAATATATATGTATATTTACCTATTTTATGCTAACTATGGTTCCGTTTCAATGCAATGTTTTTCCTGATTTCACCATGTTTGTACATTGTATTTTTTTATCAATAATTTTTATTATGTTTCATCAATAGAATAAACAAGTGATAAACATTGTTAGCCATAAGATGATACATGTTATACAAAGTCAAACGTTTGAATACCAGGAATAAAGTAACAAGTATACTTGGACACATGTGTGAGTTCCATATGCTAAGTACAAGGCATCGGGTGCCATCCTATTCCTCCAGACACCCCATTGGGGACAGACTGTGTCATGGGGGAGGATAACATTATCAGCCCTATACTTATATGGTACCCATAACTGATAAAGCAGGGTGATACATAGTAGACAGTTGGTATATCTAACTAATTGAACTTAGAGAGTGTTTAACTTTACTGCTGCTAACCCCTGATGGGGAAAGCAAATATAATAGGGATAGGAAAGATAATTAAGCATTCACAGATACACTCATTAATCACTTAATGAACATTGGAGTGCGAATTTGCACAGAAAAAAAAAAGGTAGGTGTTCACTTCTGGCTCTATCTGGTCTAGAGAATAATAGGAGATGGTTCCTTTGGGTGGTATAAGTCGGTGTGAATTGTTGCTCCAGTTAAGTGAGTTTTATACTTCTGGGATGGGATAACCAAGGGGACCAGTGCCTGTGGAACTTATCACCTGTCAGGTGAGATTTGGAAAAGAGATATTCCATGTGGCAGTGCTCATTAATGGTGGCAATGAGAGATGTGGTAGTTGGCGGAAGTGTTTTTTTCCAGGCACAGGCTAGTACTGCGCGCGCTGCAATTAGAATATGCTGGATAATAGGAACGTTGGCTGTAGGCCAATGTTGAGGGTCTAGACCAAAGAGAGCCATTTGCGGAGTTAGTCAGGTAGTGTTAGTTGTGCTGGTGATCAATGCAGATACTTTCTTCCAGAAAGGTACTATAATAGGACAGTCCAACCATATGTGGAAAATGTCACCGATTGCATCACTGTTCCTCCAGCATTTCAGAGAGTAGGATGGAAAAATGGATGCCAGCCTATCAGGTGTGTGATACCATTTGTGGTAAATTTTCATGAGGGTTTCCCAATGAGATACTTTTTTGGAAAAGATAGTCAGGAGGTGGAGGGTACGATACCACACTTCTGAAGGAAAGGAGGTTTGTAATTTTGATTCCCAGTAAACCACACTGGTAGCTTTGCATGTGAATGTAGGTCGAGAAAAGAGGTTATTGATGTAGGAGATTCCCTTGGTTTTATTGGTTGATTAGATGCAGAGTGAAAGCAGGTCTTTGGGGGTCGTTTCTGTAGAGGTAGGCAGTTTCGAGAGTATGTGACGAATCCTGAGAAAGATGTAAAAGTCTTTGCTGGATAAGCCGTATTCTGTGGAGAGCTGTTGGTAACTTTTAAAGTTCTTTTGATGAAATAGGTCTCCAATTGTCTTGATTCCTGCTGTATACCAATGTTGAATTGATAGGTCTGGAGATAGGAGTTGCAATGAAAGAATTTAGAGTAGCGTCAAGGCATCTATGTGTATTCCTTAAAAGGTGTGACTCACAGTCTTCTGCACTGCGGTGAAGGCATTGACCATGGGGAGGTATGAACGTGGTGCATGAAAGTTCATTTAGGTTGCTGCTAATACTAAGTGTGGGGTATTCGATATAGCAGTTGACTCAATTTGGTGCCACAATGTAGTAGGGTGTGGGGACCACCACTGCTTTACTTGGTCTAAGATGACTGCTTTATAGTACAGTTTAATACTGGGTGCTCCCAGCCCAGTGAAGGCTGTAGGGGAGCTTAATATTGAAGCTTTCAGTCGAGGTTTGTGAGCTGCCCAGGTGAAGGAGTTATTATTTAATATTATTATACAGGATTTTTATAGCCTTGACAGTTTACGCAGCGCTTTACAACATTAGAACAATTACAATACAATTCAATACAGGAGGAATCAGAGGGCCCTGCTCGTTAGAGCTTACAATCTAGGAAGTTGGGTCAAGTTATACAAAAGGGTAATAGCTGTGGGGGATGAGCTAATGGAGAAACTTGTGCAGTTGTTAGATGGAGGCAGGATAGGCTTCTCTGAAGAGGAAAGTTTTCAGGGATCGCCTAAAAGTGGATAAATTTGGAGACAGTCTGACAGATTGGGGTAGGGAAGTCCTGGAGGCGGATATGGGAGGAGATGATGAGGGAGCTAGACAGCAGGAGGTCTTGGGAGGAACGAAGAGGGCGATTAGGTTGGTATTTTGAGACTAGGCTAGTGATGTAGCTGGGGGCAGAGTTGTGGATGGTTTTGTAACTTATTGTTAGTATTTTGAATTTAATTCGTAGGGCGAGTGGCAGTTGAAAGTTGGGTTGAAAGTTTGTTGGATTTTGGCTAGTTCAGTTGGCTGCAATGGCAGTGGCAATGTCCTAAAAAAGTAAAGAATAAGTGGAACGAGGAACATTTTGGTCAGGGCTATACATCCGGCCCATGATGCTTTAATGGATGCCATAGCTGAGGTTATGGATTGTAGTTTCTGATGAAGGGAAGATAGGTTAAAGCGGAGAAGCATGGAGGAGGGAGGTAAAAGTTGGATGCCCAGGTATGTCATTGAGGAGCCGGAGGCCCAGGAGAAAGGGGAGATTTTGGAGACATCCATTTTGGTTGAGGGTGGCAGTGAAATGCTTATCATAGATGACTTAGAATGGTTTTGTTTGTACATCAAAATTATACTAAAATCATCAAGTACCTGACATAGGATGGGAAGTGAATGCAATGGGTTGGTAAGTGTGATAATAATGTCATCTGCGTAAAGACCTATTTTGTGGGGGGTGTCCTCAACTAGAATCCCGGAGATGAGGGGATTTGATCAAATGGTTTGAGCTAGAGGCTCAATTACCAAAGCAAAGATCAGGGGTGAGAGAGGACATCCCTGTTGGGTGCCGTTGGTGATTGAGAATGAGTCAGAGAGGATGCCTGAGGTCAATACCTTAGTACTGAGGGAAGAATAGATACCTAGGATGGCCTGTAAAAATTTGCTCTCTATACCAAACTTCCTCAGGACTTCTTCAGGATAGCCCCAGTGGACACTATAAAATGATAAAAAAAGGGCCAGATGGCCAAACGCTGCGCTAGAAGTATACTTAAAATAAATTGAATCAAAAAAATATAATAAAAAAACAAAAAGCAGCCAGCACCAAGAGTCTACAATACAAAACCCAAAATCATATAATATAAATGAGTGCATTCAAATACCTACAGCTCCGACATTTTTTACAAACCACGCCACACATGTCCCATTGGCATAGAGATCACACACCGTTGGAACTCCTTTGTCTCAGCACTGAACCCCAGAACCACTTAATATCCACGCTTTACGCCCTACTTTTCTCAGGCCACCAAATTAAACAGGACAAACTGGTACTCCAGTGGGAAAATGATCTATCCATAACTCTCTCACCCAATGAATGGGGCCAAATTTTTACCCTCATGCACAAAGGTTCCATAAACGTATCCACACAAGAAAATAGATACAAACTATTCTCCAAATGGTACAGGACGCCTGAAAAGATCCACCACTTCCACCCCACCATTCCACCAACATGCTGGAGATGTGGTGCGGCAAGGGGCACCCTGTTGCACATATGGTGGGACTGCAGCCTGATCCGACCTTTCTGGCAAGAAATACACCAGCTGATTACACAAATCACTACGTTCAAAATGGCTCCATCCCCTGCACTCTACCTGCTTCATCATACTCCTGCCTCCCTCCGTTCATATAAAAAATCTCTCACTTTGCATCTCATCAATGCAGCCAACCTGTGCATTCCTACCCTTTGGAGGAACATTACCCCCCCCTACAGTCCAAGATTGGATCCGCAGGGTAGACCGAATAGCTGATATGGAAAATCTCATTTCACAATCCACAGATCACCCTACCAAATTCTATGTCACCTGGGCAAGTTGGTTACACTATAAACAAACCCAATCACGAACATCAACGTCTCAAACTCTCCCGAGATCCCCCTGAATTTCATCAGTTTACCTTCATTTATATCGCATACACTGTACCGCCGCCTCCCCTCACCCACCTTTCCCATTCGAATTCCTACAGACAGTGCTATCCCCACACTGTTTTCCATTTAATTAAACCTCATACTCCTAATAAGGGTATGTCCCTTTTCGTCTTTCCTTAGAGGTAAAGGTTCAGGCCTGTACTGCTATGTACACTCCAGATCACATTACAATCCCATCTTACGGATTACCTACCGGGACCTTGCACAACCCTCAACCACACCACCGACCTCAGCTTTACCTACTAGCTTCTTGAACCTCCCGGTCCATTCACAGCGTAGTTCCCTTTAGGGGTGAATGACGCCGGGAGTATCAATTGGTGATGTGTACACTACACTTCCCATAGGTTTCTCCCGATCTATGTGTTAATTACTGCATATCTTAGCAGAAAATGATGCAAATAATATATTGTATATCAATCGACACTGCAATAGGCCTCTTTCCACTTCCCATAGGCTCTCTAATTACTACTGGTCGTCACACCTACATTGCACGTGCACCAGGTTTATTGCATATTTCAATATTTCAAAATTTCAATATTTAAATACTCTTTTAGGTTACACCGCCTGATTTAAGGCGCTCATTGCTTCCCTGGTGGGCTGAAAACATACATTGTTGTACTATGTTACCTTGCAATGATATACTACTTACCTGTAACTGTATTATTGGAATATATATTGTACTCTTGCTGTTCAACCATAAAATTCAATAAAACCTTTTCTGAAAAAAAATATAAATGAGTGCAGCGCTAAGATCATTAAATGAGAACATTTTTTTTTACCAAAAGCAAATACTGACATAATGAAATGGTGAAAACAGGCTGAAAACAGAAAACTAAGGTGGAGGTATTAACTCCAAAATCATTATTCTATGTTCTAATAAATAATATTGTGAATATTAAATCACCTGATACTGAACCAATCAAATTAAAATATAAAGTAAATACATCAAATATATAATAAGTGTATACACATATACAAAGTGAAAAATATTAATCCTCAGCCGTGGGTTAATATACTCCAAATATACATAACTTTGGATATATAAATGATGTGAATCTGATAGTCAAAAGTGAAAACATAAAAAACATATAAAACATGCGATAAAAATTTAAATATTTAAATAAGTCCCATAGATCTTGCAAGAAGGAAAATTGGCCAGTGAAGGTTACAATCAACAGATAGTGAAAAGAAGGATCCTTCATCCAGTGAAACAGAACACCCGAAGTGAGTAAGTATTCTCCTTACCAGCTAAAAAGACCAATATGTTGGTCTCACCGAGCCCAGGGAATTTGGTCTCCCAAAAACCTATAGGACATCCAAGGCTGCTGAATCTGTATCCCAAAAAACTGTAGGATATCCAGGGCTGCTGAATCAGTGTCCTTCAAAACATAAAAGCAGAGAGGGCTCCCATAGTGTAGTATTTGAGTAAGAATTTATTAAGCTCAAAAAAGATTTCCCCTTACAAAAAAGCAGCTGAATGAGTGCGATCACAAGCAAACATGACAATGGTTCCAAGCGGCGGTGTCTCCCGAGGCTTCATTCGCTTGCTGTCCACTACCAAACCTTCACCTCCGAAGAGGAAAGCGTGATGACGTCAGAGATGCAGGCTCCTCCCTACTCGTTTCGTCACTAGTGGACGTCGTATGGGGATTGACTGTGAAGGTTTGGTAGCGGACAGCGAGCGAAGGAAGCCTCGGAAGACACCGCTGCTCGGATCCATTGTCATGTTTGCTTGTGATCGCGCTCATTCAGCTGCTTTTTGTAAGTGCAAGTCTTTTTTGAGCTTAATAAATTCTTACTCAAATACTACACTATGGGAGCCCTCTCTGCTTTTATGTTTTGAGTGACACAGATTCAGCAGCCCTGGATATCCTATAGGTTTTTGGGATACAGATTCAGCAGCCTTGGATGTCCTATAGGTTTTTGGGAGACCAAATTCCCTGGGCTCGGTGAGACCAACATATTGGTCTTTGTAGCTGGTAAGAAGAAAACTTACTTCAGGTGTTCCGTTTCATTGGATGAAGGATCCTTCTTTTCACCATCTGTTGGTTGTAACTTTCACTGGCCAATTTTCCTTCTTGCAAGATCTATGGGACTTATTTAAATATTTAAATTTTTATTACATATGCTTTATATGTTTTTTATGTTTTCACTTTTGACTATCAGATTCACATCATTTATTTATCCTAAGTTATGTATATTTGGAGTATATTAACCCATGGCTGAGGATTAATATTTTTCACTTTGTATATGTGTATACACCTATTTTATATTTGATGTATTTCTTTTCCAATTATTTTTATTGAATAGCAGATAGAAAAAAAATACAGTATACATTCCATCAGTATTAAGGAATAGAGACATATCTCGGCCAACATGGCCTGCAGGAGTTACACAAATAGAATATATCATCTCTACTATCTCTGCATAAAGTAGGCACGGCTGTCCGGTTGCTCTCATCCGATTCCACCCACTTTCACTCCCCTACAGATTTACGCAAAATATAGAGTATCATAGATATGGAATTATAGCTGTCTATCTGTATATATTCGTTGCCCCTAGAATAATTTCCATATCACTTATGTATTTGTTGGAAAGAAGGTAAAAGGCCAGGGTCCCAACCAGCCACCCCATTTGGGATCTCACTGTGGATGGGAGGGCCCCAGCCCCACCCCTCCCTGCCTTATAACTAATAAATCTTTTAACACACCTTGATCTTTCACATAAAGTACTAGGATAACAACAGGAAACAGGAAAACCTGCAAATAAAAGGAAAGGATAAGAGAGAAGAAAAGAGAGAGGGAGAGAAGAGAGGGTGGAGGAGGGATCGAGTGCACCCCTGGAGATCTCTGTTAAGATCTGTTAACTATTCATAAACCCGTAGACAAATAGGACAACCACGGTACCCAAATCTTATCGAAAGCTGGCTGTTTATCCAATAGAATCTCTGAGAGGCGTTCATTAATCATGATCCACGTCAGCTTCGCTTTCACCAAGTCAAAAGGGATCAAGGGCTTTCTCCAAGACCTAGCAACCGCGATCTTTGATGCTGTGAAAATAAAAGATCTGAGTTTTTTTGTGTGCCCAGGCACTCCTTCCACTTGGCCCCCCAATAGCGCCTGTTGTGGAGATTTGGTTAGATTCACTTGAGTAAGTGAGTGGATAAAATTATAAATGCGTATCCAAAATTGTCTGACTTTAGAGCATGTCCACCATGTATGATATATTGTGCCTTCCTTACCACAGCCCCTGAAGCATAGTGGGGAGGCGTCTGGGATGTATATCGCAATTCTCGCCAGAACCATATACCACCGTAATAGGACTTTATAATTTGCCTCTATTAGGGAGGTATTTATATAAGCTTTTGAGGCAGATTGTGCCATTTTAAACCATGTATCCATGTCCATTGTTACCTCTATATCCTGTTCCCACTTTTGCATATAAAATAATTTTTCGGTCTTAGAGGTCAAGATACTATATATTTTTGATATGTGGCCTGTATGCTTATAGAAGGACCTGCACAGATATTCCATTGGGGTGGAGGTCGTGATATCAGTCTTGCGTTGTAAAGTCTTCATATAGTACTATCTGGGGTTAATGATAAAATTCTGTATTGGGTAATTGATGTTTCTCTATGAGAGATTGTTTCGATAAGATACCTCTATGGTCACACATATCAGCAATACGTATCAGACCCTTGTTAGTCCACCATGAAAACCTGTGAGGATTAAGACCCGGGGTGAAATCTGGGTTACCCGTTAATGGGGCTAAAGGAGAATGAGTGGAACGAAAACCAAAAGGCTTTTGTAATCTTTCCCATAAACTCAATGAAAAAGATAGTGTAGGGCACATTATAGTAGGTATGTCTTTCATACGAAGCCACAATAAGTGACTAATCGGTTTTGTAGGATAGGGGGATGATTCCATTTTCATCCAGGATGGTTGAGTTTGCAAGGAGTGAGAGCGAATTAATTGGGCCAACTGAGCTGCCTCAAAATATTTGGCCAGGTCCGGGACCCCAAGACCTCCTCTCGTTTTGGGGGTATAAAGGGTTCGCTTATTCACCCTAGGCCTTGTATCCCCCCCAAATAAACTTTATCATCTTTCTCTGAGGAACCTTAAGGTCTGGTTTGTTGATAGCTATCCGTAGAGTTCTAAACAAATACAACAGTCTCGGCAAGAGGTTCATTTTTATGGAATACAGTCTGCCGAACCACGACAGAGAGCTGTTGGCCCATCTCAAGAGATCCGCTGTCAGTTTCCTATAGAGGGGGGGATAATTGGCCTGGTACAGAGTCTGTAGAGTGGGAGTTAAAAAGATTCCCAAGTATGGAAGCCTTTCTCTTTGCCACTTAAACTGGAATGACTTTTGAAGTAATTTTACTGTCTGTGGTTCTAAGGTTAAATTTAGGGCTTCAGATTTGGAGTGATTAATCATGAGGCCTGAGAAAGCTGTGAAGCGATGTAGGACTTGATAAAGATTGGGAAGAGACATAACCGAGGATGAAAGGAACATGAAAATATCATCAGCGAAAAGGGAACATTTCTGTTCTCCATCGCCACAATATATACCTTTTATGTCCTGGTGATTTCTTAGCTTAATTGCTAGAGGTTCTAGTGCCAAGATAAATAAAATAGGAGACAAAGGGCATCCTTGCCGCGTCCCCCTATGTATATCTATAGTGTGTGATTTGTAGCCTTTTATCAGGAGTCTAGTCATAGGTGCGTTATATAATGCCTGTAGTATAGTCAAAAAATGAGACCCAAATCCGTATCTCCTCAATGTGTAGTGTGTATAAAGTCCCACATCACCGAATCAAACACTTTACAAAGATCTAATGATAATAGCATTCCCTTACATGAGCCTTGATTATCCCAGTTTGAATTAAGCACTGCTATAATGTCTATCACCTGTCGGGTTTGGTCAGGGGCCTGCCGATTGGGCACAAATCCCACTTGGTCTGGATGAATATAATTGGATAGAAAGGTGTTCATTCTGGTCGCTAACACTTTGGTCATCAATTTAAGATCCACATTAATGGGCGATATTGGGTGATAGTTAGCAGGATCCATGGTTCTTTCCTGGTTTAGGAATTATATGTATAAAAGCCTAATTTTCATGTGTAGCTAGGGGGGTCCCTCTTCGTAACGAACTGAAAAAGGAGCACAGATGTGGTGTCAATATAGCTGCATATTTTCTATAGTAATGGCCTGTGAATCCATCTGGGCCGGGTGATTTTGTGGGGTTCAAGCTTTTAATGGCTGCCAAAATTTCCTCCTCTGTAAAATCTTCTTCCATTAGTTCTATGTGTTCTTGTGCTACTAGCGGTAGGGGAATATCTTGGAAAAATTTGTCTGCCTGGGTCGTAGGGAATGAGTTCGTCTTTTTGTAAAGTTTAGTGAAAAACTTTGAAAATTCTTCAAGTATCACTTGAGGATTTTGGGTAAATTTCCCATCCTGCGTCCGTAATCTCAGCATTGCAGAGTTGAACGGTCGCGGAGTGAGTTTTCTAGCTAGGAGCATGGGAGGTTTATCCCCCCTGCTGTAGAAGAGATGTCTAAACCATCGTAGATATTTCTCTGCTTTGGTTGTGAGACTAATGGGGCATACACACGGTCGGACTTTTCGTCTACAAAAGTCCGACAGCCTGTCCGACAAACTTTCAGCGGACTTTTGGTGGACTTGTGGCGGACTTGCGGCAGACTTTCTAATGAACGGACTTGCCTACACACGATCACACAAAAGTTCGACAGCCTAGTACGCGGTGACGTACACCAAGTCCGACGAGACTATAAAACGGAAGTTCAATAGCCCGTACGACACCCTTTGGGGTCCTTCTGCTAATCTCGTGTTTATCTCGTGTTAGTAGAAGTTTGGTGAGAGACGATTCGCGCTTGTGAGACTCGTATTTTTCAGTTCGTTTTAACTGTTGTTTAGTCTGTGCTTGTGAGGTTTGTATCTGCTTTTCAGTGCGTTTGGTCAGTTGGCATTGAGAAATCTTTGTTTTATTGTCCGCTCGTTCCTGATTTTTAGGTCGCTCTTCACAGGCCTTGCTGTTCTTCAGTGCGTTCTGTTAAGTGCGTTCTGACCAGCCGACCGTTTTGAAGCCATGTTACCTGTACGTACTCGTCGTCAAGCTCGTGCATTGTATGTGCTTGGTGCTGTAGTTCATTCTTCAGCCCAAGACCAGTCCATGAACAGGGCGAGGAGGAGTTCATGGACCAAGAATTGGTTGCTTCAGCGTGACCAGTTCTGTCACATGCCATTGCTCTGTGAGATCCGTGAGAATAATCCTGAGGATTTCAGGAACTTTTTCTGGATGACGGACCCCGTTTTTGACCGTTTGGTGGCTTTGCTGACCCCCTATATCAGCAGGCAGGATACCTGCATGAGGCAAGCCATCACTCCAGGGCAGAGGCTAGTTGCCACGTTGCGGTACTTGGCGAGAGGGACCTCAAGTTCTCGACATGCATCTCCCCCCAGGCTCTGGGGATCATTATCCCAGAGACCTGTTCTGCCATCATCCAGGTCCTGCAGAAGGACTTTTATTAGCATCACATGTTCTTTTCTTTAATCTTTGATAATGTAATGTATTTCTTAACTCAAACACTGCTTACCATCATTGCAATATAGTGTGAATGTCCCCTTTTTCTCCTCACACATGCTGGAATTTTTTCCGGTTCTTTTTTGTCATGCATGTATATTTGCCTTCACTAACCTCCCTAGCATACAATGCTGGGCACATATCCACCTAGTCTACTCATTTTGAATGTATTTAGTCAGCTGCATTGTATTTTGTTTCCCCTAAACTCCATCCAAATAGTGTGCATGTCATAAACTAGATTTCCAACCCCCCCAAACTCCATCCAAATAGTGTGCATGTCATAAACTAGATTTCCAACCCCACCCCGAAGCTCCATCCAAATAGTGTGCATGTCATAAACTAGATTTCCAACCCCCCCTAAACTCAATCCAAATAGTGTACATGTAATTAGCTTGATTTCCAACCCCCCCACCTAAACTCAATCCAAATAGTGTGCATGTAATTAACTTGATGTCCAAACCCCTCCCCCCACCTAAACTCAATCCAAATAGTGTGCATGTAATTAACTTGATTTCCAACCCCCCCCACCTAAACTCAATCCAAATAGTGTGCATGTAATTAACTTGATTTCCAACCCCCCCTAATAATTTGCTATAATGTTCTGTGGTGTTGATTTTTCCAAAGCAAATATATGTTGCACTTTGCAAAATGCATTTGCACTCTGCAAGTGCATTTGCTCCAGTGCTTTAGTAAATTATCAGAAGCTCTGCTGATTTCCATCATCCAATCATGTGCAAGCCACAAAGTGTTTGGATGAATTGCCCTTGCATGTGATTGGGTACTCCTTGCAACATGAAAGCCTTTTTACCTTACCTCATTTACTAAGCTGTGGAGCAACTGCACTTGCAGAGTGCGACAACTGCACAGTCTTGTAGCCTTTAGTCAATAAAACCCTGCGTGTCCTTAAACTTTTAATTAATTTCTAATTTCACCACCCCCTAAAATGTAACAATGTGTCATCAGAGGGGGTGAGCAATCTGATAAGTGTGTCTTTCCATATTATTTATTCAAGAAGATTTCAATTATTTAATGTTATACTGATGCTGGGCAATAATGTTTTAAGTGTATAATGTTGTTGCAATGTTCTTTTCTAAATTACTGAGTTTTGTTTTCTTGTTTGATTCCCCAGTTTCCTTCAATGCCACAGGAATGGCAGACTGTGGCATCCCATTTTGCCACCCGTTGGGACTTTCCCAATTGTGGAGGGGCTATAGATGGGAAACATGTCCACATCGTGCCACCACCCCATTCGGGGTCATACTATTTTAATTATAAGGGTTTCCATAGTATTGTTTTAATGGCGGTGGTGTCGGCACACTATGAATTTCTATATGTGGACGTGGGGAAGAATGGCCGGATGTCGGATGGAGGAGTATTTGCCCAGACGGAGTTCTGCCAGCGTCTCCAGAGTGGTGGCCTGGGATTGCCACCTGATGCGGTTAATGTGGAAGGACTCCCCTTTGTCTTCATAGCAGGTGAAGCCTTCGCTCTGAGCAAGCACCTCATTCCCCCAAAGAACCCTCACCCCGGAGAGGAGGGTTTTTAATTTCTGGCTGGCCATAGCTAGAAGAGTGGTTGAGAATGCCTTTGGGATTCTGGCCAGCCGGTTCCGTCTGTTTCAAACATCCACTAACTTGGCGGAATACAAACTTAATTTTATCATTGCATCGTGCTGCATCCTGCACAACTTTTTGCACAAACATTCCCCAAACTATATTTTGCCAGTTGGGCCTGTGGCCGGACTTATCAGTGACAATCTTACAGGCCTGGATACTGTCCGTACTGGCTTGGCCCCCCAAAGTGCCCGTCAAGTTCGACAGCAATATGTAAATTATTTTATGGGTAGGGGGGCCATTGCAATGGGCCAGGATATCTAAATTATCAAAATAAAAAAATCTTAATGAAATTTTGAATTATATTTATTGCTTGCCTTTCTTTTGGGCTTTCTCCTAGGTTATGGTAGAGCACTTGTAGTGCCAAGTGTATTTTCCTTGACTAAATAAGCTCCATTGTCACTGTAAACAACTATTTTAAATTTAAACAAACTGATACTGAGCATTGAAATAACAAACCACACATTTAGTTAATTACTAAACAGATGTTTTAATATTCTGTAAACATTCACTTAAGCATTAGTATAAAATGTTCATAGTCAAAAATATATCAATATATTGACAAATTTTGAAAAATATAATTAGTTATATTTTTTTATAATTTAAAATATATATTTTTTTATTTTATATTTTAAAAGTATTTTTTTTTATATATATTTTTTAATTTTTAAAATCAGGCCTTTTTTATTTTTTTATTTTTTTTGGATTTTTAAAAACAGGCCTTTTTTTTTTTTTTTTAAAACAGGTTGTTTTTTTTCTAAACAGGCCTCCATTTTTTTGTACTTTTCGTTTTTTTATGTTGTTGAACAGGCATATAATTTCCACAAAAGAGAAGGCCCAGAATGGGGTCAGCAAACCAGGAAAAGAAGGACATGATCGATGTTTTTGGGGATGAAAAAGGGCATTTAGATTCGACCCAAAACATCAATCA